>JACSVZ010000006.1:56197299-56797299 GCA_014706295.1 Lycocorax pyrrhopterus obiensis
AGAAAATTTTACAGTCTGAAAACTAGAGGCTGTTCTGTTCAGAAACACAGGTTCCACTCTTTAAATTTGTGCCTTCCAGGCTTAATCTAATATGGTGGTATTTTGTAAACTTCAAAAAAAAAAAAAAGGCCCACCAAAAAAAGTTTAAGAAAATGACAGGAAGGGGTACATTTCTATTGCTGGAAATGGAATTTTAAGCACCGAGTTTATCTTGTCAGTTTGGCTCAGCGGTGATGTGAGCTTGCAAAGGGTGAAGTGGATCGCTAATTGCCGGAGAGCACGACAATAAACCGATAAGCACGGGAGCTCGGAGTCTTTGAGACGAGAGAGGTTCCAGGAAAGGGGGGACTGTTTGAACAGGTACTCATCCTCCTGGAATTGGCTTCTCCCTCAGCTCAGCGGTGTTTGCCTCACTTTTGTTCTCTGATCCCCAGAAAAGAGCACACTGGCAGTTGTTTGGGCCAAATCAGGGAGACAGGTATATACCTGCACTCTTTGCTGCCAATGCCAGCTCCACCCTGCAAATCTTGCAGCTCTGTTTATGCTACATTTTTCCATGGCTCCAGACAGCCACAATTTTAATTGGACTGGCTGATTGTTTTTTTAACCCTTTTTTATTTATTTTGTTTCGTTTTATGATGCTAATCTTGGCACTGGAGGACTCCCCTAATTCAAATTACAATATCAAAATACACATCAGGCAATATAACAAATGGCCATTCACCTAAAATTAGGCAATCTACCATAAACAATAAGCCAAATTAAACCCACGCTTCTCCTTTCTTCCTTTTGGCCTGAGCTGCTCCCCAAACATCTAAGGAAGAGGGAAGGCTCAGAGATGCAGGAAGGTGAGAGGGGGAAGTACCAACCCTGCCCTGGGCTTTCAAGCCTCGGGATGCATTTTCCTCCTCACAAATGGAGTGCAGCAGAGGAAAAATAAACCCCAAACCTCAGCCAGCTGTGAAAAGGAAGCCACACAAGTGGGAAGAGACGATTTGGATGCAAGTTTTTCCTTCTGAAGTGTTGCCATCACTGTCAGGAGGAAGAGAAAAGGAAAGGAGAAAGGGGCTTGGCCCCGTTTTGGGTGCTTTGTTCTGTTTATGATGCCTCCTGGAGCTTCCTCCACACCCCGCAGTCCTCAGCTATTAGAAACAGCAGCAGCAGAGGGAGAAATAAAGGATTTCAGGAGCACGTGAAAACCCTAACTCCCTCAGGAGAGAGGCTGGCTCTGAAATTGTCTTGGAAAGTACCCTCAAGACGGGCCGGTCTCTCTAAAGGGAGCCTGGGAACGTCAGCATCAGGCAGAGTAGAGGTGTTTTGCTTCCAAGTTTAGGCAAAAGTTTCCCCTCACTCCCATTTGCTCAGGTGGTTATTTATGAATTAGCAAGCTGGCTTTATGGCACACTGCACCTCCTAAGTTCCCCCGGGTCCCAGTGGACCGCTCCATAAAATACTTACAGATGCTACCGACCGTCAGAAGTGGTTTCCAAGCAATCTGAACTCGGGCTGTGCCTAAAATAACCAAAATAACCGAGTTTTGTGGAAGTTCTTGTAGTTTTGGCCCTTACCTCAGCAGGGCAAATTACTGCTACCCAATATGAGACACCAAGTATTGTATTTCCCATCCTGCCTGGATGGTTTGCAGTCTGAGGGGAAAAAAAAAGAAGTACAAAATAATGTGCCAGACGAAACTTTAAAAGCATTTTTGTTTAAGGTAATTATGATCTCTATTTATGCCTATTAAATTACAAAGATTAATATTAAAGAACACGCAAAAACTGCCAGAAGGCAACACCTGAACTGTGTATGCTTAACACCCGCACTGTTTCTAAAGTAGCTGCTCACTCATCTCCTTAGAGCTGCCTGGATGATTGCAACTTTTTTGTCCAGAGGAGTTCATTTGAAATGGAAGAAAGCAGGCATTTCCTATTCCACAGCCTGGGAATGCAGGGTGGACTTTGATCCCTTGTTTACACACCGTACCTCTGATAATGCCTTACAGCACGGTGGGCTTGTGTTCCCCTAAGTACAGTGAGATGTTTGCTGTAGCCACAGCTGTGCCAGCCTTTCCATCAAATGCTGCACACGTAGAATTGCCAGAGCTTTCCTGAGCCACAAGCAACTGCAGATAAACTAAAGTGTATTTTAATGTTTCTATTGTTTGGGCACACGTGCTATAAAGCTCGGGGGGGCAGCAGTAGCACTCACATTTACCTTCATCATTTTCTTTTCAAATTTCCTCAAAAATTTGTGATCAGATTCCTCAGAGTTTCAGCTCAGAAATCATACTGTGAAGTGAGTATCGAAAAGACCTCTACAATTTTTTTGTAGGCAAAGAAAATCTTATCCTCACGCTTCAAGGAAATACTAGAAAATAAATTATATGGCATGTTGGTAGCTGTTTGGTCTGTAAGATAGACAGCAAAGATCTCCATTTTAACATGCTCCAAACCTCCCAGTCCTGACCCCAGGAAAAACTAATAATTTTGTCTGTTTTACAGAAACTACCAGCATGGTGTAAATTTTTGAGGAGTAATACTGATTTTTTGAGTGTTATTACCAGCTTCTTCAAGCCAAAGTTAGAATAAAAAGGAGAAACCAAGAGAGAAACTTGGCATCTGCTGTCCCTTAGCTTGAGCTGGAAACCTCAGTTATGAAAACAGGATGGATAATAAATAGCTCTGTCCAAGTCTCATGTGGACTAACACGATTAAAAAGATAGCACATCACTCAGCACGTTCCCTCGGCTCCTCACTAATGAAGCACAGCCATGTATACAGCTCCAGTGGGGCTTTATTAAATGCCAGAACCTCATATCCTGCTGCAACTACTGATTTCATCTGCCCAGGGTTCCCTCGTGTGCAGCTACTCACACTTTGCACCACAGGCACAGGAGGAACAGCTGGATTCCCCACACCTTCCTGGGGGGGTGGCACAGACACCTGAAGGGTCTGGGGATGCTGCAAGGGATGGTGGCAAGGCTCACACATAGAGCAACAAAGATGTGGAGGAGTGCCTGGGAATCCTTGGGGCATCCAAGGGACTTTCGATGGAGAAATGAGCAGGGCCTCTCCTCAGCAACTTGATGGAGCAATGTTTACATGGCCAGTGAGGTCCCATCCAAATGCAGAGCCTGCAAACTTCAAATAAGTTACCAGGAGGAAGAAAATAAATCATTTTCAAGTTTGTTTTCGAGTTTATTGTTTCGAGCTCCTGTATTGTTTCTATCATGAAGGGCTCTCTTCTCATAACATTTCAATCAATGCTTTGCCAGAGACACAAACTGCTCCTTCCCCATACCATCCCCTTCCTTAGGATTTCTACCTGTATGTAGTTAAAAAAAAAAACCCAACAACCCCAACCCTCTTCAAGTGCTTGTTTCAAGGCTGTCACCAGTTTGCAGTTTTTCTTCCTCGCAGATGACCAGGCAAGGTAGAAATTGCAGAACTCCAATGGCAGGTTACACGTTCAGCCCCTCTGAGAGGGGGGAGGTGTGTAAGGTGTGTAACCTTCCTTTCAAGCGTCCCCCTGTCCCCTTCCCGCCCTCTCCCCGAGGCTCATTCCAGCTTGTTCACAAATCAGAGGTAACTGACAGCAGCAAATCAGATCCCATAAATCACTCGGGAGCTGCTGCGGCGGCGGGGAAGGCGAGGCCGCGCCGCTGCCGTGTGAACCGGAGGTCACCACGATGCTCCTCAGCACTCCCCTGCAGACCCCAGTCCTCCCTCGTGCTTGGGACCACATTTAACACAGAGCCCACCCCGGCCACGAGGGCAATCTGTGATTCCAGAATTAGGCCCGAAAGGTCAAATTTGGGGGCCTAAGAGCGTCACTTTTAAGAATTAAATCTTGGCTTGATCCTCTCCGATGCTTGTCTTCTCAAAAGAAGGCCACTTACTACTGTGTTTCAGAGCAGATTTTGACACCTTTAAGAATTAAATCTTGACTTAATCCTCCAGTGCTCATCTTCTCAAAATAAGGCCACTGATTAGTGCGCTTCAGAGCAGATTTTGGCGCTGTGTGTGTTGGTTTGTTACTCCAGGTGAGGGAGGGCACTGCACCGTTCTGTGCTACCCTGACGGTTTTGTTACACAGTGGCTAAAACACAGCACACAGGTAGTTTTAATGCCACCTGCCATGCTGAAATTAATGGGAACTATGAATATAAACCCACAGAGACATGAAGAACAGTGCTGAACCAATAAATTAGAACAAAGTGTTAAGTAAGAAAAATCTCCAAAGCACTGTGAGCAGGCTGGAGCCCTTCGGTGAAATGATCTGCTTCAATGGATGATTAAATTACCAAAAATGGGGTGGGGGTAATAGTTGAATGTCTTAACACCATTTTTAACATCAAAAGGTTTTCATTTTGTCAGAAAAGAACCCTCAGCACCTGCAGAATGGCATCAAAACAAATTAAGTGGTTGCCACCACACTGCCATTAACCTAATTCTAGCCATTTATAGTGTATAGAAACTCGACTGACCAATTTTTTTTTTTTTGAGTAATTACGTTCTCCACTCTGTGTACCTGCCTAGGTACTTCACTTTAATAAAGGATGGCTTCTGCTCAGAATATCCCAAAAGGCACATGGATAGAGGTGCTGAAGTGCAAGTATGGAGGTGAGTTTTCTCCCAGATCTTTTCAAATTGAGTTGAAAGCTTAGAGAGGGAAGGAACACCATCCTGAAAAGCCCAGCCTCCCCTCTGCAGGGGTTTGGCACTTGAAATCACTTTGAAAGTTGAAAGTAACACAGAATCCTACTGAATGCTATGAAAAAGATGGAGGTTTCAGATAGCCCTGGAACCAGGAAAATAAAAAGGAATTTAAGTTAAGAAAGTAAAACAACACCAAGAACTCCCCATGTGATCCCAAAAATACAGCAGGCTTTGACTAATTTGTTGTTATTTCCTATTCTAACCTGTGCAACTTGGTTTTAGGATGCCATGTAATTTCCGGAGCATGTTTAACCTCTGAAAATGGCTCTGGTGTAATCCACACCTCCAAAAAAGATACATAACATGATGAAAACAGCAAATTTTTACAAACACAAGATATTAATTTGTGTGATATGGGACCATGCAACATTATTTCAACTGAAGATAATTTCCCAAATCCTACACCATGAATCCAAGTTATTAATGAACTTTCACATTCACTTCTCCTTCAAAAGTTCTCTATGTGACTAATTAATAAAGCTGTGAGGAAATATTTTAAACAACTTCCTGGGGCTTCAAACAAATCGCAGAGACATTAGATAAAGGCTGTTTTTCTTTTGACAGTATCAGAACGACTTCATCCTCTACTCTCAGGATGAGTGTTCAAGCACAATTCACTCTCAAAATGATGAATTCACCCACAAAGAGGCTGATTTTGGTTCTAATGCTGTGGCCAAGTGAATATTTTCTTTTTCATTATTTCTATTTCTGCTTTAGGCCAAGATCAGTTGTCACAATTGTACAATACCAGTGAGAAGGTGTCGTGTCAGAGTAACTGATGCAAGGAAGTGTTTAAAATCTCTTACTGGATTTCCCAAAGTGAGGAATATTTGCTCTATTGAAAACCACAAGAAGGCACATGAGCTATAAGATGCTAAAATTTTTATCCTTTTTATTTATTGCTAAAACACACATAGATTTAGAAACACTCATGTAAGGCCTATAGCTGAATGTCAACAGCTGTGATGGAACTCTCCCTTCTGCTGAAACAAAGGCAAAAACAGATCAAAGCTTTAGAGTCTGGTGAGAGCAAAGCCATATAGCTATTTTTAGTCCCTGCATTTCACTAGTCCCTTCCTGATCCCTTTCTGTTCTCACACCTACGCAGACGAGATGGTATCCCACGTCCTGAAGCAAGTTTTGTAATAAATGAGGAATTCCCAGTTTACACTTAAAGCTATGTTTTTATGGAAGAAAGTCATCATGAGTCAGTTCTGTGCCGCTCTTGTGAGACCAACAGACGAATCCCAGTATCGATACTGAGATACACCTATGAGAGACTCCCATGAAAATTATTGTTCCCCTCTGCTTTCCCAGTTTTGCAACCCTGGTCTGGATGTGTGGTAGCTGGATTTGAGGAGCACGTGTTGTCTTTTGGGGATGTATTTATTCATGGCCACTAGGCAGGGGGGCTGGCATTTTCATTATCTAGACTTGATTAACTTCATCTTGGGGAGTCTGGCACCTGCCCTGTTCTTTTTATAGATACGGGGCAAAAATCCACCCTCCCAATCTAGGACTGTTGTACTGCAGTATTTTCTCAGGTTTCCCTCTCTAATTGTTACTGCTTTAACCTAATTCCTAATGCTAGTTCCCCCCAGGAGCCTATTCATGGTTTCCTGTCCTTGGTCAGGCATCTCACTGGCTCAGCCCTGCTCTGCAGGTCTCAAAAACCTGGGAGATCTTACCTGCTCCTGCCTCCTTAAATAACTCTTGATTAAATTAGTCTCTAGTCTGACTCCAGAGAGAAATGAAGCTGTTTCAAAGGAGATAAACATTGGGAAGCCTTCAGTCTTTTGGAGTTGAGATGCTCAGTTTTGAATCAGAGCACGGCATGAGCTGAAAACTGCTTTCCAGCCTTATGGTATACAGGGAGTTATTGGTATCACCAGAACAACAAGAAATATTTCCCTTATGTTGGAAACCTGCTTGACATGCTGTTTTCTTTGTTGATATTTACGGCAGTGCACATTTTTCTGTTAAACATTTATTTCAAGGTGGTTAAAGCCAAGCAAAAGCAGAGGAAAGAAAGTAGATATTTACCTACAAACCCTAAACAGGGGTCAGCTTGATTTTCCATCATATTTTCCGTCTGTGAGGAATTTTGACAGGTTTATTTGTGACACCAGGTTACCCTGGAAAGTGGAAAGCCTGTAATTAGATGCCCTGCCATCAGCTACCTCCCACTGGCAACCAGTCTGCCTTAAATCTGCCACCAAGAAATGCCCTCAGGGAGGGAGAAGCCACTCACCTGTCACCTGTGGGATGTACCTGAAAACCCCCGGATTCATGGGATGGCTATAGATGGGGTCAGGGGTTTGTCCTGTTGCACTGCTGCTGTGCTGAACTTGGGAAAAGCTTTTTCCCCTGCAGCAAAACACAAACAGGAGAATCTGACCCAATCCACCACCTCCCAAGCCACCAGCAGGACCCCTCCTGCTCCGCACTAGAGCACAGCTACACCTTATATCCCAACGTGGAACAGGATGTTTTCAATGGTTCTGAAAAGAGTTTAGCCAAAAAATGTGTTCTTATTTGAGTGAAACATTCTTAACTTGTGTGTACCACTGTGCTTGCCATCAGACAGCTGCTGGTTTTCATTTGGGGAAAAAGCAGCCTCTGAAACTGCTGAAACTATACGATGCAAAAGGCAGGCGTAACAATAAAATACCATAAAGCCTGAGGAGCACGAGACAGGACAGACCGTGCCGAAGAAATGAGCTGAACATTTTTTCCATCTGAAGTCACTCTAGTATTTATGATTTTGTTATTTCTGAAATGTCACCTACCAAAGAAGATGCATTGCATAACAGAGAGGTATTGCTAAATACCCAAACACATGCACAAGACACACGAGTGCCATAAAACTTCAAAAGGTGGCTGCCTCATCAAAACACTAATGTTTTTAATCATGTGTCTCTTGGAAGTGGTTTTAAGGTGCTCAGATATATGTAGCTGCTTTCTTCTCAGATAACAACATAAAAAAAGGAGAAGACAAGGCTGGTCCATGAGCATCTTGTGCGTGTGGCTGATGGATACAGCACTGAGAGAGGGAAAACACTTCCAGACAGGCAGGAAGGGATTGCAGTTGCAGATCCCAGTTAAAGTGGGGCACCAGAGCTGTCCCAAGTTTCTTGGGCAAGCACCAATCCTCTTTGGCAAGGGGAAAGGAGCACCTAAACCCCAAACTTGGGAAATCAAGCATTTCTCTGCGTCTTCAGAGCTACTTCACAGGAATAATTTCTTCCTCAGATAGAAACAGCTCTTTTAACTGTAATAGGTGCTTTAATCACAACCAACCATATTGCAGCCATGGTTTGGGTTTGAGCATCTGACTACGCTTCGCTTTATGGTGTTCAGCTTCTCAGACCCCACAGCTCAGTTCCTTTAACTGGGGCAACTCATGCAGTATTACTCTGCAGCATCACAGAGTCTGCCTGACAGAGCGCTGAAATCCTTGGAGATGCAGGCTGAACATGAAAGTGTAACTGAAATATCTATGTTTTTTTTTTTTTTAATAGGGAAAGAGAGCATTTTGAGAAACAAGCACCCTAACTCTTTGGAGAAAAGCTGGCCACATTCAAGTCTTTGGATGTCTCAATATCCAATACACAAGCACAGAAATTAAAATAGTAACATTATTTGAAGATGACCGTAGGCAACCACTGAGACTGACAGACATCCATATCTAAGTTTATAACTTTCACTGCTTTGCTGAAATATCTTTTGAGCAGAAAAGCATAAATGAAGAAAAAGTCACTGGTTTCAGTCCAAGTCTTTCACTAGGACTTAACATATGAAGCCTTCTGTGTCATATTTACAGCAAGGGTCACTCTAGGCAGCTTCCATTCTCTTCCAGCAATAAACCAAGTGCAGGATTGGGTTACCAGGACCTGCCAAGCAGCTTTGCCAGAGTGTGAGAACCAACACAAATGATTACCAGTTAGCAACCTTGTGGGGGCGTTTAGCAGCTGGAACCCGTGACCTCTACTTAGCAAAAGCTGGAGCCACGGAAAGTGACAGGGATGTAGAGACCATGAAAATCTGGGTATGGGCAAGTCTGAGGCAGGGAAATTCAAGAGCAGAGGGAAATGGCAAAATTAATTGAATTGCTTTGTCTGCCGTAGGAAACTCTACCCCAATGTCACTTGATTAAGAGCTTAGGGGACTGCACAGAGCTGGCTGAAGTTTGTTGTCATCCAACACAAAATTCCTGTCTGCATTGAGCACAGAATCTGAAGGCTTTTCCATTTTAAACCAAACACTCACACAAATCTGATTTTTGAGGTTAGTGATTTTCAATGAAAAAAAAATTGAAAAAAACCCCCAGACTTTCAAAAAATGTGGAAAACATTTGTTCCGGTGCAGAGGGACTTGATGGAATATTATTTTGTGCAGCTGCATAGGAAAAAAGAGCAATCTTATCGGTGTGCCCATACAGCTCCATAAGAGCATTCCTGTTCCTTGGCTCAGCCACCGCTGCTGCATTTCATTGCGGCGTGAAGACTGGAGCAAAAGCCATGGGAACATGCCAAGGCTAACCTGCAGCAAGCTGAGGGAAGGTTCACACTGCTGGGATGAGGCATTGATGGAGGCCCTCTAGGAAAATTCACATCATCCTGCCTTATGAAGGGAGCGGACTCCACACTTTGCTCACTCATTTTTGTCCGATGCTTCATCCTGGCAGCTTATTTTCTGCTTTCTGCCCTTTGGGCAGGGCCATCACAGTAGTTTTTAAGATTCCTCTGGTATAAATATCCCAAATCCAGTGATTGACTGAGTGGTTTTCACTTTGAGGGCTTTATATTAATACCCGATATAAAAGTCCCACAATATTCATGCTTCGAGATGAGTCTCCAAATGAATGGAAAAGGCAGCTCGTGCTGGATTTCCTTAAGGAAATTTTCTTGCAGTGGCAATGCTTGAATTTATCCCAAAAAAAGTACTTCTGTGCCACCTAGTGGAGTCGCTGCTAGTGACATGATCAACACTTCATTACCAAACTACCAAGCTCAAAGGCTGTCCAAGATGTTACCGGATTTTCTTATCACTGCTCACACGTTTGTGTCCCAGTGCCCAGGACAGGACAGGAATATCAGCCAGGTGGGACCTCAGAAAAAGTTTTTATCGAGTGTTCTGGAATACTCTGCAACCAGAAGACGCTGTCCTGGTCTTTTGAGAGCCTGCCCAAGGGAAGGGTTAATAAACCAGTCCAAACACTACTGTGTTCTGGCAAGAGCCCTCTCGAGCATGCACTGCTGGGTCTTTTTACATGCATGCTGCGAAAAAATACTCCAAAAGAATAAATGCTGTATTTCATTCAAAACCTGCATTAAAACTTGCTTTTAATGAGAGCAGTGAACTCTCCCTTACATGGCAGGGTTTAGTGATTTCTGTGAAACCCCTGCCAGCCAGACTTTGCAATGACTTGAGGTTTCCTTCTGCAGTGCTACAGCAGCCCTACAACATCCAGCCAAAATGTGATGTAGTTTTACTCCTGCACAAGGAAATTCAGGGCCTTTAAGCCAGATGGCAGCTTAAAGGAGACTTGAAGTGAAAATAAGCCAATTTGGGGCTGTGCAATGTATAAAGAATCCAGGCATCTCCCTGAAATGTGGAACTCCTGTGCCTGTCCCCACTGACCAGACCCCACTAGATGGCAATCCATGCCTTGGCTCTGTCCCTGCAGGCTCCTGTGCTGCTCTGGAAGTTGTATTCCTTGCCTGGTTTAAAAATTAAGAGGCCCAGATTCTTCACAAAAGTACCTTTTTTATCTCCTTTCTCTCTTCTCCCTAAGAGTTTAGCTTTTTAAATATGTGGCAACCGTTCCTTTTCTTTTAATGAGCTGTTCTTTTTTGTAGTGTAATGCTTAAGTAGAGCTTAAAATTTTCTGGTGTAATACACTGCTTTACAGAGTAGATAAAAACCCTGAGTGTTTTGAATCCAGGCAGCATCAGTAATGCAAACATTTTGTAATTTATTGTCTGTAATAAGTTGGCTTCAGGCCCACTGAAGAGAGAATTCAGTCAAACATCAATAGTTACGTTACAGAAAGATAACTTTGACTGTTTCAACACTAGTCAAACCCTGGTCTCTCACTGCTAAAAAAAGCCTTTAACTCATCCTCCTCTTCCCTAATTCCAAAAAGACATTTCATGGGATGTTAAATGAACACCTAAGCCAAAAGGATATTCTTTCCTCTGAAAAAGTCCTGAACTTTCAGTTTGCAGCAACAGAAGTCATATATATATATATAACATATATATATATATATTAAATCTATAGAGGAATTTCTTTTGGTCTGTCCTCTGGTTCTCAGGGTATAGCTGAAAAATTGCTTTATTAATTGCTTTGCAAGGATTCGATTGTAAAGCAGTTGGCTTTGACTCCCATGCAGATGTCATTAAACAGGAGTTTTGTGAATTAATGAGGGCCATCCCCAGAAATGGTTTGTTCATGGAAAAGCAGAATGAAAAAGCTGCTCTGCATCAAGGGGTTTACAGAAGCAGAAAGAGAGATTGAGGTACTTGTGGTATTCAAAGGTCATATAAAGCTTTCAACTGCAGGCTGAACACTCATTTTATATAAAACCTCATATTCAGCAGCTCCCTGGATAGAAATGTATTCCAATGCACAATCCAGTATTTAAATCCCTCACAAACTCCCCTTCAGACTTGTTTGTGCTCTCCATCACCTTCTCCCCACCACTGGCACAGGTTTCCCAGAGAAGCTGTGGATTCCCCATTGCTGGAAGCGTCCAAGGGGAGGTTGGGTGGGGCTCTGAGAAACCTGGTCTGCTGGAAGATGACCCTGCCCATGGCAGGGGGGTTGTAACTGGATGGTCTTTACTGCCCCTTCCAACCCAAACTGTTCTGTGATTCTGTGACACAGAGCCAAGCAAGTCCAGCCCTGCTTCAGGAGCCGCTTTGTGCTGCTCCAGTCATATCCTGAATCCAGCACCAGCTAAATGGCATTTAAACCAGCATTGCTGCAGCTCCATCCTGCTGGAACAAATGTTCAGACACCAATAAGTTCCATTTGAATGAAAATGAACAGTTGCAGTAAACTCGCTTCCTGCTTCCAAAAGCAAAAATTTCCTCTAATTTCTTTTTAAACAGCAAATCCTTCTGCCCCCCCCCAGCTGAGTACAAACAAACATCTGGAACTGCTGTGCTTCAGGTTTTGTTTATGCATATTTAATAGATGGCCAGAGGGTTAGAAACTGCCAAATAATTCTACTCTTAGTAGTTTACATTAACTGATTTCCCTGGGATTCGGGATTCATTTGCCGAGTTTCAGATACAAGCAGAGCTTCTGCGGTTGAGTTGTGGCTCCTGGAAGGAACAGCCAATAAATGGAAAGGCCAGACACGCATCCTTAATTCATCTTCATCCCTGAGCATTACTGTACTGGGTGAAGCTGTAACATTTAACCCTGCATGAATTATACTGAGTAAGAACTGGCAAACAGCTTAAGCCACTGCTGGTCCCAGAATCACCTTTGGGGGGAAGATGTGGATGTGACCTCAGCATCAACAGGGCTTTTCTCTTTGGTGACTAATTTTACACATTTTTAAGCTTCTACTTGAGTATTTATAGGGACGACTCCTCTCACTGTCACTGCCAAAAAATCACTTTACTTGGCCAGGTCCTTAAAACTGTTAATCTCTAAAATGATGGACTTCCAAACCTGTATTTGAGCAACAAAGCAGACAGGATTCACGGAAATACTGCAAGTCCACAGCTGCTTGTGGGGTCAAACCTTCCAATGGAACAAACATTTGGCTGCAATGGTGTCCATATGCTGGGAACAGAAATATTTTTGAAATAGAAGCTTAAAGTAGGAATGACCACTGGATCTTAATCTTGGGGTAAAAATAGGTCAGTATTAGGAAAACCCATAGATGACAGTAGACCTGATGTCTGAAAAACAAGTCTAAGTTATTTGCTATAGAGATAGCTCACAAAAGCAAATTATTTGAAGTAAATTGATTAGCTGTGTTTGCATAATTCCTTACACATCTGTGTGCATCTATGGACAGACCACAAACATACAACTGGCACCTAAATAATGGCAATTCCACAGAGGGAACCCAGGTGCTGTGCTTAAAAGAAAAATAATTGCTACACACATGAATTATCTTCGTATAGCAATAACAATATATTCAGATACTACCTGTCCTAGTGGTACCTCGGTTCTCCCCTCCTTGCAGACTTCTATAACTGGAATTTTTAAGGCATGGATTTAGCAGATTGTTTCTATCCCACAGGCACCCTTTTATTTAAAACTGTTCATTTTCAACCCCAGGCACTGCTTCCCTCTCCTTCCTTTCCCCACCCCTCCTTCTCCAGGGCCAGAAGGAGGAGGAATTTGAGCAGCAAGCTCCCCGTGGTGAACCCAGTTCAGCCGCTCAAGCGTTTTCCTTCCTTTTGGGAGCTGTTCAAAAGCCTCAGAGAGCTTCAGTTCCTGGATGTGCGCTCTCAGCTTTGCCTGTGCGTGCGCACGGCTCCGAGGATTTCCATCCGAGCACCAGGCTTCCCGCTGGGGCAAACCCACGCAGGCACAGACAGCTGAGCCTTGCTGAGAATCCCATTTCTTCCTACAGAACCCGTTCCCGTGGGCAGGCTTCTCCCTACATGCGTTTTATACTCGTTTTTTGCTTCTCTTCTTAAACACCTCTATTTTAATCCTCGAGGACAAAAATGCGTCTTAACTCTCGATAGGAAAAAGTTTGATGTTTAACACATCTGTGTTTTTTCCCTTCCCAATTATTATTGTGCTGATTTTTCTTTTCCTAAGCACCCACTAATCTCTGGTATTTGAAGCCCATCACAAAATGACATTAATTTTAGGACTGACCAGATGGGATTTTTTTCATTCAAAATTAGCTTTGACACTCACAAATTGTGCAAAATTGACCTAGAGGTAGGAAAAGAATTCCACCAAAGGAAACAAGAGCATTTCAAGTTTCCTGTGTGCGTATAGCTGGTGGATTTTGAATTATTGATTGATTTTACTTCCCAAATTTGGCATAAACCAAGAAATCCTCCCCGACTGATGTGCTGAACCATGAGGAAAAGAGGAGAGTATAGATTCTTTTCCATTGCCTACTGTTGTTTATCAACCTATTCAGGAGGAGATAAGCTTCCCACAGCAGTGATGAGCATGAATTCTCATTTTAAATGAATTCAACAATTATGAGAAAGTAACCAGCCTGATATAACTACCCAGCATATGGTCATGGGTTCACAGTTCACTGAAATTGTACCTAAAAAGCATTAATTCTGTGTATAACCCTACCTGGTTTAGCATCAGGTACAGGCTCCTTCCTGCATTTTCAACCACAGTTTGCAAAGTAGCTCCTTTCTGTTAAAAAATGACCTTAATGTTACGTTTTTCAGTCTCCAACATGGCTGCTCTAGGTATATTGAGAGTGAAAATTGTTATTTGAGTCTTTTATGGGCTATGATAGATGGTACTGGAAGGGGAAGAAATATGAAAGGAAAACAATGCCATTGTTTCCTTAATAGATTCCTATTCTTTACAACATCCAGGAAGTTTCTAAGCTTGCATTATTAATGTGCACTTATCTTTTATGCAGAACAATACCAGAAGAGATTTACAGCAATTTTCAAGGTAAAACAAGGAAATTGAAACTGGGGCACTAGCTAGTTTAGTGCATTTTTCAAAGTTAAGCCTTTAAAGAAGTTAGAAGGAGAAAAAAAAGCTTGTTCTCTACAGATTCTCAGTAAGTCAAGCAGAAAATTATAATCTGAAGAAAAATAGCTTTTAAAGAAAGCACAGACTTGCAGCACTTTCTTACAATTACTGAAAGATTTTTGCATCTCACAGCAGTTCAACACCACTGAACAGCAAGTGTAGGCTTGGTATAAACACATAAATCAAAAACTGATTTCTTATTCTAAGCCTAAAGTTTCAGGGGAAAAAAAGTACTCAGAAGAACGTGGCTGCTGTTTTGTAACAGACAGACCCATGGTCTTAACTCCAGACCAGCAGTCAGATTTTCCCCCACAAAATGGCAGAGTCCAGAGAACACTTTAAGGAAGCAATGAATTCACAGACAAGAGATTATATTTTCCACACACTAAGTCACCACATTTTGAATGAAAATTTTCCCCACAACGTCTTTGTCACTGAGGATGACAAATGCTACAGCCCCTTGCGTAGCTCTGATGTAGCTTTACACCATGGGTGTAAAGTCCCAAGCCTCTGCATCCCAGTAAACTGTTCAACTTCCATATAAATATTTTCACCTCAACTTTAAGTCTTTATGTTAAAAAAGTAACCACTGGTATAACCCAAGAGTGGTGTTTCCTTGACTTGGCTCTCCTACAACAAGCTCTGCTTCCTCAGTCTTTATCTCCTTCTGCTCCTTATGGAACGATTGTGGCTTTCCATAGTTATTGCTCCTCTAAACCATAGCAATCTGCCTTGGTAAGTCTTTCCAACCTTCCTGATGATCCCCGTGGCTTTTCTCCAAATTGCATTCAGGTTATCTAGTTTTTCTGTGCAGAAATTGTTTTCCTGGAGGTGTCATTTAAAGCAGTTTAAGGAAAAGTTCTCAATTGTTCCTTGGATAAGCACTAACAGCCTTTCACATTCTGTATTTTGGGAAAATGGTCTATCAAAAATATCAACCTCAAAGTATTTTAGACTGAACATGGGTGAAATATACGGGAAGAGCACTGCATTAGGAGGTTGTACCAGTTCCCTGCTGATGCAGTATTAGCCTCTTGTCCACCCCAAGGCTAGCGCAAAGCCAGCTAAAGGCAACAGAAGCAAAGCTGCTAACCCTATTAAAATATTTTGGATTATTTCATTGAGTGGAGCTCTAGGCTACAGTTGCATTTGAAAAAATATTATGACAAAATTAAAGCTGCTTTAATTTACAAAAGCAGTTACATGCCTGGGTATTGTGTTGTTTAGTGTTTAAGCATTGACTTGACGATGAAGGAATTTCTGAAAAGAGTTCTAAGGTTGAATGGAGAAAAACCATTTCCCAAAAAGGCAGGAAAAAAAAGTCCTGAAACATGGCAAAGGGGAGGTATTATGGAACCCTTAATTAGAACTTTCCCCGCCCCAGGAAATTCAGAAGTGCCTGCAACCAAAGTTAACAGAAAATTTAACATAATTAAAATATTCTGCTTAACTGATGACTGTCATTTAGTCAAGATAAACAACATGGTTTGTTATTTTCTTTTTTTTAAAGGTATCCTGTGCTCTTATAAATAAGTTTGTCTTACTTATTTTGCCTAAGTCTTGAAAACTTGTAATAAAAAAAAATGGGAAATGATGTGTGGGTGCTGAGAGTGGACAGAGGGAACAGCCTTGGTATAGATATTTGTGGTAGCCAATTGTGCCATTTCTTACTAGGTCAAGTCACAGCACATTGTTGTTTTGCTTATTTCCCTGCAGCAGCCTATGCCAGAAAACTGAGAGCAGAAATCATGGTTCCTCATTACAGAGCTGACAGAAGAAGCCACTAATTAAATTCATCACAGTGTTAATAATCCATGTGTGACTGTGAGACAAATGTCCAGTTCCTGGGTCCAGCTTGCCATCAGTAGTTTCAGACAGAAACAATTTGTTCTCATTTGTTGAGCTGAACCTGACTACTCTGTCCCCTTAAATTCCCTAGGTGCCAGAGGAAAAGCATTAAGGATTTCTCCTATGCCTATACACAGCCATTGCACCAATTCATGGGAAGATTTTGGATTTTGACATCCAGAGAAAGCACAGCTTTCACTGCCTGTATAAATAAATAAATAAATAAATATATATATAAATTTAAAATGTATTATTTAGAAGGAAGGGGCTGCAGAGTCCATATGGCATCTCCCAAGACTGAGCTTGGATCAGTGCTATTCATAGAATCAATAATTAAAGTTGGAAAAGACCTCTAGGATTGAGCCCAATCATTAACCCAGTACTGCCAGGTCCACCACAAAACTATGGAGACAGAGGACTTATTCCATGCCAAGGCATGGTTGGATTCCCTGTTAAGGGGTTCTTTAAGCATCAATTAGACAACAGAGTTTCTGTGTGGGAATGGATTTCATCCCAAGTGAAAACATTAAAAAAAAGGCAGGACACGAATGTCTCCACAAGATCTCTGTGAAATTTGCTTCAGTAAACAAGAGGCAGGGGCCAGCAGGCTCCAACTGGAGAGGCAGAGCAGCACAAAGAATGTGTGGTTACAACAAAAATATACTGTCTTAAACAAATCCCAGAAAGAGGACCTTCCTGATCCTGAAAAGCATTAATTCTGAGTGGCTATTTTTAAACAGATAAAAACATATGTATTTGAGAGGCTGCCAGCTGCTGGCTCAGCATTTGTTCCACGCTGCTGTTGGCAGCGGCAGCAGCACAGCCATGATAAGGAAAAGCAAGCTCAGGTATCATTTCCCAGTTCACCATCTAAGAGCTTAATGGAATTAAAGAAGAGGGAGAGGGGTCTGTGGACCCTTCCAACCCTTGCAGTACCCCGAGATGTTACTGAGCAACATCTCATTTCCCTTTGAGCACGTCAAACAGGCGCACTGGCACAATCCAGTAATTTGTATGTTTAATGTCTGTCAACCATTCCCAGGTAATTTTTGCCCTTTGTTTTTCAGTGCTTAATACACATCTATCAAAGGAGGCCAGTAAATAATACCTCAAGCAGAGTTTTTACTGTAATTTCTTAATTTTCTAGCAGTCCACAGTTATCTGGACATACAAAGGAATTATTTTCTCTCCACCAATTAGCAGAGCGGGAGTTCAAAAGCCTCCGCGACTGCTTTAACACAGAGAATTCCTTAATCCATAAAAATTAATGGAGATTATGTTAAAGAGACTTAGATATTTAAATCCTTCTCCACATTAGTCACTCTCTTTTATGTGCAGGTAACTGCAGCTGAAGTCCTCAGGAACCCTGTGTGTGGCAGAACGAACTAATCTCTCCGAATGAGAAATGTGAGTTTTTGCCAGTTCTCTCCTGACAGCAGAAGGTGGCAGCTTCTGAGGTCTGACTTTGGCCCCCACCAAACCTCTTATGACTTGTGTTAAGGTCTTAATTGGCTCCAAAAGTCCTAAATGGAGCCATTTATTCTTGCTGTGGATGGCTGTCCCAGTTACAAATAATTTCGTTGCGCAATTAAGTAGAACTGACTTCACAGCACCAAGAACAAAGTTCTAAATTTTCATTTCTCCTTAAATCTGAAATGTAACTTCAACATCTTATACCAGTCCCAAACCATCCAAACAGAAACTTTATACTGCTCTTTTTTATGGCTGCACAGTCTTCACACACACCTATTAACTGTACTTACATTAAAAGGTTTTGAACTCATTTTCTCTCAACATCATCACTTTAAAAAGACATATCCTCAGAAACAGAGGAGATTTTTAGAACAGAGTAATTATCTCGATGATAAAAAGTTGCATTTCAAAGATTTGCTAGAGGGTATTTACTAACTATACCTGTCAAAGACAAAAGTTACAGAAGGGGGATTTTTAGTTTCCACTCTCCCTTAATTTCTTTTCTTCCTGGCCCGAGTGCATCTCCCAAATATTTTTTTTCTCTTCAACCCAGAGGCTCTTTGTGAAAGCAACAAAGGGGCAGATGTCCCATATTTAGGATGATGAGGAACCGCATTTACTCAGGTTGGTTCATGCCCAAATTCACAGCTCAGTTCGGGGCTGGGGTTGACTTTGGGCCGTTCAGGCACTACCAGCAGGAACCACAGCCCCAAAATGTTTCCACAGCTTCAGAGACAACATTCACATTTCCGTGCTGCCTTTCATGGGGGTGCTTTCCCCTTGTGCCTGTGGATGCAGAGGTACAGCCTTTTTCTCCTTGTACCCTTCTGAGGGGATGAAGCCACCGGCTGCTGCTACGCCCAGGAGCTGGGCCAGTGAGAATGTGCAAGTTGTGTATAATGATTTATTTTTCATAGAATCATTTAGGTTGGAGAAGACCTCTAATTAGCGATGGGAAAAGGGAGAATGGCCTCAAACTGAAAAAGAGTACATATGGATAGTATATAACCCCCAAAGAACAGCAACAGCAGCACACTGAGGGCTGTAGCTCACAGAATAATTTGAGCTGGAAGGGACATTAAATATCAGCTCATTCCAATCTCCTGCCATGGACAGGGACTCTTTCCACTCAACCAGGCTTCTCCATCCAAGCCAGCCTTGAACACTGCCAGAGATGGGGCATCCACAGCTTCTCTGGGCAACCTGTGCCAGTGCCTCCCCACCCTCACAGTAAAGAGCTTCTTCCAGGCATCTGATCCCAATCTCTCCTCTTTTAGCTGTAAACCGTCGGCACACTCATCTCATCACCAACTCAGCGGTGTTTCCTTGTACTCGTTAATTATCGGCAAGCCTGGGAAGGAAGGAGCTGCCCCTCCAAGCTCCGGGCAGCCCCGCGGGCTGGCTCTGGCCTCCCCATTACCACTAGGGGTCAGCCGGAGCCCGGCGCATCCCCCTGCGCGGGGAAGGAGATGGATGGATGGATGGATGGAGGGATGGAGGGGCCGTTCTGACCTCTCGGGCTGCTCTGTTCCAAAATTAGCATCAGGCCAGGCAGCTGTGAAAGCCAGCCTTCGAAACAGCTTAATTTAAGTTGCTGCCTTCAAAGGAAAAGTTTTGCAGAGCCAGGGAAAGAAATGCAGTGAGGTGAAGACAACAAGTGAAACCTTTCATATCTCAGGGGGACTTTCTGCTGCAGATTTACAGCACAAATTCAGGTACCTGCACATGCTACTTGGGCAGAATTTAATCACAAACACACAGCACCTTTCCCAGCAGATTGAACTAATCCTTCCATAAAAGTCTGGGCTGAAGCCCTAGAGGCTTGAGACCTACTCTAAATAAATATTGACAATTATTTCATAAAATCACGGAACGCTTTGGGGTGGAAGGGACCTTAAAGATCATCTGGTTCCAACCCTTATGCCATGGGCAGGGATGCCTCCCACCAGACCAGGCTGCTCACAGCCCTGCAAAATCATCCCTGTTTGGAAAACCGGAATTGCACTCCCCCACGACACTTTTACTGCTTTGCAGTAATCCAGAGCAGCTGATTGCTCTGTTAGCAGTCAGTAATACATCAGTGATGTATTTAAAACAATTTAAGAAAGCAGATTTTAGCCTCTGACATATTGTTAAAATGGGCATTACACAGCAGATGTGCAGCACACAGGGCTCATGGGAAAGTTCACTGAAACGTTTTCAGAGCATTTTCAGCAAGCTAAGGTTTTCTTCTATTAATTTTATGCTTACAAATTGATGTTCCTTTGGTGAAACAGTCTGATATAATATAATTCTGGAGGCACTTCATTCCTCCTACACAGTTCAATAAATTCTTATTAAATTTTATATTGTTTTCCAACTTTTTGGCAAGGATTATGCTAGAAACTACTAAGTTATATGAAGAATAGCTTTTTTTATTGGATTTTGCTGGAAGCTTTGCAGACAAATCCACGCAGCATGCTGAGAACAACATCTAATTCTTGTGAAAACTAGAAATGAAGAACAAAAAATCAGTAGCCCTTTTGTATGTTTGGTAAAGCCAGCCTTCAGTCACTGAAAGCCTCGAGCTGCGATTTGGTTTCCTTCTCAAAAAAAAAAAAAAAAAAAAAAATCAAACCTCCTACTATAACTATCAGACAGCTTTCTGGCTTTTTCAGAATTAATGACCAGAAAACAGCAAAAATTCAGACAAGGGCTTTTCAATAGTGGGACTGGAATGGTTTGAACATCTGATCGGGGCTCACCTGCATTTCTCAATTTCATGCCAGACAACCAAAGGTTAAAATGTGAATTCTTAAAGAGAAAAAAATCAATCTTGTATGAAAAACCAAAAACAAAATCAGTTTTTTAGCTCTGGTGATCACAGAGCATGTGAGTGGGAATTCATGGAGCAGAGCCTGGTTTCTGGAAAGCGAGTGGCTTGTTAGCAGTGCCTGCCTTGCCATTGCTAGTAAAGCAGTGAGCTACTTAGCTGAGTAAACCAGGACTGAGAGAAAGAGCAGCAGGGCATGATTCTCCATCTAACCAAGTGCTTTGCAGCCTCATTCAAACGTGCAGAAGAAGGAGAGTTGAGACTGGGGATTGACAGATGCTGGGGCTGCATTGATCACAAATTCAAAACTGAGCAGCCAAAGAATGGCTTTAAACAAGGATGACTCCAGGGCCATGGGGGCTCAGGCAAAAATCTAATCAAGTGCTACACGGCACATCTAATGAGCTACATGGCAGACAGCTTGCCTGCATGGCAAACACCTTCCTGGACTCGCTCAAAGCCGGCCCATCACTCCCGCCAAAGCAAGGCACTCGGCTCTCTGGTCCCACGCTTGCAGAACAGCACAGAAACAGAGGATCTGGTAGGACAAGCTGCTTCCTCTGCCTTTTGTAAAGCAGAAGTCTCTATTGTAGCTCATTAAGATCTGTAATGGCCCTACAAGCTTGTATACACCAGGCATTTCATGAATAGCAAGTTTTTGGCAGCTGACCAATCATCTGAATATTTCGAGGCTTGGCAATATTTCAGTCTCCATAGCAAAGGAGGTCATTTTCCTTCTATTCCCTGAAGTGGCAGCTTACAGTTCAGTCAAATTCCTTCAAGCGACCTTTCCACGTATTTTAAATATTTCTTTTAAATAACTTGCCATTCCCTTCCAGCTTGTTGCAGCAGTTACAGCTGCAAAGTCCTAAACCTAGGATAAGGTTCTGGTTCTATGTCATATCATTACTAAGTCCTCCCCTGGCAGACACTGATTAGGAATGACCAATTAACAGCCATCCAGTCTGCGGAACAAGCCTAATTAGCCAGACTGAGGAGTGCCTAGGAAGCTAATGACTTTTCCCCTATTTGCACGGGAGAGGATGCCCAGTCAGCACAGCTTGGCAAGGCTCAGGGGGCTGTCAGAACCGAGATAACTGCCTGAAGGGCAGAGTGGAAGCACGATGTCCAGTGAAAAGGGCCTTCTCAAGATGAGAAACTGTCCCAGTCTGGTGCAGCATCTCGCTTGGTAGGAGCAATCCAGCATGGCTTCACTCGGCACAAAGGGAACCAAACCCTCCGGAAGGGAAAGCTCATGGCCCGCAGAGCTTGGAAGAGGTGGATTCACTCTTGGTCTCGATGATGCTGAAATACAAACAATTCCCAGCTGAGAGGCCTGAGGCTTGCAGGAGGACAACAATAGGGTCAAGAAAAGGAAGTTTTGGGGCAAACATATTTTGGCTGGGTGCGAGGACCCCTACTATGTATGATTTGTTCTTTTTTTCCTTTAGTTGCAAGTCCAGCTTGGCTACACAGGATCAGGCTGCTTTCCACTTGAATGACCTTGCAGTTTTGCAATAAGAAAGTCCTTTTTAGTTTCTATGAAACTGAAGGGCTGACCAAAATCATTTTTCTATTGTTAAAACGACTAAAATAGGAGTTTTAACTGGCTTTGCTGACTTACGAAATTATTTTTTTTTCCACACAGTAATAAGAGAAACTGTCGCTTAAGACTGGAAATTCCCACAGTTGCTAAACAGAAAAAAACAGAGGAAAATCTTTTTAATGTCATGCTTTGTGCAAAAATATTTAACAATTAACAGTCTCAAATTTCTTGTGCATTTCTCTAAATATTGCAGTTGTTTTATGAAGACCACTCTGAACACAGCTGTGCCAAACCAACAAACAGTTGAGGCCATTGTTGGTATTTTGGCAAAACTCTCTTCGAGAAAAGCATGAAAGCCAGCTGGGTTGGAAACTGCAGATTCCAACCTTAAAGATCTGAGGGATGGAGTATGCAAAAATAAAGAAGGTTTATTCTGCCATGTTTACCCATGCCAGTAACAGCCCTTTGAGACCCACTCACAGCAGGGGATATATCCAGGCTGCAGGGCAGATATACGCTGGGAGGAAAAGGGGGAAAAAAGCCAGTGCATGTTGAGGAGGCAGCCCAACAGCACTGGAATGCAGCCTGGGAATACATTAAAACTCTCTCCCAAGTTTTAGACATATCCATCAACCCCAGCAAGTCCATTGATTGCGAGGGCTCAGCCAGTGACAAAAAGTCTGGCATGGAACATATTGTGCCACCTCATGCTGCTTTATACTCTGCAAATGGACCATGGGTTTCAGTGGCTGTTTCCTGCAGCTGTGAGTAGAGTCAAAATATCCTCTGTAGGTAGAGAGATCCAAGCCAGACCTACCAGCCCACCAGCACAAAACCCCAGCCAAAATGCTCTATCTCAAGTTTACCTCGTGTGTTGGTCCATAGCTCTGTCATCGCATTCACAGTTCACCGCTGTCTGAAGCACCTTGAAGAGCGAGATTCAGAGCACTCTGCGTCCTGTGGGCACATAAAACCACTCACTGAGGTTATGGTGACACAAGCAGTGCCACAGACCGGGTCACCAGCAGGTCTGTGTGGTGCTGGGGCAGAAGCAGAGCAGCACCACAGGATCTGTAGCCTGTGTATAGCCTGTGTAATGCCTTAGCTGGAGATGGTGCCGTGGCAGCAAAGGTTGGCTTGCACACTGCAGTAATTTTGGTGGTATTTCTGTCACCAGCATCAATGGAAAGAGCACAGATTCCTCCATCCCACCGAACAGCAGCAGCTTGTGATGAAATAAGGAGTTTAAAATGTTTAATTTGGATAGGTGCTATTTTCCTCCCAGTGGCATTCTGCCAGATGTCCCCGTGCTGACTGAAGGTGCTGTTCCTGCTGCAGGATTCATCGGGATGTTCCTGATGGTCACTCCTTCCACACCCCAGCTGCCAACATGAATCAGCCAAGCAGAGCTGGTCTGCTCCAGCGCACCCAGGTGACGCTGGGCTCCCACGGGAAGCCTGCAGGGGTTTTGTGACCACAGTGTGAGCGACACACGCGTCACATGGGGAGCCAGTGGATCGAAGGCAGTGCCAGCAGGACCTGTGGCTGGCAGAGATTTTACAGCCTCGCTCATTACAGAAAATGCAACTCACCAGCTAGACCTAATAAAAGCCAGTCCTCACGAGCAAGGCAACTGCGATGCCAACATTCAAAGTGGTAGGGAGTGCACGCTTTTTTTTTAGTGGTGGAGGCCAAGAAAACATGATACAGTTTGTGTTTAGGGAAGCATATATTCTGCTGTGATGTTTGATCTGGCAAGAAACCACGGTTCCTTCCTGCAAGCTGGCAAAACACTAAACACAGGGAGTGCCATGCACAGACAGTCTCAATTAAGCTATCTTTTCTGAGCTGTAAAACAGCACTAGGCACATAAAACAACAGAAAACACATTTGTTTCCTCTCCATCTGCACAAGATATACAGTGATGCAGTTTTACTCAATTGGCAGCACCAGAGGAAGAAAAAACATGCATTTAATCTTCCTTTAGGACCACCTCACTCTGTACTGGCTACTGGTGGCTTCTAAGCCCTTATAAGAACTAAAGGTGCCTTTAGAGGAACTTAAGTCTGGAACTAAAATCCATTAACTGTGGTCTGTGCTACCCTAAATAGAGCACAACTTCAACTGGTTACTAAGCAATTGGCAAACAGAAAAAAACCCCCACAACCAACCAACACCAACACCAAAACCAAACAACAACAACAACAACAACAACAACAAACCCTCTCCAAAACCCTAATCTCATACCTACTGCTTTAATTTCTAGTCATGAAATTCAATTAGGCAACACATTTTTAGAGCAGACTCCTTAAATAACCTTCAAAACCTGGCATTTTCTTAGAAGCCAATGTATAAAAATTAAGCAGCAGGTCAATTAAAATGATAGTAGTTGATGTCATGTTAAGTCATTTGACAACGCCTGTGTGGACCTGATGAAGCTGATTGCATCCATGGCTTTGACCATGGATTATACACATGGAAAATCTCAGGCTGCTGCAAGACTGAGAGAAATGTGGGCTATTTCACAGCAAAAATCTTGGTTTGCCTTTGGGTTCTCCACCAGCCAGGTAAGAACATAAATTTTGTTGGCCAAGCAGGGAGTGCAGGAAAACCTGAGTCGGGAGACCTCCTGACACATCAGTAGTCCCTTTTGTGGCCAACTCCCTCATTCCACTGTGCTATGTCATACTGTCACTACAAAGTAAAGAGAAACCCTTGGATTGTAAAATAATCTACTAAGAACAAATTTAGGTCTCTATGGGGATTTTTTTTCTTCCCCATAACTACAGTCTACATGATTAGTACCACTCACCCATAAGAGGAAAATAATCATATTCAAATTTGGCCTTTGATCAGCAGCATTTCTGCTCTGCACGAGAAAAGTTCAGTCTGGGTTTGGCTGGTGCCTTTGAGATAAACAGAAAATTACCCTGCAGTTTTTCTGGCAAGTTGGTGAGGAAAGAAGCCAATACTCTGCTAAAATTAAATGTAAAATTAAGTAGGGTTGCTTCACCATTTAACCTCCTCTGGATTTTAAGCTGTAGAACTAGGGATTCCAAATCTCATATTTCACACACTGAGGAAACTCCCCACCCGACCGTTCACGAGACTCTCTTGTGTTTTCAGGAATCTCATCCTTAAAAATAGACAGCTTTGGCTGCATCTGTGCTAATGTGAGCCTGAGGACAGCGTGGCTATCCCCTGTGCATCCCATGCACAGCATAAAGCCCTTGGATCTCTCTAGCCTGTCCTAGGTGCAGCTGCAGTGGGACCCTGAGATACACGTGTAGCCCACAGGAGTTGCTGCAAAGCTGTCCTTGAGCTGGCTCTCTCACTCTTTCCTCTGCAGCACATGTAGACAGACATTATATATTCTCTCTGTATTACAGAGAATGTGCATGTCTATCACAGAAGCAGTGTGAGCCCTCTACAAACTGTTTTTGTGGCTAACCATGCCAACTAATTGCAGGACATTGTAGACAGATTGTCTTCTTGTTTACAGCAGGATTAGCTCTCTATCCCCTTAGACCACAATCCAGTGCTCAAAGCTCCTCTCACAGACCCTTTAGAGTGCTGCTGGTCTCAGATTAGTAAATTCTAGGTGACCTATGGTAGTATCTAAATGACTCATGTCACATGAAATACTGACCTTGGCCAAACATGAGATAGAAATATTCCATCTTAAAAACTGGCAGAAGCTGCTTGGACACAGCGGGAGACAATTTCTCTAACTACTAACCTGAAAAACAGATTACCTGGACAAATGGCTGTTAATAAACTCTGGGAAGCTTTTTGCTGATAATAACTTACCTAAATTAAGACAATTTGGCAGTGGAAGAGGAAATAATTAGCACAGAAAGCGCAAAAGCTCAAGTGGAAGGTTCAGTCAGAGACAGCATCTGAGCAGTATCTATATCTTAAAACAGCTGACAGAAATAAAACAGCAAGTAATTGTGACATACAGCTGACAAACTCAAACAGATGTCTTCAAGACCAGATAAAACCATCTAGATTACAGTGCACATAAAAACTACTATGTCTCTTGCTAAGCCATAAAAAGGATACATCTGCCTGGGGAAAAAAAAATCTACAGTGCAGTTACAACATTCCTTCCTTTTTTCTTATTTACCTAATCTGGTTGGAAGAAAAAATCCCCAAAACTCTATTTTACAATTGAGACTGTCATGTGGACATGGCAAAGAAAGCCACTTGTGCACTTAGGGTAGAATTGGTCAGAATAGAAACACAAAAGCTTGGTGAAAGGCACTAGTCACAAAATGCAGAACATGAGTTACTTTCCCAGAAATACGCAGCAATTTAGAAAGTCAGATAGTCAGGGTATAAATATATGCCTAAAAACAAGTCCCAAAGCAGCATTATGAATTATGTATTACTCTATTTTATCTGTTATAAAGTAACAGTTTTAGAAACATGAGTGCTTTCACATTCCTCCTCCCCATGAATGACCCCTGAAGCAAATCAAGTCACTTCTGAGCACACATGTCTGGTAACAACAGGCAACAGAGCAGCCAAGAGCAGAACAGGTGATTTGGCTTCCCAGTATTCCCAGCTGTTCAATGGCAGCAAGCCACCCTTAAAATGGCATTTTTTGGCAAGGATACCACAACAATGAGGCTTTTTTTACTTGATAAAAAGCACCACATTCCCCTTGGATACAGAGTTCCTGTGACACGATGTGTCGATGATACTTGCCTTTATCAATCACTAAAAGTTTAGAAGAACTTTTTATTAAAGAAAGGTATTTTTTGCCCCATTGGACAGATGGTCTGGAAAGGGCGGGGTGAAGAAGAAACACTGAATTCATGACCTCTTACCACTAAAGACAACCTGGCCTGGCCAGCCCTGGCCTCAGTCATTCATTTCTCTGGAGTCTGGCAGAAGAAGAGCCACGACATTCAATTTAGGTGCTTGTGGCAGACAGCCTCAGTGTGCCCCTCAATTCCATTTCATTATTTAGAGTTGAGACAGGCCAAATCCTCCCTTCTCAAGCTGAGCAACACCCTGCTGTTTCCTTGCAAACCCATTTCTAAAGTTTCCCTTCCCAGGCCGTGGGAGAAAAGAGGAGTCAGGCAGTTATAATTTTTTAGGGAGAAGCTGTTGAAATCCCTTCAGTCCCAGGCTGTTTCCTCACAGCAAGGACACACCAGCATAGAGGAAGTCAGCAGAAACCCTGTCCTTGCATTCCTGGTAACAAATGACATTTTTTTTGGGTGCCTGGTGGCAATTAACATCGAATTCCTTGCACAGAACCAGCATGCCAGAGACAAACTCTGTTTTGTCCTCCTATCTGAGTAACTCAAGTGTCTTCTCCGAGTACAGTACTTGAATTTGTTATGGTGGCCAATGCACTTCTAGCATGAATAATGACATTTCTACTCTCAGTCCCTCTGTAATGGGTAAATTACTTTTAGAAAGGCCAACAGAGAGGATTTATGACTCTACCAGGGTGACATAAAAAGTCCACAGGGAGAAGTTAATAGCATCCAGAGTCCCGTGCTAACACCTTAGGCCCCAGACAGAATTTCCCCTTTATATACTGAAGGCACTCCATGTGCAAAAGGATAGCATTTCCTTCTATACTGGGTTTTATCAGCTGCTTAATATATTGATGTTAAAACGGAAAATAGGGAGCTTCTACTTTATTAATTCCTCTTTTTACTGTGCCGAATCCTCAGCTGAATGCAAATTATTTTTTTTCTTTGCTGTCCTTAGTTTTTACGGCCATCATGGGTATTTGGCCACTCTTGGGATAAGGTCGTTTCCATGAGCCTATCCCCTCCCTCTCTCCCACCCTTCCCTCTCAGGTCTTTATTAGAGCATCAATCACAGCAGTATCTAGGTGCGATGTGTCACCTGGCTAATGGTCTGTGGCTTTCAGACACCATAACAGCTTAAAGACACCCATCAGCATATCAGTCCTGTCACCCTGGCCATGCAGGGTGTTTAAATCACAGCACCCATGCCACCCACACGTGCAGCTTTCTGCACAGGGTGACAGCAATTTGTGCCAGGCCTCCTGATCCCTGTGCCTGAGAGCATCTCAGAGTAAAGCCATCTCTTCACAAAGTACAAATAAATTACTGAAGCAAGCGGTTTTCCCAATTTTGTCACTAAATATGTTAAATGGAGCAAGAGTTGCTCTCACCTCGCCCCTCTGAAGGCAGGCAGGGGTAGCCAGCACACAGCAGGGACAAAGCACCTGGATTTGCAGCATCCCTGTTTGAGCTCCTCCTGCCAGGCAGCGGTGCACCCAGGATGGCTGAGGACCACTCCTGCTCTCCAAAACCAACCCGACTCATTCAATAATGCAAAAAAAAAACAACAAACCCAACTTAAGGTGCACTTCCATACGTGCTCCCTGTTTTCCAAAGGCTGCTCCCACCTCTCCTCCCCCTTTCCAGCCAGGCAGTTATTTGGTATTCAGTGCCTTTGTCTCCTTGCTCAAGTCAGCTCACATAATTGATAGTGGAGCAATTTCCAACTTAAACTCCAGCCATTAACATACAAAAAGCAGAACACACTTGGAGTGCTTCGCTGTTGGAGGGAAGGAAACATTAATTCCAGGAAGACTTAACAAGAATGGAAGAAAGTAAATGGCTTTTAACTGAATCAAGGCATTTATGTCTTGATTTTTGCCTCCTTTTATAGCAGGATTCTAGCCCTGAAAAATAGAATATGGACATCCCTTACAGAAGGCCAAAAAGCCCTTTGAGTTTCATTATTTATTTCAGACTTCAGCTGGATGTAGATATATATGTGCTCTGAAACACTGAAGCATGGTAATCACAGTATAATCAGTATTCTCATCTGCATTAAGAGCTGATCTTGCATTCATCAGATCAAACCCAATGCTCAGCCCGTGAGCTTATTCAGCGCTATAATATATTCCATTTCTCTTGATCCATCTGTCAGCACATTTCTGCTATGCAGAGAGTATGAATGGCTACACGAGGCTCCAAACCGAGGAGCTGGATTTCTCCTTGATTCTCACGGGGAAGCGTATGAAACAAATTTTGGTTTACTACAGGGCTTTTCTTTCCCCCTGCCTTGGCAGAAGGTGTCTGTGTGATGTACAGGTACCTGCAGCGTGGCAGGTGCTCTTTGATTCTCACAAAGGTGTTTGTTTCCCTGGCTTCTTACACTTGCAACTCATAAATTGGGCACTACAGTGCAGTACCTTCCCTTTGCCCTTCTGAAATGTACACTTACGAGTATCTTCGTAAGATGAGGTTATCACTATCATCAATCTCTCCCCATTCTCAGATTATTGCTGTTTTTAGTTGAACTCACAGTTTTGTGTCTTTTGAGCCTCATTAGGCTTCTGTCATTATGCTTGTTTTATGATTTACAGACTGTAAGAAACATTCTGTGTTTTCAGCATCTCCCTGTCCCCTCTCCCCTCCTTTTTTCAGGGATTTAATTGCAGAGCCAAGGCCTTGCACTGAGCTGTGGCTTCCCCTTGAGAGACGCAGACACTGCAGCACACAAGATGCAGGGTATCAGCCAGGATTTCCCTTTCTCTGCCCCCAAACCCCAGCTGTCCCCAAGAAAGCAGGGACAGAGGTCACTGGTGGTCACAGCAGCCTGACCCGAGCTGGCCCACAGGAAGGGAGGCACTGCAGCAGCCAGTGCAGACAAAACCCACCTCCCTCCTCAGCACCACCACGCAGCAATGCACTTCAGAGGGTTGTCAGCATTTCCACCAGATAACCTTGTGTGCACACTGCTACAAGTGACATGCTTCAGGGGGGACTGATTAAATTCCTCTCTGTAACTGCAATTCAGGAATTCCATATCTGTCCATCTCACTCATCACACCCATTCCACCCAGGCACATCAGTTAGGATGCTGCTTGAACCGAGATGTGTGTACCAAGAGCAGATGGAACTGGGCTTTGGATGAAAACAAAGCCACAGTTTTACCTGTGGAAGAACTACAGAGCAAGCAACCCTTGGATTGTTTCCCACCAGCTATAAAAATGATCTAGATTTACACATAGGAGCACTGAGTTATCTTCCAAAGTGCCTTAGAAATGTCTTGAAGGGCATCCACATTTTTATGTTTTAAATTTTACACTTCAAGAAATTATTTTCAGCAGTCTAAAAGAGACTTCAGTTATCACTCACAAGTCACTTTACACAGTTCAGTTCATGTCAGCCTTTTTCAAACCATTACAGTTCTTGGATAAAGAAAACTTTAAGGAAACAAGCATTTACCAAATGCTCCAGAAGGAGGAATATATTTATCAAGCAAACATAAATCCAAGCTGGCAGAGAAAAGCCTGAAAACTAATCACATTCACTGTGAGTTTAAATTAAAGGGTTTTTTCCTAAATTTACTGCTACTGCTTTTACTGTTATTTTTACTCTACTCAAGCCTTCTTGCAGATAATTCTACACATCTCACAAATATTCAAATGTCCTGACCAAGCTTGAAAAGGACCAGCATAGAGACCCTCAGTTGCTAGAGCTTATCTTTGAGGAGGGTTAGAGGCAAAAAAGAGAACCCATGCAAAAAACCTCATATCCTCCATCTTCCATCCGACAGCCAAAGAGCCTCCTTTGTCTTTGATGGGTGTGAAAACAAGTAATAGATCCATACATTTCAGGACAGAATTCTGGAGTCTATCTTTCTACAAGGTTTTATAGCTTCCTGTTTTCTTTACGCAGGTGATTTATCTTGAAATCCTGCTTTGATTTCCTGCCCCCATCCCCAAATATCCTGATAGTTTTCCAAGTAGTGATATAATTAAATTGAGTTTTCCTGTCCAGGTGTTTTTGCTGACCCATGCCCTTGCTTTCTGTCTAAACTCCCAAACCTATTATGATTTAGTTCAGTTTAATTTAGACTGAAAAACATATCATGGCTTGATCTAAAGTTAATTCCAATGATGACAACTCAGCTGTTCTTCCCTGACCTTACTCAATTCCCTACCCAGGCTAGATAATCATGTATGATTAGGTATCCCCTACATGATTACAGCTTTCATAAATACTCTGCCTTGCATGAGGCTTGCTCTTTGAAAGTCTCACCATCTTAATAAACAGTTCTGTAGATGGTGTGCAACAAAAATGGAAAATGATTTTAGCCTCTTTGCTGCCTCATTCTACTGCTCCACCAGGAATTAAATGGAAGTAGACTTTTTGGGTTTATTGCTAACATATATTGCATGCATATATCTTTCACCATAGGAAACAAGCAGTTGGATAAGCACAGCACCAACTTTTCAGGAAAGATTTCTATGGTATGTTTCAGCTCCACGTTGTTTCGGAATTTGCCTGTCCAAGTGTTTCATGGAATTAAAGTGAACACTTGTCCAATAGATTTGAGTCTTGTGGTGGAGCGACTTTGAGGTCCAAGAAAGTGCAATCTCGGATTGTGAGTTCTCTGTGTAGTCTAATACCTGAAGTTACACTAAATTAGACTTCTCTTTTTAATGTCATCTCTTTCTTTCACAACACATATGAGAACATTATGGGTCTTTGGAGCTCTGCCTTTGACAGCTTTAGACCATATTTGCCAGTGGGTGCATAATCTAATCTAAGATCTGGGAACAAGATGGAAATAGATAGACATCATCTTTACAAAAGGTGTATTTCCACAGGAAAAGAAACAGAACAAACAAAGCTGTACTGGGTAGAATATTTTAATATAATGTGCATTTATGAAGCCCCTTTGGAATCTAGTCTATATTACAATCACAGCGAGATGGATCAGCGCACAGCATCTCATCTCTTATAGTTATTAAAAATGGGGGTGAGAGAAAAGGCAAGGAGGGAGGATGGCTAATGGGGGCTCTGTGTGGTGGTGAGAGGGAGATTTGTGTCGGAGCAACTGTGGCTCCTTCTTGTAGTTCTGTTTGTGCTGTTCACTTAGAAAATGCTCGTTGAGTACTCTCTCGTGGCCTTGCTGAGCAGTTTTCATTTGCCCCTCTCCCAGCACCCAGCTGCCAGGCATACGTGGTAACCAACACAAAAGCTGCTAGAATGTACTTTGCATGCACGAAAGCGGAATTGTGCCACTTAAACTCGCTTTCCCCTGCACTCTGAATGTGTACGTGGGTGCGAGTGACCGTGTGAGGTGCTGCCTCTTCCCTGACCAGCACACTGCCCCCCTCACTGCCTTTTATTAACATCTGTAATGTTGCAAAAAAGTTCTGAAGGTACGCACCATTTTTCATTATTTAGGACATTAATGAAGGATAATGGCATGCACTGCCATAAGCTGGTAAGAATGTACAGGTTGATTTATCCTCCAAGTGAGGCAACAGCGTGTGGATAAACAAGCCTGGGTATTTAGGCATCATAATGAGGGAATGGAGAAAAAACACCCACAGCAAATTAAGTAACCAAGTATCTGTTTAATTAAAAAAAAAAACAAACCCAAACCAACCTTCACTCTGTCATCATTATACCAGGAAAGAATCTTCAAGCCTTGTCTTTCTTATGGGAAAAAATGTGTCTTTCACACTCGACATTACCCAACATAAAGAAATTTATATCACAGAATCACACAGTTGTTAGGATTGGAAGGGACCTCTGGAATCATCTAGTCCAACACTCCTGCCAAGGAAGGGTCACCTAGAGAATATGATATGAAATTTGGTATATGATATCAATCAAAATGCAAGGAAGGGATCTCATAATTTGAACACTTTAACAGGCCGAGGTAACATTCTTCCTTATTAAAATATAAAGGGGCTTTAAGGTGGGCACAAATGTACATTAAGCCTTAGCCTCAATTTCTCAGGGCTTTGCTGGAAAATCCCTGGGCATTTCAGCATCACAGGGTTCTCAGGAATGCTTGAAGATATTTGAAAGGCAACTGATATTTCCAGCAGCAAAACTGAAGAGAAATGTCATGGGATTGTTCTGTTCTTCAGATACTTTCAGCTCCACTTTGTTGGAGAAGAGCTATAGGGCAGACTTGGCTGGGGTTTGGTGGTGTTACTTTCTGACTAACTGGATTTCCAGCTGAGTGTCATCGCTGCTATTCCAGTCGGTTTTGAGTCAAAGACAAGCTGGAGTTCGCTACAGGTATTAAAATTCTTAGATCTCCAATATGAAATAAAACAGAACCAGCAGCTGAAGAGGCTGAAAGCAAGGAAAGGTTTCTTAATTTTTTTCACCTTTTATTTTATTAGATGTATCTTTCTTTTTTGCAATCTATGTTTCCAATATTTGCCAATTTTAAATAGGAGCTTGTTCTTTAAAACCAAAGCAAAGGCTCTACCTTGGCTGCGTGCAAGGTCAGCACCGAGGGGAGACAAGAAATCTCCCCAGACCCTCCTGAGCTGAGGGCTGGGTGCATTGTTAGGGAAAAGCAAATTGAGGAAAGAGCTTTTCCCGCTGAAATTCACAGCGGCACGGGCCAAGTTGAGCAGGAATGACAGCTCAGCAGCTTCAAGCAGGGCATCAGGAGGGAACATTCAAGCCTTGGAGATAAAAGAGCAGCTGCTCCAGCCCCGTGCAAGCTGTGAAGCAACCCCTTTGCTCAGCCCCCTTTCCACTTCCCAGATCTTATGTACGATGGAGAGGGGATGAAGAATGGGAGGCAAAAGGGGATGTTGGGGGAGGAAGGGTATTGGTGATGGCACAGGAACATCTATTTCCTGTCGTTGTTGCCAGAGGATGCCCGGAATCAGCTGGATGCTCACCCAGCAGCCCTTTGGGTGCAATTCTGCCCAGGAAAGCAGAAACCCCGGCTCCCGAGGGCAGAGCAGGCACTGCACAGCTCTCTCTCAATTAACCAATTTGTCTCCTTTCAGGCTGGGTCAATGAGTTACAGAGCATTATGGCTTCAGAGGACACAAACTAATTAAGGGTGAACAAACCAGCACACATTTGTTTAAGTCTGTGTTCCTCCATGGAGTGCTGGGATAGCTATGGGATCCCACGTGCAGGGCCTCATCCCTGGAGCCCTGAACCTTTCCCTGGTCAAGTAATGTCATGAGCAGCATCTGCACACTCCGTGTCAAGAATGCCCACAAGATATTCTGATCAGGAAAATAACACCAGCGCTTTGGCCATGTCTCCAACTCCAGGCACTCCAGTCAAACATATCTGATACAACAGTTGAGACATTTACATCTGATGTCAGCGTGTTTACACCCAGTCAGGCTACAAAACCTTACTGCCTTCACAGAAAAAAGAGGACTTGCTAAAAAATCTTCAATGCTCCCGTGGCCAGTCTCTGTTCTCGCTAGTGATGGTGCCACTCCACTCTGAAAACAGGATGAACACACCTGGTGCATGCCCGTGGCTGTCAAGGGCCAGTCGTGTTCTGGTAGGAACACCCTTCTCTGCTTGTGCCAAGAATATGTGGGGCACACCAAGTTTTCTTCCCCCAATTACCTCCCAAACTTGTTTAAAGCCCCTTATGAGGCAAAGTGGCCTTGCCTCTTTTAAGAGGCAAAGTGTGAGGGTGAGTATGAGGGAAAATTTGGGCTGCAATTCTGCCAGTTGGACAAAATCACATTAGACCTATCCCTAAGACTCAGTCCTGATGTGTTGAAGGGTACTCAAGCAAGCCCCTCAACTCCAGCATTAGAAGATGCTACTTTTAAATAATTTTTAGTTATTTTTTTCTTAAGACATCCCCAAATTTTCCAGGAGCAATTGCCCTGAAGCCAGTGTCTTGTGCAATCCTGGTAACGGTTATGAGATTCCAGGAGGCCATGGAATTTGGCTTATTTGTGCTTCTTATTTCCTATTTCTGGAATTATAGCCTATTCCTGTCAAGAATATAGTCACAGTCACATTATCACAAAGTGGGAATGCAATTGTTTAACACACCCCAGTTTTTCACAATGTGTAAAGTTAACAGTAATTTTTTATCCTGTCTCTGCCACACAGCGCAGATGTTGTTGCTTTCAACATTGTCTTCACTACTGGAGCACAGCTGAGGAATAATTTTAGTCCCCTATTTTACATAGTCTCTTTCATGTTCTGTTGCTGCAGCCACCAGCCAGACAAGACACTTGACTAAGCAAACTGTCAATGTATTTCACACATCCACGGGAGATGTGTAAAATCAGATTCCAAGTTTATGTATGAGATGCCTCCAGTTTGTTTGATTTTATGCCAGACTCACTTTCCCTCATTAGTTTCCCTTTTGTTGTAGCTGGGAGATTTTTGACAACATAACTTTTATTGTGAATATACCGAAACTTTTCCCAAAAATAGGACTATTTCACACAAATATCTCATGCTTTATGACAGCTGCAAATTTCTTTTTGATTTGTTCTCTTGCAAGGCCAGAATTAAATGTCCCTCAGCTGCGTGCCTGTACTACCTGTAAGATGGAAGTGCAGGTGGAGATTGTAAATCTTCAGCTGTTTGCATACACACAGGAAAAAAGTTGGAAAAACACAGGCTGAAGAATTAACTGTTTAGTTCTGGTCTGGCATTTGGAGTGGTGCTGGATAGTCCTGAGGTCCTGTCCTGAAGGAGAAAGGACTTTGCTGCGCCAGATAAGTAGGAAGCAATGCACTTGCAGTATGACTGGACCAGCATCCCAACAGCAAAGCCTTTCCCTACACTGTCACCAAACCCAGTTAGCTTAAAAGACAGGAAATCCAAAACACTCAGGACTTTCTCCCTGGGTGCAAATCAGCCATGAACTGGAATCTCTGGAAGTCAGTTAACAGCCTACATGTAATTTGTATGAGAAATGCTCTATTTCAAGAGAATTTCTGCATCTGTTTCCCCATAAGATACTGCCAAAAGAAGACACTTGCAGAATTTCAGCATCTTGCCTTCTGTTTGAAACTTCTGTGAGTATGGGAATATGGAAATGGAAGATAACTTTTAAAAACATGATCTGAAGGAAATCTATCTCTGCTCTAGGCCTTGTGCACCAAAATGATCTAGATATGAAACTGAAGCAGGACATACAAAGAAAGAGTTTTCCCTCACATTCCAAGGGGCTGAAAGACTGGGAATGTGGCAATGCACAGCTTATTGCTTCCTGGCACCCACACTCCCAAATGTGACAATAATGCTGCAAGGATAATCAGTCCAATTTATGTTCCAAGTGTGAAATGTCCAAATCCCGCACAACAGGGGGGCTTTCATCATTTCATCTGCGTGCAATGAATGCAGAGAATAATTAGCAAAATGAATGAAAAGGCTTTGGACTCGATTTTAATCCACCTCTGTGCAATGGGAATAACACCCCAATTCATTAGGCATCAGATGCACATTAGTGAAACACAGTGGCAACTTAATTCAGCCGGGAAGGGCATCCCCCCAGGGAGAGCAGAAACAAGCAAGCCCATCATTTCTCCATATGTGGCTAGCTTCATTTAAACTCCCCAAAACACAGATTTCTACTCACCTTGAAGGAAAATGGGGAAGAACAGCTACTTCATGCACCTTCCTGTTGTATTTCAAGATGGTTTCCTCATCCTGAGCAAGTTGAAACAGTAGGAGCGGTGGGAATTTCCATGGAAGGGAGTTCAAGCACCAGAACAATGTATTCAGGGGACCTCTGCAATAGTCAGAACAGAATTTGAGGTATCTTTAGGGAATATTAGTACTAAATTTCAAGTTTCATTTATTCCTCTGGATTGTTCTACTCTTGCCCTTGTCACTTCTGATCAAGTGCTCCTTTGTGAGCTTGTTTTCTCATTTATTAAAGGCCAAGTGGTATTCTGTTTACTCAATTCCATGGGAAAACAGAGTGACAGCTTGCTGTGGGCTTTGGGAATAAATGCTGTATCCTGAAGTTTCATTTCCTTGCAAACCCTCCTATTAAAGCAATGAGTGGGAAGGGTGAGCCAATTTTCCTTTTCTCTAAACTTTCCCTAAAGGTTTGCTTAACGTCTCTAGCTTAGACGAAATTGAGAAGGAAAACACTCATGTGCTCCAATTTTTGTTTTCTTGGTAAAATATCTAGGAACTTGGCAAGTGCAGGGCTGAGGGGAGAAGTTAATTTAACTGATATCCTGCTCAGTTGGGATCCTCTTGTCTTCCGAGATCTCCGTTTGCAATTCCAGTACTGTAAAAATTGGCCATTACAGAAATTGCTTATTAATTTTCCCAGGGTTTCAAGCTGCACACCTGACTTCAAAACTCTCAGGGATACTATGTAAGGAAACTGGGATTTGTGACTCCCAGGGCCTGTCCTTGACTCGCTCCTCAGCCCTCTGAGAGACAAACCTCCTTCTCTGCTGGGAGAGCGTGCAGAGTTGTGGACACAGAGTGACTGTTGTCCCAGAATAGTACAGGCACCCTATGGATGTTCCAAGGAGGGAAAACTGTGCTCAAATAGCTATCCTCACTTGTCCTGCTTGTTCCTGCACAAAGGACATTGGTGGCTCAACAGCAGACACAATAAATGGATGAACGCGCTGCTGGCATTCAGTTCCAGGGAAAGCTGGGGAGGCTGAGGAATTTTCCACGTCGCTCACCAAAACCAGCCATTAGAGTTGACTTTGAGGCTGAGGTTACTCCAATGGAATCGATTTAGCCATAACTAATGTGAGTGAAAACATGGAAGCAGAGTCCATAACAAATCAGTCAGGGCAGAGATGTCCTCCCTCCATCACGCTCCTTGCACGAGTCTGTCATCAGGCAGACTTTTCTTCCACCACTCCTCTGATCCAGGGGGCACATCAGGCACAAATGGCAGATATCAGATACCTCCTCCAGGCCAGCTCTGGTGTTTGTTGAGTTTTTCATTCTCCCCACTACTAGTTAAGTCAGTCCTTCTGCATGGGCTGCTCCAGGGAAAAGAGAGGTGAGGGGTAAATCTCAGGGCAATGGAAATGCTTGTGCTCTGGGTCTGTGGGCAGACGTGCAGGGTGTTGCTCCAGTGGCCTCAATGGTGACAGGCATTTCTGACACTTGTGATTAATCTTACTCTGGCCGTGTCACTGCAACTTCTCCTTACACCTTCTCCAACCTGTCATGCAGCCCATGGATGTGACAAGAGGTGCAAATTGCAGATGCTCTGGCAAGCTCAGCTTTAAATAGTTTAATCCTGGCAAGTTTGTGCTGCTGAGGTTTTACAAAGGTTAAGCCCTTCGAGTGTGGAGGTGACGAATAGCTGCTCGGCATGGCAAGCACTCAGGACAGCAGGGGCTTCTACATTCCCCCTCTTTTTCATATTTCACGCAGATAGCAAAGCCTGTAATTCAGTGGGATTCTCGTGTTAATGGCAGCGTGGTCTGTTTATAAACATGCAGCAAGAGAGGGCGATTTAGGGGATAACAACTCTGTGGACCCCAGAGTTTCTCTTATGTAGCTGCCATTCTGTCAGCTGTTGGGAGGTCCAGCTTTCCTTCCTTCCCTCCTCCCTGCTGCCTGGTCCCCTCTGCAATGCTGGGGAAAGGACTGGAAATGACTCAAGGACAAAGCAGGCTTCCCTTCCCGGCGTGAATAGGAAAAGGCCCATCTGAGACAACAGAAAGCAGTGGCTCAGTTAACTGTGGGACAGCAGGATTTCCAGGCACTGGAGCTGGAGAGAGCAGAGGGCAGGATGGGAGCAGAACACTGGTTTTTCCATGTCCTGTGGTCCTTCCAGGGCAGAAAATGGACCATTTTACGGAGAGCCATACAGCATCTTAGACATCCCATTATTAGCAAGCTCTGTTTAACCTCCCAGAGCATCCATCAACCCAGAGCATCACAGTAACACTCCCCAGCTGTTATATTACATGGATAATTATAGTCTGCAGATGCTAATGCAAGGAACCCATGTCACTTATGATACATCATGCTAGAGAACGGAAGGATGGGTTTTTCTTTTATTTTTTTTAGGCTTCAAAGTGGCAAATTGTTTCTTGCCTTCCTCTTTGGTTTTTATCCTGCAGAGGTAGAAGCACAGCCCCATTCAACAGTTTGGACTGGATTAATTTTTAAAGAGTGCTTGGAGGCTACTTGAGGACAAGCAAACCCTTTGCATGTGGCTGCTGCATGAGTGAGCAGTCAAAGGGGAAAGCGCACGAGTCAATCATAATACGGCCTTTCAGGGACACTGCACTGCTTTTGTGCAGCAGGCTCAGGCAAGGTCAAGCTGCAGCAGGCTCAGAAATATCTTGGTGGAAACCTTGGCACAACCCCAGCCACCTCTCTCAATGCTACACGTCCCTCTTGGTCCAGTCTCCTACCTCTTTGCTTGACTGTTTCCAAGGAAAGCTGAAAAGATCTGAAAACCTCGTTTGCCCGTGGGCTTTTAATGGACACATTTTCCCACAATCATCTGATGGGTATGTGCTATCTCCTTTTTCCACTTGTGTTACAACCACAAGAGCAGTTGGTGCCCCATGATTACAGCCTTGAACTCAGACTGGCCTAAAATAATGTGGAGAGCACGGATTAGAGGGCCAGACACTCGACCAAATTTGAAACTGCTCAAAGGATTTACAAAAGTGTCTCCAAATCAGAGAGCACTCTGCCAGCTTTATTTTACACGAGGAAAACCAGGGCACATTCCTTTGACCAATGACCTCCTGAGCACTGAGGGAAGGACAAGCAGGCAGGCACATTTTAAGGATATGGGCCCTTGTGTCAGAATTTTCAGAATGAACACTGTTAATTTTACATTTGCCCATTAATTTTTCACAAGGTTTTATTTGAAGCACAGGGCTATAATTTTGGCTCAGGTTTCTGGTGGCTTGAGGATCATTTTGTTTATAATATCACCAGAAAGCCCTGATGGAAGTATCTCTCTGTAATTCACGCTGGTTTGCAATTTATTCTCCCTTTCCAATATACAAGAAGCTTCTGTAAAAGTCACAGAGGTAATTGCGTTTTTGGATTTGTATTGTGTGATTAAATGTGAGCGTGTGTGAAATTTTCCAGGGGAAAAAAACCCCCGCAATAAGGCTACGTTCTGAAGGAAAGTATTGCATATGTGAGCGAGTGGATACATTTCTGATGCTTCCATTTCAAACAACCACAGCTCCAGGTTGAACTAAATCAGTAATAGGTGTCTATTAATGCATTCACCGTTTTTCTTGTCTTTCTTTCTCTTCCCCTGCGTGGTAGCTGGCAATGGAGAGAGATATTGGCACTGTACAGATGACAGAGCATAAAGAAAGCTTAGAGCAGGTGAAAATCACTTTAATTATAAAGTAGCAGAGAGAAAAGATGCATGCAGGGAAGACTTACCACTTCCATTTTTATATTCTCCTTTCCTCTGAAAGAGAATGTTAAGGATCCAAATTGCCTTTAATCGTCTGCACACAGTGCATCACACATTATTTGCAGTCAATAAGTATAATTTTTTTGCAGCAAGAGGAGCTTTACCAGTCACAGACAGTGTAAGAAGAATTTAATGTAGTACACTTTTTATCTTTTTGCCCCCCTAATTTTAACTGTCATGACACAAAAGATAATTTCTGGTGTGGCATTTCCCAGACAGCCCAGGAGGTGCTGAGACAGCTTTAATAACTTCACCCCAACCTCTACCTCCACATCACACTTCTGGGTAATGTACGTAACATGTCTGGTGGCTGAGGCTTTCACATCACATCTCTGATCTCCAGCTGCCAATGTCATCCTGAGCCTGCTTTTATCCTTAATGACAATGAAGGAAGCAGGATGCAAACAAGAGAGCTGGGTAGGCTCTATCTGTTGCTGTTGTGAAATGAGAAGAATTATTGCAACTGGCTTAAAACAGCTTCCCCAGTGCCTCCTGTCATTGTAGCCACTGAAGCCACTTCTAAAATTAAAAAATTCTAGAATGAGCCATTTTCCCCCTTAGGCTGTTGTGAACCATCCATATGGAAGGATTTATGTTGAGAATCTATAGCCTTGATAAGTGTGGAGTTTTAATTTTCTTTTAATGGGTAAAGACAGACCGAAGGGGATGAAAAGAGGAAGCAGTATCAGATAGAAAGAAATACAGTTACTGCCTTCAGTTTGAAAGTTAATTAAACTCTGGACATTTTCATATTGGTTTTCTTTGTCCTTGTTAAAGAATGGAAAGAATAAGAGGCCCTGAAAATACACAGTGACCTCCATCCTTCAAATATAATTAATATATTAATTAGCAGCTGCTGCATCACAACCTTGTTGGCCCAAGAGGTGTACATTAACATATACACAGGAGACAAAGTCACCTTTAATTGTATCTTTGCAAAGGTTCATCCCACTGTTCTGGGACTGGGGCATGCTAATGACTGCTCAGGATCAGGAAAGAGCCTCCCATTTTCCACTCTGGGGTTCAAATCTCACCTGAATCAAACTCTGAGGATCCTTCGTACACAGATGTAAAAATTAAATACCTTTGTAAAGACAGAGCATTGCTTAAGCTGAGCTGTACGTGCTCATGTCTGGATGCTCTCAAGTGGCTTCGTGTCACTGACTGTTTTCAAATAAATTTGTCTTCATGCCGGTGTTTTACATGCAGCCCTGGCCTCATCTGCAGCCAGGAGTTTTTACCTTACTTTTCAAAGCTTATTGCAACTCAAGAGGGTATCATTTGCTCCTGAAAGTGTCCTTTTCCTGTTAAACATCCTCCTTCCTTCCTCATTCCCAGCTAAAACAGAACAAGTAGAAAGAGATGCCGGTGATCTGAGCCACACAGCAGGAAGGATACAATGTGATTTATTGTTGTAGATCACTGAATCACAGAATAGTTTGGGGTGGAAGAGACCTTTAAAGTTCTCCTAGTCCATCCCCCCTACAATGACCAGGGACACCTTCCACTAGACCAGTTTGTTCAAAGCCCCATCCAACCTGGCCTTGAATGTTTCTAGGGATGGGGCATCCACAGTTTCTCTGTGCAACCTGTGCCGGGGCCTCACCACCCTCACTGTAAAAAGCTTATTTCTTACATCTAACCTATAATTTTATCTATTCTAGATCGAATGTCTATTCTAGATCTAATCTATCTATCTATCTATCAATCTATCTATCTATCCATCTCTACCATCCATATCTATTTCTAAGTTCTGTGGGTCCCTTCATTCAGCTGTCTCCGAGCAACAACACTCTCCAAATTTGCAGGTGAGTATTTCCCAAAAGCTGCCTCCTAGAACCCTCACTGGCAGATTGTGGCTGTAGAGGGTGGTAGGCTCTCTGAAAATGTGACCAGAGCATGCACTCTGTTATATCTGAAATTCCCAGGCGGGAAAGACACGCAGTGTTAGGGAAGAAGTGTGATAAATTTAGCAAGTGATAATGCAAACAGCATGGAAAAAATGTGTGCTGTACAGGAGGGCACAGGCTCCTTTGCTAGCTGGGACATTGCTGACCCCTTGGAAACAAGACTGTAATACATTTAAATCTTATCCAGGGGCTTGCATGTGCCCACAGTCCCACTGGAGTCAGGGAGACTGGAGAGTGTGCAGTTAAAAGCTATAGAATTATTTATTTTTGTAAGGATCGGGAAGTTGGGGCATAAAATGTCCTTGGCTTCACCTCCCAGATAGATCAGCAATGTAAATAGGCAGTTACTTTTCACTATTGTCAGTGATTAATCTGCCTAAGGAGAGCCCTTACTTTCTCTAGTTCACTTTACTGTTTCTTTGTTGATATTTGACTGACTTGTCACTTTGCTTGAAAGAGTAAAAACATCAATTTGCCAGAAGCCAGAGAACAGTCGCACTCCTTTTAATTTGCTCATTTTCAGTATCAATTCACTTGGAAGTCTGAAGATTTTGCCTTGTGGTATATTTTCCTGCAGCTGCATTCATACCCCTATTCATAACCCAGTGCAAGTGAGTACCTCAGAAGGAGGACAGCTGAAATGTCACAGAGAGTTAGTCAAAATGCTGAACTGCAGGCATTACCAGGAAACAATGACAGAAACTCTCAAGCTGAGACCAACCCTGCCCACAGCGATTTGTTCAAATTCCTTTCTTTGTCTGTTACTTCCCTAATTTTCCTGAACAGTAGCTTTATAAAAATCTTCATTGCATCCTTATATTTTACTGTAAACACCAACCAGGCTGTTAATTCACAGCTCTAGGTTTCCTTCCCAAGTTACAAGAATTGCTTTCTTGCCATTGTTTCTTCTACAGCAACCTTCAGTGCCATTTGATTTGGATTGATAAAGAGTGATATTTTTTCCACTTTTGACAAGCCATTTTTTGGATCTGAAGTGGGAAATATCCATCTGGGCAATTTGTATTTACAATACTTCTCGTTCTCCCTGGATTGTTTTGCTCTTTGTGACAAAAAGGCTGAGATGGGGAAGCAAATGGATGCAGTAAGTGAAGACAACATGGAGAACCATTCCTAAACCTTAAAATCCTAGGTAGTGTTATGCCTAATGGCATTAATTATTTCAACACTGTCTTGCTTTTTTTCAGTGTGCCAAAATGTAATGTGAAATGTTACAGTGAAACCAGACAGAGCACAATCCTCAACAGTTAATTCCAGGCTATGCATTAGCATCAGAAAACAATTAGATGTTTGATTTCACACAAATTGGGAGGGTCACAGTAAATCTACTGTAAAGAAGAGTAACCAAGAGAATTGAAAAAAACTTCCCAGTCAGACTGCAGTAAATATGTAGTAAATCAGCTCTTGGTAATTCAGGATGCACAGAGGCAAAAAACCAGTGAAGAATCCAGAGTTTTCTAAGTGCCTGTCCTGGTGAAGGAAGGCACAGGAAAGGGAAAGGCTGGATAATTAAAAGGGCAGAGGGAGTTTTTTTTCTGTCAACAGCATTGTAAAGAAAAGAAAACACCAGTCATATTCATAGGGGAAAGATGAGAAAGAGAAAACGTGGTTCTGTTATGCACTGAGCAGGGAATGCTGCTGCAGAGCTGGGCTGTGAGCAGGGACAGGATAATGGGCACCAAAGGCTGGGCTGCCCACTTGGATGGGAAGATGACAAATTGCCAACAACATGAGGCTTGCTCCTGTTCAACTGCATTTTAATAACGTGAAAGGGTTTGGTGCAAGCGGTGAGAGGCTCGGAACAGAAATTACCTCATAAAAAGATCATCTGCCTCAGTGTCTGTCACTGCTGAGCAGGAAGGACACAATAGCAGGGGGAGAGATCAGGATGCCCTCGCTGCTTTTAGCACGCTGCTATGAATGCCCGGATCCGCGAGGACGTGGTTAAGGCAACAGACTGCCCGGTCTCTGCTTCTGTTTTTGTCACAGATTCCAGACAAAAGACCCTGAGGTTGCCCAGAAACGGAGGGAGCAGCTGCAAATCCAGCAGCACTCAGGGCTGCAGGAACCGGAGTGGAGCTTTCCTCTGTCCGGAGTCAAAATGGAGTTAATGAACTTGCCTTCTTAATCTGGAGGTCCAGATCACACCTTCATATTTTCAGAGACAGAAGTTCTTTAGCAATTGACCATAAAAATAAGCAGGAAAAAAAAGGGCAAAGGCTGCTCCCATCTTCCTTAACTCACCAGCTCTTTTCCTCACCTCATTCTCTCCCTGAAACACGTACAAATAGATGTGCTGATATTTCTAACTTTCACTTGAAATGAAGAGTTTGGTGTTTTCTACAGCTTTGGATGCACAAGCTGCAGAAGTGGAGAGAGAAAAAAAGGCTGGGAGGTATAACTGAAAAAAAAAAGACTGAAGGGAAAAAAGACTGAAAAATACAAGATTTTGTATAACTTTTTCCCCTGTTGTATCTGTGGAACATACACATTAGTCAGCAGTGAGACACTGGTGGAGATTGCCTGAAGAAGCTCTGATGCTCCATCCCTGGAAGTGTTCAAGGCCTGGCTGGATGGGGCTTGAAAAACCTGGTCTAGTGGAAGGTATCCCAGCTCATGGCATGGGGGTTGGAACAAACGACCTTTAAAGGTCCCTTCCAACCCAAACCGTTCTCTGATTCTATAATTGTGAAGGAATAATCCCTGCTCAGGACCTAGTCCTCAAATACAAAGTTTTAGCAGATGACCACCTGTCTACAAAGGTCAAGTGTAAAATATTAGTGCTTCAAGCAACACATTATTTTTAACGTTCCTTGGACAAACCTGGACAAACCCAATCAATGGGAATGAAATGCCATTCTAGTGGTTCAAGTTCTATAGGAATTTTTCTCTGGGATTCTTCCACTGTAATTTTTTTTTTAATGGTGGCATAATTCCCTTTGAAATGACATTTCCATTTCTGCACTCACACCGAGTCAGCCCTTCTGGGAAGGTTTACTCCGTGCAGCAGAACAATATGGTACTAATGGGATTACTCACAGCATAGAGTTAAGCATTTATAGACATCTTTGAGGGAGTGGGGTGTTAATTACCAGCTCTCACAGCAGAACCCAAATAATGAAACATAAGAGTGTACACATTTCCCCCAAAGTTGTCTGGTCTCCTCTTGGTCAGAGCATTGGTGACACAGGAATGGCTCTGCTGGAACTTAAGCTCCATTCACTGCCACTCTTGTATATAATTGAGGGAATTTTTTTTACACAAGCACAGCACTGAGCATATCAAATGTGGAGATTTTCAAGTCACAATGCATTTAAAAAAAGAAAACTCTGCACTGAATGTATTAAAGGTGTCTGTAAGTTTTCCCTGTCAAAGTTCCGTATCAAGATTTTAGTTCAAATGAGTATTCTGAGGTAAAGCAGAACACAGTAGTCACTAGTATTAAAGAGAAAAAAAAACCAAAACAACAACTTAGAAGGTTTTGTTTCAATATGGAAATGAAAATGTCGAGTTTCCGCTTCAGGTTTCCTTCCTCCTCACTCTCTGCTCTCTTCACCTCTCTCCTTTAGAAGGCAATGGGAAGGAAGTGTGCAGGGACATATTTTTCATCCTCTTTTATTGTTCTTTTTTTTTTGGGTGTATATATCCTCTACTGAGCTGGAACTCATTTTCAATAGACTGGCTTTTTAAAACACGCTTTTGAACATTTCTGTTGTCTTACATTCTCTGTAATTTTATTCCATCTCATCATCTCAAAGCAAACTGTTCTTCCTTTCCCTTAGTATTATCTTTTATGTTCTTTCTGAGGAAAGCCACTGAAGTGAACTTTGTGTTGTGCAGATAAGAGAAGCAAGCTGTGGCACTCGTAAGGTTTTAACAATTATGAATAGTTTCATTCTGTGACGAGTTTAATACTCCCACATCCTCCCTCTTTTCAGTTCTGGAGCAAGAGATGCTTTTGAAAAAAAATCTACAGAGATTCATGAATTTAGCTATAAATACCAGCAGTTAATAGCTTGTACATCAGCACTAGGTAAAACTGAGGGGATGTTCACGTTGCCTAAAGCAACATGAAAATTAAGCGCGAAGTACACCAGCAACTGCAAAATATGTTGGGAGAAAAGGGAAAACCGACAAATGATGTAAATAGTCCGTGCGGGAGATATGTAAATGGCTAAACCCATGTTATTCATGGTCTCCCAACTGACTCCCGAGGGAATTGTTAACTATGTCTAAATTATGTAAGATTTCTTGCTGGCCCTTTTCTCTATTGTGTCCCTCTTACCACTGTCTCATTAATTAACACTCTTCTTGCACTTTCTTTGTTTCCTTCATACTGTTTCCAGCTAAGAATAAATGAAAACTCCACTCTAAAGTAAATTGTATGCCAGTTTCAATCAATGGGAAGGGAAGAAAAGAAAGTCAGCCGAATACCTCTGCATGCACTGAGAATTAATTACAATAACCAAAAATAGTCAATTGATTATTGCCATCACCTCTTCTGAGAGGAGGGGTGGGGAGTTCAGGAGTTCTCTGTGCTGGGGCTGTGTGAAAACCTGAAAAAACAAAGCAGTCCTTAATCCAGGGGCATACCAAGCACTCCTCCTGTTCCTAGGTGGAACAGGGAGAAGCACAGACAAGGCTGGGACATGAGCGAATCTGGGCAGTGGGAAGTTTTCCCTCTGGTGGGAATGCAAGCCCAGCCCTCAGACCAGACTTACAGAGAAGGGGGCAGGCACTCCATCTCTTGGCCCTTAATGGCCATCACAGTACTGTAAAAGCACCCAAATAGCAAATTGTCCCACTAAACCCCAGAACTGAAGGAAAAAAAACACCCAGAAAGGCCTCCCAAGACTGTGGCTGTGCATGAGTTTTGGAAGCTGATCTGTAAATGTCAGGAGAAGTGACATTTTAGAGCTGTAAGATGAGATGCATTTCCTTCAGTGGTGCTGATTGATTAGCCATTCACTGTCACGTAGCTAATTGTTTGCCGGCTGCTAATCAGTGAGATCTGAAATACCGTGTGTGCATAAGGCTTATTTCTAAAATTAAAAGGAAAAGAAAAAAGCATAGAAAATATCCAATATCCCTGTGGTATTCATCTTCCAAGAGGTATCCCATGTAAGGTAAATACTCAAATAGTATGTAAGCCTTTCGTGTAGGATGTGAGAATGACAGAAAGTGATAGGTATGCTTTATAATAAATCCCTGAGGTTTTCCTTAACTAATAAACTCCTGAAGCTGCTCTCTGACAGACCCTGAGGAGGCAGTAGAAGGGTCAGCTCAGTGATGGCATAGCTCTTATGAGCATTAAACATGTTTCCACAAAATGATCATCCCCATGACCGCTGCCCCATGACTGAATGTTCTGTCAGGCACGGGGGCCCATTTGCTCTGGTTGTGTTCTGAGCATCCAGAGTATCTGGGCACAGGCTGAAATCTCTCTGACTGGGCTGCAAACAGCTTTCAGAGCAATTTCCAGCTGAAATTATCCAGACATTTATCCAGACATTCTCAGGGCTGTATCAGCCAAATGGCTATCTCCCAACACAGAATTAAAAGCCTGATACTGAACAGATTATGTTTGGGAGAGTCAGAAGGATATAGAGAGTATTCTTCTGTAAGACTGGAATGTAATTATGACTTCTGGGGCATGGTAAAAATAAATTATTGCATTTGTCAAATATTTTGGAAAGACACTATTTCACATACAATCCAATGGGCGAGAGATACTCCAGCAAACACAACAGTGCAAATCCCTACCGTCGGAGCAGATACAGCCGTTTGGATTGTCATGCCCAAACAAAGAGTTGTCCTGCCTCTATCCACAGCCTCTTTGCAGTGTGAGAACCCCTAACCTTTACCAAAAGTTGCTGAAATCAATAAAATTAAATAACTAGATGATATGCAAGTTTTCTCTCTTTTTCTTGGCACAATTTTTGGGGGTGGAGGGCATGACTTATTTGTCAGTGTTTAAAGCATTCCTTCCTTCCTTCCTTCCTTCCTTCCTTCCTTCCTTCCTTCCTTCCTTCCTTCCTTCCTCCCTTCCCTTCCCTTCCCTTCCCTTCCTCCCATGTGTACAACTTTAAAGAGGCAAAAAGGCAAACACAGTTTTTGGTAACATATAAAAAAGGAAAGCAAATATATCGAAATTAATAAAAGATGAAGAAATTCAGCCAACTGATGTAATATTTTGATGTTTTGATGACACCCTTTGACGGCTCAGACAAGAGTAGGTGTATTTCATATTTCATAGGAAAAGAGCAAAGCAAGTTCAGAGATTTATGCTTAACCACTAAAGAACAGCATCTAGAAAGCTGCAGCTGGGAAATGAGTCTTTTTTATCAAATTGCAGAAGGGACTGAGTGGGAGGATTGCATGAAGGAAACAGAAAGTGGTGGTCAAGGGGGAAAAGAACAGGCCCTCATACACAGAGGGAAATGGCAGTGGGGGAGGAAACGGGTTTGTTTCTCTCTCTTCTTCTCCTTTTTTTTTTTTTTGAGAAAAGTAGTTAGAAATATTAATATCTAACAAAAACAGTAAAGGAAGAAGGGAGATATCATCACGTAACTGAAGTATAAGATATCAGATAGCTGCACTTGCAGCTGGTGGAGATTATGTGTAACATATAACCTGTTGCCAATTCCTTTGATGAAACCAGTGCTCCCTTTATGCTACACTTGCAAATAAATGAGGTGGTGACCAGTTACTATTAATCTTCTGAACATCACAGATGAAGGCTAACAGTTCTGTATCAACCTCGTCATGAAAATACAGTTGAGGTAAGATCAAAGCTCTGGGGTTACAGCAGGAATGCCCGATTTTGATCAAATCTCTCCGGAGCAGCAGGACGGTGAAGGATGAACAACAGGACTAAATTTAAGCAGGTCTATCAGTGTACCTGGAATTGTTGGCATACCCGGGGCTGCAGCTCCTGAGAGGACACAGCCCCTTCTCCAAAACCTCCTCCTTTCCCCTCCTTCCCATCCTCCTTCTCACCAAGTTCAGTGCAGGGGCTGCAATGGGAGATCCACAAAGATTCCAGAGCCTGCCCTTCCCTGCAGACATAAAGGCTACAACAAAAACCCTCCACGTCCCTCTTGGCTTTGGTAATAACTTTGCTACAAACTCTGCATTCCTTCACAACAGTGACATTCACTCTCAAATCCTTCTGTTGCTCGTAAACTGTGCTCCCATGGTACTGGGAGGAAAATACACACAGAGGCACAAAAGCCTCTCTGCCCCCATCATCACAACAATTACTGCAACTGTCAAGCACTGTAAAACAAGGATGTGAAGACAACCTCTAAAATGGAAGAAACTTTCCAAGGGGTTGAACAGAGCTTAAACTGATTGAAAGACTAAAGTGTCCAACGCCAAAATTATCCTTTTGGCTGACTTAGGGACAGTTTCTTTCCTTGTCCTTCCCATTTATGATTCCTCACTTCTTCTGATTCAGATTAAGTCTCTCTCCAGATGAGATGGGATATTATATTTAATAGGGGAAAAAAACCCCCCATCAGCACAAAGACATGGAAAGCTGGAAGTGGCTCCCATTCCCACAGATGTCAAGTCCTGTGAGAGACTCATGGGTGCTGTCTGGCAGAGACGAGGGACAGCAGGCCAGTTTTCTGCTCTCGTTTGGCTGTTGCAGTGTATGGGAAACAGGGATTTGTGCACGCCTGGTAAGCAATTGAGTGAGTTGTTATGGAGCAACACCAATCTCATCAGCCAACTTTTCCCCCCTCCCCATTGGGACAGCTTACCAGACTTTGAAGTTTTCTAGCCAAGGAGCATTAGTGTGCTGTGACAGCTGGCAACACATTCCAGCGGGTAAGTGATGGACTGGCTCTGGAGAGAGTAAAATAAATTATGAAGTGGGTGAAATTTCAGCCCTCCAAATAACAGTCCAATGATTTCATTGGAATGGCTCTGTCTGGCAACGTATTCAAACACATACAGCTGGGCAGAACACACAAACACTCCTGTATGGAATAGCTGCCTGCATGGGAAGAGACGGAGTTCTCCTTGGATAAATGAGCCTGAGTTGGGAGATGATGAGAGGGGATTTTCAAAATACGTTTGTGTGAGAGCCAGTCACGTATGGTTCTGTGTGAATGTAAGTGTTAGAGCCAGAAATGAGTGGTATACACACTGCTCAAACCCAGCATCGTCAGGATTCCCCCAGTGATCTGCTTGCCCCAGAGAACGTCATCCACTCTCTGCATTGTTAAAGCACCAGCATATCCAAAAGGCTCAATTTCTACCTCATTGAGCACAATTTGCGTGGACAGTTTAGCACCTGGAAACATGAATAGGTAATGCAAATAAGAGCCCATGACTGAGAGTTTTCTGGGAAGCAAAATGAAGTCAGGTAGCTTCATCCCATTTGGAATGAAATAGGTTGAGATGGTACCACCCTGCCAGGTCCCCTTCAAACTCTCAAAAGGGTGCCTGCCCTGTGGCTTTCAGCAGAGAGGGAATGTTATGGAGTTAGTCTCCTTATTTTGTACCAGGAGACTACTGGTGATGGGTTTGGGCTGACTGACAGAGCTGGAGGGGGAGAGGAGAGGAGAGCAGCTTTCTGGGGACTGGAAGTTTCCTATTTTTAGCTGTAATTCATTCCACAAATTTGTACATTCTGAATGCATCATCAACAAACAATGAGCAGCCTGTTCTGTGAATGTTTGTTGTTGTAGAGGATCTTATATTCTCCTTTTGTCAGATGTAGGCAGTGTAATTTATTTTGATCAGGGAAAGACTGTGCAGCTCAGCTCTCCAGAATCTGTACGTCTTTTTCAGCCTCTGGATGGGATCCATGGAAGTGCAAAACATCACTATGAACAGGTTTTCTTGGAGGTGTATTTGTCTTAGGAATACCTATGTGTCTATAAACGTATTCTCCGGTTTGGGAATCCTGTCTCTCTGCCACTGGGTATACTTGTGCTACTGGGTATCTAATAAATTAAAAACCAAACTAAGTCAGAATTAGATTTCATGTTAGCCCATTAAGCAACTCAAATTTTATGTACTTTGGCAAAACCCTAGAGGACTCTAGGAATGTAAAACTTCTTTTGTGCCACTGAATTTCCAAATTTAAAGTCTAGGAAACTGTTTTGATTACTCTTAAATAGTCCTCAATACTGAAGGAGAAAAGGCTTGCAAAGAAATTTACAGTGTTGAAAAAAAAAAATATATATATAGAGCCACCTTTTGTTTTCTTTCAAATTTAAACAAGAGGGCTGAATAGCCCACAAGGGAAGCCAGAAAGTTTCAAGCTGACTTGCAATGACAGAATGGTTTGGGCAGAGTTTTGTTTGCTGTTTCATTTCAGTATGCATTCACTTTCTTTCCAGAAATTTCTGCTAAGCTTTTAAAGTAAAAATGAATCTTTTGTGATGTCTGCCCTTAATTTTTTAGGGTATTTTTGTTTGTTGTTTTGTTTTGGTTTTTTTTTTTTATAGGATCATTTATGCTGCTAATTTCTTTTGCATGTTTCAGTTTCTCCTCTGCTTTCTTGCTGCTAGACCTCTTGAATACCTCTCCAGTTAGGGAGCCCAGAGATCATGAACTCACATGAATGCTTTGCTAGCAGTCAGAAGCACTGAGAGCAATACTTCTGTTTATTTAAATAGAACATATAATTATTATCTTTGGTATAGTTGCAAGGAGGGGGAAAAAAAGGATTAGGATACTCTTGGACACTATCTGAGCCCAGCTGGAATCCTCGGGGGATTTTAGGGTTTAAAATTACCAGGATGTTAATTTTCATTGAGCTCTGGATGAGGAGATACATCTGTATGCTCTGTTGCAAGTGAGCACATCACTAGAAATATTCTGGGAGGCTGTTGCTGATATCCAGACATGTGAAATAACAACGGGATGGTCACACTCGTTCCCCTCTCCACCAGTTCTGTCCCGTGAGATGCCTCTCAGTTAAGCTCCATTCATCACTGTGTTATTTTTAGCTCAGTTTCCAAAGGAAACCCGGCGTATGAGACCGTGCTGTCTGTCTGTCTGTCTGTCTATCACTGCCTCCATAAAAATGCTGCCCCGTTTCAACCAAGTTTGACAGCAGGATGGAAGTCTGTGGGATATGAAGTAGCTTCCAGTTTCCCAAAACCTGGTGGCTGATGGAGAGGCTGCAGCAGGAGCTGAGCAGCTGGGACTGGCCACAGAACACACACACACACCAGCCACAGCACCACCCGCCCTAATGCCAAAATTCTTCAAGGATATGGGGAAGGGATGGGCTACCCAGAGCCATCAGGAGCTGGAAGTTCCCCCCTCAGCTTCCAGGAGGAATGTAAGAAAGACATTTGTTAGAAACCATCTTTACAAAATGACCCCTCTGTCAGGTGTCGTTGTTCCTCGACTCAGAAAAAAGCATAAATATGATCCCCGGTCCTACTTTGCTGCTGATGTTTCATGAGGCAAAACATAACAAAGGAGAGAAAAAAGCCCAAATTTCCACCAAGCATCACCTGCTACATCCACAGAGGGTACAGCCCAACCAGTGGAAAAGGCAGTAGCCTGACTGGCTGGGCAGAAATTAAATTGACACGGTAATTAACCCCAGGTGATGACCACTGGTCTAAGTCAGGAGGATGCCTTCCTCTCCACCAACTCATAACATTTGGCGTGCAGCCAGAACCAGCCCAGTCTGGGTCATCCCCCAGCCTGAAATCAGGGCTTCACTCTGACCCAGCACAAGAGACAACATCACCACGAAAAGCTATTTAGAGTGTCTACAGTTTAAATATTAGCAAGCTGGGTAAAACATCTGTTTTGGCCAACGTGAACAGACCTGGGAGCACTGCCTGCTTTGGGGCTGTTTGTTTAACTATTTATTTATGTATTCTTTGGTTTTTTAAACAGCAATCAAAAGCTTCACATATAGAAGCATTAACTGAAACTGTATTTAAGCCTTTAGAGCGAGCCCACAGCCAGAATTGCCGAGAGCCTGCAGCTCTCATTAGGAACCAGCTGACGTCTGCTCCTTGGAAAGAGCAGCTTGGCATCGCTGGAATCAAAGCACTGGGAGAAGAGCTCCACTGCTCCCTTCACTTCTCAGGTCACCAAGGAGCCAGCAGAACATGAGGGGGGGGGGGGATGAGAGATGCTCACTGTATAATGCTTCACCAGGATCTTTGCTTTTCTTTTAAAACAGCCCATTTTGAGTGACCAAGTGTCATCAAGTACTGAGACTGTGAGGTTCACTGACCCCTCTGCAAAATGTAGGGCTATTTTTCCAAATATTTATCTTTTGAGCTGAAAATATCTGTGCTTCATCTCTGACTGGAGTGATATTCTTGGAAGAAAAAGCAAAGTACTTTCAGCTGTTTAAAAAAACTTTAGAAATGATTTTATAGAAGAGCAGTCATACATAGTTGCATGTATTTTGCAAGGCCAAAAGGAAAAAAAAAAGAAAAAGGAACTAAGTTTGACAACTGGCTTGGGCGATGCTTTCATGTAGATCTAGTGCCTTTGCTGGACTTGAAATAAAGTGAGGATCTGCCAGGGAAAACATGCAACCTGTGCATCCATAGAATCACAGGTTGCTTTGGGTTGGAAGGGACCTTAAAGACCATCTTGTTCCAACCTCCTTACCACAGGCAGGGACACCTTCCACTAGACCAGGTTGCTCAGGACCCCATCCGACCTTCACATGAGGTGTATCTTTGAAAGGTACACATGAATAAAGAGCCAGTGGTGGCACAGACACCAAAACAAAGAATCTGTCACCACAGCAGTTCTTGTCTCACGCCCTCTTTTAATCTTGAGACAGAATGGATCGGTGGGGCAGTGCAGGAGACAAATCTACTAAACTTGAGTGAATTGAGTACAAACTGGGAAGATCCAGATTGAAAAATAAATGAGAAGAAGGTTGTATGTATCCCAGAAGTTACTGAACTAAACAGGAATAGTAATCAATTCTCTGCATTAAGGAAAATAAAATACATTCATAAAAGAGGAGCTGGAAAATTTGGAATTACTTTCTCAGGCTTGAGTCCATGTTCCCCTTTTAAACTGAGTGAAGAGAAGAAATGCCACTCAGCTTAGCTACAGAGCTAAACTTAGAAACACGCTGTACACAACCTGACTACCACACCCCAGATGACCATCAGCTATCACACCCTGCATAGCCTGGTCTCTGTGTTTCATATCATTTTAACAAAGGCACAGAAGTGCAGTACTTTTGAAGGTAAGGGTGGAGTGAGGAAGAGAACAAAAGAAGGAAACCTGAACAGGGATAGTGCATTAAAAAAAGAAAAACCACTCTAAAAAAGAGACATTCTGTAATATGCTGGAAAGCAGTGATTGTCCTTAAAGTCCTTTCCTCTTCCCTCTGTATCTGGAATTTACACCATGAAATTGCTACTGAAATAACTGCAAGGAATTACTGAAATCTCCACATAAAATCTGCGCTCAGGTCCTGGATCTTGCACTCATTAAATGTGCAGAGATGTGAAAAACTTCTGGTCTTTTAATTTATGCGCTTGTGCCAAGAATCTTTTGTGAAATACTCAGAGGGGGACTTTTTCTACATTTTTTTCTTTCCAGATTAAAAAAAAATATCCTTGTTAATTGCATTTATGGCACCATTCCTTTAACTGGAAGAGGGAGAGGGTATGTGAGATGACCCTGCCTGGTGACAAGGCTGTGCCCTGACCCTGCACTCGGCTCTGGCCCAGCACAGCTGACAAGCGTGGCGTGAGGAAGTGGGCAAAGCAAACCTTCCCTTTTTCATCTAAAGAACTGCTATAACACAATTTTTTTTTTTTTTCCTGCTGGAGGCCTGCTGCTTTCTCGGTGTCATACTTGTCGTGATGAAATGGAAAAACCCAAGAGCAGATTTTGTCATGTGGTGGAGGTGGGGTGAAATTCCTGACTGCTATCACAGGAAAGGTTGCTATTCTCATTAAATCATCCTCTCCGCAATATCATGCGGTGTTTGTGGACTGCTGCAACTGTTTCTTTGGCAAATGCTCAAGTTAATATAAGCAATCATATTGTTCTAAGGTCATCCAGGAAACCAACAGCCTCCCTTTCCTCCTGGCCCTCTCACCAGCTTCCTGTCATTCCTGTTCTCTTCCTAACGCACTGGCCTGATTTCAGCCTTGGGGAAGTGAGCTGCTCAGAAGCTCCTGCTGCAGAAAATCCCTAAGAAATAAAAGCTTTTCCTGAAGCTTGCCCCTAGCCCCTTGAATGGAGCATGCTTCCTGACCACAGCCAAACTCCTCCTGCACTCAGGGCCAGGAACTTCTTGCTCGACCCTGATGGGATAGCAGCACTCTCAGGAATTTGTTCACTAGGAACCTTTTTGCTACAGCCATAATTGCACCCCTGTGTCCCTCTGAGCCCAAGGAAGAAGAGGGGTAAGCAGGTAAGAGGGAAACTTGCTGGCCAACAGCAGGGAAAGTGATCCATGGCTTTTGTAATCTTCTACCACCCACCTTTCCAACCTATTTGAGTCTTTGCACAGGACCAATAAGAGGCAGATGCTTTATACTGAAAGAGGGTGGGGTTAGATTAGATATTAGGAAGAGATTCTTCCCTGTGAGGGTGGTGAGGCCCTGGCACAGGCTACCCAGAGAAGCTGTGGATGCCCCATCGCTGAAAGTGTTCAAGGCCAGGCTGGATGGGGCTCAGAGCAACTGGAGATAGTGGAAGGTGCCCCTGCCCATGGCAGAGGAGTTGAAACAAGATGATCTTTATGGTGCTTTCCAACCCAAACCATTCTGAGATTCTCTGACTGGATGGATGCTGATAAGTGACAGTTCACTGGGACCTTATGGCTCACCTTTCCAAGACAAAGAAAAACCTGCTAAGAATGTCCAAAATCAGGGCATTACAGAGAAGGCTGCAGAGGATATCTGCCCTTCTAAAGGCTGCCATGAAACAGAAAGGGGTGACAGGAGCAGCAGGCATCTGGATCTGTCAGGGAAGTGATTGTGGGGGCTCTGGGCAGCATAGACCTGTGGCTGGCCTTCGAGTGGGACCTCACAAACATTTGGAAAGGCAGTGATGTTCATGGTGTGCCAGGGGCATGTCCCCAGGGACAGGATGACAAGGAGCCAGGCCCTGAGACTGGCAGCCTGTTCACCTTGTTGGGCTGTCCAAGCCACAGGTAATGGTGTTGATGAAACAAACACCCTGCTGGAGCAGCTGTAGGCATGTCAAGTGCCTGAGCTGATGGGAGCACCTCCAGAGAGTAAACAGGGGAGAGGAGAGCCACTGGCATGTGAAGGGCTTGCTAGGAATGGGCCCACGGACATGAAACCACAGCCAGACAAAGGGAGGGGGGAATTTCCACAGAGCACTTGAAGATCTTATAAAACATTCATTAAATTAGGTTTCCAGTGATTGTCAGCACTTGAATTATAAGGACCAAATGCAATTGAAAAACTACCTTTTGCTTTCATGTGAAATGGTAACTGCACATCAAACGTTTTAATCTCCTCCAATGATAAATATGTGGAAATCTGTAGGTCTATTTATATAAAAGCTTCCAAAAGATATGTTATCTCTGCAATTTACCCCCACTCCTTCCCCAAGGGATTTTTCTTTCATGTCTTCTTGCACGGTCTACATTTATTTACCAGTGAATATCACTTCAAATGAATTTAGTAGCAGGGATGTTTATAGAAATAGCACAGTTTCAATGACTTGTGGAGAATACTTACAAAGTGAATGTTGTAAAACACAAGTGTGTTTACATTAGAAAACCAATAACAGACTGGTTAACAGGCAGTCAAGGCGTGGAAGAAAATAAGAGACCTGTTCATCCACTCCAAACCAGCCTACAGCTTTGAATATCAAAATGGTCTTCGGTGGTTTTACCCCTTGTGTCACAAACCTCTGTCCAAGTAAGCTTTAGACTGGGAATTTTTCACTGAAACTATTCGGAGGATCACTTGTACAATAATTTTAATAATCATTTGAAAATATATTATTCTGGATGACAGGAAATGAAGCAAACCTTTTCCAATAAGCAATTTGCAATAAATTATTCAATCGCCTCTAATCAAAAGTGCATAGCATGAAGGCAAGTAGAGAAAAATATCCCTAAGCAGCACTTAAACTGTTATATTTATGAAAGGAACCATGTGTGACCAGTGAACAAAATGAACTTTCCCAGAAACCCTGGTACATTCTCGTTTCGCTTTGGAGAACAATAATTTAGATACCAGTTTATTTGACAAGGAGCATTGGCTTCCAGGTCATCCAGCTGCTTGACAGTCAGAAAAGAGAAACAATGGACTGGATCTGGGGCCAATTACTTCTCTATCTACAACAGAATGACAGAACTAGAGAATGGTTTGGGTTGGAAGACACCTTAAAGATCATTTAGTTCCAACCCCAGCCATGGGCAGGGACACCTTCCACTAGACCAGGTTGCTCAGGGCCCCATCCAACCTGGTCCTGAATCAAGTATTAATCAGCACCAAGAATCAGTTTTGCTTGAATATGCCTAATTCTGCACAGATAGAACCATTTTACTTCCAACTGTAAGAAACCTGACGCCCAAATTGAGGGAAACTGAAATGCTCACTGTAAAGGAAATGCTGCCATAAATACAAATAAACATCGACAGCTCCTGGGCAAATTAGAAGTAAAATCCTTATGCTGAGAGGAAAAGACGTGGTCTGCAATGAACTGAGGTGCAGGAATTATACTAAAACCACCAAAATGGGAATATTTCCAGTATGGCACAGATGATCAGTATGGATGGACTCAACAGAGGGACCCTGCTGTCTTTAGCCAGGCAGAGCATGTAGATGGACACAGCTGATTTATTTTCAAGGCAAGTAACATGCTCCTTCCTTTCTGTTCACCATAATATTGGCAAAGCTAGCTTTTGTTCCTTGCCTTGACTTCAACTCCCTCAGGCCGAAAGGAAATCAAAGTTCAACTGAAGAAGAGACAGCAAGCAGAAGAAAGAGGTACAGATCAGCAAAAGTGGTCTCAGGTTACCCAAATACCCAGGTCAGAGCCAGAGTGCAGGTCAGAATTAACAGGAGGGCACGAAAAGTCCATGTTTTCACGCAAAAAAGGGAAAATGATCAGCACAACCCCCTCTCTAACTTATCAAAACTGAGCTGCTACCACAGCATTAAAAGCAGCTCTGAGTGTCCCATGTGCATTAGGACTGTTCTACAGAAGCATCTAGTAGGCCACCAGTCACAGTGGTGCTGGTGTCAGGACAAGTCCAAGTGGGGAAAATCCAGTCAGTCAAAACAAATACACTGAATCAGTGATTTTTAAATCACATTAAACCCCTGACTAAAAGGTACCATTCAGAAACACAGCAGTATTTCTTCCTTATTTTTTAATCACAAACCACCAAATAAACAGCTTCTGATCTGTTTTAGCCAGCAGACAAACCATTCTGTGAAGGCTTAGCAACATTTTCCAGTCTTCCCTGTACCTTGCCAATTTCAGCAAGGCCATGAAAGGAAAGACCCATCCAGCCATCATCCTGCTAGAAGCAGAGAGTTGCTTTTAATTACGGAAAAAACAAGTCCCAGCATTAGCCAAATGCCAGGTAAAAATTTCACTTCCAGAGCCTTGCAGAGATGGCAGAGACAGCTGAATAATGTCTAGAGGGAGTTCCTGAACTGGTGGTTTCACTGGTGCACAAACTTCCTCCTAGCTGCCATCCCAGTACACTACCACAACCCAAAGCAAGCTAAATTGAGCTAAAAAATAGTCCTCTGGATCCATGACATTCCCTTTTCCAAACCTAAACCAGAGCCGTGTAGTATTCCAGCCCAGTTTCTAAAATGATGAATTACATTCCTCAGAGCTTTGCCATATAATTATGGACGCCTTTAAGGAAACCAGATAGCCTTGTAAGTTTGGGTTAAACTACTTGCAGGATGTTTACACAGGGTACAGTTATCTCCTCCTATTGTTAAACACGAATAAAGTAGACATTGCTAGCGTAAAAATCAGAAAAACCTACTAATTTTCAAGGAATATTTATGTGTGGATCTTTGGGTTTTGAAAACCCAAGAGAAGTACAGACACTTAAAAGAGTAGAACTAAGAAGTGAAAACAGCATTGCCAAAAGTATCCCTGTTTTGTTGGCACAGTCCATGCAAATGAGAACACTGCATCCTTGTTTCTCCCAGGCAAAAAACCCCTTCATGCTAGATGAAAGGAGTTTCTAAATTATAGCTATAAGTTTTTAACAAGAGTTCACAAGGTTTCCTTCCTTAAGTACTGTTTAGATAAGGTGCTTTAAAACAGAAATTCACCCTTTCTCAGGTTCAAACAAGATCGTGGCTTCCTGTCATTCCAAATTTCTCCCTACCTCTGTCAAACCACCAGTGCTGTTCTCAGCAGCAAGGATTCACCAACAACCACCATAGGAGCACCTCACATGTTCAAGTTGTAGCACTTCCTTGGATGGGAAGGCAGGTAGAGTTGAAGAAAATAAGGGAGAAGAATATCCATGCAAGGCCATTTGGACAGTAAGTCGTGGTCTCCCTAACATTCGTTGCTGTACCCATACACTTGGCCAATTATCTGCCAGAAATTAATTGCCTCACAGTGTGACCAATTTACCAAAATTACCCCTACAGAGAGCCAGGAAAGAAAGCTGTGGCAGTGTCATCGAGGTCTCACATTCCACCAGGATGAGAAGAGCTGTAGATTGGACAACCACCTCTCCATCACTCTCTGTTTCCGAGTTGTAATTTTGCCTCACCCGTCCAGGGAGAGAACGGCGGAGCATCAAGGTCTGCAGCCTTCAGGAGTGAGAGGTGAGGGGATGAGGTTTACTGGAAAGCTGCTCACATTTCATTCGAGTAATCCTGTCTGCTTCCAAGCAGATTTCAGAAAAATATCAGTGTTCTGCTGAATAGCTTTAATGGGATTACCTTTAAGGCTTCTCTAATAAGTGGTGTTATTAAGTTGTCTGGCTCATATGGAGAATTATGCATAACCACTGGCACTCCCCCTTTTCCCTGGTTTTGTTACAAATTGGAATTAGTGTCTACTTGGTGTTGGGTTTCGTGTTTTAAAGAGGATTGGGTTAGGGGAAAATCTTTTGGGTAAAGCCCTTTTTAAAATTTTGCCTATATTAAAAAAATCCCTTTCTTTCAGCCTATGAAATGTGTCCTAAAAGGGATTAGAGATGCTGTTCAGTACAAATCTGCCAGGAAGTCCAAATCAAGATTTCGCAGATCAAACAACGATACAAATGATTGCAAAAGCCTAAGATTTTGCAGGAAAAAAGTTATCTCATATTTCCAAAGTCAGTCTGAAAGCCCAGTGGAAATTAAAAGGAGTGGGCAGAGCCTGAAATGATGTAATTCTTTCAGCCTTTCAAGGTGAGTAATTTTAAAAAAAATATTTATATTTAAATCACTCTTTTTTAAAAAGTGAATGCACTTAGAGAGCATTGACTAGAGTGTTTTGAACATGATGGAAAGTCTCTAAAAGTGAAAGAAAAAAGACTGTTAAATTCAAGCAGTTCTTGATTCAATCCCTTAAACAAATTATACAAAAAAAAGTGGTACCCTTAGACCAAAACACACTAAGTTAACGTGTATGAAGAATTCTTAAAACACAAGAAAGATTCACCCCCATGAAGAAAACCCATGGAAATCACATAAAACCCCAGAGCTACTGTATCCAGATAATTTATTGAAGGACATCCCTCAGGGAATTACACTGAAAGGGCCGGTGCTCCTGTGGGATGTTCTGCAGCAGCAAAGGTCATCACCAGGAAGGTTGCAGCTGTGTTGGTACTGTTGACACCTTAAACATGTGTCTCATTTACCTGTGACAGGAGAGAAACGGGCCCTAACTCCAGCACAGTGGCTGCCAACAAATCTGGGTGCAAGGAAATTTGTTTTCCCTCGTTTATGGCTTGATCCTCCTCCACCCTCTGTTGGCAGCAGAGCCTCTTGTTGACTCTAAAAGGTGTCTGCTCTGAATAGTTTCCTGTGGCTTTGCTGAAGGAGTCAGAGCTTTGGATTGCTTCGAAAGCTTTTTTTAAATTCAGTTTCCATCACTATGTGTATATACATGTGTATATATATATATATATATATATATATATATATATATCTCTTTTTATTGCCTCAGAAAAAACAGGGAATGCCAATTTTTCTTTGGAGTCTCCATCTTGATATGTGGGACATCAAGATGAAGTTGGAACCTCAAGTGGGAGAATGCTAATGCAGCACAAGGAGCCTGCGTGGGCTTTGTTTTTCACATGGGAAATAGCAGAGATGAGCTTCAGAACTGCAATAAAAGCAGTTGAGCAATTGCCAAGATTTGTAGTCATGATCTCCGGATTTCACTCACTTGAGCAAATACCCTTGAAACTCCCATTATGGTTTGTGAATCAGCAGCTGCCTTACTTTCTTAGAGATATCATCACTACAAATGAAAGTGTTGAATCCCCGGGGAGATCAGAAGGTTCTGGTCTCTATTTTCAGGGACTTTTTATTTTCTGGGGTGTGCACGGGATTCCGGCTCTACTTCTTGGAATTGGAAAAAAGCGCCTTGGGATTTGCTCGACCGACCAGCCTCCTGTTTTCTCTACATACACCTGACCTTTCCTAACTACCTGGTAGGAGGAGGAGGAGTTCAAAACACAAGAAACCACACTCTGGCAGCCCTATAGCACTGCTCAGCATTTTCAGCTGTGAGGAATTTCTTTGCTGTAAGTGGAACTCCTCATGCAGAAAGGTGTTTTTCAGTACGTGTGGTGGCATAAAATCTCACCCTTCCTATATCTACTGTCATTTGAAACATCCTGTGCATTATGAGCTTAAAGATGCCAGTTATAAAAGAAAATGTGTTCTGAAGCCCTATGATTCTGAGGCTTCAGGACACATTTAGGCTGCTTCACCTCTTTACACAGTATAAAGTGAAATCATTCTTTTTCCAGTCGCGCTGGAAAATCTATTCGTGCCCTGGTTTTCTGTGTTTTTCTAGCGGCTCCCAATAGACATTACCAAACCAGCATCACTGCTGAATTTCCAGGCAAAGATATGAGGCCCTGAAGTAAAATGGGGCTGCTCAGGAAGAGTGCTTTTGTTGGGATGACTCCTTTCAAAACAGCTTTATTGCTATGTTTGACAGATCAAAGAAGAGTTATCCATGATTCATTTTTCACTGACTTCCAAATGCGCATCTTTAAACAAACAAATAGTAGAAAAGCATGAAAAATAGAAACATAATGAGTAAAATTTTCATAAGCACCTAAGGAACCTGGGTCCTAAGGAATTACACTGTGCTTTAAAGAATGATTTATACATCGTGACTGCACTAAAACCCATCTTCAACAATTTTAGGCTTGTGATTCAAACAAATTTTCATCAGTTGACCTGTGTTTCTAAATGGATGGTAAAAGCAGTGAATCATTTCTGAAAGCACTTCAACTTTTTCACTCAGTGACCTAAGTATGTTTACAGACACAAAATTTTATATATCTCTGATATTTAAAATCACCTTAGCTCCACATACTGCCATAGACAGAACATTCCAGTTGTTCATTTTTTTGGGGTGTGATAGGAGTATTGTGGCAAGAAAAAGACTGCATTTACTTTCAGAGGTAAAGGGGGAACCTTTTTATATTTGGCAATACTTTCTACCAAGGGGAAGAAGCCAGTTATGATCAAGACAAGCTGGAGACAACCACTGGCTGTGACAAATGATGGTTAGCAGGACCATTCCAATATCTGATCAAGTTTAGGATGCTCTGATGACCTTTCCCACTCTTTTTTTTTTTCCTGTTAAAAGGGTGGAAAGTCACAAGTATGAGTAATAGAAGTCTAAGTCCAGTCCTTTTTTAGACACGGTAAAAACTTCCCTCTCTGTCCCTCACAACCCGTTTACATTCCTAATCTTCATGTGCTGCCTATTAACTGAGCATAAACATGGAATGTTAAGCCTCTGTGTATCCCAAGCTATCTGCAGCCTTGAAGGATTCAGGAAAAATTAAACAAGAGAGTAGGCAGGCTTCCAGAAATAACAGAGCTTTAACAAACTCATGAAGTATTTATAGAACATGTAAAGAACAAAGGAAATGCAGCATTTCCTCCAAGTCCATCAGTGTTTCATGAATACTATTCCCATTCCATGTCACTACTCCGAGGAGAGGGACCACAGCTAATACACCTAATAAACTCCCCTGGACTAACCTGATTTTGTTCAAAAATAGACTTTCCAGTGATATATCAATTTCAAGCCATAATTCCTTTGTAAATTGAGTCTGGTTTTTGAAAAAGGAATCTTATGGTAAAACTTTGGGCTGCAGAGAGGTGATGTTTACTGGTATACCTGCAAGACATGCAGTGGGGAAGCGACTGCATATCACATTTTGTGGCCACACAATGTTAATTGAACACGCAGAGTGTCTGCTGCTGCAATGGCAAATACTGGGGTACTGTAACCTACAGGGAAAAAAAAATACACCCATGACCAGTGTCTCATTCAGAAATCTTGGGCCAAACAGCATTTCTGTAATTAATAGGTGGTAAAATATTGTGGGGGACATCCTAGCATCGAATCAATAGATTGGTGTCTTATGTGTGTGATTGCTCAGTCGATTTTAAAACGGGATATTACAAAACAGCAGGCACTTTAGAGGAAGTTTAGGTGTACAGCTGCAAGAAAAAAAGGATGGTTGGGAGTCAGCAGCCTGACCTGGCTGGCATCTCCACTGTCAAAAATTTAGCAGTCTTCAAAATTATTTTGAGGGGTTTTTTCAAGAAAAAAAAGAAAACAAATAAAAAGCCACGCCCTCTACAAATGTTCACTTTCCTGATGAGACAAAAACATTCTTCTCTCCCAAACTGAAAAAAAAGGGCAATAGAAAGCCATAGAAAGGGACCCTCAGACTCAGAAGCAGAGACTCTTGAATGAGGAGGCTGGAGCTGGGGGGCTTCTCCCAGTGCTCTGTGCTGAGCCATCTGCAAGCCTGCATATAACTGTGGCTGTTCAAAGCTTAAGCCTCACACCAGAGATTTCTTAAAATCCCTGATCACAAAAAAAACCAGCCAAAAAAGGAAAAAAGGTAGAAGACTGAAGCTGAAAGCTGACCTGCACTGAAAAGTTTGAGCTTCTTTTTAAGGTATCTGAAAATGAATATGGAAAAAATTACAATAACTATTTGACTTTTTCGTGCAGGTCGAAGATCATATACACACATACTTACGAATCTCTCTTGCCTGTGCTAATGGAAATCTTTAGAGAACTTTAATTTAGCTGCTGTTAACAGTCCTGCTACAATTGAGTCAAATGCAAAGTGCCTTGTAAATAATAGAGCTGTTCATAACCTGAAGGGCAAATCCAAATCCCATTTAATTCCCTTACCGTTGGTCATAAACCAGTCATTTTGAGAATAGAAGATTGATGTGCAAACATAGCAAAATCTCTCACTTTTATCATCCCATCAGAACAAACCCGTCCTCTTTTCCAGCTTTGCTACCATGTTTGGAAGTGAGGGAAAGTTTCATTTCTAGTGATGCAGAGGGACTCCTGACAATCCAGAGCTCCCCGTGCTTAACAACAACAACAACAACAAGTCTCTCTCAGATTTCACAGATGATTTGGTTTAGGATTTCTTGGCATTGAAGCCCCTGAGGGATTCCTCATCACATAACCTTTGCTAATTGGGAAGGCACCACAGCAGCATTGCGGCCGGTGGCACCGGAGCCCTGCTGGCACTTGAGAGCAGGAGAACCCAAGGGAGAGAAGTCAACGCTTTCTTGACAAGGAGCTTGCTAAAAATAAGTAGCTTGTACACATTCACAGAGATCCAGGCCTAGCTGTGAATGATTCATGCCCGTGGAAAGGGACCAGCTTTGCTGGATGGATGCATGAGGTCGTTGCAATGAGCTCATGAGCTGCACTCCTCGTGCTGAACGGTGAAATTGTGTTCTGGAAAATGGAGATATGGCTGGAAATGCTTTGGTACCATGTAAACTCTGAGACACCATGGAAAGTTTAGGATGTTTGATAATATAATCTCATCTATTGTGGGGTTTTTATAGACACACTTAACACAAGACTAAAGTGGAAAACAGAACAGAAGATGACCCTTCTTTACTGAGTATGTATTTAAGTTGTATCCTGCAAACAAAGTTCAGACAAAACATGGAAATCTTATTAAAAACTAGTGAAAATTTTTGGCCAAACTAGGGCTGTGGATACTCTCTGTGTCTAAAATAAATCCATTAACTTCATCTGGCTCTCTGGTTGTTAAGAGTTCTTAAAATACTTTATCCATCTGCCAATTTATCGGTCATCATTTTGAGAGCCTAACTTGTAACTTTTATTCAAGCTCAAGGAACTGATTTTTTCTCACTGGAGATATTGTTGGACCATCTGATGTGTAATTAGATCTGTAATCAGTGCTTTTTAGTGGCATGAAGAAAAGTGAAACTTTAAAATAATGATGAAGGTTTGGTTAAAGATGATGAAGTTAATTGGAAACCCCTTTCATTCCCAAGGTAAACTTTCAGAAGTACTTCTAAGGGAGGATCATTATCTTACCCATTTGTTAACATCTTCCTTTGCAGGAATACTTAAGCCTAAATGGACTGGATTAAGAACAGATTTTCAGTTTTTCAAAATATTTTAACTGTTTGCCATACAGAGAAGCAAAGCTGGAAACAAAATTATCTGTAGGAGGTAAAATAATTTTCAGATCTTGTTTTCCGTGCTGCCTGTGATTAAACTATATCTAGGTATCCCATGTGATGCCCCTGCAAGGTTGGCTGTGAGGGTTATTTAATCACAGTGCTGGTACTGAAAAATAGAAAATGTAGCAAGGAAGAAAAATGACCTGTGAAAAGAAGATGGAATTATCTGCAGAAGTATGTACTTCAAAGTTTACCTCAGCAGAAAAGGCTGTCAGTAATTTGTTATTAATAGGGCTTTTGCATGTAGTTCGTGCTTTTACAGTGACAGAAGGTATCCATCTCTTTCTTGGAAACACATGTTTCATTTCTAGAAGTTCCAAACTGCCTGGACAACAGCACGTGTCAGAGTGGAAATCCATAGAATCGCAGAACAGTTTGGGTTGGAAGGGACCTTAAAGGGAGCCAACAAAGTGCTATTGTTGCACTTTCTCATTCCTAAATCCCATATACAACCTTGTTCTCCAGGAGGAGGAACTATCAATACAACAGACTAAAAACCCTATTGTTCACTAGCACATAATGTTGATTTGAGTGCTTGTATTGGCACCTTTGGAGTGATTAAAAAAACCCCAAAGAAACCAGACCATAACAAATTATAGATGAGAATTACATTTAGTACATCCAATACGTGATGCACTTCTTTCTGTGCGATGATCTGCAGATGTCTGCTTGTAATGCAGGTTAAATACAAATTAGGAACATCATAACTGTTTACTCCTTGCCTTCAAGCTGTTTGCAATTTGTAAATAATGTACAGTACAACTATTCTGGGTAAAATCCTGACCCCTGCAAGTGTGGCTGCTGACCCTCAATAGAGGTTCATCACCCAGATCCTGTTAATTCACGAAAACAGCCTGAAATGTGTTTGAATAAAACCCTGGGCTCTGCAGAGACATTTATATCACCTCAGTCGATGTGAGAAGAGTGACAGGATTAGTAATAGCACACCCAAACAACATGCATCAGTATTTGACAGCTCCTCTGTTAACGTAGGTCACACATGCAGCACGGGTTCAGGCAGTATTTCAAAGGAATGCTGCTCTAAAGCCACGGCTCCTTTCTGTCGAGACCCATTAGTGGCAGAGACTCCCAGACACAGAGACAGAGCCCACGGCCACCGAAGGCGCAGCCGGTGACCCGCTGTCGCTGGCCGTGCTCACACACTGCTCTGTGCCCTCCTCCCAGGCAGGAGCAGCAGCAGCAGCTTCCTTTGTGCTGTGGGGAACTCTGGGGACAGGATCACAGAATGTGTTGGGTTGGAAGGGACCTTAAAGATCCTCTAGTTCCGAACCCCCTGCCATGGGCAGGGGCGCGTTCTGATAGTCTGGGTTGCACCAAAACTCATTGCTCCAATCCCCACGGGCACTTCCACTGCCCTCACAGGAAAAAATTTCTTCTTGATATCTAATCTAAACATATTCTCTTTCAGTTTAAAGCCATTGCTCCTTTTCCTGCCACTAGGATGCTCCCTGCCTTTCTAAAACGTGCAGAGTTGTTTGATGCTATTAAGCAGCTACTCCAAGGCACTAAGGTCCCAGCATCCCTTCAGGATGTCTTAAAGCAGAGTGATTCAAAGGAATAATCACATCACAGAGTTTGCAGAGTGGCTGATGTCTTGAACTGAGCTGTGCTGGAGAAACTTAGAAATAGGGCTATAATAATGTTTTATACTGTACTTATTTTTATGATCCCTGCATAGCATATTGGAAGCAGCTGTGACATTTTTGAACACGGGGAAAATGTGATGGACCTATTTATTAAAGGGGGTTAAGAGCCCCAGGTGGTCTGGAGATTTAAAGACCAGGAAATACCAGAGACAAATGAGAAAACAGGGTGATCTAAGCCATACCAGTTGAAATAGATTTTGATGATAAAGCACAGTTATATGTCTTACAATCTGAGATGGATATGTCATGGCAGGGACGGCATTACTGCACAGTTTTAAGGATGATAATTACATAGTCCTCTTTCCAGAGACTATATGCCCACACCACACAGATTCACCCAGTCCTACACACTGCTGGAACACCTGCAGTTTTTAAAAATTACGGAAATACCCAGGATTTTTATACCCCACAGTTATAAAGTCATAATAATTCATAGACTTCATTTGAGAGTGTTTCCTCGCCTGAAATTGACCCCTGCAGAGTCTCAGCACATTCAGATCAACACAAAAACATGGAGCCAGGTTCTGCCTTCACATAATGCACGGATGTTGATGCTTAATGCAGAAAATTAGGCTTTCCTCTTTCTATCAATCATATTCAATGGGAAACACACACAAAAGTGAGAGGCTTTAAAAATGTGTTTTAGTCCATCCTGCATCTGTAGCTCATCTTCTTCTGGAAGCTTACGGGTTTTGCCACATTATTGGGCTTTATCCAGCCTGATAACACGATTCCATCATTTAAACTTATTACTCAGAGAGCTGTCTAGCAAGACAACCATGAATGCCTGCAGAGAACTTACAGATAATCTCCACATATTTGGGTTGAAACAAAGCTGAGTGAAAACTGCTGCAAACCCTATTTACATGAACTGGTTTCAGAGCTCGTTTTGCAGCGCCACGGCACTGCTGTGCTGAATTTTATGCTGTTTAGTCTCCACTGAACTCAGTCAAGGGCTGTGGGTCAGTACCAACAGAAGGACAAGTGTTTGGCCAAACTGAAGGCATCGGGAACGCTGCCACTCACTTCAGTGGGGCCACGATTCCACTGCAAATATCTTCCCTGCCTACGCACGCATAATGATGCCTCATTCCCAGGCTGTAGCCTGCCTCGAGGGCAGATCTCCTTGTTTGTTTGCAAACAGACTCAGAGCAGCATCACCTACACAAGTTTTCGCTAAGTGGGTCAGCAGGGGGCCATTATCACTCCCACGTGCATCAGGTATCGGTGGAAGGTGACGTTACTCGGAATGTCCAGCTGGTTACTCGTGTTTCGTGCTCTCTGGAGACAGCAATTCCTCCTTTGGAGCTGACAAACAAAGCCTTGTTACAGTGCAGTGAGTCTGCTCAAAATGCAGAATATCCATTTGACCCGGGAAACCCAGGTTTCATGGGTTCATCCTGACCCTACTCAGAACGAGAAGCAGAGTCCCTGACATTGCAAGCCCCTGAAATCGTGAAATCCTGGGGAAAAAACCCCCATCTTGCAAACAAGGATGACTACAGCCCAGTAGTGGGGAGGGAACAACTATAAGAACTATGTGCTTTTGTTAGTCAGACTTAGATAACTTCTCTTTGAACATAAAAGCACAGGTTCCTCCCATTTTTAGCCATTCAGAACTATGGAGCTAAGAACAGTAATACTACAATCTTTGGCAAGAAAGAAAACGAGGAAAATTTCCTAATTGCTTGTGCAGTCTATACCTGCATCATACCTGCAGCAGAAAAACAAAAGACCAGAGCTACAAGAAATATAATTTACAGATCCAAAATTCCGCCACCAAAGCCCGGGGTAGGCAAGGCCAATTGTGCTAACTAGATCGAGTGTTAAGCTAAATTTAAATGTTTCCCTGGAGATGAGAGTGACATGTGGAAGGTTCAGTAATATTATTTATTATTTAACAGTATGTTTTCATTTTGGACATCGCTCCTTTGGGATCTGTACTCCTGGCTGGTTACAGAGATTGCAGCTGGATGCTGCCACTTCGAAATATCCGTGCACTTTGAGCCAGTAAAAACGCAATCATCCAAAGAGTCTCTTGTATGGTATTAGGAATGTAAGCCATGGCTTAGTTTTCCAGGCCAACACAACCAAAAATACCATGTATCAGTTGCAGAGGAAAATTATAAACATTCCCATTTGCTTAACTTTATTTGCCTTTAAGGGCTAGGAATATAAACTGGATTAAAACACAAAATAAGCAAAGGCTACAGGATGGTTTCTTCAAAACATGAAGCAGTATTTTCTAGGAGTTTTTCTGTGTTTCAGGAGAGCTATGAGAAGTCAGGGCCCTTTGCCCACTCATAACTATTTGCATCAGCTGTTAACCAATTCATCTACAGTTTCCAAATAAACTGCAGCTAAATATGGATCAAAAGTTTTCATCTGCTTTGAAATACCCATCCTGGGTGCTTGGTCTCCTACTGAATCTATCAGTTAGAATCCTAATTTTTTTATGCCTTCTGGTTTACATCTGAAAGTAAACAACCACTCTGTATTCCTCTAGAAAATGTCAAGTTCATAGTGCAAAAATCTTATGCTCCCTTACATCTATGAATATCTACATCCTCAAAACCTAGTGGTAAACTGAAGGAAAATGATGACTTCCTTTGTCCTCCAAGGTCTTGGATCATGTCATGTTTTTGGCCTCGGATCCATTTGACTGTAAATACTTGCGCACCTCAGCAGCTCACAAGGCAGAAAATACATTTAAGGTAAATTCACAGACAACCTAAAAATACTCAAACTTTTATTTTGTGACTGTCATTGGTAACTGTAGAAGACTCCTACAATAATAGGGTATTGTCCTCTCCTTATAACCTGATAATTTATGGTACAATTGCAACAGTCAGTAATGTGGTGTCTTTCTGTGCAGTTTAACACCTGACAAAACAGCTTCAAGAGCTGCTTTGGATCTAAATCCAATATAAACAACACAGGCTGCCATTTAATGCTTAGAAACATTTACACCACAAACATTAACAATGAAGTCCTTTCACTCGCCTTTGGACATTGTTAAAAAAAAAAACAGGACCATTTTGATGTTCCTGAAAGTGACAGAAATAATATGCAATTTAAGACACCCATTCAAGATCGGTCTTTGTATTCAATGATTTTTTGAGGGGTCGGTTTTCATGATTATCATCTTCTTTTGGAATAGCAGTTTGATCATCTTTCAATAATACCTTTTCTTTTAATTACCCTCTCTAGTTTCATAGTCACAATTATCTAGAAATCTACTACATCTATTAGGGGAAAAATGAAAAATCATTTGCATTGTAATCTTAATTTTTCTCCAGCTTTCTGTTTCTCTATCACAAATTGATTGCCAATTCTCACAAATCTCTTCCAAATATTTTCCACATTTAACTGTTGAACCAGAGTTCCTCCATGAATAGATCATTTCCTCTGCTCAAGCCTCTGAAATACAGCTTGTACCAATGGGTAAGAGGGGCCCAAGATAGAATTCTCTTTGCTGACCGATTAAATACCATTCCCAAATAATTTTCTTGATAAAATAAATTATTATGAACCCAATCTTTGTTTCCCACAATTATTCTGTAATATTTGCTTTGAATTTCAGCCATTTCTTTTCTTAAATTCAGGTGCTGAGGAAAGGATTCCCACAGGAGAGGGATTCAGGCATAGCCAGAGATGTCTAATCTAAAAGCCAAGCACATTAAGCATCGTTCAGTTCTGACTTTGACAAATTTTAAGCTATTTAGCAGTGGAACTCGTTCAACCTCTGAAATACCAACCCTTTTAGAAGTTCACCACCTGTCAGGCTACCTCTGAATGGAGGCCGGCGTGGAAGCAGCATGGGTTAAAGGAGCTTAACCAACAGAAGAGCAAATAATAACCAGCAGATTTTATTTCTATAAACACAGATTAGTGCCAACTGGTGACTTCATGTCTATGGAAAACTTTAAATATCCTTGTCTAAATTAAGCCTTGGAGATTTTATTTGAAGTGATGTTTTCTAAAACATTCAGTAGGGCAACCGGAGCTGTGCCATGGGTGGGATAAGAAGTCCTGAGTAGAAGCAAGAGGAGAATGCTGACCATCTTGAGCAAGGCCAAGGCTGGGCTCTCTGAGGCTGAAGGGCACTGTGCTCTCCCCGTCACTCCCTTGGAGAGCCTGGCCTCCTGCCCAGGTGGAGGAGTGCTGGGGTCAGGTGTTTGGGGAGCTTCAGCTAAAATGCCTGAAATTCCCAACTTTGCCTTGGAATCCTGAGTGCCGGTGTCAGTTCGGAGCCTCCGATTTGTTTCAATAGTTTTATCTATCAGACCAACCCTGGCACAGATGCTCTCAGCACTGTGAATCTCCCACTGCAGATTCCATGGAGGTTAGAGGTCTGTTGGGGATCTGCCTGGCTCCCTGCCCACTTCACATGGTCTTGGAGAGCTCAGAATCACAGGAACACAGGAAGGGCAAAGTTGGAAGAGCCACTGGAGGTCATCTAGTCCAAACTACCTGCTCAGGCAGGGTCCCCTAGAGCACCCGTGTCACTCAGCACTGTGTCCAGCTGCCTTTGGGATATGTCTGGAGAAGGAGACTCCACACCCTCTCTGGACAGCCTGTTCCAGTGCTTGGTCATCTGCACAGCAAAGTTCTTCCTCATGATCAGGTGGAACATCCTGTGCATCAGTTTCTGCCCCTCGCCTCTTGTCTGGTTGCTCAGCAGCACCAAGAAGAGCCTGGCTCCAGCCCCTTGACACCCTCCCTTCAGATACTTGTATGCTTTGAAGACCCACAGTTCCAGGACAGCCAGCAAAGCTCCCTTCCCCTAAGCACTGATCCTTTTCATGCAGAATTCCAAAATGTTTGAGCTTTGGTTTGGATTGGAGCAGCACCAAAATGATCAAACTCGAAATCCTCCACAAAAAAGGATTGTGTTTCTTAGTCCCATCCAAGATCAACAGCTGGGAGTCAGCCGTGGCTGCCTGGGATGTTCGCTGGTGGATTCACCCAGGCCGAGAGCTGGGAACAGCCCAAGGAAAGACAGGGCAGATCAGGAAGGAAAAGTTGCCAGGAATGGAGATGCCTTTTTAACCTTTTTTTTTTTTTAATAAATTACCCTTCCCAGTAAGAAAAACACATTACTTAAGCAAAAGAGCTCCATATCAGCTCCCGAGTCTGCTCTGCCAGTGCAGCCAGAGCGCGAAACTCAAGAACTACAGCTCCTTCCCACACACCCTCCCCCAGAACATCCTCCTCCAAATCTGAATGCATTCAAACTAGGAATGCAATTCAGGCAAAATAAAATTTCTTGGTATCTGTTCCACTCTCAGTAAAAGAGGTTAATCCTCCTTTCCCCCAAGCTATTTTATTCTCTAAGCTTCTTATCACCTTCTGCACCATCCACAATATGAAGACGCAGTTTTTGTACATTTCTAAAGTTTGCCGCTGCCAGTGCTGTCAGGAGATTGCATTATGACAGAGATGCAATTTTTTTTTTCCAAATCCTAAGGAAGGAAGTACTGAAATAATATAGAAAAAGATGCTGTAGAGTCATAGCTACTGTCCCCATTTTTAGAGGAGTTTTTATAGAATAATAAAGGAAGTAAATTTAAAGACATCTATGCTCAAACATTTTGAGAGTTCTTTTCACCAGAAGAGAAAATTCAGTTCTCAGGAAACAGTTACAACTTTATTGCATGCAGAAGTAAATGAGAAATTGTCTTCTTTTAGTATTTTTTTCTTATTATAATATCTTCTCTTCAGCATCTAACAAAGAAAACCCTTTTAAATTAGACAGAGCCATTGTTCATAAGTGTGGCAAGGAAGGAAGGAAGTTTTTTGGAGCTTTGAAATTTTTTTCTAATAAAAGAAATCGCAAAAGGGAGCCCTCAAATACCCAGAGCCATGCAAGAAGTGCAAGACAGCACATGCCCATCCACGACAGGCACGGATTCCTTACATGGATATGCACCAACAGAGCGAGACTCAATGATATAACAGCTTCTCCTGGCACTGAAGGAGTCAGCCAGACCTGCTTTTTAAAAATCTCAAGCTCACAGCCAGCTTAATGACATCTGCAGGATACAAGAGTTAAAAAGGCAGAGCAATGGCAGAAAAAGGTAGAGCTGCACTCCAGCTTAAGGAGTAGCGGCAGCATTGGAACCTTCAACTTCCTCGCTCCAGAAGATGAAAACAAAGCATTTTGATTTTTGCAGTCTGTTTTGTCAGTGAAAACTGAAAATGAAAAAAATCCCCAGTCTTGCTGTTACAATCAGAATGAAGATGCAAATGCGAGGAACAGTTCAAATTGAAGCCTCTAGTGTGACCTGGAGAAACGGGCTGCACACACAGTGAATCCAGGTTAAGACTGACAATTTGGAGGCAGATCTGCATATGGGACCAAACCAAAGCCCTGGATGGAAACTCCTCCAGGGCTGGGTACGAAGCAAACCGTGGATGAGGACTCATGTCCTGATTCCCAGGCCCATAAGAATGTCATGGTTTTCATGAATTTCTCCGTGCCTTTCCCCCAAAACACCTCTACTGTCCCTGAGGTAACCCCCCAAGCTGTTGCCTCAGGTACTTTATGCTCAGCTTCCACCTCTGTACTGGCAAGCAAGGCTCAAAGACACCCTTCTTGCTGGCGTGTACCAGCATCACTGGGAGACAGCTCTCCTGTGCCAAGGAACTCTGTGCTGTCACTAAGGCTCACCACTTTAATGGCATCCTTTCATGTCCATGGTCTGCATCTGCCAGGGGAGAAACCATCCTACCTTTGCGATCTATCCCCGCCACCTGATCCTGGGCTATGCTGAATGCAAACACCACCTCTTTAGTTTGCTTATCGCAGCAGACAGAGCAGCTGTCTCCCGTATTTAGGACTTGTTCATGCTATCTAAATTAATCTAAATCTAATTAAAAGTACTTTGGGTTGAAAACAAAAGTTACCACATAAATTATAGCTGAGACATGTGGTTACAATACTCTGACAAAGTGAAAATACATTATCCCTATGATTTATACAGGAATTGGAGGACATGGTGGACTGTAGCATAACATACTCGTCCAGTGAAACAAATATTTCTGCAAGACGAAGGTCATGGCAGTTTCTCCAAATGATGGAGCTCTGTAGATAACTTTCCAGTTTCACTTCTGCACTATAGGAATTGCCTGACACAGATTGGATCAACACTGGAGGCGGGTTTCATGATAACGGCAGTTTTCAGAAGAAATTATCTTCTCTGCTCAGCAAAGCAGCAGACGGGTCAGGTTCCTCCCGAAGCCAGAACAAACAACAAATCAAGCTCCCAGAGTCTGGGAAAATGAATTCTCCCCTCTCCAAGGTGGAGCTGCTTCTATTGCACTGACAGCAAATATTTTGTACAACTAAAAGGCAATTTTACTGGGAAAAAATGGGATATGAGCTTAGGAATTAGCAGTGAAGCTACTATTACTCTCTCCCCTGGCATGGTACCTGCCCAAACCGTGGCCATCCCCCTAGAAGGGGTGGGGCATGACTCCTGGTCCCGGCACCTGGGAAGAGCTCCCCGCTGTCCCTAGGGAAAGCTGCCTGGAGCTGCCAGCTGTCTTTGCCCTGTCCCACCTTGGGGGCCCTGGAGGGAGCCTGCAGGCACCTTTTCCAGGGGCAGCTGCTGTGTGTGGCACCGGCTTTACGTGGCATTTCCTCGGCTGCAAAAGGCTCTGAACTTGGCCGGGGTGAGGTGTTGAACCTGACACATCTGGAGAAACATTTGTTATTTGCCATGGTGATTCAGTTCTGTTGCTGACACTCCAAAAGCACACTTAATTTCTATTCCCTCTGTCTGCACTAGTGACAGTGGCCCTGGACATCCACACAGACCTCAGCACACAACCTCACCATCATTGGTAGCAGTCACAGGCTCCTCCACCCAAGGCAAGGATCTTGGCCAAACTTTCTGCATCACAGAAACCCTTTTTATTTTCTACTTGTACATGCTATAATATTTTTTTTTATAAAGGTTTGAAGTCCTGCCCTGATTTGTTTTCCAGAGGAACACTTAAATGTGTGTATTTGAAGGACATTTTAAACAAATTACAAATGAAAAATATAAATAAATACAGAATGCATTTGTATTTCACTGCTCTCAAAAAGGGAAAAACCCCGTCTCTCATATCTGAATGACCCCATGTGTTAAATGGCACGGTGTCTAATTTGGCTTTCATATGTGAAAATATTAGGCATTTCCCATAGTAAACCATAATTTCTGAAGTCTTAAAGCTGCCAAGATCACAAAGTGAGAGTACTTACTGGGTATAATTTGGTATGGGTTAGCGGGATATTTGCTATGAACATGTTTTCTGAGCTTCGGGTTGTATATCGCAGGGTTTGCCTTTCAGATGTTGACTTCGAGCTTCTGAAAAAAAGTTAACATTGCTGAGGTATTACAGTCAGCCCCTTATTTATCAGTTGGCAACGTTCCCTCGTCCAAAAAACAAGGGTCCACTTAATTCCAGGAGTGCAGCCTTCAGATCAATACAACCAGGATGTGAGAAATGAGTGCTAAAGCGTTCCTCCTACTACAGAGGCTGCAGGGATATACTGAAACCCGTGTCAGAAGGGGATTGATAAAAAAGCATAACGAAAGGTTTCCTTATTTCTACTCAGGAATAACAATCCATAAATAATTGATGTCATTGCAACAAATGCAAAACCATCAGAGGGGTTTACAGCTGTCTTTAGGAGAGATCATTAATGTGTGCTTTTTCAGTCTAGGAAAATGAGAAGGGAAGAACTAAACCTGGGTGATTAAAAACGCTGAAAGACTCAACATTTGTGCATAAATGATTCTCTCTCCCTCCATCATGTGGCTGGGGTTTGCTTATTTGTTTTGACTAACAGGTAATATAAACCACAGAAATGTCAGACTTGCCCGCCCAGTTTTTCCATTCAGAAGATTCGTTCTGCATTTCTGCCTCGTCCCGTGGAAGGCACCCCCCAAAAACAGCACCAAGGAGGGAAAGCCACAGCGTGAAACCTGCCAGACTCCAGGCACTGCAAAGGGAAAATGTTGAACACAATGTGCTTCCTGCCAGCCCCAAAGAAGTAGCATTCTTAATGCTGGGGGATGATTAAGAAATATAGAATTCTAAGTTAATTAATCCTCCATGTACATTTTTTTAATGAAAATGCATGATTTTTTAAAATAAAAATGAAACCTAAGTATGTTTTGTCCAGTCCCAAAAATACAGCACATTTGTTGCTTTGATAATTTCCAGATTACTCTGTAAACTTTGAATTCTGCTTGAGAGACTAATTGGCAAAATTCAAGCTCAGCTGCAGACCAGGCCAAATTCACTTCTGCTCTGAATCCTCACATGTCCATTTTGACTATATTGAGAATATAGATGGTAATGCAGCTATTTGTTGTGAGGTTTTGGAACAAAAAACCTACCCAGAAGTCATTTGTCTTCCAGGAATGTTGTCATTTTGCCAGAGTCATCACTAAATGTTAAGTTCATCACTGATCTATCAGTACATGGATAAGAGAGGCCACGTTAAAACACGTTAACGGGGATATCTAAGCATGATAGAAATGAGGATCTCGGGAAAAATGTCAATAATTTTTAAACAATGCAGTGAGAACACTCAAATTTTTTGTCATTATGTTAACCAATGATTTGCACAAGGCCCTGCAGCTGGTTTTAATTTGGCAGAGCAGATTCACTGTGCAGTGTTCATATCTTAATATAACACCATATTTGTGCAGTTCAGTTTGGAATTGAGCCACAGAACAAGATTTTTTTCACCTTCTTAAACTCTGTCTCAGGGCAGCTGCAATTACATCACATTAACACCTTTAAGAGCACAGGTCAAAAGTGCTCTTTCCATCTTGGGAACCAGCTATACGTGAAGCCTGACCTAAAATCTCCTGCCGGGGATTCAGTGGAGCCTGGATCGTGTTCAGACCCATCTGAGCAGATGTGGGTGGAATCACCAGTGCACTGAGAAATTAAGCAATGAATGGTCCTCAGAGCTCAGGGCTGCTCTGTTTTCTGCTTGACAAACGTACATGTCTAGCCAAAGGGGCACTCCGAATAGGAGAAAGCAGTTTTAATTGTGACAATAATATTCAGTGTTTTTAGATGGTTGGTGGGCAGGAGGACAAGTTTCTCCAGACTGAAAAATTACTTCAGGCCTGTATCTTCCCAAACTTCTGTCTCTCAGCTTCAAACTTATTATATTATGACCGTATTCTGGTTATAATAAGTACAATATAAGTAGGTTATCTGAAATTATCACTCCCTGCTGTTACCCTGGATCTGTAAGGGGTCTGCTACTCCATAAATAGACAGAAGCAGAACTATTGGTTAATTTATTACATATAAATTATCTGAAATGTGTATGCTATTTCTGCATCAGAAAGTAATTTCAGGCTGCTCAGATGAGGCAAAATCTGTTTGTTATTCACAAACCCTCACTGCACAGCATAGGAAAATATTTTTTCAGAGCATAGTCAGTTCCCAAGCTGTTTGCTCCACTTATTCTCCTTTCGTGCCACGTGGACACTGAGGCTGTGCAGTATTTTTGTGCTTCCTGGCTGAATACAGAATAATAGCTCAACAAATGGTGAATGGTACTGCTGCCAGTTATTTCTCTTCCAAAACTCTGATGGTGTAGGCATTCCTCACAATGGGCATGTGGTGGAACTGAACCACTCTTTGGGCTGAAATGAGGGATCGGGAATACCTGCTTTTGCGGTAATTGACCAGCTCTAAGCTCTTAGGTGTATTTGCACTGTAAGGCAGAAATTATAGCTGAGGAAAGGGTGTCAGGTAGTGCTAACTCATCCAGTTATTTTTACCCCGTTAGTACCCTTCCTCTGCCCTAAATTGTTCTTAAGACAACTCTTTATAGCAAGAGTTTTTTATTTTTTCAAAGAATCAGAGGTTAGATTGGCAGTATTTCTGTTTTCTGTCTGATCAGCACACATGGGAAGAGCTTCTCTGTGTCTTTTCTCTTTACCTGTCCTCCAGGAGCAGGGGCACAGTCTGTGCCTGCTGACACTGACTTTCAAAGATAATCTTTCCTGCAGTACCAGGGACAATGCAAAAAAATAATAGAATCACCACAGTATGGTTTGGGTTGGAAAGAACCTTAAAGATCACCTAGTTCCAACCCCCTTGCCTTCAATTTCTCCCCCCTGGAAGAGGACCCAGTGAGAAAGGGAATGCTTGGGAGGCAGAGCTGTGTGCATCGGACTGGCCGAGGGGTTTTAGCTGGAGCTGTTACTACTGTCACACATCTGCCTTTCCTTGGATCTTGCTGGATGTCATGGAAAGCTGCCAAGTGGATAGAGAGCCTGAGGGGCAATGAAAACATGGCAGCCTTCACAGTAACCTGGTAGTTTGCCATGTGAGGAGATAGGGATGAGCAATGGCATTCCTAGGGGACGGATGGGAGTCTTGGATTCGGCTACCGCAACGTGCGAAGCGGAGCTCAAGGGCTCAGCGCAGACATGGTGTGAGGAGGCAGGGAAAGCTTGCCCAGAGCACTGGTGGGAGTTGGAGGAGAGCTCCAGATTAAACTTGTGCCAAAGTAGCAATTAGTGCACCACCATTAATTTTCCTCTAAGCTCGGCAGTGCCATTGGTGGAGGTGTTGGTGGTTTACTGGCCCCGAGCCGCCCTTACCTGTCTCTGGAGAGAGGTGCTGCCCTGCCAGTGGAGTGCAGCATCTGTAACATCACCCAGCGAGTGCCTGTGAGGCTGCACAGGCACCTCGACCGCCCACGGATGCTGCAAATCCCCTGCCACTCACCATGCCAGCTTCTCCATCTGAAAAAATGTGGATGAAGTCTTGGACTTCTTCCTCAGGCACATTTCAGTCCTCTGCCAAGAAGTTATCTGTAAGTCCTATACACTATTATTTTTAATTACTCTCAGGATAACCTGGGGCCCTGCCTTCTTTCTGACTTTTTTTAATGATTCCCCTTTCCTTGAAGTATGTAACCTTCCAGCTGCCTTAAGTGTTTTGGCCTGTATCTATTCCTTCCTGAATCTGCCATAAAATCCAGCCCAGCTCCAAGGCACTCAGGTAGACCCAGCTCGACGAGGCAGCTGCCAAGTGGTATATCCTAAAAATTAACATAAATAAAATCCCCCAACACAACAAAACAAAAACCCACTTTAGACCTTCTTTAGGAATCTAGCTGAACCTTAGAAAGTGAGTTCAGTGTCTTGCCTGATTTTCTGCTTCAGGCAAAAATCTGCAGGACCTTCTGTGATGATCAGGGTTAGTGCTGGAGTAAAACTAAGAATTTTCATACAATAAATTGTGGTTAGTTTCTGCTCTGCATGTGCATGTAGGAGGTTATTTACAATTCTCAAGGCACACTGTTGACTGCATTATATTTTGAGATTGCTTGGTCCAGACACTCTTGTTGCTGTTACCCCTGTCCTCTATAACTCCTGATAAAAGCAAAGACAATGTGAATTCACACGTGCTCAGTGATTAAATAGTCTGCTTAGGTTTTTCAGTGTGCATTTCTGCCCTTTAATACAAAAAAAATATGCTGAGGTTTCCAAACCCAGTTTTTTAATGATACTTGTTATCAGATGAAAATATTTAATGTGAGCCCATATCCTTTCATAAATAAGAGAGTTTCTCACTTTCTAAAGTTTCTCACCTTGTGACCTCAGAAAACACTTCAGTTTCTCTGACAGGAACTCTAAGTCATAACAGCATATTTCCACAGCACAACACAGCTCTCACTACTGAACTCTCTCAATATTTCCTGGCCAGGAGGGATTAAGAAGCAGTGAAACAAAACTATTTTTACAGGTTTGGTTGTCTGGCACCCTCACTATTTGCTTAAGCTGGCAATTTATGAGAAAGCAGTCTCGCTCTCTCTCTCTGTCTTTCTTGCACCACCTCAAACAGTGTTACTCCCACCATCCCACACTATGAAAAATATGTGCATTTTTAGGGCAAGAGAATTGCACCAATTTAAACCCTAAACACAAGTTAATATGGACATCACAATGTAACTACCTTAAAACTAAGCCCTTTGTCCTGAGGCCTCCCCTTTAAGCCCCCTCAGGCTGCTGGAAACTCATCAATAATCATGAGGAATAATGTCACTCTTCCCAAGTTTTCTCACCCTGGAGAGTTTAGAAACCTTGCTGTACATCAGGAAGACATCACCACTTGAGGAAGCAAGTGCTAACCTCTTGTGAGCTCTTACCACGGCAGAGCTGCGGGTGAGAAGCATGGATGGAGAGGGATGAAAGCTCTCAAGGACCTTCCATCCCACTATGAGCTCTGAAGAGGCTGATTGGTTTCATATTTGTTTTGTTTCTGCAGGAACAGACTGCAAATATCCATGGAGACAACATCAGAATGCCAGGAAACCCTAACAAAGATGACCGTTGTGTCTTGCTCTGAAAAAACCAGATGTTTATTAAAATGTCAGCCAAATGACTTATGTGTCACTGACTCTGAGGGCAGCACAGCAGTCCTGCAATGTTGAAAAAGCAATAATAATGAAAGATGGTCACTCATCACTATTGAATGATAACTGGCATCCTTACCAAAATGGTCATTTCTGCTGCAGTCCAAGCAGTGGGGAGGTGGTTGGCATCTCCGTGGCTCAAGACTCCTATTTATTTCCAGTATTTAGATCCATAGGTCAAACCAGTTATTTGGAAATTGATACAGGCTACTTTATGGTTCTGACATTTCTATTTCCCCAATGGATTGCATTAAAGGTTATTGACCTCACTAGGGCTGAGTAAGCCCACAGAGAATGTGCTCTGGGAGACGTCGGCACTAAAAGCTGTAACACTTCTTCACTTTAATAACATTCATCAGATCATTCCAATTACTGGTTGCTTTTGGAGTTCCACACAGAGGGAGAAAGGGATTTACATTTACAGCTCAATTCCCAGCATGCTTTACAATATAGGCAATGTCTATTATTTATTATGTGTCCTTCCTTCTCTGCCTGCGCTCTGCTAGATTGATGCTATTTGATCAATCACAGATCTGCAGCCCGACACCATAAATTTCAACCACTCTGGCTTTGTCCAAATGTCACAGAAGAGCTGGGAGTGCTCCCTGGCCCGTGAAGAATCAATGTTTAAGCCATAGCCTGGTGTGATGATATGTTTAGTAAACAAGACTAAACAAGAACACAGAGAACTCAGTCACCCGACTCCAAGAGCTGCAAGCACTCGGTTTCATGCATCATTTCTTGTGGATGAAATGCATGTATATGGTCTGGAGGACAGATGGGAAGAGCATGTACAGAAGTAGCTTTCTCTGTGGAAATAAGAGAGGAGGGGCAGCAGGTAGGGAGCCCTGCTGACACAACATCCTGTGGGAGGAGTGTGCCTCGTGAGAGAGATTATATCACTGACAAAAGACTTTAAACTTCCCAGATTTGAGCTGAAGTGGCTGGATTCCCAACAGTGTATTGGCTGTTAATTCCAGACAGCTTCTCTGAATGGTTCTCATGTTTCATTATAGGTGCATTCATAATGATGCAAGTTCCACCTGTAAGTTATCTGGAAATCAGTATTGAGAAAGTTAATACTCCTATTTTTAACTGAAACAAGGGGAAAACAATCTCAAAGTGATCTTGAGAAGCTCCTAAGCACTGCTCCATTAATCCTGCCCTGGACACAGCAATTGGGAAGATCAGTGAATTAAGTGTGGCTTTTCACAGGCAATGAAGTTTATACTTGAGTACTTTACTCCCATGACTCAATGATGTGAATTTGGTAACAAACCTCAACAAACAAGAGTGCAACAAATATTATTTTATACTTGGGAGGAGCAGATCAGTGGTTGCTGAAAGATAAATATATCCAGATGTGTTTATCAGTTGTTCACTCGAGTATTCAAGCGTAAATAACTAACTTCCTTTAAGTTACGGTTCTGACTTGTGCCAGGAATCCCCCTGGCAAACTGAGGAAATTTAACAGTTTTGGAATGGCCATGGGAGACTGCATCTGCTCATGTTGAATGTCCAAATGAATACACAAAATTGTTTTAATTTTGCTGTTGTATTCTTATCAGTCAGCATCTGAACCCAAGGGAAAACCCTGCTGAACAGGGGGCACCTCCCAGCTGGAATATTGATGTGGATGCTGAGAAAGGCCATCTCCGTCGCAGTGATTAACTGCAGAGAAGGATTCCCAGCTGTCACTTAATTTTGGGGTTAAATGCATCTCCTTAGTCTGGAATGAGGTTGCCAAGTGTCTTTGATAGATGGACTGCAAGCAAAAACCTTCGTCTTGGCCTTTCCTGCTCAGTCTTCTCTCAATTTCCTTCTCGGATGTCTGACTCTTCCCACGCGTGGTAGGCCATACATGGAACCTACCTGCTCCAGGAGTGGGGAGCTCTACGTGTTCCTGCTACAGGATGTGTTACATCCCTGAGCCTGACTTATAGACCATGTGAATTTAAGAGCTTCTTTTTGTGTGAGCTGAACCCACTTAGGTCAAAGTTTCTTGGTAAAACCACTGGTAACATAAATGCTGTGTGAATCTGGGCCCACAGTGTGGCTGCTCAAAGCTTCTGTGTTTTATTTGAGGCACTAAGCTCCTCATATCCTTCATGGGTGTCAAGGCACTATTCCTGTAGCATGTGTTGTTTTCTTTTGGAAAAAACTCAGCATGGGATCCCTCAGAAATCAATAGAAACTTTTTGAGTAGCACGGACAACACCTACTCAGCTAATCTTGATTTAATCTCTACTCAGGGGACAGAACTGCTGCTCCTCCTTGTCTCTGTTTTCCCTGAATAAAGCACATCTGATTCACTCCTAAACTCCTTCATCAGCTTTAGAATATAGATGAGTAAAACCAAAACATAAATTTTTTTAAAGCCCATTTTAGATTCACATCAATAAGCAAAAGCTTAACCATAGAGAATCATGCTGTGAAAAAAAGTGAATTTCAAGCTCCTCATTATTTTATGTGATTTAAAATTGGAGAACAACATGCTCCAAAAATTTCTTACAAAAGAAGAGCACTTATTTATCTAAGACTTCAGATATATCTCATACCAAAAATGAAATTTCATTAGTCTGAATGGAGAATTACACCTACAAAACCTACAGTTAAATGGGAATTTATGGTGTTTAGATTAAAATTTCCTGTAAGGCTCAGTGGCAGTGATTTTGTTCCCAGATCTAAAAAAACCCTAACCCAAACTAACATAAATTTATTTAATTTCTAAAAGTCATGATTTGGTAAGGAGGTGCACGATAATGTCATTGGAGGAGGGAAATGAAGTTGCCTGGGTTCAGCAATTGCTCACTTCAGTGGTATGTTTTGATTCCTTTTGAATTTGTCCTTGACACTAAATGTTTGAGAACGCAAATGTTTCTTTTGGGGGTGGGGAGGAACTACAGCCTGATATTTATATAAATATTCAATCTTAAGAATAACTTTTAAAATAAAATATTCCCTTATAAGTAAAATTTTCAAATTAGGGAAAACTTCAAACCCCTAGACACACACTTTCCATTTTAGCAATTTGATCTGTGCGTTTTAGTTCATTTTGGAATTTGGGGGATTTTTGATCCCCCAAATAATGCAGAGTTGATTTTCAGACAGTTCCCTGGCCTTTAAATTTGCTAAATGTTGCACTGTGCTCTCTTAACTGCTACGTGCAATACGATGCCAGCAAAAACAATAGCTGTATTTATGAAATACATTATTGTAGCTTCCAGCCCACAATTCAGAGACTTCATGGCTGGAATCTAAATTATGTGCCAGCAAGCACTCAGTTGTTATTAATCCACAGTTGGAAATGCGAGCCAGCCCTTAGTATGATATATTTTTCTTTGTGAACTGGTGAACTACTTCTGTAGATAGAAATTACCCCAATAATTTACCAATTCACCAATTTCCTTCAGCAAATGAGCACTGATGAATTGTTTAGTCCTGGAGCTTAACAAGGTTGCTCCAGGTGAGTTTTTACCAGAATGTGTGGACGCTGGCCTCCCAATTCCTTCCCAATTTCTTTTTTTTTTTCCTCTGTGTAATAATTAATCTCTCAGTGACGTGTTGTCCTCCAAAACCTCCTGACACTTACTAGAAAACAATTCCCAGCCTGTCTTACAGGTGACAACGTTTCATTCACTCACCCAGGGGTTGCACTGGTTTTCTTTCTTCGAAGATTGTGACTGTAAGAACCATCCTGTTCAGAAAGCCATGGTTCCTCCAGGGAATGACAGCTTTCTGGCACGAGCCAGCACCATTCAGAAAGCGACTCTTGCTCACTTAAAGTGGTGCTGAGTGAAGTCCACTGGGCAAAAAGATCTTATGGCAATGAGAGGATGATTATGAAGCCCAAGCAATCCTTCACCGTTATCTCCAAGCAATTCTTACCAGCTCAAGATCTCAGCTCAAGAAATATCATAGAAAAATCTAGGCTGGAAGGGACCTTGTGAGTGGATTTGGTCAACTCTACCTCTCTCATCTCGATGTAAACACAAAATCCAAACCCTTGGAAGGATTCTGAGCTGCTCCAGGACCTCAGACCCTTCCTCTTTGGGAACCATCAGAATTAAGCGGTCCCTCCCAGCCCCGTAATCCTACACAGCCTAGTGAATGTGAGGATGCTGATTGCTCAAGTCTGCAAACCCGTTTCAGTAGCACCACCAACACACTTTGATGCCACTAGAAGACCGTCATTATACTCTGCACCACCAGGAGAACTGTCTAAGAAAAAGCCGCTAAGTCCTGCCGCCTCCCAGATCTACCACGGCCGCGGTTCACATCAAGAAAACCAAATTCCCTGAGCGTTGCTAATGACTGCTTTCTTTTTCCATCTCCTTATCATTATGGTAGAAGCCTCCATAAGAAAGCTTCAAGCTTGGTGAATGGCAAACTTAATTGGATGTGCCTGGCTCAATATTTCTATTTTTGATAGCCTAATTAGAGTGGGCAAAAGACAAACCACTTTTACATTCAGATGGCTTTGCAGACTGCAGTGTTTTTCTTTTATTTATCAAAATCATATGTGTCTCTTTTAAGCTCTTCATCCTAAAATATTCTGTCCTGGAATCTGACAGAAGCTTCCTGAAGAAAATACAAAAATGGTAATTTGAGAATTTAGGTCATTTATAATCAACGATTCAAAGCAAGATGCTGGAGACAGCTGAAACAATAGGAAAAGTACTGAGGAGAACGGCAGGAAATGGTATTCCTGCTCAGATTTCAATGGGGCCACACTATGGTACTTCTAGATGTGTGTCCATAAAAAGGATGGTGTGCAGGAAATTTAGCACCTCCATCTCCCTAAACCACCATACACATGCAATATCCTCCTCTGCCAGCTAATAAGAATTTTTCTGGCTAATCTGTGCATAAAGATAGCAACAGATAGTTCTTACTCCAGCCTTCCCTGATCTGGGGCAGAAAGGTGCCACTTCAATATGTTAATGAAATCTTCATATGCAAACCAACTGCTGACCACAAACAAATTCTGTCTTGCAATTTCTTGAGGGTTTTTTCAGCCTATTGCAATTACAGAATTTACTCTGCTGCCTAATCCTTCAGTTTGTGGATATTTGGCATTTTTTGTCCAGGTAGGGCAAAAATGCACAGGGAATGTATTTTGCTTATTTCTCTCAACTGGGCCATCAGTTTAAAAGTGAGGGGTGTGTATTATGAAAAAAAAGGAATTTGACCCTGAAATTAATTGGCATTGGGATGTCATGTATAATTTGAAAATGGTTTATCCCAAAAGTGAGAAGTTAAAGAGCCCACATGTGGTTTTCTTTAAGGAGTCATATCTCCTACAGGTCAACAAAATGCCGATAGGCTTTGGGGTTTCTTTTCTTTACACTCCATAATTACATTTAAAACACAAATGCTGGCAAAAAACACACCTTCAACTTTTTTACAAGAACATCTGAGACCATTTGTACCTCGGACCAAACCACTGGAGTCTTTTATCAGGGCAACACCAATAATACCTTTATGGCACTGGAGACTGGCAGGGAGGGAAGGGGACGCAGCCAGTTCCCCGGGGAAGGGCACATAGCCAGCCCTGGCATTCCCTGTCCAGGAGCTCCCACGCTTTCCCGAGGCTGGCAGCAGGCAAGCACCAAGTGCCCTGCATGTTTGCCACCCCTGCCAGAGGCACAGGGCCAGGGTGAGTGGCTCAGAGAGGCTTTGGAGGCACCTGCAGAGGAGGAGTCGCAGCCGTCTCCGTGGGAAGCGGTGCCAAAGGGGGAGCAGTGCAGAGCCTTTCAGCCCTAGAGGCCAATCCGACCTGTATTTCCCCTGAAAAGTACAGTGATGTCTCGAACACCAGCGGCAAAGGCTGGATGTTTCCTTCTTATCTCATGTACATGTGGTACCTCCAGCTGCTGCCTGAGGAACAAAGGATGAGGGAGAGTGAGAGATCTGGGGCTGCGCTTTTGCCTCCCTCCATTAAATTAATTCATGTTTGATACAACTGACACCTCTTCAGGTCTGATTTTAAGTTATTTGCCTATGAAGAGAGCTAATTTAATAGCTAATTAACATAAGAGAACATGGATTCATTAATTTTTTATTTTGTGAAGTTCTTGATCTCTGATAAGCATTTTTGTATTTGACTGATGATTTTGGGAAAATAGAAATAATAATAAAAGGATTGGTCATATTTAATGAGCCCAAAATTATTTTACACCAGCAAAAGCATAAATTTGAGACATTGTTAATAAAAATTACTATCTACGCCTGCTTCTTAATGCTTAGTTTCCCTTTAAAATATTTTGGGCGAAATTTTGTATCATCACACCCAGAGTGAGCCTGGAAAAGGATCAGGAATTTTTAAATGGCTGTAATAAAATGTGATAGTATTCTTGGATGGGAAATATTAGACAGATGGAAGGAATCCTACTAATGCCCAACAATGCATCAAGCAATGTAATTACATGCTGCAGCCAGGATCCAGTTACTAATGCTTTGCAAGGCACAAAGGTATATGGAATCAACTATTTTTACAGCTGTCATAAAACTCCATTCCTGCTAATATTCCTCTACCTTTCCTATGTGTATAGCCATAAGTAAAAAATCTGGATGCCAGCAAAGAAAAACCAGGAGTTACAGCAGGACAAAGTCTGTTTTAAACCCACAGCAGAACAGATAACATTGTGCCAGCATGGGATGGCGTTTACAGAAATCCCATGACCTAACCCAGTAAACTCTTTTTTACCACCTTAGAAACAAGTTCTTTGAAGTTTAGGGTTAATACAAGCCTGTCTTAAAAGCTCTGGGCAGTTTTTTCCTAGTAAGTCAGTGTAATGCCAGCAGAAATCCCACAGTTCTCACCATAAACACGTATCACACAGCGCTGCCAGGCTGGTGCATCCCTGAGTTTGGAGGAAAGTCTGAGTTCTCCAATTCTTTCCCAGCTTCTTTTCTTACTGTGTACCACACAGACCTAACCTCACGGATAAACGCACATATTTCTGTAAATCTCCATGTCTGTGCTGTTTGTGTAGAAATAATTGGCATTTTCCAAAGAGCCTGTATGGTGCCAAGAGCTGTACTCCAATGGGCCAGGGATGGAGCCTGCAGTTGGCCACGGGGGTCTTGCCGACACATGGCAAGCCCCAAACCATTCAGAGAGACAACATTTGTCAGGAATAATACTTGATGCACACAGCCAGGAAAATTGGAACCAGATTCAGGGCTCATGTGCTGGAAAAAATAACTGTGATTGTGGAAAAACTACTCTTGCAGCCTCCATGGCTGACTCCAGATTACAGATATGGGGTGGCTGTGCACGAACCCCCAGCGCTGGGATTGCTCATTTATGGAAATGAAGTGTGGAGCTGGCATTTTTAACTAGTTGTACCTCCATAAGTGAATGAAAGCTCACTACAGCTGCAACTGGTTAGCAAAGTGCATGGAATTATAACTGCTCGAGTATTTTCATCTTGTTATCTATCACATATATATATAAATGACTTATAAAGAATATTTTTTCCTGCAGTTCTCCTAAACTTATAATTTAATTACATGAATTGACTTAACAAAAGATCTGCTTCAGATATGGGGAAGCCAGGGAAGAGATTAGAAGCTAGAGGCTCTGCAGTCTTCACTGCACATGGTAGCATTATTTTCTGGAAGATTTCACATTCTTACTTTAATAGTTTTTCCATTAAGTTCAATCTTGCTACAGTTAAGTTATAAATTGATACTTGCCAGAGTCACAGTTACTGTATATCTGAGGTATATAATGATTCATAAATTTAACAAATCTTCATATACCATATGTATTATTAGCTTTTAAAAATTGCTGTAGCCTTCCCACCATGCTCTCATAATTCCATTCAAAGGGATATAAACAATACTGTCTAATGACTATTGTTAAAGAGGTCATGGAACTCGCTCAGGTAGTTTTTCTTGGCCGTGTTAAAGAAAAGCTCAGGTTCAGAGGTGAACCAGAGTCATTCCTACCTTTATTATTTAAAATGTATTCTCATCGGTATTGTCTGCCAGCTTATTTACACAACAGTTTTTCCTGATTCATGTTTTGCCTCCCTGGATTGCTGGGGCCCTTGCTTTGAGCAACTCAGAAGATACAATGGATGTGATTGTCTTAGATGCTGAGATACTGAGAGGAAATATCCGAGTCCTTCAGGTTCCTCCTTGCACTGAGCTCCAGCAACACTTTATTTAATCATTTTCTAATTGAATCCATGCAGCACTCGTTCCCTTTCAAGAGGAGGGAGGATGTCAGCTAATTATATGCTTCATACCAGGATGGGAGCGATTAGGTAATTATATATTTCCAATAGCAGAATCTTCTAGAGGACTTGTTTCTTGTGGGGGTACTTTATCTGTTGTCCCTTCCTTTTCAGAGGTTTTGCTCAGTAGAAATATATCCCTGGGCTTTTCTTTACGAGGCTGGCTGGATATTGCCACTGGAAAGTTGTATTCTGCAGATATCAAGGAGAAATTAAATACAAACAGAAACACTAGGGAAGTATTATAGCAGGAGATCACATATGATGATAAAGCAGTAGCAGTTTTGCATATATAGTACAAAGCACACCCTACACTAATGCAAACACCAAGCACAGCAATTTCCATTATCCTTCAGGCATATTCATCACAGATCTTTTTGGCCCTAGAATTAGCTTGGAGAGTAACAAAAATCAGAGGTTTTAAGTCAATTTCATTTGCTGAGATTAAAGCAGAAAGATTAAATGAACAGCAACCCGTGCCAAAATTGAAGTTTGGATATCAACATTGTCATTCTTGCAAACTTTTCCAGTGCTATAAATCTTCCACATTATGCTCAAGGATTTTCTTTTTTTTTTTTTTTTTTTTGCAGTGACTTGATGAAAGGTAGCAGCACTTTACAGATATTATAAGTGGTGCAAAATGATTGGTAGCCTTGGGAATTCTCCCCGCTTGGAACGACATTTAAAATCTATGAGATTTAATTAAAAATACGTATATCATAATTGCTGTGCCTAGTTCTCTTCAGCGCTCTGCAATCCCATCGAAACCATCCCATTTTCCATTTTCCCTGCACAGTGGCTCTCAGCTGGCTGGCATGAGCTGTTATGACTCTATCAAAGTAGTGGGTGCAATGTCAGAGCTTTTGTCCTCTGCTAAACCAAGGCACAAGCGAATCGGCACCACGCACATGGGATCTCACAATCCCTGACACAGTGCACTGTAACCATTGAGCCACTGACCAGAAGTCCCTTCAGAGATGTTCAGCTTGTATAATCCTGAAGATAGCTGAAGCTTTAAGGCTTTAAAGCAGTTTCCTAGCAGGCCAGAAAGCCCTTCTGAAGCACATTTATACATGTTTTTTTTCCATCTGGTACTTACGCAGTTCACATTCCCTCCCCATGGCAGGGGGTTGGAACTGGATGATGTTTGAGGTCCCTTCCAACCCAAAACATTCCATGATTCTGTTTTAGAACCCTAAAAATGAAAATGTTTTCAGAAAAAGTGTGTTTTTGCACAAGTCCGTATCTCCATTATGAGGAAGAGCTTGTTTTGGAGAAAGGAGGTGATATTATCCTTTATTTTTCCATCCAAAGAATACTGTATGCACAGTACAGAGTGTAATGTTGAGCAGCATTGATAAAACAAAGGTGAAAACCTTGCCTGGATATTGGCTTCCACACCATAAATCTCACACCTTCCCTTGCTCTCCACCCAGAAACCATCCTAGCAACAGCAAATGTAATCCCTTTTATTTGATTGCTGTGAAATCTCCTGCTCTTTTCAGAATCACTGACAATCCTCACTGATGGAACAAGCCCATGGTTGCAAAAGAAATAGAAATATCACTCTGATTCCCTCTTTTTCCCGCTGACTGGGTGAGAACTTGGCCATTCCTTGGCGTCTGGACGGGATGCCCTCTGCAGCACCTCCTCCTCCACACTTTAACTTTCCTCCCTGTAAAACAAGAGCCACAATTACTGCCCTCCTCCGTGGTTTGTGTGGAAATCCAGCGATGCAGTTACTGCTACTCTCAGAACCTCTTTAAAGCTGAAAGTACATTCTAATTTAGCTAAATTTAAAAGGTTTTTTTCTTTTTTTAATAAGAGAACCTTTACTTTTTGTTTTTAAGCAGCCCTTTCAAATTCATATTTTATGAGTTCCTTTAGCTTAAATTGGCAGAGCTATTGTCTCTCCTTCTTAGCAAGTCTTGCAGTAGTAAAGATATTAGTTAAGTATTACAAACTAACTAATTAGGCCTTCAATTATCATTAAAATTGTTTTTTTAACAGCTATCTGCTGATATGAAAACCTTTTGATCCTATAATAGGGCTTGAAGTATCACAGTGCTCAAAACAGATTAGGTTACTCCTGCATTAAATGTCTCTATTTACATAGAAACTACTTCTGTCTAAACATTACAAAGGAGATTGTATTATCACAAGCAATTATTTCAGAAATAATTAAAAGGCTTTTTCCCCTTCAAAATGAAATTTGAGCCCAGTTACAATCAAAACACTTCCCAATTTTGTTTTTGTTACATCAGCAAAACCTTAAGAAGTCACCTTTAAGAAGATAATCTATAGAAACTTTGATATATTTAATTTATTTAAAAAGAATGTTATTTTCTCAAGGAAAAAAGCTCTAGGATACATCCTCTCTAAACAACTTAACAAGGAGGAGGTCTCCTGGTCTTTAAAAAGATTCTGCTGATGGTCGATTGCCTTTATTTTAAAAAAAACCCCAACACCCAACTGGCTGCCTTAATTACAGTCTGCAGCAGCATCTCCTCAAATTAAAGGTTATTGTCAAACACTCTCTGCAAGACAATGCTAAACCAAACGGAAAGATACAAAAATACATCCTGGGGTTTATGCAGCAGAGAGCTGGAGGCAACAGGCCTTGTTTTATGGTGAGCTAAAAAAAAAAAAGGCAGCGTTCTCATTAACACTCATTGTGTCTGAATGGAGCCAGTAATTGCCCTGGGGTCCATATAATTAGCTTTAACATTTTCTTTAATAGAAGAAGGATATAGGAGGATGTGAACCACCATTTTCTGCAGGTCTTGAGTACTCGAGGAACCTCTGCTAGGTTCCTTCTGCTAGGAAGAAAGACACTTTTGTGCCCCTAACTAAAATAATAATAATAACAACAACAACAACAACAACAACAACAAAAACATCATTAGCAACCAGGTTTGCTTTGGTAGTGACATTCGTGTCTGTCTGTCAAAAAGCTGGTGGTGAGGAATGAAGAAGCGCCTGCAGGGAGGTAGAGACACTCCTTTTCAGTTCTGGGGAGGCAGCACAATAAACCCCTGCCCCAAGATGAAGCTACAGAGCATTGCAGGGGAAGATTTTCGTTCACAAGACATGGGGAGAACAGGAGGACAAAGGTAAAAAGAGATTAAAGAGACAGAAAAGAGGGAGAGCATGCCCTGCACCCTTCTACCTTCACATTGCAGTAGTGCTGTGTGCCAAAAATAACTTTTAATCCACCTCGAGAGACCCCCAAGAAGCAGCACAAGCATCCAGCTGAGACTCAGATGCCTTTGCCTGCAGCACTGGATGTATTTCTAAGGGCTCCCATCATGCACAGATCTGGTGTGACTCTGCTTAACTTGTGAAATCTGATCACAGCAGTAGGTGAGATGACTTAAGGCAGAGTTGTGGCTCTGAGTAAAGGGGAGAAATGATTGTAGTGCAGCAAATAACAGCACCAGAAGCTCTGTACAACATGACTTTCAGTCAGATTAAAGCTGCCTTAGATGCCAAATTTGTATGATCTTCTACCAGACATGTTAACTGCTTGGAAGCTGGTATTGATGGAGTCTTTAGGACAAAAAGAATGTAACTCCTGAACCATGGAGGGTGAGATCACACAGCAGCTACTTCGTCTTCTGTAGTCAGCTCCAAAGAGTTTGCTGTGATTAAAATAAACATAATTATCCATTCTTGTAGAGGAACAAAGGCCTTATTTCTGTCCTCATAAATCAAGTCAGCAGAGTTCACCATAACATTTTCCTACAAACAGAGATTACCTTTCTTTTCCTCACCACTGATGGTTCCAACTGCACCAATTTAAAGTTAACTTCAATGAAGCTACTCTAGGGGTATATTTGGTTATACTTCAGGATTACAAAACTGATGGGTTTTCTGGGCAATCTGAGATGAAAGAATCACAGAATGGTGTGGGTTGGAAAGGACCAACTCCCCCACAATGAGCTGGAACATCTTCAATTAGGTCAGGCTGCTCAGGGCCCCATCCAATCTGGCCTTGAATGTTTCCAGGGATGAGACCTCCACCACCTCTCTGGGCAACCTGTTTCACCATCCTCATCCAAAAAAACACTCCCTTTCATATACTTGACCTCCCCGTGTGGCTTTGTCCCTGGACAAAGCATCAGGTTTTATAATCCCTGCCTGTTGGACACGCCAGGATCCAGGCCTATGTTTTTTTATGACCATGAGCCTGACTCCCCTCAGTTTGACCAAAAATGCTCAAAATATATGAACTAATGTGTTCTGTGAAAGCACACTTGCCTCATTTTGTTTATTCCGAGCAGAAGCTCTGAAACGTTACACCTGAGCAGATGAGATGCCCGTGCTCAGCTTTTAGATCCATAGGGTGCTTGGAATGATTAAATCAAGGGAAAAACATGCCAGAGGAGGAAAGGAGTTTCCTGCCCCACACTCTCTGGTGCCGTCTCGCCTGCTTTTAAGCCTCACCACTGCTCCCCACAAAGCCAAGTCGTGTCCATGCCTCTTTCCATGTCCCTGATGGGTGGGAGCCAGAGGAGAGCCAGGGAGCAGGGCAGTGAGAGACTGGACTATGCTTGCCCATGCTTCTGAGGGATTTCAACCAATAAAACAAGCTAAAAGCAGGCAAAAGCCTACACTTTGGAAAACCTGGCACAAGGTAGATTGACAAGCTCATGTGGTGAAAAGAAAGGAGAATTAAAGCTGGGTGAAGATTAAAATTTCGTGTTTAAAGACTTCAGGCCCAACATCTGAAAGCTACCCTGACCCAGAGATCTAAAGGGGAGGAAACTGCATCAAATCAGCTAAAAAATGCTGACTGCTCATCTCAAGCCCTCCATTTTTATGCCTGCCTTTTACTTCTGTAAGTTTTACTTTAAAAAACGGAGGTAACAGAATTACCAAAGAAAATGCTTCAATGATTTCAAACTTTGCAGAAAATGAAAATTGGAGCTGACTCTGAGTCTTCTTCCCACAGAAGAGTTTCAATTTAGATGAATTGCTACTATTTTCATACATATATATAGCAATGTATAATAAAAAAAAGTATTATATATATAATTATATATGTAATTGCTATAAAAGACAGCAGTACCCCCATCTTTGCTGGTCCCAAATGCCTCCTCAGAGCAGTTAAAAAAGCAGCATTTTCTAGTTCGGAGGTAAAGATAGAGGGAAGGAAGCCACGCCGAGCTTTGCACACTGCATTTTGCAGGCAATGATGCGGAAGGGAGGATGGATGAGTCCTGTGGAGAGTGCCAGTGACGGCACTGGCTGCTCACAGAGCTAATGGGGAACATGTTCAGAAACCAGCTTGCACCACAACAAAGAAATTAATCACAATTTGTTGGCACGAGCCTGAAAACAATTTCTCTGGGTCTGTAATGAGTGCAGTTGTATTGGGCTCCAAGTCTCAGCAGCATTTATAGTTATCAAAATACTATACTATAAACATCATTCCATGGGGCCAAACTTCCATTGGATATAAGGCCTTTGAAAAAAGAGTGTACATCTAGATATTTTTTAAATCTAGATTGCAATTTGGCAGCACAGTCTCCAAAGCCATGTGGTTATGAAAGTCTGCAAAACCAGTGCAGAAAAAACAGCATAGAAATGGGATGGGGCAAATACTCAAGGTTTTTTCCTGTCACCATGCCTCAGGATTGGAAAAGAGCACAAATTTAGCACAGTGCCACAGCTGGGACTATCTCATGGCTACAGCCAGAGCATATTTAATATCTTAGACATAAACATCTTTTATTCTCCTTAAACCCATCTTGAGCACAGGACTGGTCCAAGAGCAAAAAAAGGATAGCGGCAAGAGAGCCTGCAATCAGTTTTCATCTGTCCCCTAGGATGGAAGAGGAATATGTGAGTCATTTTCTTGTACAATGGAGAAGGCTGAATCCCTCTGCATCTGGTTAATGCCAAGGACTGGCCAAACCGTATTCTGTTGTGATTTGTCACAGATTAAATGCAATCATAAATGTTTCTTGAAGTATTTTTTCATGGGTTTTGAATTCAGCAATAAAACACTGTTCTTTCAGTGGAATTTCAGAATTCCAGAACTCCTATACTAATGCCTAGTAATAAAGTGATCAATAAGTGATAAATGACTGACATTCTGCTCCTATACTTTGAACAATGGAATGCTGAAGGACAGTGACAGTTGTTCCCGGGGGATTAACTTTATTGTTTTCTGTGTCTTTTCAGACTCATGCTTTGAGTCTTTTTACACTCATGTTTCATAAGCTGCTATTGAAGCAATAAAAACAGAGACAGGGAAAACATTTGGGAATTATGCCCGCGTTTTCTCACACGATATTGCATTGTTCTTTCAGAGATACTGAGTCTGCTGGGAGAAAAGGGACTCAGGGTTGGCTTCTTTCATTTTATTTATCTAATTTTCAAAAGCAATATGGAAATTCTTGCTGTGTGAAGTAGCTTTCCTTTTTTAGTCAGCTGTTCCTAAAGATCCTTCACCCACTGCCAGATGAAATAGTAACAGTGAGTGAAGCAGTATTTATTCCATAATGCTCCATTTGGATTACCTTAAACTGAACCAATTCTCACTTTACTGTAAACTGCAGTCTGAACAGGTATTTGAGGATTAAAACGTGGCTATGGAAAATGAGCAGATTCGTTGTTCTGGTTACTCCTAAGAAACCTGGCGCTAGAGGGGAAGTCCTGCCAAGAAGCTGGTACCCACCTCCCTCGGGAAGAAAGTGGGGATGGGCACTGTGACGATCGCAGCCCTGGGGTGGGCTGAGACACGTGGGGTCCCTCGACTTGGTCCTGTCTGAGGATGTTGTGCGAGCTCAGGAGCAGCCCTGGCTTTAAGCACCTCCTCCTGCCCGCCCAGTGCCTGCACGAATGCGCTCCGTAGGAGCCAGCACAGGTCAGGGAAAGCCAGCGTTGCCTTGGGGCCAATAAACCTGCTGGCCTCCGTGAGGATGTGCGTGCACGGCATTCCCACGCACATCCCGCAGTGCTGATGTTTGAGGGAGTGTACCTGGAGACTCCCTGATTAATCTCAACTAACAGAGAATGAACTGTGTCATAAACTGGCTGCATTTCATGTTTAGAGAGCGATTCAAGCTCTTTGAATAGCCCTCGGCTTGTTCCCAGGGAGCCAGCCCTGCTGGCAGCCGCCAGTCCGGGTGGTGGCTGGGAGTCATCCCCATGGAAGCTGCCGTGCTCCAGCGCTGGATGCAGGGACCACACCGCAGCCCCAGCACTGCTGCACACAAACAGCTACTGCTGGTCTTAACTGCACAACAGACTTAGGCAAGCGTCTCCAAAATGAGAGAAACACACTTAAATAGCCTCATGTAATTTCAAACTAATGAATGCATGGATTAAAGTCCTCCTCCGAAGGGAGGGGCCACGCTGCGCTAGCCTGCTTTCTATCCTAAGGCTATGGCAGCGCCCTGATAGCCAAACAAAGTCCTGCCACCAGCTGTTCCCAAGCAGGGGACAGCCCAGACTACATCAGGAGGAGGATGAAGACATTCTGTCGCTAACTTGGTCTTCAAATCACACCTCACTTTTCAGGGCCTCTTCTGTCAGTCTCGGCAACCTCTTGGACAGATGAGCAATGCGCTCTTCTCACGAGGGGAAGCTCCCATACCTCACACCCTGAGCTATATCCACCCCGAGGACAACCTTTCCAGCACGGCTCTTGCTATGCCCCTTGCTCTGCACTGGCAGCCCCTCCTCTGACGTGTTAAAAATGAGCCCCTGGTGTGTTTTTGAAGGCTTTGGTTCCCAGTGTCTCACCTCTCATTTGTTGCTGAAGAGCAGATCTCTACTCAGCCCGTGCTGGCTACCGTGGAGCTGCATGTTCAAACAAGGTATTCCATGCTTCCCCCTGGGCAGTGACAAATATCCATGTAAAGACCAAGCCTCTCTTCCACATCCGTCCTCTGTCTGTCCATCTCCATGCTCAGCACCACCCCACACCCTAATAATCAGGATGCCTAAATGAGAACAGAGCAGATTCAATTGAGACTGCTTTTTCCGTGTGAGGCACAGTGCCCACAACCTAGTAGTCCTGCCAGAGTGGGAAACCTGGAGGAGCCAAGGAATACTTCGACCATGGTGTTATCTAAGTTGTGGAAACCTGCTTTGTTGCTGAAGGAGTAGATTAGGAGTGTGGGGAATATCAAGTTTAAAGCAGCTTGACACTACTTGGCAACTTCTAGTCATTGTCCATGTGATCTGTGGAAATCCCAGAGTTAAATGAAAACAGATTGAAAAGGCAAACACAGTCATTATTTCTGCAAGGAAAGTGCTTGATCCTGGGGATACAGCTTGGCAAACTGGGAGCTTCGGAAACACAGGAGGGAGTACATATGCTAGAGTAATTTTCCTTTTCACCTGGTTCCTGCCGCGCTGCACAGCGGCACTGCCGAGCAGCGCCATGGAAATACGCTCCTGCACCTGTGCTCCCCTTTGTGCCCACTGTTAATCTGGAAAACACTCATTTGTGAGAGCATGCATTCCCTATTACCAGCATCTGATGGCTTTGGCTAAGAGCTGGAGAGGCTGTAAATCAATATTCAAGTTTGTTCGTGTTGTTAATAAGGGAAGAGTAACTCTGATGTTCCTGGGACTGTCTTGTCTCTATGCAAAAAGATCAACTTCCCTACGTGGACCTGGGGCACAGCAGTGTTTCTACTAGTTTGTTGCAAAACAGGTTTTCAGCAGATGCAGGGAAATCCTTATGCTTCAAATAGTATCTTTTACTTTCTGCGTTGTGTAATGCTAACATAAACTGCTCCACATTTATTCCAGACCAAATTCTTTTGGATGTATAGAGACCTGGTATAAATCTACTCAGGGCTTAAAACTTGTGTTCAGCAGCTGATTGTCCAGTGGTCTCACCCTTAAAGAGCAAATATTAAGTATCATTTATAAATTACAATGTGCATTTTCAATCTCAGCCACTCGTTCCTGGTTTAGTTAACATTAACTGACACAGAAAATATTAATAATAAAGACATTGTCTTTGGGTTTGGAAATCCCTGAGCCACAAACAGCTGGAGAACATTTAGAGGAAAAATCATTGAAAATTTACCCTGTTGTTGTACTTTTCTATTCACATCTGATATTGGTCATTGCTAATGACAGATTGCAGGGCTGGATGGATTTCTGGTGTGTCCTGAAATGGCTGCTCTTCAATCCATCATCCCATCCTGGCAAAGAGGAAGGACTTACCCTTTATAGAAAATAGGCTGCATTTAAATGAGCCAGCAGTGTGAGCCAAAAAGCACTTTAGTATCAATTAAGGCACAGATTTTTCTACCTGTCCTCAGGTCAAGGGAACCACACTCTTCAAATACTGCTGTGGAAGTGGATTGTAACTGCTCAAGGAGGGAGTCTCGACCCCATGTAAGTAAGAATGTCCCTGAATAATTCTGTTCATTAATTTCACGTTAAAAAAAGTAATTAGCAAAAGCATTTCAAAACCAACTCCACCCACTGCTCTTGTGGGAAATCTCAGCAGAAGACAAGTAGAGTGAATTAACCACAGTGTTACGAGGGCCAACACTGCAACACAGTTGGAGTGAATGCGCTTCTGCCTTGTTCCTGGTCTGCAGTGAACAGCTCCAGCAGCCAAATGAGGGCTCTTAATTATGCACCCTCTAATCATCTCAAGATTTGCTTTAGCAGTAAAGGTTTTAGACATGGCAAAGAGCGAGCTGCATTTTGAAGACTTCAGAGATGATGTGAACCTACCCTCCCTGCTTTCTTCTCATGCAACTAAACCTTGTACATCACCAGTCCAGGTGCTTTTTGCTCCTGCTCCTGTATGGAAAAGTCCAACTGGAAGGGAAACTATGCAGCTTGGTCCTATCCAGCTTCTGAAAAATGTCTCTGCTTTGAGCACTGTTCCTGTAAAACGATTTTGTCTCTCCACACCATGAATACCATCAAATGACAGCCTTCAGAAACACGCACCCCCATTAATTCGTCAGCAGGCTGACAGCTAACCAAGGCACAGGGGAGACACGAAATGTTAGCAGAGACAGAAACATTCAGACTGCTTTATCTCCCATTCAATTCCGAGTGTTACATTAGCAGAACACTGGCACCGGGACACGGTTTGGACGCGTGCTCAGTACTGCTGCTCGCAAAGCTCTCACCTGTCAACGAGGCTCCTGGATAAGCCTATTCTTTTTCTGTTTCTTTTTTTTTTTTTTTTTCCCAAGAGTGCTTTTGAAAGCTCTGATTGCAGTAGGAAAAATGAGCACAACTCCAGAGAGAGCTTGGCAAGCTCCCCCCCGTGCCACGCTGCTCAGCACGGGCCAGAGGCAGCGAGGTGGTCCCCTGCCCAACCGCGCAGGAATCCGCTGGCGGAGCAGCCTCCAAAGCGGAGCTGACTCCTCTCCCACAGCTCCAGCAGCCGGCCAGGAGCTGGAGCTGGCAGCATCCAGCTGCATGGACAGGCTCCAGCGAGCTGGGCTGCAAATGCACAAAAAGCAACTAAAAAAAGCAACTAAAAAAAAAAAAAAAAAAGGCAAGCAGGAGATGAGTTAATGCCAGACAACAGGTTATTCAAGGCGGCAGAACTGCCCAGTGCTAGGAGAGGCCCAGGGGCTTTTCCTGACGTTGTTTTGAGCCTGTTAAGCGACTGACAGAGCAAATGTATCTTTATCTCAGTATTTCTCCCGTGTTTTCTGTGAAGAGTTTTGGGATTTACTGGTGAATAGCAACACCTTTCCTGAGAGCAGTATGAAAAACAGCAGCAGAACCATCACACTATTATTAAAGCTGGAGCAAGACTGGAATATTTTGTTCTTGGGGAAAACACAATGGTGAACTGGATAGCCAGCATAATGGAAAATGACAGAATAAATCATAATAAAGGTCCACTCTTTGTCATTTATGAATAAAGCTTTGAATTTTAAACAGTCTCCCTATGAGATTGCCTAATGTTCACCAAGTTGACACAACAAGCACACAACAGCTCTGCTCACAGCCTTAACTCAAAGAGGAGAGAATTTTATTACTTACCTTAGTATTCCAAAAAACCTTTTTCGCTAGGAGATGCAGACTTGAAAGTTAAGTTACATCAAAAAAGTTATTGGGGGAAATAAAAATCCAAAACCAACACCCAGACCCCAACACCTTATTCTGTCCTCCCAGCCAGCAAATTACATTTTAATTCTAAAGGTTCTGTTTATATTACTTACACACACATTTGGAGACTCCTCTATCAAAATGATTTGCCAACTAGATTTCTCATCCCCATACCCTATTTCTGTGACTCTTTGTAGCCTAAAACGATTAGGATTTAGATGAATGCCAAATTCTCATTGCTGTCTCTCCAAGGGCCTCCAACTGAAAAGCTTTAGTTTACTGTGCCAACCAATCTCAGCTTTCTTTTGGAGAATACATGTAACACACAAGCCAAATTGTTGTAAAGGTCTCACAGAAGATGTGAAGCATTGTTTAATGTGATTGTGTATATTCCATAGAATAAGAGATTTAAAACAGGTGTTGAATAATTTTATTTAAGTATTATTACAGTGCTTATCTGAAGAAAATGTCTGTCTCTGGAATGCCATAGAACTTACTCAAAGATTAATTCAGTGAAAATTCTTTGCTTCAATGAAAAACAGCCACTGAATTAATGCCTCTCATACTTTGTTATTCCAGACACAGAGAACTTAACAAAAGAGGGTCAATAATTGCTGTGAGAAACAATGGAAATACACAGATAACAAGTCAGCAGATAATGACAATTTTGCCATTCACCTAATCTTAGGAATCAGTCGACCCACGTGCACCAGCTGCTGGAATCCGTGTGCACCAGAATACCTGGGGGTAAACCTGAAGCATCATTTGCAGAAGGCGCAGCCAAACTCTTCCTTCACACTCAAGGCAAATCGTGGCAGCTTTATCATCTGAAGAAGTGGGACAAGAACACAGGGCCAAAGGGGATTCTTGCAAGGACCAGAAAACTCCTCTCCCCTACCTTTTTTAATAACAAATTCAAGAAAAATGAGAGGCCCCCATCAGTAAGAGAGCTTTTGCTTAAACTGAAAATACTACTGAGAAACACTCATCAAGGCAATAATTAACAAAATCCAATTGAACTGGTAAAGAACTTACAGCAACCGAAATAGTGGATTTATTGGCCCTCATGGTATTTACAGTATAAAATGGTCATTTTAAACAGAAAGACATGCAGCAAATTTTCTCCTGCAAATGCTCAGGGCCACAGGAATTAATGCCAGGGTCTGAGGTTTGCTAGCCTGGGCTGCTTACTGGACACACACATCACGCTTCATTTAGTACTACAGAAAAGTTAATCAAGTTTAATAACCTTTTCCTGAAATGTCCCAGGAAATGAGGTAGAAAAATTAAAACAGTTAGATGTCTGCTGAAAAGCAAATATATTTATTATGCACTTTAATATACACAGGGATTTTCGCTTAATATAATACAAGGAATAAAATAAAAATTTTACAATGTGAAATTCATTCAATGTACATTAAAGGCTATTTACAACCCACTCCAGGAAAAAACAGTCTATCTGCAAACCAAGTTAACTGAGGAGTTCAGATGGGGAATACTAAGCATAACAGACATTTGCATAGCAGAGTAACTGAGGAGGGAAAACACCTTTTTAGTTTTAAAGAAACGGCAATGTTTTCAATACTGATCACAGAGAAGACAAAAATGCATCAATTGTGCCTCGGCATCTCTTAATGCATTTCTCTCCAGATGAGTTGTTCCACATGCACACAGTATTGATATCCGTGTCCACAAAACAGTCTTTTTCCCCAGCTCTCCCGTCAAGAATTTTGGATGTCTTGTGGAGGTGACCTTGGAAGGACCAGCGAGATGGGATGAAGAGAAACAGGATTCTTGTTTGATTCAGGTTTTTCGGGTGGTGAGAACTGCTGCCCTGGCAGAAGGAGCTGTGCAGAGTCACAGCTACACCCCTCTGCTCACCTCCCCTCCATTTACAGATGGGAAAGGGCAGAGTGGAGGGAGCAACGGGGGGGAAGAGCAACTTTGCTTGGCACACAAACCCCTCACAAATGGTGATGCTAAAAATCACATGCAACAGCAATGTGGAATTGCACAGACCTTCTGAGAAAATAGATGATTTAAAGCAATTCACGCTCCGTTCCAAAGGGATGTTCAAAATGTGGCAGAATTGTCATTCTGAAAACATTTCTGACAGGTCTACTTTCTGCTGATTTGGAGAGATTTCCCCAGTGACTATTTCAAATGTAAATACTATTCACACAAAACCCACCAGACTATCTATAAGTTGTGGCCCCTTGTGAAATTGGCCATATTTTTACGTCCTCTGTCCACAAGGTGCAATTAATAACAACACAATAAAATTAAATAAATATATCCCAATGACAGTCAAGGTCAGTAGAAAAAATGTTGGCATTCAGGGATCCCTGTCTACAGAACAAAACATACATCTAGTAACTAAGAAAAGTCGTATCCTTGCACAGTATTGCAAATGTACTATACTTGAGGTTTGGAACAAGTTTGCTGAGAACATTTTGGTACTTTCTCTTTTCTAAGCCACTAACCCTCTTAAGGCCATCCTGCCAGACTCCTGTTATGTTTATTTTATAATTGTCCCACGGGGACAAGAAATTCAATACATGAAACATTCAGAATAATCCATATTGCTGTGTGTCAGCTTCTAACATCTAATTTTACTATATGTTGAATGTCTGACTATAAAAGATTCTTTTTTACATTTAGGAACAAGCAAATAAGAATGGAGGTGCAAGATTTTAAAAAAAAAAGTATTCTGACGACGGTTGATCACAATAACCAGACATGGAGCCCTTTAGTGCCTCAGAATATGCACTACACCTACATCCAGGGGCCATTCATCAAAGTTTAAGGATCTAATTAATCAGCTATGAAAAATAACCTCAGTTCTCTATCCTCTTATTTCTGGAATGCTCAGAATTAGAGTATGAAAAAGATGAAACCCAAGCCTTTAGAAGAAATACTTGCATACAAAAATAGGCTTATTTTCTAAAGAGCAAGGCTGTGTAATGGCAGATAGTAGAATATAGCTTGCATTTGTAGGAGAAAATAACCCACCTGCTTCATTTTATCACTTGCAGAACTGTGCAGGTAAGATGTGCACATTCAAAGGAAAAACTCACACTGCTCACTTTCACAACAATGACCTTGACTTTGCTCTCTTTCATACAAGTAAAATTTTTCTGCTGTAAGAGCGGGCAACCAGCTTTCAATTATCCATAGATGGACTCTCCCGACTGCTGATCAGCTGTGCTCCAGGTACAGAGACACGCTGGCTCTACCTAATCCCCCTGAAGCAGTAACCACATTCATACAAGTTTGTGCTTTAAGGAGTTATTGTCTCAGGACAGGGCTAACTCAGTAATCTCTGTACTCCCCAGGCAACGCTGTCACTGTGCTTTTCCACTGCACTCTCGCTGCATATTCTCTCAGCCTCACTCACAAAGTGTCTGTATTTTCCATGGTTCGCTCTACTGACATTCCCAATAATAGTCCTTTACCTTGGAAAAGAGAAAGAGCTGTTTCTAATGTATAGAGATATACATGAAAGCAGGATCAGACCTTTTAGCACCTCAGACACACCCATATTAGTTACCTCATCACCGTAGCAATAACAGAGGCTATTGAAGACCAAGTGTCCAAAATTAGCCTATTGCTTTCAGTGGTCCCAGTCTGCCATCCAGATTTGGTGCTGTAGTACCAGAGTGTACATTTTTGCCTCTTAAAAATCCCAAAGATACTGCAGGTGGTTGCAGTCCGGCTTCTTTGCCACCACTGAACAGCAATTACACAGACAGAACACACAAGTACAGTATTTATAAAATACTGCTACAAGACTTGTAATTCTGGAGGGAGCTTTTTGAAGTACACAGGGAACTGACAATACATGACAACAATGCAAATGTGACAAACTCTTTGCTTATTTTCTTTAGCCACAGAAAAATAAATACAAAAAGCACTGCCTTTTCCATAACACAGTTCACTGTGGCACATGCACCTCTACCAAGCGATCTGGAATAGGAAATAAGAATTCCTGGCTCTTACCATTTTCAGCTGTGGTCAGGGAAATACAGCATAAATCTTTCTGCAATTAAAAAAAGTGCTCATTCTGTGTATTAAATACAAAGTACACAAAATAAAATTTCGAAGCACAGAGGGTTATACTGAGAAGGCAGCCTGAAAATGTAGGCACGTTACAGTAATTAAGGTAACTGTACTGTAGGAATCACATTCTTGAATTTCTAGGTGGACTAAACAAGCATTGTTTGCTTTCATCCCAGTCAGCTGATAAATCATTGGGAGCAGAAGCGCTTCTGGTCACAGCATCATGGAATTGGCCTGGAAGTACAAAATAAAAACATTAAGCTTTGAAATAGTCAGTAACACAAACAGTACTGTCAGAAAGGGAGCTGTATCATCCCTAGTTAAAGTTAAAAGCACACAACAACAACAACAACAACCTGATGAGGAAAAGAGTTTCCTGCCTAACCCAAATCCTGTGATTGATCCCCTGTGCTCTCTGCCATCCCGAGCAGGTACAAGGTCCCCACAGCAGGAGAGCTTCCTGGATAGGCTGGGAAGCAGCAGCCAGGGAAGCAAAGCCATTCCTCTGGTGCTCCCATGGAGTGTTTCTGAAGTGATTCCCCACAGGTGACTCATTTATCCACCGGGCAGGGAAATTACCGTTTTTTCTGTGCTTGAGACTTGGCAAAAGAGGAGGCAAATTACAGCCTGTGCCAAGCAATTCGTAATCCACACAAAATTGTTCTAAACTCCCATCTTTAAAATGACGCCCTGGAAAGTGTTAAGAGAAAAGCAGAAGGAACCATTTGGTTATCCACACCTCATTTTTTTAGCCTTTTGCATAACCAAGAACTTCACTGAGAGGAACCCTGAATTTTCAGTAACACACCATTTGTTCCAGATAAAGCAAAACCAAGTTTTAGTATTACACGTGGAATGTTCAGATTTCTTTACACGCTGTTTATATTTTAAAATAAAGAAAGATGGAAAAATTCACCCAAACCAGTCTTTTGATGACAGGTCAGGTCAGATGAACACATTCTACATCAGAACCACGCAATGGATTTACAATAAAGTATAACATGAAAGCAAGCGATGAGCATCAGGTGCAGGCACATAAGAGTTAGGAAATACAATCCTTAATTACACGTTTTAAAGTTTTATGCAAGCAGGAAGAAATTACAAATAAATTCTAATCCTGTTTGGGCATGATATACTCCTGTGGGAATCTGAAATCCTTGTAACTTTTATGAAGATTTAAGGCCTTTTCTCTCCCAGCTGATAATTCCTCTCTATGCCTGCTCCTGCTGTCCTGTCCCACAGCTCGTTTGACCCTTTGCTAATATTTGTATTTTACAAATGTGCAGGCTCTAGCACAGATGTTTTTGAAACACTTTATTGTTTCAAACATTTTAATTTAACCAAAATGCCAACCCAACAGGGTCCTGCACAATATTCTGTTGCTCTGCAATTCTCCAGGGACCTCAGCTACATCTACAGATGTATTCCATTAAAATCAGTTTCCAGGACATTTTGGGAAAACGCCTGCTTATGTGTTTTTGACAGCTGTAAACCTTCCATCTGTGGGTTCTGTACCACCTGCAACTGTCCTAGAAACATGCTGTCTTTGATGACCTGCAGCAGAACTGAGTCAGAACTGGCAAGAACATTCTTGTTCTAAGGAGCAGCAGCCTGAGCCGTCCAAAATGCTGCATTCACACACAAAAAAATGTTTTCAAAAATAAGCAACCAAGCAATAAGAGGTGGACACACATTTCTTAAAGATGTTGCTTCTCTGAAATTCAAACAGAAACTATATTAACACATTCCAAATACCCTAAAAACATACACCTCAACAGGAAGAGGGAGAAAAATAGAACTGTTTTAGCTGACTCACTGACAATTCAGGTCTGAAAAAAAGACTTATAATTACTTTTTCAGCTTAAAATTCAGTATTGGAGAGAAGGTGAGATGTCTAAATGACCTCCTCTGATTAAGAACAACAGAATGGTCAGAAAATTGGTACCATAACATAGATTATAATCTTGCTCTGAGAAAAGCCACCTCTTTTATAGGAGGATTACTTTTACAGTAACAGAAATATAAAATCAAAGCTTTAGAATAGCATTTTAACTTTCTAATTTATAAATACTTATGCTTTACCCTTGAAATCCACATTCAGAAGAGTGGTTGCCTAAAACTTATAAGAACCTTCAGAAACTTCCTGAGGAGCATTTTTGTAAATAATGAAATAAAGACTGTACCTGAAAACATCATATAGTAAAATTCTCATCTGTTCTTATGTTTGAAAATGAAATTCCAAATCAATGCTATGTGAAACTTGCTCTTTTATGCAGTCACTTATCAAAGCCAGTGGGGCACAATTGCAGCAACCGAATTAAACAGACAACATGACAGCAATCCAATTCCTCTGTGGCTGATGCTTTTAAATGACAGCGAAGGAAATACTTGCCAGGTTAAGATTTTAACATTCACCAGCAATTATGATGGTAAACGATAATAAAATGTAATTTTAGCCCATTTTAAATGCACACAATGAAATGCAGGCATTTGGTTCCTTTGTGACTGGCTAGGTTACCTTTTACAATGGTGTTTCCTTCTTGTAGTTGAAGCTTGGGTCGCTACCTTCAATCTGAAGTTTTAAGGCTTGCTTAAGGCTGAGTTCTGTCTCTGCGGAGGGATAGCCTTCCAACACGTCCTGATGCCCTCTGTCCTGCACTGTTCGCGGGACAGAAACCCTGCCGAGAAAAACCTGATTGCTCTGAAGATGGTAATTTGGATTCGTCATAATGCCATTTCTCTTCTTCTGCTCCCCACTCTGTTGGTGAATCAGGAACTGCTGCTGAGATCGACCAACTTCTTGCTGAGCTGGAGGGACCAAAATTTTGCACTGCGGCTCTGGCGGCATTGATTTCAGTGGCATGCTTGTCCCAGATTTGGCAATAGGTACTCGTTTATCAAACTGAGTCATTTCATACTCTAGCACTTTGGGTTGGGAGGAACTACTCTGCTTTATTTTTTTTCCAGCTGACCCAGACTTGCTGGAGTTGTCTGTTTTGCCTCCTTTGTTTGCTTTAGTTGATTTCAAACTAGGTTTCACTTGGCTCCATTCAAACTCGCTACTTGGTGAATTGTGATTTTGACTTAGGGAATGTGTTGTGGATGAAGGGGAAACAATGGACTGCCTGCTTCTGCTGCGTGGCAGGGAATGCTGCTGGATTTGCTCTGTGAACGACAGGCTGTGGAAACTATCAATGGGCACTGTCTGAGCAGTGGCTGTCGAGGACGTGGTGCGGAGAGAGGAATTTTTGGAGCTTTTCAGGGAATTATTTGATAAAGATGACTTTTGACGGTCAACGGTGGAATCAGGTGACTCCGAAGGAGAACTGAAGGCGTGCGCAGGCCCGTTGGATAATCCCCGCATTCCAGGCTGCATGTCTCCTCCAGTACTCCCTGAACTATTGGACTTCATCGTTAAGGACTGCATTTTAGAGGAGACTGATTGTAACGGTTTCTGCTCCATTGTGTGGACTGGAGATGGAGTGCAACCATTCAGAGTCGATGCACCGTATTTTTCCAGTAATTTAATAATCTGGGAGTGTCCATTTTTGGCTGCAACTCGCATAGCAGTGCGCCCAAATTGGTCGGCGTGATTGGGATCAGCACCATGCTCCAGTAATATCTGGACAACGTCAATGTGCCCCTCTTGGGCTGCAATGCAGAGTCCAGTAGCACCTTGATTACATGTGTGGTCAACCAGAGCACCATGCTCGATGAGAAGCTGCACGACCTTCACGTGGCCTTGCCACGCAGCAGACTGCAAAGCGGATCTCTTCTCGTTATCTGCAGCGTTCACATCAGCGTGGTACGTTATCAGCACCTGCACCATCTCCAAATGGCCCTGCCAGCAGGAAACATGGAGTGCTGTTCTTCCTTCAGCATCACTTGCTTCGACATTTGCACCATTTTCTAAAAAATACTCAGCCATTGTAAGCTGGTTTTCTAATGCTAAGATATAAAGTGTTGGCCGGCCATCAGCATCTTTGTAGTTCACATCTGCTCCATGGCTGAGCAGTAGCTCAACTATATCTCTGTGACCTTCTAAGGCAGCAACCCGGAGAGCATTTCTCCCATCATAGCCCCTCTGATCAATGTTGGATTTATTTTCCAGTAACATCTGCACACAATCATAGTGACCTTCTTGTGCAGCTAATATGAAAGGTATCCGTCCATCATTATCAATTTCGTTTGTTCTAGCACCTTGTTCTATAAGAGCTTCACAGATCAACCTGTGACCTTCAAAAGCTGCCATGTGCAAAGGCGTCCAGCCTGCATCGTCTCTGTGATTTTCATCTAGCCCCCTGTCCAGCAGAGTCCGGACTACTTCAACATTGCCCTGTGCAGATGCTATGCTCAGAACTGTTCTACCTTCACTGTCAATGCTGTCAACAGCTGCACCCCAAAACAAGAGAGTATTCACGACTGAGGCGTGGCCCATGGAGGCTGCTGCCAGAAGCGGTGTCCGGCCGTTGTTGTCCGTGTGATCAACATCCGCTCCTCCTTCCAGAAGCAGATCAACCACGTCCACATGTCCTTCATAGGCAGCTACCAGCAGTGGAGTCATGCCATCCTTGTCACAGTGGTCAACCTCAGCACCGCGGTCGATGAGGAGGCTGACCACTGAGGCGTGTCCCTTACTGGCCGGCACACAGAGCGCAGCCACAGACAGCGCCGTTCTCCCATCCACGTCCTCGTGATTCACCTCCGCACCGTGGTCCAGCAGGTGCTCCACGATCTCTTTGTGCCCCATGTACGCAGCGGCGATCAGAGCCGTTCTGCCCTCGTTGTCTGCTTTATTAACTTCAGCACCATGCTGGAGCAGATTCAGCACAATATCTTCGTGCCCTCCCCACGCTGCCGCTCTCAGCGCCGTCCGACTGTCGGCATCTGCACAGTCCACTTTGACCCCGGCGTACAGGAGTGCGGACACCACCTCCGTGTGCCCTCCCCACGCTGCTGACCGCAGCGCCGTCCAGCCGTCGTGGTCCGTGTGGTTGACGTTGGCCCCACAGCCGATGAGGCAGTTGACTACCTTGGTGTGCCCCTGCCGAGAAGCCAAGGTCAGCGCCGTTTGCCCGTGGGTGTCTTCGATCTCCAGATCCGCTCCCCTCGACACCAGCAAGTTGACCACGTCGAGGTTGCCGCTGTAGGCCGCGTTGGCCAGGAGTGTTCTCCCATTGGAATCGCACTGGTTTACGGATGCCCCATTGTCCAACAAGGTGCGGATGGAGTCCTCCCTCTCCAGGGCCTGCCGAACGATGCAGGACGTGCGGTCATCTTCGCTGTTGACATGAGCACCAGCCTTTACCAGCAGCTGTAATACCTCTTGCTCTTTAGGAATTAAGGTTGACAGGGAGTCTTTGACAGGTGTGCCATTCCATATCATCCACAAAGCCAGCTCTGAAGTCTCCAACTGTAAATTAGAATTAATGAGATGCAATGCAAACTCTTGAGCTTCTAACGGTGTTAAATCCTTTGCCCGGCAGGTGTAACTCATCGCCAGCATTCTGTGTCCCTCTGCGGCGTTACACAAGTATTTCTGTGTACAGTGCTTTACATCCAGCAACCACTCTGCAAAACTGTAATGAAACAAGATTTTTGTATTTCCAAGGCCATCGATAAGGACTTTCGACAGGACATCCAATTTGCGTTGAAAGTCTTCCATTGTCATGGTCATGTTTTTGGTCCACACCGCGTGATACAATTCCGTGGTGGTTAAGGGCCTGCAGGCTGCGAGAATTACATTAAGGATAGGCTGGACCTTTGCAAACTGTTTTCTCACAAAAAGTCTCTGACAGAGCCAAAGGTAGAGGCCATTTAATGTTCCTGGAATATCACGGATCTCCCGTAACATAATAAAATTCTCCACAACTCCGTCTAGGACGCGTTCCAGATACAAAAAGCAACCGCTGCTTTTGATGTGAAGCTGATTCAGCATTTCTGCTGTTTCCTTCGTGAGGTGTTGTCTCAGGGCTTCTTCCTGGTCCAAACGATGCAGAATATATTGCTGCACATCTTTCACAATGTAAGCCTTTCTGAGGTCGTCCAGACTGATTTTTCGAAAACCTGTTGAGAGGGAAGAAAGCTGTAATTATTTCTGATCCAGTTCTCCTCAACTCAATGTTGAAAGAAGAGTAAATAAAGGCCAAGACATTTTTGGGTGGGGACCAACCACAATAAGATATTTTCCCCTGTACACACAATGAATATAAATTAGTTATAATAGCAGAAAACTTTGATAATTAGATGCACTGTTATCATCATCTAGTATAAGAAAAAATATGTGCTATTAACAAAAAAAATATTGAAAATCACTCTGAATTAGGCATTGTGTATCTGCCTTGGACAATACTAAACATCTAAGCAAAACCATCAAAATTGCAACCAAAATAAGATTATTAAGTATTATTATATTATTAAAGGAATAATCCCTTCTCCAATGTGGTTAACGATGGAATTCTAAGTAATTTTCAGCTACTTAGATTAAGACACTTATTATGTTTATTAAATTACAGAAGAGGGTATTCACACCTGCTGCATATGCATGATTAAATGTATATAAATCACTATCTTGACCACCACTGTTTCTTTTAAAAGCTTTTATGATACAGGAGAGACACTCAAAAATAGTTTTAAACATCTAGACCTCTGTGCACTGAAAATTACCTACTTTTTGCAGGTGAGAACTGAGTTTTAGATAAACACCCTGGTTCTCTGGTAGGTGACTCATGGGATAAAGAAACGGGTTTTCTCTTAGTCATATGATGTCATTGTTTCTCCAGCCTGTTTACTCTTTAGAGGAAAAAGGGTCATTATTTCATACACACGGACTGTGTCCGTCCCCTCCCCACTCAAGGGAAAGGACACTGTTCCTAGCAGCACGTGCGAGGAAGTTCCCTGCGCCGCCTCCGTGGCCTGTAAGGCTCTCAGGAATGGGGCTGAGCGAAGGCAGAGCTGTGTGGATCCAGGGCTGCCTCTGCCATTTCAAACATTTGCTCTGGTAGGGCCAAGGTAAGCACTTGATGAGGACCTACCCTCTCTGATTAATGACACATTGCGTTGTTTGAACGCCGATCTTGCGGAAGTTACGGGAAAACCACAGAGGTCACAGACACAGCAGCTTCAGTGACTGTGTTCCAGGCCAGAACTGCACCTCACTTCTCCAGGGACAGGTTGTAATGCCTTCCTCACAGCCAGTTCAGCTAGTCAGAAACAAAATCAGCTCCGCTCTTCAAACCAGAGTTACTAAACTCTAAATTATACCGAAGGCAAAGCAATCATAGATCAATGTGTTCAATTCAATTCTGGCCCAATCTCCACGGAACAAATCATTTTAACTGAGCCTGTGAAGGATGCTGCTTCAAGAACTATGTTTCTATTGTATTTAAACACCCTGTGGATCAAACTGCTCAGTCTGTGAGCTTGTTCCGACAGCAAGTTCAGGCTGATAACAGAGCTGTGGTTTTTGGTCCCCAGTGGCTTCAGCAGAGGTTCTGAATGTCCCGTTAAGCTCACTCTGTTAATTGTTTAGTCTACACGAGCACTGTACAAACACGACAGATCAGAACTGAGGGGCCAGCTATGGAAGTGTAACTAAAATATTTCTGCTTCCCTTAGTAATTTTGGAAGCACTACAAACAGGACTAAACCAATAGAACACCTAAAACAAAATCATGCTTCTCCACAAAATGAAATCACTGGAGAGGACACTTTTGCACAGTCAGTTCAGAGGGTGAAATGACACAAGTAAGATTGGCTACTTGAAGATTTTTGAATGAGAAGGCCAGGAGGAAGAAAATAATCTTTCTCCATTCCAGAGGCTTCTTTTTTTTTTTTGGCTCTAAAAGGAAACACAGAACCAGCTTTATCCACCATAATGTGCCACAAATTCAAGTAATGTCCTAACCTGACCTGTAGGATGGCATAATTCATTGATTTACTATGCATTTTATTAAAATATTCTGTATGTAACTTTGTGAAGCCCTTAATTCCTGCACATAACCCAAATAAAGAACTTTGCTGAGCAAGGACAGTGCCCTGTGATTCTGCAGATCCCAGGCTCCCACTTGAAGGGAAAGGCTGTTTCTAGGTCAGGATCCTTCAGAAGACACAGAAGTGAAAAAGTAACACCAAAACCAGGGCGTTGCTTGGTGCATGGACTCACAGTCACACGCATACAAGGAGCTGCAATTAGAGACAAGTGTCCCTTTGCTTGGCTCATGTGTGCAGAGGGAACAGCTCTGTTTTGCTCAATTTGGAGCAAATACGACCACCCCGTTCACTGACCTTCCTTTGAACTGCTCTGCTTCTCCTCGTACAGATCAGTCCCTGTCACTTGGCTGAACGAGAACAGGCAGAGAGCTCTGCAAACTCATTCTCTTTGACTTTAGACCTAAGTGACCGTGCTCACAAAACCCCCAACCTCTCACATTAATCCCGTGCCCACATCCTTCCTTCTGATATATACCTGCCAACGCAAGCTATTTTTATTTTTACATCACTCAAGTGTTTTTTCTGTAGTGGATTTCTTTTCCCTGCCACGAGAAAATCCCCGATGGACTGGCACAACAGCAATCCTGAGATTTCAGCTGATGTTCAGTGTTGCCTGACTAATGACTACACTTCACCTCCCCTGACTCCCAGCCTTCCCAGGAAAACTTGCAGAGCGATAACTGTTTAAGCGCCTCAGTCTCTGTACCTCTGCTTCAAAAACAAGACTCTTGCTTGTCTTTCGAGTGTTCTTTGAAAAACCATTTTAATTTTGCTTCTCAAAATGGGTGGGAAAGTGAACAAAATCATTTTGGATGTGATAACAAAAAAACCAAAACCATAAGCCCTCCAAATAAAAAAGTAAAAAAGGAAGGGTTTGTGTGTTTGGTGGTTTTTTTCCCTTTACATGAGGTATCAGTGCCCAGTGGATGCTCCATTCCTGGAAGTGTTCAAGGCCAGGCTGGATGGGGCTCTGAGGAACCTGGGATAGTGGAAGGTGTCCTTGCCCATGGCAGGGGGTTGGAACGAGATGGTCTTTAAGGTCTCTTCCAACGCAAAACATTCTATGATGCTCTGATTACTTTGCTCCATATTATGGCTAAAAATATTACCCTGATCTGTACTTACCTGAGATACACCAAATATCTAAGCACTTCAGACAAGTAAATAAATTTCAGAAGCCTTCAGAGCAGTTTTAAACTATTTGATTGGTTGCACATTTATGGAAGCCAAAAATTGCTTTTCCCTTTTTTTTCTTTTTTTCCTTTCTGCAGTATTTCCATACATTCCTTGTTAATGAGATCCTACATATTGTATCTGAAAATAAGCTTGGAGAGCAAGGAGCACACTACACTCACGCAGACCTCCACATATCCCAGGGATGAAACGTCCTTTATGGGCTGGGATTAACAAACTGCCATTGTAACAGACTTTTGGACATAAACAGGATGTTAATTTTAACCACTGCACCAGGCCATACTATAATAAGCAAATAATTCAAAAGAGGCCTTATGGATAGAACTGTATTTTTTTAAGTCTGAGATTTTTGTTGCTAGATTGAAGAAGGAAAACAAAGCCGCATTTTTTTTCCCCAAATATCTGTCTAAATGAGGTCATTTTACATTTCCAAACAAAGATCCTGCAAACTTGCTTTTCAACCCTGCCCCATACAATAAGTCACTTTCATGGACAAGAAGCACCAAAATATTAGGAGAAAGCTCATTTTGTTTCAGATGCATTCCCATGAACTACTTTAAGCTCAGCAAAACAGAAGTTACAGTAGACAGAACTTGCAGTCCCACGACCCTGCTTTTTGCATTGTTAAAATTTTTCTTACAACACATCACTTTCAACCCAATGGGAGCTCCAATATGGATTGTTCTGATTTATTACATTTCTGGCAATTCTGTAAACAAATCTGTTCCAAATGTATTCCTTGGCAAGATCTAGGGTCATTCAAAAGGGGAAAAAAAAGTATCTTGGTTATAAATACTTTTATAGCAAGTCAACCTTTTCATACTTCAATAGTAAAAAAGCTATTAACTAGCAAGTTTCAATACTTAAAAATATCCTTCCACTTTCATATCTTTAAATGGATTTACCTAAGCACATAACAGAAGTTTTAAATACATTTTAATGTATTTAACTGAATTGTTAGCTTTAGAATAATCCAAATGATTACAAACATGGCAGTAATTTGGCATTAATAATTTACACTGCTGATCTAAATATGTATTGAATTAGGTATTTCTTGGCCATTTATGCACACCTGCTCAAAAAGAATAACTTATCCAGCAGAGTAAAGGGCACCTGGAGACTCAGGCAGCACGCTCAGCTTTTAGTGCATTTGCAGTATACTGTGCATTACAAATGTCTCTGCCTCTTCTGCAGGTGCTATGAGACACTGAGGCTGAAATCTGCTGCTCTCACTGGTCCGTGTCACTGCATAGAAGTTTATTTAATTAGATCTACAGGTAATAGCCCATTTAAAACAATTTTGTCTTCCCTCTTTAATTACAAGGCAATTAAGTTCCGAGTTCACACACAACTTTTTACAAGGAAATATGAAATTCCCTAGTACGGTGTTTTCAAAGAGGTAGTGAAAAGAAAGGACATAGTAATTAAAAGCTCCCTATATATTTCCCAAGCATTCTAAATAATTTTTCTTTCCAAACCCCAAACCTAAACAAGAAATAAACTTTTTCAAACCTTCAGCATTATAAAAGTGAATTTTACAACCACATAAATATATATAGTTTATCTTTTATGGTAAAAATCCAACTCCCATGAAGACTTCAAAGAAACATGAAGTCACCTAAATAAATTCCAACCTACAATGAAAAATTAGAGGACAACTTAGGTTTTTTATTTTGGAAGCAATCCCTCCTGAAGTAGTCTCATGCCATTTATTTTCTGGAATGGCAGCTAATTAGAAAGGTTCAGCTCCAAATCTGGCAACTGATTTGATTTGGGGATTCAGCAAAAGAACTACCTAAGTAGTTTTAATCACCAAACAGTGAGGTTTTTGAGAGAAGCTGGGTTGTGATTTTTTTACTGTATTTCTCTAAAGTTTTTGCATTTTTGCTTATTTTTAAATTTCTTTTGGAAAGGCTGTACGGAAAACAACCCTCCACGTCCATTCAGACCAGTAAATAGAAGAAACATGAGAAAGACATGTTCCCAAGATTTCCAATCAAGAATAAATTTGGGTAAATATCAACTCTTAAAAGTGCCTGTCTGTCTGGAACTGAATGACAAATAAAAGCATGAGTGTAAAATGGATGACACTGTCTGTTTCTGTCTACGGACAAGTGGGTGAACGGCACTTAAGCTGCCTCTGAGGCTAAACTGAACCCTTTCACCTCCAGTTTTGGTTCTTCTTACTGAAGTTTCCAGTATCTTTTTGGTATTTGCCACTAACTTTATGAGAACTACGGCTCCCCGAGATGTGACATCTGCACAGGTTGTGCTGCACTGGTGCACTCAATGCCTCATGCATGAGAAGGAATTCTTTGGAAGAATGCCAGTGTTTAATTGAGGGGTATAATCAAGCCAGATGCCACAGATACTTGATTTATGTGTCTAGCAAAAAAGAAGAAATTAGGTAAAGCCTCTTAAAAAAAAGCCTTCTTAAACCATTTGTACACATGCACTTCTGTCCACCTACCTTTATAGTGTTAATGAGAAATTACCTGCTGTTCACTCCAACTTATCTATGTAAAATTGCCCGCTTTGGAAATGCCTCAAGTTTTCCAACTAATATGATGGATTTTCAAGACAGGAAATTAGTTTTGTAAGCATGACTCCTATGCTTTCAAGATTTAGTCTCATTTTAGAAGAATCATTAGAATAAGCTCATTAGCTAAAAAAGAAAAAAAAAAATAAATTATATGTTCTGGGCCACTTTCATGTTGGAAAAGCTGTGTTGATGTAGCTGCTTAAGTGCCCACACTTGGAGCCAAGTGATAACAAATGATGACATGGGAGACAACGTGGATAACTATGGGTGCAGGACAGAATTGTTAAATTTAGGGGAAAAGCCATTAGGAACAGCAAGCAGGCAGCATGTGGCAGCTGGTGACAGAGCACATGAAGAGAAGGCAGTTATCTGTCCCCCTCCTTTCCTAACTCTTTTGGCATTTGCTCACTGTGGAGGGCGACCACAGACTCAGCCAGGCATCATCTCACATTTGGTTCATATTTTTGAGGTTGTCTCTGTAGCCACAAGAGGCAAAACTTTTTTTTTTTACTTTTTTTTTTTAAATTAATGAAAGCTGAGAATCTGAGTAAGGGGAAAAAATCCGTAGCACACTGTGCTACTACAGAATCTGGGAATACAGAAGGGCCCAGAGCACAAGCTGCAGCAGATGCAGGCACAACTATTCAGTTTTCATAAATAAGTCGCCACCAGAAGTGAAAGAACAAAGAGGATCAGAATGAACACCCCTCCTCCTTTCCTCATTCTTAAGCCTGCTAGGGATGATTATTCACCACTGGCAGCATCAGGATGACAGTGGGTGAGGAAGACTGGACTCTCTCTTCCATGTCATCACTATTTTTGGCTCAGGAGCTGCTTGCAGAACTCCCATCTGTACTGCACACCCGAAAAACAGCATCATCAGGATAAGGCCACTGCAGGAATACTGCTTCCAGCAATACTGCTTCCAGTCATTGGGAACACTTTGCTGAAATGAGAGCTAAACCTATTTGTCAGACAGATCCGGAGGAAGTTTCCACTGCATGAAAATTCTAAGTGAAAACAGATATAAACGTACTGCAAACAAATTATTATTGGTTAATGTATATTTCATACCATACTCCAAAACGTTTTTAACAGAAAAAACTACAGATGGGACACAATTTCCTAATCAACCCTAAAAAGATCCCAATCTCTCCTACCAAGTTACAGTGCAACTGATTTTTATTTGGTCCAAATACTTATTGTTGATCTCCAATCCTGCCTGCCCACCAACTAAAAATAAATATTTAAAATATTTAAAAATCGGTTCAGCTAAAAGTAAACATTCAAATACTACAAAGGAGGAGAAGAGTTTGCCCCAGCAGAAGAGTTAATGTCAGTCAGTCCTTTTCAGGCCAGAACCCAAAAAGAAATCTACATTATTTGCAGTTTTACAAAGTTGCAACAAAGTTGCATGGTTTTTGAAGTTAACAGAAGCTTCAGCCATGCTCCTCATAGCCTCACTACACCTTCTGCAAACTTGAATATTGGCTGGTAACAGGAAAATCCTCCAAGAGTGTATTAAATGGGCAGCCATCACATTGGCTGTAATGTCACATTTTCCTTTCACAGCGGCTAAACTACCACTTCCTCCAAATAGACCCTAAAAATTCTTCTCAGTTTGTATCCAATTCTTTCTTTACTCTACCTTTTCCACAGTGAAGATGGGATTATAGTATCACACACCAATTTCCTTTATGCTATTCATCAAGTCATACTCTGTGGAAGTGAAAAATTAACTTGCTGGAATTAAATTTGTTTTAAAGGCATATCCATTACTTCTGCGGATTTTTCCTGTCAGGAATTCCATCTGGAAATATCCTTAGAAGACAACAGCAATTTTTTAGGACTAGTCTGAAATACTGCATGATTTAATGGAAAGGAAATAGAACTGTTGTGAAAAAGATTTGTCTGGTTTTTTGGCAATAACAAGGTATCTAATCAGCCAGGCTTTGACAAAACCATTCCCATATGAATGCCTGAAGGAACCCTGTGAAGCTACCCCAAAGTTTCTTCTAGTTCTCACATACTCCCAAATACCAGTCTTCATGTCTGCCACTGATTAATACAGTACTTCATTCCAAAATGCAATTATCCCATTGACCTTTTGCCACTGTGGAAACGAGCAAGCCTATGGGTCTAAGTTCTATAACCACATTTTTGTCCTAATTGTGTCCTTAATACACACAGGCTTTATACATAGGCCTGGAATCCAGTCCAGATATTGCCTTTTATTAAATTTCAGAGAACTTCCAGTAACAATGTCATTACAGTGAAGAAATGTTCTCATGACACAGTAAAGCCTGGATGAAGAAGCTGTAAAAATTTTTTTCACTGTGCAACCTTTGCCAAAAGCACAGTCCAAGAATCCACATCTACATTGTTCCTCTCTCCAGTTCCACCTTCAGAGATTACTACCCACTTTCTGCAAACACAGGGAGAGATTTTAATGGGAGATGAAAGGAAAACCTTCTGAGGTTGTAAGGAATGGGTGTATGCAGCTGAAATACTTCTGCACTTACACATCACCTACACTGTTTTAAGCTTTATAAAATGAGCAAAGCAAGAACACTGCAGAGAACATGGATGCTTTGCAAAGATACAATTTAACTCTAAAATGCTTGGCTGATTGAAGCTTTCCATAGTCCTGGGTAAACTGGGATGCGTGTTTTTTAGAGTTACCATTTTTGCTATTGTCATTTCTCAGAACTAAGCATGCAGCAGTGCTTTCCACCATCCCCCCAGGGCCTGATAAATACAACGTCCTAGGTACAGGTCCCAAACAAATCCTGTGCTCTGTGCTCACCTGTAAACATTTTTGTAACAGCTTTACTCTGCTTGCGGGCAGAACACAGGAGGAGCAGCCAAGGAGGGAAGAACTCGAAGTGGCTGGCTAAAATCTCTGCTATTGTCCCAGATAAACTCGTGGAAGTCTGTTCACCCTCGGCAACGTTACAGCCCTCGTCCACCGAGTCCACCAGCATGAAGAGGCTCTGCTGAGGGGGCTTCATTCCCAAGAGAGGGAGCAGAATGCACCTGGAAGGAACATGACACAAAATCGGTATTTTAAATGCATTTAACAATACATTGACTGTCATACAGGGCATCCGAGATGAAGCTATGATCAACTTAAAATGCAAAGTTACTTTTTAAAAATAGTTACCATGGAAAACATCGAAGTAGACTAAACTAACAGAAATACTTTGAAGAGGTAGTGATGCAATTCTTGATAAGGCACCACCACTTTTTCATTAACTTCTAATTATAACTATACTTTAACATCATGTAATAGTGTTCAAGGCTAATTAGAAGACTTGGAAAAACTTTGCTTCACTAAGAAGCTACTTGGCCGAAAGGTTAAGAACTTCGCTACTATTGTCTCTGCCAAAGCTGTTGCTATTGCTTATCAGAAACTAATAGCGAACAACAGTTGGTCATGAAACAAAAATCTAAAAGACACATGAAATATCAAAGCTCAAAGAGTTCAAGTCTGAATGAATAACAGTATCACAAAGAACAGAATTTCTGCCATACCTTCACAAATAAAATGCAAATTAGTAGCAGACTGAGGCATTTGGTAGTGACTTTGATGTATTAGCTTTTATTTATATTGAAGTTGCCAAGCTCCTATTACTGAGAAAGGATTATCTGCATCCTCAGGATGCAGCTCTAACAACACATCTGATTGTGTGGCTAAAAATTTCAAATTTGCATCTACTGTTGCTCTCTTTAAGGGTGTTTCTTAAAAATAAACCTAACTGCATTTACATGTATCTTTAAATAGTACTACATAACCATCATGCATCTGTTCAGTATTTCCACACACCACTACTATTTTTTGGGAAACTTCATAGTGATTTAGGTCTGTAAGTTTCACTGACTAAGTTATCTTTAAATACACTTGGCAAGTAAACTTTGACTTTATAGTACAAGGATTTGGAAAACGAAACGAGGTGACAAAAATACATAACTGACAGTTTACTCTCTTGTAAAATTGCTGTTTGCACATGTCCAGAAGGCATGCACATCATAAGTATTTTTTGTTTTACTCAAGACCATAATAACATTTTTTCATTTATTTTACTGAACAAATTTACCTTCAGAAGACTTTGGTCAACACATTATCACCTACCAAGCATTCAAATGGGAATACAGGCAAATCTTGCCTGTTAATGCAAGAATTTAACCCACTTCAGAAATTATTCATAAGCCTTGTTAGGGGGAGGTTTGTTATTTTCTGGTTTTCTGACTGAGAAAAATGCAACATGGAAATAGTGGTACACTTTTCACGTCTGGCAATAACAGCAGAAACTAGCAGAACAGACTAGGAGGAAATTTTTTCAGAGGTATAAAGAGGAAGTACAGAATACTTGTGATCTGAAAGTGTTCAGTATTACATGGATTTTAAACCACAGCCTTCCACCCCTGCCACCTTTTTTTTTTTTTTCCCAGAAGCACAAGACTTCTGACAACTCTTTGGTAGTTCCCCAGCTAGGTACTCCTTCAGAGGACGCCTGAAGTCCAGCTGAAATCACTGTTCACTAAGCTGAGAAGTTAAGCAGCTACCAATTTACAGAACAGGAAATTAAAGCAGCCATGAGGTTAAAATTACTTTCCCAAGTGATGCCAATCCCACAATGAAAGGAGGCGGTTGGAAATGGCCACATTTTCCACCCCTTCCCCCACCACAATGCTGCCTTGCCCCCTCAGCTATTTGTGTCAAGGCATTTTTCCTGCAACATTTCTTTCCCTATCAAAACTAATTTTCTTCTCACATATGTCTCTGCATGAAATTACTTTTTAAGAATGAATGTTACTACGAGATATGAAGAAATGGTAATGGTATCTTAAATTAAAATCTCACTTCAAATCTGTGTGACCCTAACAACATGCCTACAAAATACCTTAGGAACATCCAGAAGCATTCTTGTGTCAGTTTTTACCTGTTGGGAACACCACCAAGAAAAGCAATCAGTCACATATGGGAAAGATTCCCAAATCACTCTGCCTCTAAAAAGGGCTGGAAGCAGATGTCTAAGGAATAAAGTAAGCACTGGGCAAGTGCTAGAAGACCAAATTTTCCCAGTATACTCAGCAATCACCACTTCCAGGGACTTTCTGAACCAGAGATTCAGTCTTTGCACTTAACATCCCTTAACTGACCACACTTCCATAGGTTTGTCCAAGTCCTGTATGAACTGATGTAAGGCTCTGGCATCCACAACAGCAAAGCCGTCCGCAGCTTAGCTACATGCTGCATGAAATAACCCTTCCTTTTGTAGTTTAAAAACCAAAGTGTCCTTGTTCCATTTGGTGCCCTTCAACTTCTGACTGGAAGGGAGAGTGAGCAGCAATGTCATATTCCCACTGTCTATGTCATTTGTGCCACAGCCTCTCTGTGCTATTTTTTCCAAGGCAGAAGAGTCCTAGCATATTGAAGCTGCTCCACAAAATGCTATTCCACAGCCCCTTGTCTCCCTGTGCTCTGCTTCTTTCCACTTCACAATACTTGTAGTTCTGAATCTTAACATAATTTAAATTCCACTAGAAAAAATATATGCACATAAGAAATGAGGCACAATGACTTCTCCCAGCCTTACAGCAATATTAATAAAAGTGTGGCATTAACAAGATATTGATCAGGCTTTCTCTTTAAGTGCCCTTTGGAACTGTTTGATAAAATTCTGTTCTTCCGAGACACTTTACATCACAAGTTCAGAGTCGATGCCAAGGAACATAACAGTGAAACTTTTCGGGAAGTGCTGTGCTAATTTGCCAGAAGTCACATTATGTGACAGCCAGGGGATCAGCCCCAGACAGCACAGGGTTATGAAAGGCAGGTCCTGCCTGACCAACCTGATCTCCTTCCATGACAGGGTGACCTGTGCAGCGGATGAGGGGAAGGCTGTGGATGTTGTTTACCTAGACTTTAGTAAAGCCTCTGCCAGCGTTTCCCACATCACCCTCCTGGACAAACTGGCTGGATGGTCCAGTCTAAAGAGAGGCGGGGAAGGGAGTTAAATCCAGCTGGTGGCAGGCCACAAGTGGTATTCCCTGGGCTCAGTATTGGGGCCAGTCGTGTCTGGTATCTTTGTTGATGAGCTGGATGGGGGCACCAAGTGAACCCTCACTAAGTCAATCTCTTCTCCCAAGACATGCTTTAGTGGTGGACTTGGCAGTGCTGGGTCGATGATTTCAAAGGTCTTTTCCAACCTACACCACCCTAGGAGTCTCTGTTTACTCCATAACATGACTTAGTAATTACACTCCCCTACCATTTCTTGATTACATAGGAAAATAACATAAATCAACACAGAATTAACAATGTCTTTAAAGCACTTCCCTCAAGGGTGATTCATCTACAGATTGTTTTAACAGATTGCTTAATGTGCAGAGTGCCTCTCAAAAGATTGGAAGTTGATTTTCTTTACCTTCTGAAAGGGTAACAGCTTTATCTTTACAACTTTTATATTTAATACAGATATAAAAGTGGTTATCATTAAAAACAACAAAGTTAACTAGTCAGTAAAAATACAAAATCTCCAGAGAAAACAGCACAATTAGGTATTTTAAATGATGGAATTCATTTTAACGGCAATCTAATGACTTACTTATGCAGAGCAAAGATGTTTTACATGCTCTGCAGCAAAATAAGAATTCCTCAGAACAATGAGCCATCCCACAGAATTCCTCAGGATTGCTACTGAGTTGACTGAACCCATGCAAACATGATTTTCCACACATGGAAGGAATATATACAGGCCATGCCGAAGTTCTGACTATGGTTGTCCTTGAGATTTTTAGATCGGATCCACAAAAACACGAAGACACAACAGAACAGAGTAGAAAGACAGTGGCATTGTCCACAAAGGCTGAAAAGAGTCACAGTGGAGTGCACGTGCTTATATAAAAAAGAAAAGAATAAAGCAAACACATACATGCTAAATAGCAATTAATGAGTGGCTCTAGGGGCAACAGAAATCATAATGTGTTCCTCATATTTGACTGTCTCCGGTGTATAAAAAATTCAGCTATGTCCCCACTGAAACCGGGAGCGTAGCTTATTCCTAAAAGGGCTCCCATTTCTCTACCCAGATGCCAGCATTCACTACTGACAAACACACAGAACAAGTGTATAAAAATCATCTCCTAAGCAGGCCAGAAGCAGCAGGGGAAAAAAATCCCAAAGAAAAACACAACCACTGCCCCTGACTTGTCAGACTCCAAGAGCTGCTACTTTTAGCAAAGCATGACACACTTTAAATTTCATGACGGAAACGACATATTTGGAAATCTGCTTTACTACTACTACTGAGCTCTTTCTTTTTCTCAACAGCGTAACAATGCTGTAACAAACTGCTTTTTGAGACACCTTCTCCCATGAGATTATATCTCAGTATTTCCAGAAACCTGTATTCCTGAGAAGCACCATCCCAGAGGCCTGCATCAAGTATTTACAAACTCTGTTCTTTCCAAAGAAAGTTTGTAGAAAAGCAGACAACACCATTATTCCACAGATAGTCTCCTCTTGCTTTTTCCCACATGTTTCTACACCAGATTCCTCGAGGAAATTCACCAGCTATTTGTCACATTCCTAAACCCTGCATATTGATCAGGAATATGCTTCTATATATATATATTGGATCGATGTCTTTGTGTGTATGTATTTATATATAAAGAGTTTAACAACACCTAGTGTATAACAAAATAATTCTCCAAGCACTCATCTCGATCTTCAGAAAAGCAAACAAGCATCTTCCTTCTTATAAGAGGTTCACGACATGATATATCACAGCCCTTTACAATGTAATTTTTAAGACACTTATTTCTATTTATGTTGTATCTGCAAATACGGAAAACGAAGTGCACAGTGAGACTGTAAATAAGCCAACTATATTTACATAATGTTGTAGTAATTTTTGCCAGCAACATAAGAAGCAGCGGGATTTTTGCCTAAAAATCACACACTGAGACCTAGCAAAAATCCTAACCACTAAGCGGAAACCTGATGCTGCTGCCTCTTCCAGCTCTAAAGCAGATGTAGCAGGAGCTCCACAGTCCCCAGCCCACTGCTGGGGAACAGGCAGGGAAGGAGAAGGCTCTGTGGGGCAGTTAAGAGCCGGAGGAGCTCTATGCCAGGGAAAGGAGAAGGAATTATGTTGTACAGACACTACAGAGGGGAGCTCAGGCCATTGCAGGATACCTAAGGACAGAGGTACCCGAGGGCACAAATCTAAACAATAGGGTTTTCACTACTTCCACGGCTCATGGAGTAAACCTAAGAGCTTCTATGTGCCTAAGAAGAGAAAACAAAATGCTAAACTCCAGATATTTTTAATCGTCTCTACTTGAAAAATTCTCACAAGTGACAGCCAGCTCCAGACTTTGCTCCTCATATGCTTACAGACACATGTTCATTTGTATATTGCAATAATCCAGGGGTTGGTTAGCAGGGAGTATAATCCATTCAAGCTGTCTGTCCCCACCACCCCCAGTTCCCAATTTGCATTTAAAAGCTGGAGCCAGTGAAGATAAAGCTGTTAAAGACTGCTCGAAGCTTCAGCAAAGACAGACTTACACCAATAGCTGCATTTTTCTCTTTTGTTTCCCAAACTGCATTTGGGGCACAGGTCACAATAAAAAAAGAAAAGGTGAATTTAACTTCTAATAAAATTGACAATGCCTGCTGTTCAGCTGATGAAATATTACCCTCTTTCCAAGTACTTTTAGCAGCTGTATTCACACAGAAAGAAAAACCAGAGCATCTTTACAAATTGCTTGTAGCACTGTTTGTAGAGGAGTGAGTTTTATTTTGTCCTGTGACAAGGCATTTACGTCTTATGGATGACTTACAGTAAACAGTTTATTTACCTGCCTTATAATGCATTCTGGCTAATGATTAAAAGGGAAATTAATGATCAAATCAATAGCTGCTTTCTGTATATTTACCACCCCAATTCTTGGCACTATATACATGTGGAGTACAGGCCTTTCCTTCTTACTAATTGCCCAGCTGCTCATAGTGGTAATAACATCCTGAAAAACAGACACACGGGACCCTTAACTAACTGGGAACATTTATGAAAGACAAAGGCTGTGAAGCATAGAACAATTCCACACTTTAAAAAGCTGCAAAATACAACCCATAAGGCAAAAGTGAAGTGACCCAGCTGGATGTGTGCACACCTGTGTACACACCGACACATCGGGTCTGGTTATCGAGGTGCTCGTTCTGTACTTTCCCAACAAGATAAAAGTGCACTGCAGCTGATTATGACTTTCTGACTAAGTGTAACACTGGAATTAAGACACACTCCTGGGCTACACTTTAATACAGATTATTGTTCCCAGTAAATTATTTATTTGCAGGCTGCACACGAACACAGGCTGACTCTAACAATTCTACCCAACCATGGTTAATCTTATGAAGGAAGGGGCAGAAAGCAGAAAAGACAAAAAAACCCCAAAACAAAACCCAAAACCCACCCTGAGAATCACCTATTGGGAAAGCTCTAGGTGAAGTACACAGATGTAAATCAAGGGTCTGGCCTTTTCAGAAGCGGTGAATTAGAAACAGCAGGCAAGTCTTGTGCAACTCAATACCTGATTTTGCAATGTCTTGTAGCAACCTGGATTTTATCTGCAATTGTAAGGCAGACTTGCAGCACCACCAGGAGAGCACAAAAGCCAGCTCTAGGGCATCAGGCCAGACAAAAGCCGAGTTTATGGTGGAACCAGCGCCACTGGTGCCACAGAAACAGGCCTGGACCCTGGGTATTGATTAGAGACCTCCTACTGACTCACACTAATACAGAGGTGATTTTTGGCTACAAAGCACTGCCAGCAGATCTACTTGTGGATTTACTTGAAACCTCAGAAAATAGAAGCCTTAAGAGCAAATATTTTGGTGTAATAGTGGACTGCCCAGAACAGTTTGCAAACAACTTAGCTATTATAAAGGACAGACAACTGTGGCTGAAAACCATTCACAACTGCTACCAGGAGCAGGCTGACTGTATTTTAAATGCAATATACTTGCTATATGTGCTAACATACACAATATATTCTAAACTACTCCGAGTCTGACAGACAAGAATCTGTGTCCCCAAAGGCAAAGGGAGGGAGAGTACAGAAGGCATGCAAACATTTTCCCCAAATACGTAATATAAAAAAGGGCAATGTATTCTACACAAACTCTCACAGTTCTGTTTTATAGTGATGGAGAGGTCACCTAGTCCACTTCCCCACCTACAGCAGGATCAGCTCTACACCTCTCATCCCTGAGAGACAAGCCTAGGCATTCCTGAAGATTGGCACCAATCAATACTGTCTCCCTCAGCAATCCATTACAGTGCTTCAATATTCTTGAAAATGGGAAGTTTTCTCTTTCCCTTCGTGTGTCTAACCTTTACCTGCTTTCCTGCAATCCAAACCTCATACTTCCTGCCCTGTAACTTCTGTCCCACAGATAACACCAGGGTCATTACAAGGAAGCCAGCAGTACCCAAAATTTATGACCATTTCCCTCCAGTCAGCTGACAGCATTAAGGAACAGGCTGAAAAGAAGAAAAATACAGGATACACCCCTGTGAAACCAACATGATGTGCTGTGTCAGTCTGAAAGTGAAGTACTGGTAATTAAGTACAGTTACTAATCTCTTATTCCATGTAGCCAAATACAGTTCTGCCTTGCACATGGCCCGTCTGCACCAGTCACATGCAAGCAAAGCCTTCCTGCAGTCAAGATGGCATTTATGGTTATCCCTTATCCACACGTCCTGTGACTCTTCCAAAAAGAAGCTAGATTAAATTTATCAAAACCAAACCATGTCATACCCTGTTAGTTGTTTTTCAGCTCTTTGTTATCTCCCAGCTGCTTGCAAATAGTTTGTCTGATTATTTCTTCTGGCATTTTTCATTTTGACTGACACACTTCTAATTCCCCCGTGCCTTTTTTATCCCTTCTTAAATCAAGACACTAAATACAAAAATTTTTCTTTCAACTCTGAATTTTCAGCAATCCTGATAAAGATAACCTGTCCTTTGAAGACAATCAGTAACAGTTTGAGAACATCTCACCTACTCTGTATTGGGTATCTGTGTGGGGTTTTTGGTCTGGGCTATGTTTGTCTTTGAACTTACCTCTTTCTCGCTAGTTTTAATTACGTTAGCTGACTGCAAAATGACTGTTTTTTAAGAAAGGGCAACACACATGAGCATTGAAATTTTACCTTTCCTGCTGCTATCAGTTTTTTGTCCCCAAGGAACAGCAGACCAGGACTTGGTGGATACTATCTTCTTTCTGCTAACGTATGTAAGGAGTTATTTCTTGTAAAACACATCTCACAGGAAACTTGATCAACGCACCCTGAACTCGCAGTCTTGACCTCATTTTTACATTACTCTTTCACTTTCACCTTTAGTGGCTGCTCTACTTTCTTTCTGCCACCTTCCTCCTAGTGTTTAACACATGAGCAATGAAGAGCTCAGTTTCACTGAACTGGACATTTAATACAGTGCTTTGAGACCTCAGTGCTCTTTCCAGCCAATTCCTTTATTTCATTATACTCGTCTTCATCAGATCTTACTCACAGATCATCTGAGGTTAGCAACATCTGCATCTTTCAGTTTGTCTTTCTTTCTCTTCCCTTCCTAAACAAAGAATCATAAAATCATTTAGGGTAGAAAAGGCCTTTGAGTCCAGCCATTAACCCAACACACGCATTTAGGATCATTTCATAGTCACTATCTCCAAAAGATTTCTTTAATATCCTCAGCTGATTTTTTCCAATCTGACTGAAGCTAATTTATGTCTCCCCACTAGCTATTATCTCCTCTTTGACATCAGAAGTATGGTCAGCGCCAGACTCCTGCTTGTATCATGCCTTCCCAGATGATGTCTATCTCCTATTTGTTATTCAAATTTTTCAACTGTGCAGACATTATCATCCAAATTCTATGCCATGGATAATGCCACTTGTTATCTTAAAGCAGCTTGGCTTACTTGAGCTTGCTGATTTGGTAGAGTAAAGCACTTGTAATTTTACAAAAGACACGGTTTTGAGGTGTGGGAATCTCTCTTCGTTACCAAGAACTCTACTTGGACTAAGCAGGTAAACTCTTAGACTCACAAGACGGTCTGATAGGTAGTTGGTAGGTACCTGAATTTACAGTCCATGAACACTGTAAAGAAAATCAGGCATACCAAAAAACCTTGAAGTAGAAATCTCACATGTAGAGCTATCACCACACGTGGTATATGTATTTTAATCAGATTTTCCAGTGCCTTTAATTTCTTTACTTTATTCTAGAACTACGAGCAAGCATACTATATACAAAACAAGCTACTTTTTTTTAACACATACCAGTTATACAAGTTATCCTGACAGATCTTTTAGAGCACTGAACTCTATCTTGACTGTGACACTAAAATTTCCAGTTCTGCTTGTTCATCCCTTACCTTTTTTCCATTAGTATAAAGACACCTAAGGCATTTGATAATTTCCTGACTTACCTTCTTGTCTGTCCCATGACCTACATGACTAAGCCTATTTCCCCTCCTCCTCCATCCCCGGCTTTTGAGCTGTTGTCTAAGTTGCTGTTATTTATATTTATTCCTGGAATTTGTCATCCACCAGGTTTTGCTTTAAAGCTCTTTAATTAGGGTCAAAAATCAATGTTTTTCTTTCTATTAAGCATCAATTAAGTTCTCAATGGTATTTTTTCTGCAAATCCAACTCTCTCTCTTTTTTTTTTAAAAAAGTAGGAGGTGTCGAAGAAAGTACACTTTACATCAAATGCATGAGATGAAAGCATCAAATCAGACTCACTGAAAACTACCATTAGTAGAAATGAGAGAATTGCCTACACTGCACCTTATTTTCCATACACGTAAAGTTAGGCTAATAACTTACTTTGCAAATATTCAAAAGCCTGTGGTTGAAATGCAACATGTAAGAGTGGGGCACCACGATAAAAAAACAAACAGGTTTATATATGCAACAGAGTGCATTAAAACTACACGGTTAGTTTTAAATCATTTATGAAACCAAAGGTACAGGCAAGGGAAATATATTTTTATATATATATAGTCTTTCCAGCTTTCCTTACAAAAATGTAACTTCTATAAGCAGTGTTATCTGGAAACATTAGTACACAACAGAGTTGAAATTCTCGTAGATTTACAGGCATCTGAATTTGTAGGTATTATTCTACATTTTGGAGATAGACAAAAATCCCTTTCTTTTTTTCTGTCTCTATTTATGCAGTGCATAAACACAACTGAAGGAACAGATATTTCTTTCCAGGCATATGATTGTATTTGCTGGCATGAGAGAAATGCTAAGCACAAAAAGAAAACTAAAAACTCCCAGATGAGACAGGTAGAAAACTCCACTAAATCCAATTGTGCGGCTGTTGTTGGGCTATCTGCTAGTTTACTATGCTCTATTATTCCATGAGCATAAAACATAATACAGTAGATTAACACACACAATAAAAGAGCCACCATCATTACTGCAGTTCAGTCTGACAATCCCCAAATTAATCAGATTTTTCCTATGCATTCCAAAGGGAAAAAAACCCAACAGTACTGATTGGGAAGCAGGAAGAAGAGGAGCTGCAGTGGCTGTTTCAGCAGTAAGCAGCTCCTTCAGAACAGGGGGTTCTTGAACTGCCAGCCTGGAAGAACCAGGCTAAACAACAACAGACATTTTACAATCTTGATCATTCCCTAATCAAGTTGCTCCACACCTGCCTACGACACATCTGGCACACCATCATAAAGCACCCCACACTTCCACTGCTGAACTGATTGCAGGATTATACTGCCCAACCACATTTTGAGAAAATCCTCTGCACAAATACCAGATGAAAAGCTGTTAAGAATTTGCCTTCCTAGTCAAGCACACTTAAGACAGCTTTCCTGCTATGTTTGTGTTACCACATATCTTTATCCATCTTATTTTCCGTCTCAGTAAAATGGACTACTCTAATGTTTATTGCACTGCCTCAGTTGAAGAGGCAACAGATGGAGCAGCTTTCACGTGTCCCTTTCAAAATTATTCTCCCATACTCCCCGAAGTACAATTCACAGCATATGTTCCTCATGCATCACTTTGGGGCCTTACCAGTTATCTTGTGGTTTGGTTTTTCTCACCCCCAGCCCCAAGCACATACGGTTTCCCTGTTTTGCCTGTAAATCTCCAATTGATGCTTTCTGCATTTTCTCGACAATTTACTCTCAAAAAAACACTGTTAGGTTAGCACCATGTAGACCTGATTCTATAATCTTACAGCACTGATGCATTTAGCTTTGGAACTGATTTTGTAGCTTCATATTTATTAGCCTTAGCCACAACAGAACCAGTGAGAGAAACTACGTCTTCCTCCCCTCCAACAATTCATACACAAATTGTTTACTGTGGATGAAAACCTAACTGCAAGTTAAAATAAAAGAAGGTACTAATGAAAAAAGTATAGAAACACAGAATTTGGTGTTGTGCTGCTGGCTGCTGAAGTTTCCATCTGTTAGACTGTTAAATTTTGATCATTATGGTAATCCAAAATCATACAGGACACAATTTCTCTTATCACGGATCAGCTGCACTTTACCTACAAACAGAGCTTTTTTTTCTAATGTCCTGTTGAACTCGACTCCAGGAAAGTGTAGAAAAAGGATGGACAGCTTAGTGTATCATGCTCACGATCGCTGCAGGAGAGCTGATGAAGTTAAACCAAGACTTGTTAATTAACAGCTCTAAGATGGAGATGATGCTGTAATCCCATTCTTAACAGTTTTTCCTCCTGAGGTTCATTCCTACCTGCCTGTTACTGTCATCTCTACACTGCTGGTATTTTCCTTAACCGACCTAGAACTTCTGAACAGTTTTCTCTTTCTTCCAGGACAACTCCATGACGCTGGAAATAACCTTAAAAAAGGCGCTGCCATGGCCCCTTCCTTCTCTCACGTTCTAAGATATCACAGATCTCTAGCACACAACGTGTGTCTATGCACAGCCAGGTGCCCACCTCCCCTCCTTCACACAAGCACCACTATTACCAACTCTTACTAGGACACGACAAAGAAAAAAGCCCAAGGAAAAGACACTGGTGGTGGTCTGTGGACTTAAAGTCCACTCACATATGATCCCTTATTCCATCCTTCCTCTCACTCCCATCAATTTAAACAGCAGCATCCACGACTGAGCCCAAAACTCTGACGGCCTTCTACATGCAAGAGTTTTTGGTCCTCACTTTGTGTGAAGGTATCTACAAACACGTGACCCTTGATTGCAATTGGTTTGCCCCTTTTGCTTCATTATGTAAATTTCCCCAGTTGCCTTCTTATCATGATCTCATTTTCAGTTCTTTTTTCATGCTATCTTATCACATTTTGATGTCAACAAGCAGACCAGGAACCTTCCCATCTCCATTCTTTCCAGCACCTCCTCTTGCAATACCTTTGAACACCTCTGTACAACTCAACCCTTAGGTCAATGTAATTATTTTCTTGCCTTTTTTGCCTGATTATTTCTTTTTCAGCAGCCATTCTTCAACCACAAAGTGTCTTTGCATTGACTATAGAAAACACTCCTGCTCCTGGACAAAGAAGATTTCTCACCATTCCCAGTGTATTGTACGTATCATCACGAGCAAGAAACTGAAATCTCTTCAAGTCATTGCTTTCAGGAGGTGGTATTTCAATACTATCTTCTCCCAGTATATAAGACACACTAAGTCCTTTCTACTTCACAATCCACCAAATCCTTTTCATTTTTTCATTGAAAAAGAAGAAAGGAAAAGAAACCTAAACCCTGGCACAAGCTATGAACATATGCATAGAAAACTGAAGGGAAGGGAAATAATTAACAAGTAAGAATTGCTATGAAGGTCCATCTAACTAAACAGCTTATAGGAAAACCTGTAAGGTTTAAGTCTGAGCCACACTGATTAAAGCCAAAATGTTAATGCCTATAGAACTAGAAGACAAAAAGGTCTATGTAAGTTGTCATTATTAAAATGTCTTGGGGAAACGTTCTTATGGTAATTTAATCTGAAAAGGTTAAAACCTTAAACGGTATTATGTTCAGTCTGCAGGCTGTGCTTCCATACAATGAAAGAGCAACATACAACTTGCTCTTGCAGAAACACTCACTGCTGCTATGTGACCCGTTAACTCCAGATTTAAGGGAAAAGCCTAAAGAGAAACATGCCACAAAGTACTTAAGCTTCAGGCAATGCTCAACTTTCTAATGGTCTGGAGAACGCCAGAACACAGCGTTTCCTATGAAACCCAGCATCAGTTACAAGTCTAAAGCCCCAGTTACATGTAAATACTCAAAAGCTCCAGCAGAGTCAAGATGCTCTCACAAGAGCAAATTTACCTTCTGCAACTCCACTCTCACTGAGCTGGAAAGACAGGCTGAGTTGGCAGATTCTTTTTAACCTCTTGTGCATGCTCTTACAAAAATAGTTTCTCATCTCACCCATAAATTTCTATGATTTTCAGCTGGTATCTTGCTCCATCATTTCTGAGTGTTAAATAAATCATAAATAAACAAAACAACTTGATTTTAACTGTAATGAGATCGTTTTTAACTGAAAAACTCCTACTAAAAGGAGAATTCAATCTTCTAGCAGATCAAGCTCTTCTGGGCTAGGGTCCAACTAGCTTCAGGATTCTAGTCAAGCATAAGTGAAAGATGTAGGAATGGACAAAAATCTGGGAAAGTACAGAAGCAGAATGCTGCTTATTTACACATCTAAAACATTGGTAAGAAAAATTCCCTTTAGACACCGAAAGCTTTTATTGAGCTAAGGGATTTTTTAATGCCACATTCATTCTGAGGTATGACCTCTGAGGACAGACTAACAAGCTGGAATTATTTAATTTCAAGTAGAGATGAAAGAGAATAAAGCTGTTTTCAAATATTGAAAAGGCTGTCCCAAAAAGGAAAGAAAGAATCTATTCTCCATGTCTCTGGAAAACACCTTAAGTAGTAAAATCTTAGATTATAGCAAGAAAAACCAATTCAGGATAACATACAGATTTCTTTTCTAGAAGAACTGTGAAGCATAAGAGCAGATGAAGCCAGCATCTTCAATTTTTTCTGTCTGGTGAAGGAGATGCTGGACTTGATTTTTCTGAGCTCCCCTTCCAACCTTCTCAAGGTTCAAATCAGTCAACTGCACATTTGAACTTCACACTTGGTAAATGAATAAATATACAAAAGTTTAATAACTTTCTTCTTTAAAGGGCCTTGTAAATTAGTTTATCATGCATTCAAATCCTTCTTTGCATGAAACAGGATACAGTTAGTCCTTGCCTTTGTTACTACCATTTACAGCTCTACAAAATTAAGAGAGCCTGACAAAATCTGTATATTCATACCCTCCCTGCAACCCCTGGAGAGCTACAGCTCCCAAGACTGCACTGGAGCTCTGGAAGCAGAGGGAGAGGCTCTGTAGCAGCCCTTTCCAGAATTAAGTAGATTAGAGAAAGAGATGTAGATCATTCCCAGGCAGTCTGAGACCTGGGTGAGAAAAACCAAGTCATTTATTATCTATAAAAGATTAATACTGAATTAGTAATGTCTTTTAGAGTAAATTGATAGAAATCCCAGCAGCTTTTGGGTTTCCAGTAGCCCAAACTCAGGCCTCAGTAACTGTCTCCAATGTGCTGCCTCTCACTGTCCCCTTTTCACAGCCGTCTCAGAACCTGGGTGCTGCAAACTGCAGCAGAAGCACATACTGTGGTTAATTCACTAGCAAGGAAAACTCCTAAGTTTGTAGGGTGCAATAGCAAAATCCATTAAAGTCAGCATACTCTTAATTCATCTCCAATTTACTCCAAAATGCACTCAAATTTTTGCAATTAACGACAAGCTACTCCAAACCAGCAAAAAGCTCACTAGTTAATTGTTCAATAAAGCCTACACAATCCATTATAATTTTTACTATATTACCGACTTCAAAGATGGTACAAGGAATTCTAAAAATGGAACAGCTTCTTCACACTTCATCTGTTATCGCTTACAACTCAATGTCTAAATCTTTTCCTTCATCTAAGCAAGAAAAATGCATTTCAGTACTGCAGATTGAAAGTCCCTGGACAAAAGTCACAGTATGTTTGCTGAACAAACCACTGTTTTTCTACATTGTCAGACAAAGAATCCAGAACTCAAAATAAAACTTGTTACCCTGTATCGCTTAGATAGGAGTAAAAACTCTGTCACCTACAACTTGCAACTTTCTGGTGATACACGACTCTTGAGGGAAAAGGGAAGAAAAAGATAAAAAAATAACTTAGTAACATGGAAAGTCAATACAGGTGAAGAGCTGGGGGGGAGGAAATGCTCGTTTAGCATTGGCTGACACTCAGAGGTTTTTCCTCTGAATTCTGCCCTTTATGAGGTTTCCATTATATTGCCAAAGACACGACACCAGAGGCTAGATCCTTTGGAGTTCTCCAAGCAGGCAGAAGGAACTTCACACAGATAACAGCTATTGGCACAAGAACTGCTGCGCTTTAACGCTGTCCAAAGGAGTGACTCACACGACTCATACAGGGCTTTCAAATTTAATCAATGTAAACCCCTGCTTCAAACTTGCAGTCAGCAGAGAACCTTACATGACCTCTCTCACCTCTTACAGTCATGTCTACAGATATTTGCATATTCCAGAGAACTATAAAACTGTTTGGCTTTTTACATCACTTAACATTATTGGTCACATTAAATTACAAGGTAAATCTGTTGGGCACACAGAGATCAGGAGTTAGAAACAGAAGAAAAGCTGTGACAGTCTGGGAATCTGCAAAAGGAACCATTGCACTGAATTTAGCATCAGCATGCATAAAATGTGGTGTCCTTTTGGAAAAAAAACAAGGATACTTAAGCTCTGGGGTACAGCTTCCCTATGTTCCTTTTTGGTAAAGAGGATGTAACATCAGCTTGAGAAAACTTCTACGAAGTTCTTATAGAGTCGCAAATTTGTTCAGCAGCTCTTTCTGGTTTTGTTTTGTGACTTTATTTCTTTTAAATTTCTAGTTTTTTGGGACATCTACTTGCATGGGAATGCAACTTTAGCAATGCAAATAAGTGGAAATCTGAATTCACAGCTTCATTCTTTTTCCTGATAAAAATCACTTAGATCAGACCCTCTTACATCCAAGTAGTTGTATGAGAAATACTTTAATAGTAGAATTTTAGAATACTTCACAAGCAAAAAACACTTGGACATCACTGACCCAAATTCAATACGTGAGACATACGGATGTGAAAGGCCTTACAAGATTTGAAGTTCCCTGAAAGGCACTCAGAAAGAAAGAAACTTCATTGTGAGTGAGAGCAAAGCAGCTCCATCTGCACCAGCCTGCTGGGAGATGTGGAAATTCACCTTTCTTTTTTTTGTGATTTATTAATTGCAGCAACACACCCAAGCAAAATTCAAAGTTTGCTTTAGGTTCATACTAGACCAACACGCACTAAAGGTGAGTTTGGTGCAAGTTTAAAAACATGGTGTTATTTAACACGCTCCACCTCTTAATTCTGTCCCAGGAGCTTTGGTCTTGGGTATCTTTCAAACTCAAGAGCAATGGCTGCAAAACAAATCAACTCTGCAGGGTAAGCTACACCCACACTTCTAGTGACAGCCACTTTCTGGGCTGTGAATGAAGCAAGCTCTGCCTCCCACCAGTAATCCCAACTGCAGCACAGCACATGGGAATTGTATGCTTTTCCCTACTGTCTGAAAGGTGTTTCATGTCATCTCCTCTGTCTGAAAGACATAAACCAGGAACATAAGGGAAATGCCTTTCTACAGCCTAGTTTACACAAATTTCAGCATTGTCCACAGTTTGTATCAGTTCCTCTATGCCCTCATGGCCTTGGATAAGTGGTATCTGCCTGTATTCCTACCAAATCACTGGAAGCATAAACTTGCTGCAGCAAAACCAAAACTACCCTGGAGATAGCATTGCAAAATTTGGGTTATTCAGATTTTAACTTTTCTTTATGAACAGGGAAGAAGAGCCCAATAGACCTTTTGAACTAAATTCTCTGTTTATCACATCATTTCTTCTTAACTTCTGGTGTCTGTAACATCTTTGCCTTCTCTTCTGCTTTACTTTCACTGAAAATTTGAGTGAGGGTTCAGCTCCCTCCCTCACATTTAAGGCTGCTTTCTGCTCCAGCACTGAGTGCCTGATAAGAAAAGTGCTGTAAGTAGCTGTTCTTTCTCTCAGCTGTCAGTGCAGCAACAAATGCAAAATGTTAAATACGTTTGAATAACTCAGCCCTTCCTGTTTTTCAAATCTGCAAGATCTGCCCCTGAAAGAATTTTTAGGGCATTTAAAGCTTATAAATGCATAAGACATTTAAACAGCATGAGAAACTCTGAGGGTCATCAGTTGCACGTGTATCACTGTGACCATCAGGACTGCTGAAAATCTATTTAAGAAACATCCTTCAGGAAAACATGTCACTATTTTAACTAACAAACTTTAGATTGTTTATAAACTGGCATGTTACAAGACATTAGGAAGCTTCTCTTTCTCGGTATTTCCAGGACAATTAGCACAAAAATAGAGTGGTGTCATCTTGTTTAGCACTTACGAAGAGAAGTTTTTCCATTTTAGGCCATAAATACATGGCTGGGTCTGGAGCAGCTGTGAAAAGCAGAGCAAAAATTTGACAGTGCCTTTAAAGAAAAATCTTTCCCCTCTTGTACTGAATAAACTAAAACAAGGCAAAAATCGATGGAGCACTGAGACAAGCACTTTGTGCTTCTTCAGTGCCTTTACACAATGGGAGATGCAATCATCTGACTGTTAAGTCTTCCTAGAACTCATTTCACATCACAACGACTTTAACTTGACATAAACACACCAGAGCAGAGGACTGAAGTGCTCCGTGGCAAGTCTTAGAAACCGCGGAACATCCTAAATTATAATTCTGTTAAAACGTTTCTTGCACGGTTTATGTATTAGCAAAGGCTCAATTAAACAAACGATTGAGGTGTTTGATGGTGGGAAGGGGGTTGCCAAGTGCCTCTTGTTTGTGGACAGAGATTGTATCACCCAGCAGAACAAGCTCGTGGTGCCGCTGTCAACAGCCACCTCCTGGTCCCCTGCCACCGTGCTGAAAACTTATATTCCCAGCACAGCTCCTTGTCTCCAACACCTCATCTCCCTCAAATCTGAAACACGAGAATGAAGACCATCCACCACAGCTGCTTTTGAGAGCAGGGGATCAGGGTAAGTGGGAGCAAGGGAATACATGGAGGGCGAAAAGAAAATTCTCCTTTACTGAAGCTTACTACCCTGTAAGAATTTTTAGTGTAGTAATAGTTCACAATCACTGCTGCAAAATTTGAGAAGGAAAAGACCATTACCGGATGTTGTGCCTATTTTATTTTTCCAATACAAAACCAAGAATCCTGCGTATTGACCTAAATACTCAGAACAGCCTATCATTAAACCCTGTGTTCATAAAAATCAGTCTAAAAAGCTGAGTCTGACTAACCAGTATCTCCTACATTTTATATTTCTAGGTTGCATTTTTGTCTAAAGACATTTACCTAGCTCCTGCTCTGTGCAGTAAGGCAATCACTTTTAGAACAGAGGAAGGATTCCAGCTCTTACCGAGAACTTGCCTGTACTAAATCAGTACGATTTCCCTGTAATAGACTTTTAAACATAAACAGGCTCTTACTCACCAGATTAATTCACTTTCATGATTTTAAAAGACTGCCTGAAGCTAGATGGCCAGTCAGCTATTCCATTTATAGACACTTAATTGCACCCAGTTTTTATTCATTAGAATTTAAGAGGGCTTAATACCTCTGAAATTAGGACCCTAATAGCTGTTAGAAGTTGCATATTCACTTAGCAGCAAACAAAAATTCCAGAACTAGTCTCGGTTTAGACTATTTGTTTTAAGACACTACACTGAGAACAACGTAGACATGCATCCTGTTTATTCAGCAGGCAAGGACATAACAGCCATCAGAACTGGAAGGCTCCTCTACACCGCCATGACAATAAGAGCAATAACTACAGTTCAACCTCAGTACTTGTCTCCCCAGTCTTAGTAGTCAGGAAAAAAAAATAGAGGAATTTTTTTTATACTGCAAACATCAGGCAATAAACCCTCAAGTACCAGAAAAAGTTACACCACTACACAGTACCAAAAAATTTCAGTTTAACCAATATTCTAGAGAAGTCTTATACTGGCAACACAATCAGCTCTGTTGATGAAGACAAGCCTTATCCTTCATAAATTTTCCTTCATCGTGACCCAAAGGAATAAAGACCAATAGACACACACTGACACACAGGCTGTGCTCAAGATTGTACCTTGTTCTAAGTAGATCTGTGGATATACACTGTTATATACATGCAATATATCCTTTCATATGTCCTTATCCTTACAGAAACAGAATTACCAGTGACATACTCAGGAGACTATGGTTTGTTAGGGAACACTAATACAAAAAATCTGTACTTTTTTTTTCCATTCAGCTTAGATAGCTGACAAACCTCTTAAGGGGCAGGGTGAACATTCTTGATCAATTTCTGATCCCCTCAACACTTTGAAGTACTTACAAAAGAAGTAGCAATAAAGACTTGACATAATCTGTGCATATTGTGAGAAGTAACATAAGGAGTTAATTGACATTTTCCTACCACATATTTTTAGACAAACATAAAACCGATGTGCTGGATCAGACCCAGAGATCCATTAGCCCAGTTTCCTCTTAAACAGAGCATGTTATTGGAAGCTTTTCCAAGGGTCCTATAAGGTCTGTGAAGGACAACTGCCCTACCTTTATGGCACATGGAGACCATGGACTAGATATTTTCCACTCTGAAGTCAATTACTTTCAAGTCTTTCCAAAACACCCAGTTACATCTGAGGGTATTAATACACAAATGTAAATAAAATCACTATTAATAATAAACTTTGTTTTAAAAGTGAATATTTATTTATGTCAGCTATAACGACAAAGTTAGATTTTTCCATGGTAAGTCTGCAAGCTCTCACAGAGATAACAAGCCATGAAACAAACATGTTTTAAACTATCTGCATCTTAGGCTCACTGGAAGGGAGACCTAAACAGCAGATTTTTTTTTTGTTTGTTTTATTTTGGTTTTGTTTTCAATAGGGTTTTTTTTTTTTTAATTTGTTTTTACCTTTTAAATGCTTCAGCAGGGTTCCTCTCACATTCCCCGGGCTGCAAGAGACTTTGAATAGCAGGATCTCTTAGTTTGTCCTCATATCCCGGGATCAGTCCACTGCGGCATATTTGTGTGACTAAACCTCTAATAAAGCCTCCGACACAGAGTGTGTCAGAGTCCTGGGCCCTGCAGAAATGGAAGGCTAGAGCCTGGCGATGTAAGCCTCTTTGTAGGTTTGCAGGTGAGCTTGGCCACAGTAACTCAGTGCAGAGGGCTGTCTTCCCACTACCGGGCCCTCCTACCAACAATACACCCCAGGCAGCTCCTTTCCCAGAGACAACACCGGTATTATTCCCAGAATTCGCTACAAGAGATGGTTTGTTGGCAGCGCTACCGCCGCAGCTAGCTTTCTCCTGGAGGCAGTGCTGAAGCTTGTGGAAAACCCACTCCCTACAGTAAAAGTGCTTTCCCTGCAGCAAGCTGGTTTGAGCCATCTTACAAAGCTTCTTCTCGTGGATGTGTCATAAGCTGCAGCACATCTTCAGCATCTCAGGAGCAGGGAGACACACGTTCATCCAGCACAGGACAATCTTGTGCACAGAACTTGACAGAGGTGACGGCGACCGGTCACCCTTCCTCGTAAAACTCAACAGCCTCTTCTCTGCAGGAAGGGTGTCACTCCATCTGTGCGCCGTGTTGGGATCAGCATGGCACAATCACAGCTCAGCTGACATCGTGCAGCGGTGGCTGGTACCAGCCCTCAGCAACACTTCTGGTGTGGCTCACAAGTTCATGCAGCTCCATGGCTGCATCTGTGGTTTAGGCAGTTGTGTGTGTTCCCAGCGTACAAGGGAGACAATACATCTGGAAAAACTGATGGAAAGCCAACTTTGCAGTGTATACTAAATGCCTTTCAACTCTAGGCATTAACCTCTCTGGATATACATACAGAAAAAGCTGTCCATAGTAAAATGTTCCTTCTGGGAGTTTCATAAAAAAAGTGATTTTTCTTCAGAGTACTATATACACACCACAAACGTGGCAAGTACCCCTGACTAAAGCAGCCAGCCAGGACAGCGAGCTTTGCAGACTTCATACATCTGGGAGAGTGTCCGAGAAGTGCTCCACATTATGGTTTCTTACGCAGTACAGGAGACAGGGGGGAAAAAAATGTTTACAGCTTCTTATTTCAATACATTCGTAGTGTCTTCTTCAGGAACTTGGATTCTTACTGAACCTGTTCTCAGGTATCTCAATCGCAAGATGTCAGAAGAGACAACATCTTCCCCTAGAGCTCTGAAATAAAGGAGACAGCACTTTTAACCCTACATGCAAGTCATAATTCAGTCAGCTGCAAACGCAGACAACAAAGAGCAAAGTCAAGGGCTCGTATTCCTTATTTTTGCTAATACTGTTAAATTAATCAAAAGAGCGGTTTTAAAGAAAATTTGTTGTTACGAGGTGTGATCTGCCACATGCAAAAAAACCCCAACAATAAACAATGAGCAGATATGACAGTGGCCTCAAAACCACAGCAAGTCTTGCATTTTCTCCCGAGGAGAACTGAATACATCCCTTCATCCCAGAAACATTCCTCCTAGCAAGGCTTCATCACCGAATCCTCTCCTCACCCCATTTTCCTCCTGCCGGCTGCGGGCGTTTTCGGGAGTTTGTGTTGCAGGGCAGCGCTGCTCCCCGCACGCTTCTTTGTTCGCGGCAGCGGCGCCCGGCAGCCCCGGGGTCACGGCGTGACACCCCGCGCCACCGCCCCGTGCCCTGCGCGGCACCCCCGCACCCCGAGCCTGAGCCCGGGCTGGGCTTCAGCCCCGCGCCCTCCCAGCCGGGGCACGGCCGCGCTCGGGAGCCACTTGGCAGCGCGACCACCTCCCTCCGGGAAAGCCCCCGAGCAGCTGGGGAGCGCCCCAGCCCTCCCTCTGCCTCTCGCCCCCCGGCGCGGCGCCGCACGCCCTGCGCCCGCCGCCCTCCGCCGCGCACACGCCCGGCTCCGCACGGGGACCCGGGCACCCGCTCCGCGCCCGGCGGGGACCCCCAGCCCCGGGGCCGGTGTCAGCCCCGCCCGGGCAGGGGCCTCCTCCCGCCGCTCGCTCACCTCCGCCGCCGCCTCGGCGCGGCGGCTTCTCCAGACGGCTCCTCTCGCCGCTGCCCGCGCCCCTCCTCTTCCTCCGCCCGGCCCCTGGGCTCCCGCCCCCGGGCGCCGCCGTGCCAGGGCCGCGGCCACCCCGCTCCGCGACCGCCTCCGCCCGCCCGGTGCTCTCCCTCCTCGGCACCTCCCTCGCTCCCCGCTCCGCCCGCTGCGGCCCCGCCTCAGCCCGCCCCCCTTCCCCTCCGGCGGCGGGGACATCTGGGGCGAAGTAGTGCGGGGCGGAGGGAGACGGGCGGTGCCCCTCGCCGCCGCCCCGGGCTTTGTCCCGGCCCCGGGGCCGCCCTCCGTCCCGCCCGCTGCCCGGCGCCTCCCGCCGCGGCCCTGCAGGGGGCGGCCGCGCCTCCCGCCGGGGACTGAGCCGCCGTCCCGGCCGCGCTTGGCGGCGGCGAAACTTGCGGGGAAAAGGTCCTGCCGGGAGGCGAGCCCTCCGGTACCCCGCGGCGGGCACGGCTCCTCACGTTAAAACCTTGTTTGACTCTTCTTTCCAAGCGAAGCACGGACCTCAGAGCTTTTCTCGTTGCCTTTTCTCCTTTTTGCCCGTTTCAGGCAGAACTCCCATTAATTACCCTGACAGCCTCCCCAGATAGTAGCAGCAGCTCTGAACCTTTTCCACCTTCCCCGCCTTGCTTCTGGGGATACACAGATCTAAAAATCGTGTTTCCAAGACTGTGAGAGCTCCAAAGGGCATCCCAGATCCTTCCCTTACACCACATTAGAGTGACCCTTGAGCTTTACAGTTTGTGGGTCCCTACAAACCCTTCGAACAGGGAACCTTAATATGAAATCATCCAGGCTAGAGCTTCCTCCAGGACAGCTTTAACATGGAAGAAAACAGGATGGATCTTGCTCCAGGACACCTTTACGAGGCCCTTGTAAAGCCCCTTCCACCCATGACAACAAAGAGACTACTCTCCTCCTTTATTTTTTCTGTGACACAGCGAGGGAAGGATTTCCATTAAAATTTGCTCCCCTCGGAGCTGGCTGCACAAGTTATGATAAGTCACTTTTCCATCAAGGACCAAGGTCTTTACGGTTGCTAAATGGTGCCTTTCATTTCAGCACGGCTCTGTATGGTTTTGTACACCAGGTAATTGCAGTATTGTGGAGTACACGCTGAATATATCCATGGGATACAACGGAGTGATTTAGGGCCCTTCAAGGAGCGTCCCGGGATTCTTTGCAGGAGCAAAATGAAAAATTAAATAAATTCAGTTGGTGTACTGAAGAGCTTAGAAAAACAAGTCTGTCTGCTTCTGAAAACCAGTAGAACAAGTTTGAAGAACCTTTGGAAGCAGTGAATTACAAATTCGCAGAGCAATTGGGAGTGGGGGAGAAACAGAAATAAGATTAGTAGTAAGAAAATGTTGTGTGGTTGTTTTGTTTTGGGTTTTTTTAAGCTTTCTGGCTTGGTTGGGGTTTTTTAACCATACACTTTAGGCAAATAATCTTCTCTAGGCTTGTTTTTTTTTTTCTTCCAAGCTGCACTGCCCTTCCATTTCGAAATGTTGTGGAAACTGAAGACTCCCAAAACTAATGCTAGTACAAGTTCAAGAGGCTTTGAACTGTAAAATGTTTTCTTTTTTCCTTTTTTTTTTTCATTTAACAGTAAAGGGATAGAGACAGATATTGGTTGGAGTGATGGGATTGCAGCTCTGGTCTGCTGAGCAGGCTAGAGAAAAAACAGAGTTTGACAGAGAGAAAAAAATGTAAAAAGCCCAGAAGAAATAATTGCAGATTCAACATATTAAGAAGCAGATCTTGGCACAAGCATTAGACTGGTAGGTGACCCATGGAGAAAAAAAAAGGAAATTGGACAATGACGAGATGCAGAGGAAAGTGCAACTTCTGCCGTTCTGATGATCAAGACACCAATGAAAACCCAATTTAGATGAAAAGGCCCTATCAGATTTCACAACATCCTAGTGAATATAGTGAAGCAGGTGGAGTAACAGCATGGTTTGCTAAAATCAGATATTTAAATGTACACACAATGGAGTTACAGATAATAACTGTGAAAATACTTAACCTTTCCATGCTGATACATAAACCCTACAACAAAACAGGTGACAATAATTTGATTTTAGCGTGGTACAGAGGACACAAAATAATTAACCCCCTAAAACTAACTGGTGGGCACTGCATCTGAGCTAAGTTTCCCTTCAGGATATCACTCCCACAGCTAACATCAGGAGTATGAAATACTTGTTGGAATTACAAAGGGAAGAAGGAGAGGGGAGGGGAAGGAGGAACAGAAGTTGGAAAAAAATGTGGCAGGCCTACAGTACAATTAGGCAAAATATTGCAAAGTCCAAAGCATGACCTTTCAAAAAATTTCTGTGTGCAACCTAAAGGTGAAGGCTGGGAATGGCTTTGCACTGAACCCCCCTCAAATTACTACTAGGAAGCAAAAGCATATAAACACTTTCAATGATAAATCTTTTTCTTTAAAAAAAAAGAAAAAAATCTGAAAAATAAGTTCAAAGGGTTAAAAACTCAAGGTTGTCATGAAGAGGCGCAGCCGTTTCGGCTGCGATCTTTCATCTGTACACAAGAAACTAAGACCCTGAAGTCAACCTTCAAAAGCAAGGGAGGCATTTTGTTATCGAGATTATTTGCATAGTACCTCCTATACCTAACGTGACAGCTCAGATGACATCATCCTGGTGAATTATTATAGCTAAGGGTCAGATATTTCTGATACAATTGTGCAATGTTGTAGTTAATGAGACAGGATAAGAACCAAACCTTATTTTTGTGGTTTTGTATAACTTAGTTTGACACAGATAGCAGACAAGCCATGATCTAATTGGCTGCAACCTTGCAGGCTACAAGACCGACAGATAAGGCCTAAAAGAAGATGAAACAGAGCAAAATTTCCTATCTGAAAAAAAACCCAACAAACCCCACTCTGTGCTTTTAGTTTCAGTGGTCTGAAGCTGTAGGAACCTTCCTGGTTAACCTGAGCCACGCTGAGGCACCTGATTTTAAATGATGGGACATTTGTGTCATGCATGATTCTAGGTATGGTTTTGTACTTACTTAAATGGCAGTTAAGGCTAAGAAAAGAAGAAACTTTTAGTAAAAAGATTGCACTAAAGTTGTAGCATTAAGAAGTCTGCACCAACACTGGAAGAACCTGAGAGGGTGGCTTAAGCAAAAATCTTTTCCAAATGATTTGCCACATCTTTTGCAGAGTATTAGGAAAGACTACTATGTGCTTTTCAATTATTTCAGCAGTTTCAATATGATGTTATTTGGATGTGAAAGCAGGCAATCCTGATGGACGACACAACATAATGGATCACAGTGAAGAAGGCAGCGTGAGGCTGATCCTTGAAGTCATCAAAATCTGAGCCATCCTGTGTGTACAGAGACTCCCGTTTGCTCTGTGTGTAGTTTGGAGCCCTGTTTCCAGTTTGCCTCTGTGGTGCTTGGTGCATGACTCAGCCCTTGCGGGTGCCGTGGTCGGGGTGCACGCACGTCCCAGCCAGCTCGGAGCCGGCGCCGCGCTCAGGGGGAGCGGAGCTGCAAAGCCTTGCGAGCTTGTTGTGTCTTGGGTAGAGCTTTGGGCAGGCAGTGATTCACGTCCAGAAATAAATGTTTTGCAAGGGTGGGCCTGAGGCGTGATTATCTACTTAAACACGGAGTAGTCATTTTAACTACTTTTGTAACTTTCGAGTTACTGATTTTCATGCATAATTATCTTTTAATTCAGATACTTTCATTCTCTGACAGGTAAAATTAGTGAGGTTGATGGTAAATAAAGATAGCGCAGACTTAGGATAACATCAGAACATTAACATAAAAAAAATTATAATTTCCCAAGCAAATAGTGGAAATCTTATCACATGAAGTATTCAGGCAAAAGCATTGCTCTGATACTGATGTTACAGGTCTTAGCCCTAAAATCTGTCTAGGGTGAGATGCACTTTAATCCTGGGCCTGTCAGTATCATATGTCTCCACAAAATCACTTGGAAGGCTTGTACGTGGGTGGCCCATGTCCAGCCTGGCACCCACAGCCAGTCTCCAATCCACATGGTCATCTGTTGCTCCAGGTCAGAATCCCTCAGCTCCTAAATGATGGTGCTACAGGGGCTGGAAGTCAAAGGCCTCAGAAAGGGCTGGTTAGTTCTTATTCACCATTATTAGATGCTTCAGAGTCAGCTGGTCACTTAGTCACATACTTGGGAATGGACTCCAAGAGGATGTGCTTCCTGAGCTTCTCAGGAACTGAGCTGAGGCTGACCGTCTTGTTCCTTCTTGTCTTTTTTAAATAGGAACATAATGCAGGTTGGTTTTGTTGGGTTTTTTTTTTGCCTGCTTATCAGGGACTTGCACTCACAATTTCGATTTTCAATAGATGAAGGCAATAGTGTTCTTTTACATAAGAATATAGCTAGGAAGCATAATAGTTCCTTTCAGCTCTTTCCTCACCCTTCCTCATTACCAGGTAATTTGGGTAGGAGTGCTATCTATCCCATCTATTGAAACTGGATCTCTGTGAACAAAGGACGCAAGAATGATTAAGTTGAAGCAAAATTAAACAAAAGATCTGGGATAGGATCATGTGGTAGCTGGAACACTTGGCCAGGAGAGGAGGGAGCTGTATTCTCATTCTCCCTGAAAAGGAAATAGTTCCCATTTCCAGGCTGACAGCATTCATTTCTAGGTCATTACAGACCTGCCACCACAACATAATCTAGTTGCATTTTGGTAGAGAAATGGCTATTGTGCTTTGGGTTAGAAAAGGCAATTCTCTGTTCCTTGATATACAAGGGCCAGGGTCTGTCCTGTAGCCACAGAAAAGGGAAAGCAGGAGGTTTGCATCCGCATATCCTCTGTACAAACACACGTGTGCGTTGAATACCCAGCAGTGGTGGGTGTTCATTTTGCAGCTTAATAACAGAATTAAGATAAACTCTAAAGAACTGCTGCCCATGCCTGGAAAATGTAATTTGCATCGCATGTACTTATAACTGTGCTCATATCTACTCCTATGTGTTACTACCATCCTGTTGGTGCAATTGCTTGTCACTGCTACGCTGTCAAGAAAAACACCGCGCCAGATGACTGTTCAAAATAGGGGACCAGTCTAAATGCTCTGAATTCCTTCTGGAGTAGCTTTTTTTCTTGCTCTGTGCTGACATGAGAGCACCATCCTCCCAATGTAGCGCTGGGATTGCACACTAAATTTAGTCGATAGGCTTGGAGGTACTTTTATGCCTCTTGAGCAAAACCCAGGCGTTGGCTTTAAAGATTTTCTGCAGCATCTTTTTTATATATATGTGTATAGTACACACACACACACACAAATATGCATCTACACAGAACTAGGAAGATAGGAGTCTTCTGATTAATAATTGATGCTCAACCTCTGATACTTACTGGGAAAGGGTTTAGCTGGGTGTCTGGAAAATACATCGCAATTTTTAGCCAGCTAAACAAAAAAAAAAAATCCCAACCAACTGCTTTTAGCATCCAAGAAATGCGTGTTGGTGTAGTGCTCTGGAGTGCTGTGGTCTGTCCAGCCTGTGTCATTCCAATCTCAAATATCTGTGTGCATACAGAAACATGAATCTGCTTCAGCTTCCTCCTGCCTTGAAGCAACACATTACCCAATATTTGTGCAATGTGAATTATGGTAGAACATCACTATTCCATTTAATAACAGTTGACAATGGACAAGGCCAGCTAAAATTAACACTAAAGCAATGATATTCTTGAAAACAGGTGCTGCAGTTGATAACTTGTCCTGTTGGATGCAAATATAATTGTCTGTTCCTTGGGAAGGGAAGAATTTAGATGCTGTTAAGTGATGGCATGAAAATGTCTGTGGAGTAGAAAGAAAAAAATCCACAGCAGTAAGTCAAAAGAGAAAACTAGATCATGAAAGTGACTTTTCATGTGAGTTGGTCCAGAAGTATAGTCAGTATCGTCTCAGACCAGGTATGAAAGAAATTGTTACATTCTTAGGCCACTGATTCTTATGTGAATATTCAAAATAACGACGATAACGAAAGATGTTGTGCTGGCACAAGATTCTGTATAAACCTAGTGAAACTTAACAAAATACTTGATTTATGTGACGCGTGAATAAGCTGTGAACTTTGGGAAATTTTGTGTGCAAATAACATGAGTAAATACATATATATATATATGTATATATTTCTCACATAATCTCAGTGTTTTTGTCAGTCTGCATTACAGGTAGTGCCTGAACACTTGCCCTGACCTGCTCTGTGATCTTGAGCAACTCATGTCACCTTACCTGCTTCTATTTCTCCATCAGTACAATAAAAACAGTAAATCTTTCCTATCTCCTTTCTTATGCCTGGTCAAATGGCAAGCTAAAGTAAGGTTTGCCAAAATATTTTGTACTACTTCAGTAACACAAGATAGGCATAAACTTGCTCCAACCAGCTACGTTTGACTGATGTGTTATTGAATCAGCATGAACTCTTCAGGCTAAACCAGAAGTAATAAATAACCCAAATACTTTTTGCTGTATATGCTCTTACAAACTTCTGCCCTAAGCCTGTAGTAGCTCAAGAGCTTTTATGTGAGAAGGCACACTGTGATACTGTAATGAGCCATTTTAACGCGTTTTCTCTGCATCTAGTTTACCCTGGCTCAAGAGTTTCATGTTATTTGTGAATTCATGTGTTTTAAGCACTACACTGCAGTCCTTAGGCAGGCAGGCTGCCCAGGTTGGTTAGCACTGGCTGCTGCCCTTCTGCCATTCTTCTCAATTTGTGGGGGCTCTGCAAATCATCACTTTGGAAGTGAGAAAATGGCAGGATTTAATTTTGCCCGTCCTTTTAAACGAACTTCACCCACACAGGGAGCAGTCTTGTTTCCTGTGGAGCCAGGGCAGCATCCTCCCTCCCATCGCTTTACCTGTAAGAGTACTACATCTATCAAATGCAAATTTGGGGTTATCTATAAGCTCAGCTTCCAGAGTTATCAGCACCTTGGAAAATAATACAGATTGCAATCATGCCCAACTTTACTCCTTAGCATAAGGCGTGCTCAAAATAGCAAATATAGATCCTCCTTTCTTATGAGGAGAGTCAAGGAACACAGAGCACCTTCAAGAGCCCAGTGGGAGCACTGGAGGAGCCAGGAGCAGAAAGAGCAAGTTCAGAGCTGTCCTGCTGGCTCTTGCTGGCAAAATTCCTCATAGGACAGCTCTGGCCTTTGCCCCTGCAAAACTGTTTCAGCATCTTCCACTGCTCCACCAAGATCTAGTTGAATCATCATACCCATTGCTTGCAGAATTATTTTTGTGCTCACAAAGTTAGTAAATATAAACAATCAGCATAATCCTTAAAAAAAAATTGCAATATAAACTATATTTTTTTTCCAGGCTGAGGCCACTAAGCTCTTGCAGACACTCAGAAAATAAAATTATTCATGACAAATTGTAATCAACAGGGGTAAATATAAAAGATTTTTTAATCTGTTTCACTGCATCTATGAAACCACTTGATTAGTCCCCTTCTAACACATCTCTAAACACAGATGAGACATAGTGAGATGAGGAATTTTTAGAGCATATTTTGGATAAGTTTGCTTAGATTAATTGCAGATCTTCTGAATCTAGAAGAGGCAGCTAAAATATATCCTTAGAAATGTCCCATTAGACTTTGAAAATAGAATGAGAAAGACAAATTAATGTTGATTGAAAAACAGCATGTGCATTTTGTGTGGAAGTGAATTTAGTTTGGTCATTAGTGTCATTTGATAAGCAGAATTTCATTCCCTTCCCCTAAATAAGAAACTCGCTCTGTTTTTCATCATCCAGACTGTTTATTCTAATGGATTTTAGGAATCCAAAAAATTAATTTTAAAGGGAATGAAAAGGAAAGAATCAAATTGTGTTTCCTCATGCAACACAGCAAAATAACTCAAAACTTTAGACACATACTTGCATCAAAGCAACTAACTTTTCCACTTGCCATTTTCCCACTTGAAAAAAAAAAATCAGTGGTTTGTGGACTAAAATTGGTGTGCCATCATAGTAAAACCAGTTATTTCTGCACCTACCAAACACATAAGCCACATGATTTAGTGACACTTCAGAAGGTAAAGGTAATTCAGGAGAGATTCAGAAAGTACATAAAATTGATTCAGGGCAGATACTAAGTTTGGATATTTGTTGGCTGTGCCTATGAAATGTATCATAAGCCACTACAGCCCAAAATAGTAGTAGTAATACCAATAACAGCAACAGCTTCCACAAATTGCCTATTTTTCAGTAATTGACAAAAAATTCCCCTACATTGACAGATGCAGACTTTTCCAAAGGGGTTTGGATTTCAGTGGCATTTGGTTTGGACCAGTCAGTGTCAGGGAACCTAGAAAACAAACATGATGATTGCCTTGAAAGAGCTCTTCATCAGTGCTGAGTGTGATGATGCATTCCTGAGTATCTTCCTTTTTCACTATTAGCTGGTCTCCTACCGTTCAGCTTGCATTACCCAACACCCTTCTCTGCCTTTTCTGCATGGCATTAGCATGCTGTAGAAATCCAAACTGAAGTCAAAATCTGGGACACGAGATCAAAGGGTTTGGGTACTTGCTGTTTCCACGCGTGTGTCATCTTCATAAAATCCTGTTAATGCTCTTAGGACACAGACAATTGAAATGGAACCTGGGAGAAGAGGTAAAGGCCTGGCTTAGGCAGCAGAGAGTTTATGGGGTTGTTTTATGGCTATGGAATCCACTGCCCAAAAGGGTTAAAGGATATTTAGATGTAGAGCAAGACTCATCTTATTTTAGCTTATTTGGAAACAAGTCTCATAAAAAAGGTCTAAAAAATACAAATGGAGTTGAAGTTAAAAGAGTAAAAAGCATGAATTTGATGATGCAGTTCCTCTGGAAACAAACAAACAAAAAACTAGTCTATTGTTGAAAAGGTGTATTCGACTAAACAAATTGATCAGTCAGACCCATTCACTGATTTATTCATTTAGGTTGGAAAAGGTCTTTAAGATCATTGAGTCCAATCATTATTCACTTCCTTGTAGGTGAGCTCCTGAACCTGCAAGAAGACTGGAAAAAAAGCCCAAAGTCCATTTTGCTGCATAGTCATAAGCAGCAGACAGAAAGCCAAAGATAAACTGTCAGCAAGGCTCTACTCAGTCTTGGCAAAAACCACTCCAGCACTTTAGTGCTGAATGTACTTGGAAATATTAAGAGGTGGCACATAGGACCTTGAAGGGTTTAGCAGAGGGAAAAAAAAATAATGGAAGGATTTAAATGGATTAAGGGGGTAATGGGACCCAGGCAGAAGGAGGTGGAGATAACTTTAGCTGTCTTGTAAATGAGAAGAGGGAGAGATGATAAATGGAGTTCTGAAGCCTCCACAGATTAAATTATCTGGGTGGGAGTCAGGTGTGAATTGCTGGGGAAGTGCAGGGACTAAAGGGATTTTGTATTTGCTGGTGCAGGTTAAGTTTCCCTTCAGGTGACACAGTCAGTGGTGGAAATGCTTGAAGCTGTGTCTCACATATTATCTAAGGCTTGGGGAATAATTCTCAGCATGAGAAGAGAAGGAACCTTTAGTGTCTCACTAGAGACTCAGTGAAGTGAGACAGCAGGGCAGCACAAAAATCAACCTTGACAAACATAGGAAAAAGTCATTAGTCACCATGGCAAAGACAATCTTACTATAAAGGAGAGGATTGAAAGTGGTCTGAAAATAGCTGAGGAAGCTGCCTGTACAGCAGATAGACATGCACTAGAAATCAGTGTGTATCCATGACATCAACAGCTTTTCAATCTCATTGCCAAGAGCCTCATTTTAAAATACTTTTGCAACTGTTTTCAGATCAATCTGTGTTTCTCAAGGAGTAAGAATCCATTTGGTGCCTGGGACTCCACTATCATATCTGCTGTGTTTTTCTGCAGTTTTTAGCAGCTATTTATTTTCTTTCCCTTTCACCACTAATCACTACTACTCTTACAGTAAATCAGAACAAACTGATTCAAGCCAGGTTTATCAGAAGTTCTGTCAGGTTGTGTCAGAAAAACAGAAAATAAACTCAATGATTTTCTAATTAAGAATGATAGATTATGGCCATATGTGGAGCCACTATATTAACTACCTGTATTAAGACACTCATTAATGCCATTGCCATAATAGGAAAACAATAGATTATTTCTGTCCTTTGACAAGAATTCCAGATCTCAGAAATCCCTGAAAGTCAAGGAGATGCCTTTAAGGAAAGTCAATAGCTAAATGTCTGTTTCCGAGGAATTTTAGACTTGTCTGTGTTTTCTCTTGCACTATATTCACAGCATTAAATTCAGGGGAAGAGGATTAAGTATTTTACTACTAATTCAGCATCTTATTACTGGAGGTAATAGCATTCATGTGTATCAACAGCTTTATAATCCTATTGACATAAACCCGAGTCAGATGTGAGCAGTACACAAGGATGGTGGGGACTGCAGAGTTGCCTAAGCAAGGCTGTGTCCTTCCATCTATCAGAAATACATTTTTCACTAATTTCATACTTGCATTTTCTCCTTGTTCAAGCCCTTCACCCGGGCTGGGTACGTTCTTTAGCGTTTTGCATTCCCAGCAGAAGGTTACCACCACTAAATCCCCGAGTAGCTCGTTAAGGAGCTCGCGCAATTCTTCTAAATGTTCCTCGAGATCCACCCACGCCATGAAAAGTAATTCCCTCCCAGTGAAATCAAATTATATTTAATCTGGAAATTTAATTACGCCACGGCAATAGGTATTTTTTGAACGCCATAGATTAGGCGGATTAATCAGCTGCGCGGGAGGTAGGCGGTTGGTATTAATAAGGCAAAATTTGTTTGCGCTATATGTACAGACAGTTCTGAAACTGCCAGCCAAAGCAGAAAGAAAGGATTTGCCTTGGTGCTGTTAATGAGAAGTAGATTAGTAGAAGCTGTGCAGTTAAAACAAAACAAAACTAAACCAGCCACCACTTTAAGCCAAGCAGAGGAGCGCAAAAACAGTGCTCATTTTTAATACATACAGCATCACTGGCTGCTGACTGACAGCTTCAATGTTACCTCACTGTAAATGTATAATAATTAGTTGGGTAATTTGGCTTTCTGAGGAACATTATTAACTCTATTAGGATTACAGTCAACTCAGGAAATCAAATTCCTAAATACTCTGAATCCAATGCCTGCTTTTATACACAGCTTTTGGGAGGGAGCAGGGATAACGAGCACAAGCAGAGTTAGGAAAATGCAGCGCAAGTGTTTTAGGAACCCAGACTTTTCCTTAGCTTATGGCCAAGCTGGAAGTGTTTCCAGCTCCAGAATGGTTCAAGACCCCACTATGAACTCATTCCTTGTCTGGGAAGCAGCGTGCAGGGGGAGCTGGGAGCTGGCCCCAGACGCCGCAGGGAGAGCGCAGCGGCAGCAGCCCTCGTGGGTACGGAGTCAGAGCAGTGTGTGTGTGTGTGTGTGTATAATTATATTCATGTTCTGATTATAGAGCCAGATGACTCCAACACATGTTGCTGCTGTTCCTGGGAGCATAGAAAATTTGGACCACACCAGTTGCCACAAAAATATGTAATGGCTGTCATCACGCTGGTTTGTAAGCAAGGCACATTGTCACCTCTAGGAAAACCTACCTCATTAATAATAACATCAGTGTGACATTTCCATTTAATCCTAATGACTTCATAATTATTAATTACTGTCACTACAGAAGCGAAATCCCAGGGAAGGTGGAATCTCAGTCATATCGTTCTTCATAGTTGCCAGGTATTTTCGGATTACTTTATCCAGGAAGAAAAAAATAATCATTTAGTCATTATTTTTGAGAAATAGTCATCGTTAATATAGAAAATCTGAAAGAATCACTGAAGATTCTTCTGTCAGCCTTAAAAAAAAAAAAAGAATTATAAACAGAATTTCCTTTTAAAAAATGTTATGACAATTCAGTTTATTCAAATCACACCTTGAAGCTGTCAGTGTGTTGAGCACACACATCAAATAATGTTGTTCAACTTTGGACTAAATCCTGCTGAGTTAATAATTAAGCATGATCCTATTGTCAGTGAGTTGCAAATTTATATTCTATTGCTAATAGCATCTATGCTAATTTAAATATGCATTCTCCTATTTAAGCTTTTGGTACTTCAAATATTTCATTTAAATTAGTGAAATGAAACCAATTCTTTGTTTTAATCGAGTTGTTTTTTCACATTATTTGAACTGTGCTCTGTGCAATTAGGAAAGGTCCGACTTAGCAAGTCAAGGGAGAAAAATCCAAATTGTCCTCCACATTATATAATTTTTGAGAGATAGTTTTTCAAAATTATGGGATATTTTGAGAGGAAGGATTTCTGATGCATTTCAAATGTGTCAATATTTACACCCATTATTGGCTTTGCTCTTTTTGCTGCATTAAACAGATTCTATATTTAGAGGAGAAGGTGAAGCAGAGGGGATGGTCTAACTCCCTGTATTTTTCCCCACACTGAAGAAATGAGCCAGATTACAGAGGACAAAGATAAAAGTGGATGAAAAATGGATTAAGCAACACATATTGTGCTCAGTGAGGGAGTCTGATAATATATAAATGCCATAAATGCTATTTTTTAATAAAGGTTTAATATTAAAATTGGCTTTTTTAGACCTCTTTATTGAGGTGGCTTTGAAGAACGGCAGCATTAGCCTGAGGTAACCTTCACCTAAGTTTCAAACTTCCACTGATGTTATTTAGATGCACATTTGTGCCAGAAGAAGGCATGTAAATACAGACATTTAGCACATGCTTATCTACCCCACAGAAGTCTGTCTGCCTGTGAGAACCCAGGTTATTATTAAGGAAGAATATCATGGATTACTTAGACACCTATTAAAAATTTGATCCTTAAAGCTGAATTGCTTTCCTTTTGGTATTCAGGGTGTGCAACCATTCAGATTTATACATAATAAATGTATTCATATGAAAAAACCACTATAAGTCTTCATTGAAATATAGAGCCCTTTAAAGATTCACTTAATATCAAATTTGTTTTGTCATGGTCTATTTATAACACAAATAGGCAAACTTTCTAAACTGCTTTGTAAAGAAGAAAAGATTACTAACCAGCAAATCTTTATATAAGAATGAGTGTCCCTTCACATACCCACATCAGCATTGTGAAAATGAGAAATGTTTCTGAAGCAGCACTCAGTGAACACCAACACACCTTTGTTAAATAGATGCTGATGAATGCATTTAAATGCTATGGGTATGCCCTGCAGCAAGGTGGGATACAGCAGTGCAGCGTCAAGAACAAGGACCTCTGCAAGAAACATGAGACTAGAAGTGCTGTGACTGCTGTTGAGGATCTAGGGAAGCATTTTGAGGAGTTGCAGAGACCTCAAACACAGGAATATCTGGAAAGATGGGGTTTATGGCCATAAAACCACAAGCATGTTACACGTGTGTCCAGGCAAGAGCCGTGTACCAAGGCTATTGATGTACTGAGGGTCTACAGGGTTAGAATATTGACAGGGGAGAGAAGTTAGGAAGCCTTGATAGGGAAAGGTGAAGCCTCTACTATAGGACATGAGTGGAATAGCAAAACTTTGCTCTAAAGGTGAAAAACCAGTGGTTAGTAGTAAAAAACAAGGTCCCAGAATGGAAGAATTTAATTACAACACCAGCTATACGCTCTGTAAAGAGTTCTGGGACGTGGAAGACAGTATAGCAAAAAGGAGGGCAGTGTAGGCTTTAATTAAACACAGAGCACAGAGCTGGCCCTCTAAATCTATCATTATTTCTTGGAGGCAAGGACAAGTGCAGAGCCGTGCAAATGTGTGAAGAGAATTTTGGGTAACAGCCCTGCAGATTTCTCAGAGGAAAATGCTTTGACAGATGCCGAGTGGGACTGCTTCTCCTTATGCTGAACCCAAAGGCAACAAAAAAATTAAAATTACTTCATGGCATCCAAGAAAAGTGTAAAAGAAATCTTGATGTGTAAGGCTTGGGGTTTATTTTTGCCCCAGCGAGGTACTGGAAAGAAGACAGACTGAAAGTCTGATTCAGGTAAAATTCAAGACATCACTTTGCGCAATTCAGTGGTTTGCTTCCCATAAAAAGACTGATTCTCTTGATCATCTTGCGTGCTTAACCACAATTAAAACATTGGTCCAACTCTAGATGCAGTTTAAACATGCCTACATCCATAAACACGAGCGAGAACAGGCTTCCTGGACTTCAGCCAAGGATCTTAGTCCAGTGCCTTAGTGGGAAACGGTCTGAAACACCAATCTGCCAGAGGATGAGAAACTCTGCTCACTATCCTTATGCAAAAATCAGATCTGAACAGAGTTCCTTGTGATAAACCAGCACTGGGGCTTTGCAGGAGAGCTGACAAAAAGCATTTATTTTTAAACCCCAAAACAAGAGGTTCTTGGCCATGACACCTGTAAATGCCTGTGATTTAAATGGTGGGAAAGGGAACACCGTGAAGGCTTGTTACTTGCCAGTCAAGGCTTTGCATCTCCCTGTTTCTTGGAGTTATATTTCTGGTCAGTACTTCCCATGAACCTTGTCCTAGCATGAGGTGATGACACCACAATCAGAAGTAGCCAGCGGGCCATAACTTGAGGACAGCAACCATGACAGGAACAGGCTTTGGGTGGGGGAGCAGATGAGACTGAGACAAGACAAAATAGTTCTGTCAATGACAGCAGGAGACTGGACAGATCCTGTGAGATAACCATCCAGCTCTTAGATTTAGGATTTGTGAGAGGCTGTAGAAATGAGAATGACACTGACCTTCAGTGAATCCAACAGAACTAGGCCAAAAACGTGGAGGATTTCAAATCCACTGTGACTGGAACACAATCTTTGTGCCTCCTTCTAGGTCTTGTGAAAGAACAGCTCCACCTGTGAACAACTTCAGCATCAGTTTTCTCAGACAGGTGTCTCTGTACCTCTAGGATGAAAGTTGCTTGGTGCTTTCTGAACTGATCAGAGGGATAAAACTGTTATTTATCCACATCCATATGTCAATCAGGAAAGGTTATAAAAATGTGTACATTTAAAATCTTGCCAGCTCTGCACAAATGTGTGGTCATTCATGAACATGAAGTACTCTAAGCACGTAGAGTGCTTAGACACATTCTTAAAAAGTTGATCTGTTTGTAATAAAATGAACCTTTTGTTTCTCACTGACATGAGTCCCATCTCATGCGAGTTACTGTGTCCAAAAAAAAAGAAAAATCACCATTTATTTATCTATAGGTAAGAAGGCATCTTTTATATTTAAGATTTTCTATGTAGTATCTGACATAGGACAGTGGTATGGCAATAGTTGCTCACAATTTCTTTGTTGACTCGTGTCTGGTTGGCTGCTCAGCGTTGATGTGCATATTTAGTTGTTGGAAAGAAGGAATTGTTTGACTGGACATAGATCTAAGTTTGGAAGACTCCACATTTTCCAACAGAGCGTTCTACAACCTATTTAACTGTGAAAAAAATATTTGGGAAACCAGTCATCTACTTCTAGGACATGCTAAAGTCTTTTTACTGAGGGAAAAGACCTTGAATCAGACATCTGGAAACAAATCACTCACAACATGCCTGCAGCTTTGAAGCAAGATGCGTGGTCAGGATGGAAGGCAGGGGAGGAAAACGAAACCTCAGAATGAGTTTCCCTCTTGCAGTCATGAAAAGTTCATACATTTAATTTGTCCCAGTTGCTTTGGGCTGCACCAGCAGTGAGAGGAACCCACGCTGAGGAATCCCCCACGACTGGAGACAGCCACAGATAACATCACATCTCAGTTACAACGAGAGATCTTCCAGGGCTGCATTTCTACTCATCTGATGGCACAGATATTCCTGCACCTGCTGTCTTCCACAAACATTTCCCATTCTCTTGGATGAAGTATTCTCTTTCAAACCTGTTTTCACCATAGGGAACAGAGCTGGAATGCAAAGCCATCACCTCTGGTCAGAGCTGTAGCTGGGATGCATTGGGTTGCTCTGAAGCAGCACAGACGTGCTTGGCTTTAGCAATTGTGGAGTTTAAATACTTTAATAAACATAGTTCTTTTCAAGAGAAGTGGCAAACATAGTCTCCAGTCCCAATGTAAATAAAAATCAAAGCATACTCCCCAGTTTCACTGTAAGTAAACTAACTGAAGCTAAAATTAAAGACACAGAATTCTGTAATATCAAACAACCATCCACAGAAGACCAATAGAAACATTTAAAATAACATTATTTCAAGAATTGCTTCGTTTTCTCCATTTGAAAATTAAAATGCAAGATAACCCATTTACTCTGAAATAATGTGTTCATCTGACTTACTGCCTTATCAGGGGTTCTTAAGATAAATATCCTTAGATCTTTACCTTTCCAGGATTTGAAGACTGTACCTAAATCTTTTGGTTACTTTTTTCTCCCCCAGAAGAGCTGAATCTCCTTGCTATGGTGCAGCATGTGAATTAAGCCTCTCTTACAACTATTAGATTTCTAAAACCATCGTTAGACTTGGCAGATTTTTTTTTTCAAATAGTTGCCAAACTTTAATTCTAATAAGCATGTCACCTAATGACATTATGTGAAATGCAGTGGTGAAATGAGCTTGCTAAATCATTTTAAATATGTCAGCTGCCATAAGTCAGGCTTTACCAGCATGGTTATACCCAGCAGCTTCTAAGGGGTAAAGGATGGGTAAAGACTAATTTCTGCCGAGGAAAAGCTCCTTTCTTCCTAAGGAAAAACCCTAAATGAGCAGGAATTCACAGAAACAGTTACACTTTTCTGCCTTTCCCCTCAAGTAACATGGGACAAAAGAGTATTTTACAGCAATTTTGTTATCTTTAACTGAATAATTTTAAAAGCCTTTTCTTTCCATTTATTCTAATGTCTACAACCTTCATTTCTAACGGCCTGGGTTTTATGAGTTAACTTGCAGAGACAGGTGATTTAATGCTATTATATGGTACAAATCCTTTTTCCAGGATGAAAGGAATCCCCAGGGAATAATGGAAAATTCCCTTCCTTCTTTCCATTTGTCCTGTCTGTCTCTGCAACAAGATAAAGTTTCACTTTTCAAAAGTATCTCTGAGAATACCTATGAGCACATAAGAAATTAATTAATATTGCACACCAATATATGCTTTAAGAATCAGGTATTTTCAGTATTTGAGGGCTTTTATAACTTCCTGGGGCATACTAGAAGGCCCACTGGAAAAGTAATTCAGGGAAAGTGTTTTGGGATTCAAAAAAACCCCCAGAGAATGGATTTTCTTCTCTGTCTACAAAGCAAGCCTTGAACATGACTAAGGCACTTAAAGTTTGATTTTTTAATAATCTTTCTGGCAATAAACTGTATTACATTCAACAGATGGTTCCATTAAAGTGGAGTAAGTATTTTATAGTCAGTTGTAAGAATGAGCTGTTAGGCCTTACCCCACCTCAAACTTGGAGTAATTGAAGAAAAAGGATATTAAATATGAGAAGTTGAAGAGTCACAACAAAATGCAAGTTAATCAGTTTTGCTTTTTCCCTGGCATACATATATTAATAATTAATAGAACAGATTTTTGGATGTACCAGTCTGAGTGACTCACGTGAAAGGACCAAATTAAACATCTATTACAATATACTTCTCACTTTTGGTTAGTCAATATGTCAAACAAAATAATGGTCATATTTCTAAACCCAGAATTTTAAAGAAGTTCTTATTTTACAAGGTGAAATTTTGCTGTCAATAATAAATTAAGAGCCACAAAATGTTTCAAGCTGTGATGTGGTAATCTGCAGGAGCACATCAAAAGCAATGAAGATTCTTGAATGTTTCTTTTTAAACAACAGTACAAGAAAGCAAAAAAAAAAATCCAGAAATATCTAAATGGTTTGCATTTTTTCATCCTATTGAGAAACTGCCTGACAAATCACATTCTCAATCCATTTGCAAATAATCCCTAGAAGGGTTAGAAGGGTTAACTTGTGGAAGTGGTATCCTGTACATGATGTAAACCAGATGCAGGTATATTACTGACTTATTTCAAAAGAATTCAGTATTTCATATTATCTAACATTTTCTATACATTAAATAGAGTTTAAAAGATATGAATGAATCTAAAGTATAACTGGCAAAATTTCCTTCACTTTTTAATTACCTGCTTCCTCTGGTTTTTCTGTGAGTCCCATTAAATACTTTGTGCTCTTCATTTTCAGAACTGCCTGGCTGAAATATCAATGATTAGGCTCTTTTTAAGTGAATATTTGCTCTTTAGAAAAGTTACTGTCTTCAGGAGACAAGGAATATTCCTTGCTAAAATTATTACCTTTTGATTCAAAAAAAACCTGCTCATGTGCCTCAAAAAAAAAAAATCCCAAAAACCCACATGAAAAATTGTCACAGTAATTTTTTGAAGAGTCTTATCTGGAAGGTTAAAGAGGACAGATTATATGTCACATGACATTGCTTCTGATTCTTTGGCTGCCTGAATCCATGCTGTGAAATCAGAAAATTAGCAAAAATTACCACAATCACATGTCAGGGGACAGCAGGAGGTGTGAGGTGCTCCTTGCCTGGCGCTGCCTGTGGGGCTGGGGCAGCAGTGTGGGGAGCTCGCAAGCAGGAGGCAAAGCTCTTCTCTGAACCCCTGGTGTGCCCGGTCAGGTCCTGGGAAGGACAGGGAGCCCTTGGGCTGCTGCAGCTCCTCATGCTCAAGGGAGAGTCAGCCCTTCCCTGAGAGCATCAAGCCGCCTCTTTCCTAACAGGAGAATTCCAGGCAGGAGGCGATGCCATCAGCTGAAGACAGGCTGGTTTGGTGGGTCCTCCAGGTTCAGATAGCGGAGATAAACATCTCAGTGCTCATTCCTCACTCTCCCAGTGTCTTCCAGCCCCTGGTCTCCCCTGTGCCCCTACAGCATTTTTTGGGTGCCTTCCCAGGCCTGCTGCAGAGGCAGCTTTTGGGTGCCTGGGTGCTGGTGGGAGGCACAGCTGGCTCCATATCTGCACTTCCATCACGGGAGTCACCAGCCTGTGTACTCTGTGCGCTTCCAGATTCCTTTGATTTGCCTACCTCAGATTCAAATTGGAAGCAGCTTTCCATATGCTGGCATACCAGGCAGGAAGGAAGATCTTCCAGGGGAAGGGCTGGTGGCAAAGTGCAGTCATTCTATCCAAAACATGTGAGGAATGAGGTAATATGGGCTATTCCTCCCACTCCCCGCAGGATTTCATCAGAACTGCAGCCAGCTGAAGGCATTGATCTCGAGCTGCAGTCCTCTTGGAAGGTACTCCAAAGAGTGGGAAATTCATTTACGGAAGAATTAAAGCGTGTTTCAAACCTCAGCACTTTCCAGTCTAAGCTCTTTTGGCAGCTTTTTCTTCCTAGAGTCACACAACCAAAATACTTTTCCCTGATGGATACAGAGGGAGATACTAATTACATATTTTCTCATTAGTTTTACCATCTATTGAAACACAATCACTTACCACAGGCACAGGTGTACTAGAAAGCAAATAAAACTGGTGTCCACTGGTTCACCTCCTGAAGAGTGGGGAACAAGCCAAGCCGTGACTGAGGTGTTATGGCAGGAATGCACAGTTTTGCTATTCAACTTATTAGAAAATCCAGGTCAGTGACAACCTGGATTGTCACCCTACTTCACCATTTATAGCAAACAATAGAGCAGCTTTCAAAGTCCTGTTTTAAGTACTGAGCATCCCCTATGGGCCTTTTAGTCCATCTGACATGATTATAGAGTCACAGAATGGTTTGGGTTGGAAGGGACCCTAAAGCCCATCTCATTCCAGCCCCTCTGCCAGAGGCAGGGGCACCTTCAACTATCCCAGATTGCTCAGATCCCCATCCAGCCTGGCCTTGGACACTGCCAGGGATGGGGCATCCACAGCTTCTCTGGGCAACCTGTGCCAGGGCCTCACCACCCTCACAGGGAACAATTTCTCCCTAATCTCTAAACTAACTCTACTTTCTTCACCTTAAAGCCATTCCCGCTTGTCCTGTCACTACGTGCCCTGGTAAGAAGTCCCTCTCCTGCTCTCTTGTAGCCCCTTTAGGTACTGGAAAGTGTCCTAAGGTCACCTCAAAGCCTTCTCCTCTCCAGGCTGAACAACCCCATCTCTCCCAGCCTGTCCTCGTATAGGAGGTGCTCCAGGCCCCAGTCACCTCCATGGCCTCCTTTGGACCCACTCCAACAGATCCATGATGTCTGTCTGACAAGTGCTTTTCTTTTCTCTACTTCAGACAGGACAAACATTGCCAAGAGGGTTAAATGGGTGCTTCCACTCAAGTGTAAAACCTCAAGACATACAGAGCACTGAGCAGCAGGACTGCTGCAGCAGAGAGTGTGCAGCACAGCAGCCAGGCCTCTGAAGCTCTTTTTTGATCACATACACACCCTCTCTTACTCCTGTACAACACTGAATCAGCCCCTCTGCATGAAAGAGCTCAGCCTCTATTTACAGAGACAACTTCCCAAAATTTTATGAGATCCAGGTTTGACACTCGCGCTTTCAAAACCACAAAACATTTTAATTTCTAAATCTCCGTGGCTCCTTTTCAAAAACTGTTCCTGATGATGTCCCATTGATAGTGTTTTGTGTTAGGAACATCTTGAAAGAAAACAGTATTTGCCATACACTTTCTGCGTGCTTTTGTCTTTGTACCCATCAGCCATCTGCACCCACAATCTAGATATTTTCTCTCTCAAATTATTTTATCATGTCTTATGGTTTATTCAGATGAGCAAATGATGACATTCACCTCTGAATCCTGCTTCTTTTCTAGGAGACCTAGCAAAGCATTATACCTACATAAGGTTTTAAATAATCCTTGGTTTGATTCACCAGTTCATGACATCCGTAGATCATTACTTCATAAAGCAATTTATGGCAATAAGATGTTCTCCATTAGCAAACACAAGTCAAAGGAAAACAAAACATGCACAGAATGAATAAGATCTTAAAGCTACATATTTTCCAGACAGAGGATGGGAAGATCTCCAGTGGAATCTTGATTTAATTCAAGCACTGGAGACTGCACAATTCGGGTTGCTATTTCTCTCTTTCATACAAAGTAAAACTTTTAGCCTGACCTTGGGAAAAACAAAACAAAACAAAACATCTAAAGAGGCTTTTGTCCTGTAGAACACAAATAAACAAAATTCTCTATGTTGTGATTATTTTTCTCATTAGTCAGTCTTGCCTTTAAAAATAATCAACAAAGCCATAACTCTTCCTTTGATGCTTTGGTGTGAGAAAAGGAATGATATCAACAATAATTTGATCATGTACTAGTCAACATTAGTCTTTATGTGGTTTGAATTTGCCTTCAGCACACTCCACATTCCAAAGAGTCACTACAAGGAGCTTCAGAGTTCAAGCAATGTATGGATTCCAGAAAGCTCTTCCTCATGCTAGCAAAAAAGGAATTTTTTCCAAAGAAGCAAGTGGCAAATGGCTATTGCCTTGAAAGTCCTGTAAGGTTCAAAGTGGAAAAATTGGACTGTAGGATTTATTGCCTTGAACATCAAGAAAACTTTGTTCTGATAGCAGCTTATTTAAAGGTATTTGTTAAGGAGCTGCCCTAGTTTAGGAAGTCAGGCATGAGATGCTGATAAAACCTTCATGAAATAAACTGTAATGGTGCTCTTTGAGCTGAAATTGTGTGTGGTATAAGCAAAGCCACATTAAAACCACTCAGAGACAGTAACTTACACAGCGTGTAGGACTCCTCTGATGCCTTGAGAGGCCACCTAAAAACAGAGACTAGACAAGAATGAGGGAATAAAGGGAGGTATTAGTTTGAAAGGCCTTCAAAGGTACACCCTGGGGAGCCAGAGGCCACTGCCAAGATGGACCCCAAGATGGACAGCAGGTCACGGGTTCTTCACACTTTCATAAGTTTGGTTCATTTGCATATCAGGGTTAATTCTCCAATTAAAGCTTCAGTTAATGATGTAGTTTCCTCAAGTTCGCCCCCCCCTTTAGAAGCTTTTGGTTTATACTTTTTGGGCCTAGGACAGTCTGAGTGTCCTTGGAGAGCAGGCCCAGAGAGGCTTTGTTATGTCTACCTAGCACGAGAGAACAGTAGTTAACAGGCCACACGAAACTTCGGAGTTACACACTAGGCAGTACAGGATTTGAAAAATATGAAAGTTAAAACCTAAGGCATCACCTCTGCCATCTACATAACATTTAATTTTATCATATCTCCAACCATCCTACCTGGAATCCTTAACCTGTGAAGCCTTGCAAGATGATCTTATGCAAACAGAAGAAATTAAAGAAATCTGGGTGCTTCAGATGTGTTGCCCCTCTAAAGCTGAAAGTCCTCTCAGTATCACACTGGGATTTCATCAGGACCTAGAGTTTGCCTGGATTTATGGAATACCAGGTCTTGGATCCAAACAAAAAGTACCACCAGTTCCCCTGCCAATTTCAGCTGCTGGGACTTACCCACCTGAGTGACAGCAACAAGTTCCTTATTTCCTGACAGAGGTAAACAGAAGAGATGCAACACCCTCACATCCAGAGGGAAAAAACAGGAGCTTCCAGAGACAAGATAGTCAGCATGATGCTACAGGACTACCAAGCAATAATTTAGGAAGAGCCTTGGGAGCAGTCATTGCTCAAACCAGAGCTAAGGCCACGGCTGGGCTGAAATACCCCCCGGGATGAGGGGCAGGTGGGGGTGCCAGGTGAGGTTGTTTGGGCAATTAATGCCTATTAGTGACCTCAGGGCTAGGAAGGTGGTCTTTTAATTATATGAAATTGATGAAGTGATGTGTTCTAATCTTTTTTTTAAAGTTTTGGACTGTTTTTCCAAGTGCTGTAGCTTTTGCGCCATCCAGTGTGTCTGCTCTGGCCCATCCAGGAGGCAATCCCAAGGAACAACCCAAATTTCCACTGAGCTGTTCGTCAGCCCCAAGTGTGTGGAAGCCACAGAAAGGAGAGCAAAACACAAACTGCACCTGTAACACGGGTTTGGTGTTTCCATCCCTTTTTGTGCCCCACAAGCAGTTTCTCCAAGACAATCCCATGCATTCATTTTTTGCCTCTTCAAAATGATTCTGGACTTTTCTGGCTATTTTTTTCCAGAGAGTGGCTTGACCCGTAGATAGCAAAGGTGTAAGGCAGTTCAAAATGGAAGAGATTACTTTATTTATCATTGTTTGTTTATTTATCACCCGCCTTTAGAAAAGCCTCTTTGTGCTGCCATGGCTTGAGTCGAGGCATTCTTTGCTTTTGGCAAAAAGTGCAAGGAAATCCCCTTTCAAACTTGCCACAGGTCTAAGTATGCCTCTTAAAGCTGTCAGTAATTGGATTTTATTGCACAACAGAAATGCTCTCAATCTCTGTCTATTTACTGCATTGTAATTAAACTTCATGAAAGACACAAAAAAATGGCAAATATGAACAGCTTAAATTTAAGTGGAATAAATGATGGATGTGCTCACACAAAACCTCTAAACTTGTACATTTTCTTAAGCAAGATGCTTGTTTTTTTCTGTAATCTTTGGGGGTTTTTGCTTCTTGTTTTGGTAGTGGCTGTTTATGTAGCAACGTTAACAGACACTTGATCATTCTTCTGATTTTAATTACTCCTGACATATTTTGTTTAAAATTCCACACTGCTGTTGTAAGACAGTTTTACTGTAGACACTGCTTAGTGATAGTTCTCCCTGATGAAAACATCACAGTTAGGGGGCCCTTAAGGTCAAATATTTCCTGCTGCAGCTCTGGAAGTTCAGGAACTTCCCACCACATTTATTAGTGTTTTGTTTTCAGATAAACTTCCCACAGAAAAAAAAATACAGGCCTTAAAAATTAACTCATGATATGTCTTCAAAAAAATCTTAAGGGATACTTTAATGAGGAAAATTGGCAGCTTTGGAGGACCACAGAATAAAACAGTCTGCAGCTAGAAAAGGTGATGTGAGTTATTGAATCCAGTATTATATTACAAATAATCCCATCATCGATCTTCCATCCCCTTAAACGTGGTGAGGTGTATTTGTGGGCAGATGCAAGACAGCAAAAGGGGACAGTTTTGTCCCTTTGTCAGCTCTACAGTGTGAAATCTTTCAAGTTTCTCAGTGTTCTCAACAGTTTTGAGGACACCTGGGACCATTTATTTCATCTCAAGGTCCTCTGAGGATGCTTTGCTGTATTTATAATACAGGAAAAATGTTTTGGTAAAGGAGCTCATTGCTTCTGCTTTCTGAGGCAAATCTATTTTCATTTCACTGGACATTCTGCATTAAATATAATATTTCGTGTTATATATATATATCTGCTATGGTCACCAAGATACAGCTTAGAGTGTGAGGTGAGGAACATTTTTTATTCTTCAGCTGGGAGGCAGAAGAAAACGGTGGGGCAGAAGACGGGGGGAACGAAGGCTGAAGGCACACACACATCTGGAGGAGAAAAAGGCTGGAGTCTGCTCTCTGCTTCCAATATGCCTTTTACATTAAAAAATAAAAATAAAAGAGCCCCCACTTAGAGGGATTCATGTTTTTGGATAGATAGACAGATAGAGTCCTATCTCACGGATATTTCCTTCTTATGGTCTGTCATTGAGAATTGTATTTGTTTTCCTGTGTCTTCATCCACTTGAAAGGCAAGTCCCTTGGCCAAGCCAGTCGTTTAGGACCTGTCTAAAGCTGTTTGAACTCCCTGTGAAAAGAGAAATGTCCAGGAGACATGCATTTCATTGAGCATAGGCAATTATCTTCGGATGGGAAGAAAAACCTTTGGAGGCACTTCCGTGCGTGGCTTTCTGTTTGCTGTGAGCTCAGAAAAGGGAGACGTCAGTCAGGACCTCAGTGCCATCTGATGGGTCAGCTCTCTGGGGACTGATGGAATCTCAGCTATTCCTCTGCACTTCCTCTTTACAAGTTCTCTTTTTCCTTTCTTTATTTTCTTCCAATTTCTCTGCCTTTCAGTACATATTTCAAAGCAATTTCCTAGCAGCATGACATCCTTATGGAATGTATGGTGATCTTCAGCAGGTTCCTGCTACGCTCAGAAGAGGCTGACACATCTCAGCTGGATTTGCAGCTTGGCCTAGATAATGGCATTCTGTATAAAAATCTGTTTTCTTGTGGCTCATTTGTCTGTTCACGTTTGGGTAAGCAAGGTTATTTTCAGCCGAGGTTATGCAAAAATATTGTGATGAGAAATGCAATTTAGAAACAATGTCTTCACACTGGCAGCATTATCCATTAGAAGTCCACTCTGAATCTCATTTTTCCTGAGTATACTCAGATGATTTGAATAATTAAAAAGCTTCGCATAACTTGAACTTCTGCATACAAGAAGTGTGGAGGAAATTCGATCAATCCAATTGGGGATCAGAAGCAACATTTTATGGTGAAAATTGTAATTTTGAATAAATATAGCAAGCCATCCTTTGGATATTCATTGTTCAATATTAGAATCATAGCTTTATGCAGAAACAAAAAAGTTATTAATAAAATAATAACAATAATGATGATGGTAGTAATAATGATGATGATAGTAATTATGACTACAATACTGAGAGATTTCCATTTGCTTATGTAATTGCAAATGGAATATGTTTACACACAATAATTTAAGAATGCAAAATTCTCAGAGACAAGGTCAGAGGACAATTTAGTGGTGGTTGAGCTAGTTCCAAGAAAAATGTGTTGGACACACAGTTATCAATAGATAATTATAAAGGCTTAATGGGTATGTTTAAACAGAAGTCACAACGGTGTCATCATTTTCAGTTTTTAATGATTTCTGAAATCGTGGTCTCAATTCAGAAGTCCCAGGATTTTAGGTTGATTCACTATGACAAGAAATAGTGGGATGAAGCTAGAAAAAGAATGAGTCACAGCAGAGAGTAAGAAAAGCTTACCAATAGTAAAGTTTTGGAAGCACTGAAAGAGGTCTTCTGGGGAGGCATGTAGTTCTTGTCACTCAGCGTCTTGAAGAAGAGGTTGGATAAACATCTAATGTGATGAATATGAACCTAATTAACCTTCCTCAGAGGGACAAGGTGGCCTGAGAAACGCCTCTCACTCCTAAGATGGTGTATGTTAATTGCATCTTTGCTCTCTACCTGTAATGTTTATCTCCAGACCTGAATCCAGGCTTGCACCGTGGTTTAAAGATGTTCAGCCACTGTGTTAGGTCAGGTCTCACCTCTGATAAAGACAGGATTGTCCGTGTAACAGTCTGAATTTAGGTAGCCCTGCCTTGGCCCTCCCATCAGTAAACTTAGTTTCAGTATTAAAAAAAAATGTCTATTATGTTGGTCTAAACTTGCTTGAATTAGTTTGCATTTGAGGTTCTCTGTTCTACTTACTCTAATGAACTGATCAAAGGTACATATGGCTTTGAATTTACTCATGAAATACAAGTCCTCAACTGGAAAGTTTGGAATTAGCCAAAATAAGTGTGGTTGAATGCACCTTTGGGTTCAGTTCAAAGTGAAAATTCAAGGAAAGGCCAAGTGATTTCTGACATGGGTTGGTAAGCTCCAGCTGCAAAGTGTTCTGGAAAGGAATCCAGGTCTGAAACCCACCATTCATCCAGTAATCCCAGTGGATTGAGCAGGAGTACTGGCACAGAGTGTGGGTGTGGACAGTAAGGGTGGCTCCCTAACTTCCCTTTTGGTATTCCTTACATGGCCAGAACATACACATACAGTTCATGCAGGTGATTAAGGAGTTGCAACTAATTAAAAAGTGCCAAAATTTCAATCCAGGCATCATGTCCATGTCTCTATTCCAGAGAGACCAGTCATCCAAGTAGCCAACTTCAAACTTGCTAAAGCTCCCCATTTGTTAGAAAGTGAGTTTTGGGGTATTTTTTTTAGCTAATAAATTGTGGAGGCTACAGCAGAGGTAACTATTACTGAAATCTGTTTAATTCGCTTCCAAAGGGGAGTGGTAAATTGTGTGGAGTAAAGCAAACAAATGACAGACTGCTGTGGAAGCAGCAACCATCCCTGGGTCGGGTGGATTTCCCAAAACAGCTCCGATGTGAGCGGGAGCGGAGAGCGGGTGGATTGCCAGCCCGCCGCAATTACCAACCGAGCTCCGTGACCTGCTGCACCTCACCTAATTGTGTTTTTGATAACAAGCTGGAGATATAATTACAAGTGTAAGAGCAATGAAAGCGATTGTAGGTTTGTTTCACACCTTCTGATAAAGGGGAAAATAATTAGATCCAGGATACTGTCGCATAGCTTGCTGTGTGGCTGATTTCAAAGCATGGCTTTAGAGGAAAGTGGGATTGTCTGAATGACTCTGGAAAATTGTGTTCAATCCCCAGGCACTTGGAAACATAATTTCATTTTTATATGAGAAATTTTAGCAATAACTGTGGGGAATTTTTACCCATTTGGGTAAAATAAAAAAAAGTAGCCATTTCTACTTGGTGGAGAAATATGAGTGCCTTGGTATGTTTAAAGGAAAAAATAGTGGGCTGCAAAGAATGTCAGTAGCTTTGATCATTCTGATGTTATAAAGAGGCAAGTCTAATCAATGAATATTTGTTGATTCTTCAAACTTAAGGGTCACACCAAATATCTGTCTGAAGCAATCTTGGAGACCAGTCCTTATGGACTCATCCCGGTTTTGCTATTGCATTTGACCATGCTTCGCTACTCAGCAGGACAGCTTTGTGGGTCAAACAAATCTGCAGCTTAGAGACTTGTTACTTAGATCTACAGACTGGGAATGAGCTGCCATTTCTCCTGAGAGAAGCAGAGAGGCAAGAGATATTTGAATCTTTTTTTCTTTTTTTTTTTTGTGAAGCTAACGGCTGCTCATGATAGCTTTGGAGGTCACTTTGTCTCCTTGGTCACAATGGGTCTGGCTGTGAAAATACCTGTGAAATTGCTCCCTGAAATTTGGAGGTAACGGTTGCTTGTGCAGGGGTCCTGTGATGGAAAAAATAAATACCAGGGGGAAAAAAAAAAAAGGGCAAGGAAAAATTTGCTAAACCCAAGCATCCCTAGCTATGAACACCCTGCTGTAAAGTCAGAGCGACTTGTCCAGGGACTGTGACAATTTGCAAAATTAGGATATCCAGTCCCTGATCGGCTGAATTATACTGACAAAAACTGCCTAGATACCGATATGCAATAATCCTTTTCAGCATGGAGATTTAACCAGAAATGACAGCTTTCAAATGCTTATAGCATCATTATCTGTGCCCAGAAATAATCTTGGGAAAATAACACATGAATCTCTACCAGAGGCAGTTGGAAGCAAGACACTTGAAAAGCAATTTCACATTGCTAAATTCTACAGAAAAATGCTTTGCCATACATTGTGCACTGTGTATGACCTGCACATATTGCATATGCAGTAAATACATTGGTCACAAGCAAACCTCCTCGTTGTTTCCTGCTACATCAATAAAAGAGATGGGAAGAACAGACAGGCTACTATAAACAAGCATTCTCTCAGGGAGCGTAAGAATGACTTATTTGATGGAAAACTACCATAGGATCTATCATCTAATATAAATTACGACTCAAATGTGTTTTATTTGTCTCGTTCAGGTCACATAGTCCCATTCCATTTTTATACATCTTACTGCGTCTCTGGGTGTCTCTAGCAGAATGTGATTGTGTGGCATGATCAAATTAAGGACAACAAATCTGCTGTGCCTTATAGCGTCTTATATATGGTATTGACAAATTCATCCACCTCAGAAATGAATAATTTATGATAATTTGTACTTTCCTGCTCTTTGTCACAGTACTCAAAAGGATCAGGAACCAGGCAGACGAGTCAGGATGCCTTCATTGCTCTTGATGCTGAGCAGGAGCAGACCCCGGCTGAGAGAAAGTCTGTGCACAGCACTAGTCCTCTCTTTGCTCCCTGCAGTGTCTGAGATAGTTTCCCATGTGCCAGGAGAGATTTCTGATGGAGCCTGGAAGTGGCTAAGCTGTACAGCAGAGTGGTGGTCAGAAAGAGAGGGGAAAAAATAGTTCCTTGGGGAAAAAGCTTCAAATGGTAAAACTATTTTTTGCACCTACTTCTTGAACTCTCCTGCCACACTAGGGGTTTACTATGGTGTCACTGTAGGCACAGCCATCCCATCATGAGCTCGTGCAATTTTTTGCACACTCAAAATTGCTCACAGAACCCTCAGAGCCCTTTCTGTGACCAGCCAGGGACAGATTTGACTGTGGTGGCTCTGTTGACGGCAGTGAGACATGGGAATGTGCAATGGCCAAAAGTCTACAAAAGCACTCCAGAAATCATGCATTGCCTCTTCTTGTCATGTTTTCAGCTCGCACGCTCTTTCCACCTCTTATTTTCATGGGATATCTGCAGTACAGCCCTTATCTCCAAAGAGGGGGTTAGCCAGCAGATTTACACCGTTTAAACCTTGCACTCAGCAGTTCTTTAGGATCACTTTTACAGGGAAATACGAGCACAGGTTCCCTTTTATTTTTATGTTGCTGGCTTCTGTGGGAACGTATAGCATTTTATGGAGGAGGTTAATGCCTCGGGACACTGTATATGAGAACTCAGGCTGACAGATATTTAAATATGTTAACAGAAAAATAGGTTCAAAAATACTGCCAAGCATAGGCTTTGTTCTATAATACCCCTGCATTGCATATATTCTTTTTATTATGTTGGACTGTTCCTGGCCTGAATTCCAGAAGAACCTTGCTCCTCAAGTTACATTAGCACTCTGTACCTCCATCTATACCTTTGCATCCATCGATCCTTTAAGACCATGATCCAAAGAGCAATCAGGAAACCAGTGATTTGATGGGATCACTCATCCCAGTCCCAAAATTCCTAACAGGGCTAAATATAGGACCAGCATTCATACAAAAAAACCCAAATGGGCAATATTTCCTGCTCTCCCTATCAATTACACTATGCATTTCTGGATGCCTGCCACAAATATTTCATGTTGGCTCCTGATTTCCAATCCTATTCTCACCTGGCAGAGCCAAAAAATAAATGCCCATAACTAAATATATATTAGACATTAATAAAAGCATCTTTATCAAGGTTAAGGAACTGCTTGAGTATATTAGAAAATGCCTCACCATATCCCTCGAGTAAAGCTGATGTCATCTTATTTTAGTAGTTGGGCTTAAATTTGACACTTAGTGTCTTGGAAGAGGCTTTTTTTTTGTTTGTTTTCATTCACTAGTGGCAATAGATAATTTAGGAACAGAGAGGCTGCCATGCAGAATCAGCACATCAAACTGCAGCCAGATCCTTGAGAACAAGGAGAAAACATCTCAGAGGGATCATGAGTGTCTGGGAGGCTCTTGTCTTAGTAACTCTGCTATTTGGAGATGGCCATAAACTTTGAAGTACTTGCATTTTTTACAATGCTGTTTAAAAAAAAAAAACCCAAAATAGCTCTGCTATCAAATATTCCAATATTTGTTTAACTTATGTCCCTATCAATCCACCTTGCCAGATTCAACTTTCCAATATCTTCTGTTATGAAATCAGAATTCTCTGCTTTCCATTTTCATAAATTGTCATAACTTTGAATAATCACAGAAAAAAAAGTATAAGTTTTTCATATGCTTCTTTACTTATGACTCCTTGCTTCAAATATTTCTATTATTGTATCCAGTGTTGTAAAACTTCTTTAGGGAAACAGTCCCAATGTTTTAAAGTCATTTAAAATGAGAGGTTTTCCCATCCCATTGACCATTCTTATTGCCCTTCTCTCAGCATCTTTCATGTTTAGTCTGCAATATCTTTTCTAAAATGACCTAATGGATATTCTACACAACTTTTGTAGCTGAAGCTGTACTCTGAATTCTGATACTATTTTTCTCTGTGTACTTCATCACCTGATCCACTTGTTAAATTAATTCACTTTTGGATGGATATAGGAAGAAAGGGATACTTCTGCATCATTAACCACAGCTGCAGGGTTATTACCAGGTCCCGTTCTTAAACTAGGGGTTTTGGACCTAGGCAAGTAAACATTTCCCTCTGGCACTGAACTTTGTCACTTCTCATGTCATAACTTTCCATCATCAGTGGGCAGCCTTACTCTGCTGCTCACCTTCCTTTCAGATGATTAGGAAATATATTAAGCATTTAATCTAACACAGAGCCTTGTAGTACTTTTGAAAAGTAAACCTAAACTGCTACTCAATTTCCTACTGTGCTTCTGAGTCATCAGAATGTTCTGACTTTAATGTGGTAAATGGTTCAGGATAAGATTTTTTGGTAAACCTGTGGCTGTAGTGTCAACCAGGTTTTGTTTTATGAATTACTTAATTTTTCCAGTTTGAATCTTCTGATAAAAAGTGAGCTGACTTTTTCCTTGCAAAGGTCATTGGTTTAACTCACTTCTGCTGCAATACCAGACAACTTGATATTCTGCTTGTAAGTAACATTTTGACCAGATTTTCAAACGTACAGATGTCAGGGTTACCCACATAAATGCTTTTGCTGACCTCTGAATTACTGTTTTAAACATCAGCTATCCACCAGTCCTCCAAAGTCATTTTTAATGAGAGATCACATATCTTTGCAAGCAGCTCGCCATCTTTATTTCTGAACTCCTTCAGGACTCATAAATGTATGACATCTGGGTATCCAGAGTGATAGCAGGAGACAGCTTGGGAAAATAAAAATGAGCCTTGTCTGTAAATCAGCCTGGCAAGGTGCCACCATGTCAGTAGCTCTTGGAAGGCTTTTGGAAACCTTGCAGTTCAAATTTTTCTTACCCCAGCATGTGCCAGGCAGTCATAGCTGCTAAACTGGACTTTATTCTATAATCTGATAATATGTACATTATTAAAATCTAATTTTTAGAAATATTCATTATCAGATCTATGAGCAGGCTCATACATAAAGAAAAAGAGAAAATAGGGGAAGGAACATATTCTGTACATTTTTACATCTCCATTTCTGTAATAGTGGGGGGTTTTTTTCTGAGAGGTAATGTGAGCATTTTTGTCCCTGAAGTGGAAATGAAAATTTTAGCTTTGCATGTTTCTGAGAGGAAGCTTTTATTCTTCAAGAAGAAGGAAACTACAAAAAGCCCCTGTCAAACAGCACATATCTTGCCTGATTTTAGTAGTGCTAGATGCTCAGTTTGAGAAAGTCTTTCTGTTTAGAGACACATATATTTTTTTTAATAGAAGGTAGTTTTAAGATCACAGCTGTGTCCTGTGCATTGTTTTGCACATGAGGAACAAAGCAAGATTTTTTCCCGTTCATTAAAGACACGTAGTTGATTTTTTCCCCCTAAGATCTCTTACATTCAGCGACATAGTTTCGAATAGCTGAAGCTGTTTTTCTCTCTTTTCTCCTCCTGTTTCATTGCAGGCTGTGGGGTGTAGGATGACTGAGTAACCTCCTCCTGGGAGAGGGGCAGCAGCTTCCCACGTCGATGGGAAAGGTGGCTGGGGACGGAATCACAGCGAGGAGTAGCAGTGCCATTTCCTCAGTGAGCTCCTGATGACATTTTTACCCTGAAAGCATTGTAGTTTCACTGCTCTCTGTACAGCTCGGGGCTTCCTGGGTGGGTTTTGAAGCTCCCAGAGGACTCTGAATGATACCAGGAGCCCAGAAGACCTGAAAGGGGATGTTCAGAGGGCAAGCCTGTGAAGAATCTAGATGCTGGCAGTGTGTGTTGAAAAATAAAGAAAAAATAGACAAGAATAGTATGTGCATGGAAAACATGGTGAAAAATCATTCAAGGCTGCAGAAGTGTGCCTGAAGAGAAGCTGTGGGTGCCCCATCCTTGGGAATGTTCAAGGCCAGGTTGGATGTGGCTCTGAGTGACCTGGTCTAGTGGAAGGTGTCCTTGCCCATGGCAGGGTTTGAAACTAAATGTTCTTTGAGGTCCCTTCCAGCCCAAACCATTCTGTGATTCTATGATAAAAATATACTCTGTGCAGGGCAATTCAAACATTAAAAGCAGTTCCTGAATGAATGGATTACAATTTTCCACTAGATTTTTTTTTTCTAGTGGAAACTTATGTTTCCATTTGAAATTTCCATTATTTTCATCAAACTACCACTTTATTCTCAAAAATAGTTCCAGAGAGAGTCTGGATACTCACTTTGAGTGGCCTCAGTGTTAAATGGAAGAAGAGAGACCATTGTTTCAGCTGCCTCATTCTTTGGAACAAATGAAACATTGAAATATTAAAATTTCCTGAGGCTAATGAGTTTTAATGTCACCCTTTTTTCACAGGAAGCAGCTAGATGTGGTCAAGCAGATGTCTGCAGGCATGCATGGTATGATCATGTGGTGATTAGAAAGTCACATTTTTCTCATGTTTCCAGGGCAGAACTTCACACGTTCACAGAGCTCCGAGAGCTCCCAGTTTAACACAGGATCATATAATCATGGAATGGAAAGGACCTTGAAGACGGTCTTGTTCCAATCCTCCTGCCATGGGGAAAACCTTCCACTAGCTTCCTCAAACCCCCATCCAATCCTGGCCTTGATTATCCCCTAGATTATTTATCCTAGGGATTATTTTGTGGTTGCTATTCCTTTTGAGACAAGGGATTGACTCCCAAGTAACCATTGCAGTGGTTCCTTGAGAATGAATTTTTGGCCAAGCATCTGCTCTTGAGCTGGAAATTCTCAGTCTTTGGCTGGGAATATCCATGGGATGCATTCAGGGGATGCATTTGGAAGGATGTAATGCAGCACACAATGAGGAGCAAGCTGCAGCCTGAGGCTTTGGTGCCAAAAAATATTACAGCTTGTACAGCAAGGTCAGTTCAAGGCTGAATTTAAGTGCTCTCTACACTCAGATAATTTAAACAAAGCTGCTCTAAAGCCCTGCATTTCAGAACAGAAATCCAAAGTTAGGAGATGAAGACCTTTGGGGTTTTGATGCTCTGCAGTAAAGCTTGTGGAGTGTTTAGACAGAGTGTTTTACCAAAGTCCAAGAGATTGGATCATGGATAACAAATTGAAATGGGAAGGGAGATCTGCTGTCCTTACCTCCTCTGAATTAGAACTAATGTTAACAATTGCAGTAAATTTCCCCTAAGCAAAGGGGGTAATTTCTGGTAAACCTTGAACTGTGTAAGTTATGAGAAAGACACTCCCCCAACACCTCCTGAAAAGCCAGACACTCTTCTTGAGTGACCACAGAGCTTGTTTCTGCCTGTCACAGCAAGAAAAATCCGAGGTGTTCCTGTTCTGTTCCTTATACCACCTATCCCATTCCCAAGCTGGGTGCAGGTGCACAGTATTTTTCGAAATAAAGCACTAAAAAAGACAAGCAAAATGGAGGATTTTGATACTGGGAGTCCCTCGGATGGGATTTGAGAGCTCGGTGCCAAGCACTGTATGCAGGCATGTTAAATGGGAGTTGCAGCTAAGCAGGCAAAAAATAAAAATGAAAGAAAGACGAAAAGATGGGGAAAAGAATAGGAATTTTCTCTCAATACAGAGAAGCAATTTAACCCCAGGAAGATTGGCCACAATTTTCAGAAAACACAAAGGGATGTGAGGGGGAAATCTGCACTGCCCAAACTGGAGACAAAGGGACCTTATTTTTGGGGATGCGGATTCTCCATGTTTCCCAGAAAATCAATGCCCGTTAAATTATCTCCAATTGAACAAACTCCTCTTGAGGAAGCTGAAAATCATTCGTTACTTGGGACAGCCTTGCCCTGAGTAATTTGCTCATGGAAACACAAACCCCCTTGCAATGTTCAGGAGCTGTACTTTCATCCTCTTAAGTGTGCAGCCAGTTCCTAAACCACGGACTATCCTTCATCCCTGCCATAAAACAGTCCACTGCAGGAAATCAAAGTCAAGTTAATTTTCTTCCCCTTTAATTCCAGAGTGTTGCCATACAGCTGCATAAAACTTAAATTTGATCCTTGGCTGCCTTTCTTGTGTCACCACAGAGCCACAAGATTGAAGACTTTCTTCTCAACTCAGCCACAGCATAGTGGAAACCCAAGAGTGAGCAAATGCAAGGATGCTTTAAATAGATTGTGCTTGTATTTTTAGGGATGGGTCTCCGTAACTCTCCTGGTAAGAGTGAACAGAATCTCAGAGCATCATTGCTTTCTCTTTGTCTTGTCTATGATGCCCTGGGGCTACCTATAAAGTTTTCAGTTTTAAAATTAAATGGTGCTTACAGTGATGTAAAAAGAGATGAGTCATAAAAGGATTGATGTGCTTGTAGAAAAAGGGTCTTTCCAGAGTATTTAATCATTTCTGTCTAATGTTTCCCCATTATCCATCGGACTGGGGAGTTCTGCAAGAGGAAGCTGCCAAAAATCTGTTTATGGCTTTTGCACTGAAGCTGTGGCACTGAGCTGTAAAACCAAGTCACAGGGAGCAAGATCAGAACGCCCTGTGAAGTAAAGTGAGGGTGTTCCACACTTCACATCTCCTCATGATTGCTCCATTGCTGCCACTGGAGAGGCAGCAAGGAAACACAAAAAGGTCCTGGCAATAGGAGCTTGTCCCTTCAGTTTACAGTGTAAAAACAAAATCAGGGATTTTATTTAGTTATTATTATATTTACTTAATAGAAATAATTAATCTGAAATAATCAAACTGCAATAATGAAATCAATTTGATGAAATAAGAATTATTTGACATGTGAATTATCAGTGTTTAAGAAAAGATTTGATTTTTGCTGAGCTAGGTGTAGAAGCCAGGGTGATGGATGTGTGTTATTGTTGTGAGGGGTGTTTGCTTTTTGTTCCCGGAGCTGTTCAGTGCAGGCTGCAGTTGTTAGCAGTTAACAAGTCCATGAGAGGTGCCTTGGAGAGTGCAGTCGACAGACATTTCTATGGGGTTATGAGTGCATGCAGTGTCTGAACGTGCTCCTTGGCTCCTGCATAATAAACCTGAGGAAAAATAAAAGCTCTGTGTTGCTATAGTAACCTGTATTGATATAAAAAGTGTAGATAGTTTCCTTTGTGGGTGACAGATGCAGGACACTGGTAGCTTAGCCTTTGTCACATTGCCTGGTTGTGCATATGCCACACTGTGTGTTTCTGTCAGCAGTACTTCACATTTGAAAACCAAATATTTTAGTGCAACATGGCTGGATTCTACTTTTTTGGGGGGGAGGAGGGGGGTTGAGTTCACATAACTCAAAGCACTGTTTAGGAAAAAAAAAAGGAAAACAAAATACTGTTTCGACTTACCCATGGCAACTAAAGCTGGCATAAATACATGTCTATTTTTAAATCATAATACTATGCAGCTCTACAACATATGCTCATCTGGCTGGACACAGCAATAACCATCCAGGCATTGCAACTGCCCTTTAACTCCTCCCTAGCCAAATAATCCGTGATGGGATATAAAGTTTGCCCATGAGGTCGTAGAAATGAGAGGGACAGCAGGAGTGGGAGCTGCACCAGCTCCATCAGAATGTTAAATAAAAGCACTGAAAAGCAGAGTTTAGTGGTGATCCATGAGAGGAAAGATGCTGTGAGCACAAGTCCTTCAGTACATTCACTGCTTGGAGTGGTGTCTCAGAGCCAGTGCTTCATTTCTTTGCTGCTTTTAGGTTGACATGCTCCTTCCGATGCCTGGGACAGCACTGAGCTCCTGGAAAAATAACCATTTAGAACTGCACTGTTATGTAAGTTTGGGTTGTTTTTTTTTTTTTTTTTTTTTGCATGGTGAGGAGGGATGAAGGAAAGAGAAGAGCGTGATTAAACTTGTTGTTCTGGGAGCTTTATCTTCCTGGGATTTGTTGGCCCAACATTTTTCAGAAACAATGAGAAAGTGGAGTGTAATGCTAAAATTTGCTTTGACACAGGTCAGCAGTCGCTGTGACAAGCAACAACTGACACTTTATTGTGCAGGATACATGTCTAACTAGGTTTAACTGTGGAAGAAGTCGAGGATACAGGGAAAATAAATCTCCAGAAACCTTGAAATGTGTGTGAGAGTAAGCCCAGTAATTCAACCAGTAAGTATAATTAGTGCCCCAAATTGTGTCGAAGTAATCAGCTGGAATTAGTGAAGGTTGAAATGTTCAGTAAAGTTAGATACGACTTGTTTGTAGCTCCCAGTTAACCTCCAGCTCCTGCTGTCACAGCATCCTTGTTTCCATGTAAGGATGCTGAGCAGAGTTCCCTGTACTGATATTAAGCAAACAGCAGAGGTGCTTGGCTCTTTCAAATTAACTCTGTGGATGAGCTGGGCTGCGTTTTTGTTCTTGGTGTCCTTGGTTCTTTTTTTTTTTTTTTGACAGTCAAAACTCAAGGGAAAAAAAAAAAAAAGAAGGGGAGTTCAGAGAGAAAACCACAATAGAAGGAAAAGGAAAATAAATAAATAAGAGTCCTGCTTAATTTAAGGCCCTGACTTCGTATTATCGTGACATAGCACACCCAGTATTCCACATCAGAGAGCTTTTAAATGGATCTTTTTGGGGTAGCTGCTGTGCTGGATATAACATGGAGCTGAAGTGAGGTTTTAAACAGGAATTATTTCTTCTCTTTTGTAGTTTTGCTTTGAAATTTTGTTTGATTTTAACACCATTTTCATCCTTGGATTGTTTTCTGGTTTGTCTTTCCAGCAACTAGCATGAGACACCTTCCTGTCACAGCAAAGACATTGGATGTATTTTCTTTTCTAAGCATAAAAAAAAGAAGAAAGAGACATGTAGAACTGAATTATAATCAAACAGCATCCTCTTTAACTAGCATGTTAGGTCATAATACAGATATTATTTTAAGTAATTAAAATTCCTACCATTTCCAATGTCAGATTCAATTAAACTCAGAGGAACACAGAAAATACAAGTTTGTTATGCTATGGTATAGACATTTGCATTACAAATTTTGCTTTATAGTCAAGCACACACGACAAAAATTATTACTGTTGTTTATATATGCTATGAGAAACAGTAATCCTCTTTTTCAAACACTTTGGAATTGTTTCTCTCCTCAAAGGGACACAATGAAGCCTTAGTGCTCTGTATTTAAGAAAGCCCAGGCAAAAATAAGACCTTGTTCTTATAGATTCGTGAATGTTTAGCTTCGTGTACATGAGCATACCCATAGGGTCTGAAGAAACTACTCCTGAATGTAAAAACAACCATGGGTAGATGAGTTTATAGGACAGGTCCTTGCCATTAAGATAAATTAAGTAATAAAAAAAGGTTGGTCAAAGACGTTCTTGTTAAAATCTCAATCCGAACCAAGACAGCGGGACTGAAATTAAAAATAGATTATGTTTTTAAAGAAGGATAAACAATTGACTGTTGTACTCATGGAAATATATGAGTGCACATATATATATATCTATATAACTACAGATATAAATCTAAGCTAAGTCAAGTAAATGACTATATAATAAAAAGCTTAACATTAAAAGAAGTTCAGAATTAATATTGACTGTATATCTGCTATCAAACCCCTACAACTAGAGTAGAATTAATTCTCTCTGTATAGTTAAGAAGGCAAAATATAGTTTGTCTTCCTAGGTGCTGAAGCAGCAGTCTGTTTTATATACCAATACACAGAAAATTGATAGGAGGAGGGGGAAGCATTGCTTTTATATTACAATAATTTTCAATAATTGCTGTAATTTTCTGGCTGCCTTGCAAACGCCAGTTGAAATCTGTACAGCACATGAAACATAATGGAAAATAATTGGAAGTGCACTGCATATCATAATCATTGTTCAAGTTATAAAATTACACGGACAAGTCTATATTTCATTGTAGCGTGTAATCTATCAAATGGCAGACAGGCTGCATAATGCAGGTGACTGTGATTCTTTTCAGGGAATTGTTAAACAACTGAATGGTTTGGTACAGCAGCAGCCTTTGCACAGCACCCTTCATTGCTGCTGTGTCTGAAGGGTTTTATGCATTGCAGAAAATTTGCTGAGCAGTTTGAATCCCAGGGAGCACAAGGGAGGCCTGAATCACCCTGATGAACAGGTTAAAATGTGGCTTATTCCCAACTCTTATATGGACATAAGCTCTTACTTGTGCAAACTCCCAGAATAATCTTTTATTTCCTGAGCCAGGTAGTGAACTGTATCTTACTCATCTCCTTTGTGTAGCCAGTGGTATTCCCCCTTGCTGCTCTGAATAAATGAAACTTTGCCATGCTCACTGTTTCCCATTTAATACAGAATATCTTCTATCTATCTATAGATACAGATATAGAATGGATTCTATATTGTCTATTCTGTACCCTAATCCTCTCTTGTTAAGTGACTGTGGAACTTGGCGTGTAGTAAAGGCAACCACCTCCACATCCATGGTATGGATGTCCAACAGGACACTGCTATTTTTGGCAGTGACTGTTATTTTTGGTGCTCATATCCAAATATAGATGACAAATAAGACAAAATTCCCATAATCCCAGGCAAAAATATTAAGCCCTGTCACACAAAAAGTCATTCTTTGGGCTGTTCCCAAACACCAAGCTTGTGAAAAATACTTATCAGGTAGTTTAAAGTTACTGTGTGGTAGTGGGTTTCTGAAAAATGAGGATTTTTAATACTCAAAAGAGCAGAATTCGCTGAGTCATTTTCTCGAAAAGGGGTAGGGTTTTTTCCAATTGTCATTGTTGGCAGCCTGGTTTTTTGCTACAGATGTCGTAATTGCCTGAAATGGAGTGCCAGAAAGAGACTGATGGGATGGTCTCAAGACAAAAAATAATTAGCTCAAAACAAAGCAAGAGTTCCCACACCAATAAAAATTGCTGATTCTGTTGGAATTACAGAAAATCTTTTTTTTTTTTGTTGGTGAATCGATGGTGCTATTAATTGTTGTGCTGTTAATTGAACAATTGTAATTGTACAGTCACTGTTGCAGTTTCTTCCCATACAAATTAGTTTTAAAACAGTTTGCCTTGAGGTGCACTCACTGGTACCACTTCATTTTTTCAGTTGGACATGAAAACTCTAATTTTGGTTGGCATCTGGTGAAATTTGAAGCCTCCATAGTTTCATTAGTTTGTCAAAAAGATAAACCTAATGAAAAGCATATTTTCTAGCACTCCAAACTGAATGTGAAATTAGAAAAAATACTGGGATCTTTGCCTTTTCATGTTTTAGAAGTTTAAAAATGCCCTTGACTGTAAGACCAAATAGGAGTTGTTACTGTATGAGGTTATGGAGCAGGCTCTCATAATTGAATTGAGCAGAAACAGGAATCATCTAAAAGAGAAGGTTTAGATTGCCCTGTCTGTAATTTCTGAACAGCAGCCTGAAATGAAGACAATCCCCACTGATGTGCCAGATCTGTGTGCATGTGGCGCCTGGGGACACGGCTTAGTGCTGGACTTGGCAGTGCTGGGTTAATGGTTGGACTCGATCCTAGAGGTCTTTTCCAGCCTAAATGATTCCATGATGGCACATCAGGCAAACACAAGAGCATCCTCCTCCCAGTGTCCCCTTGCAGTTCCCCCACGTGTACTGGATTGATGTGCAGTGGTTGCTGTGCTGCCAGGTGCCCTGCAACACCTCCTGACATGAAAGAGAGCAAGGCAATTTCCAAACTCCTGGGCTGGAGAAATTAATTTGGACTCACTGAATCACCTCTTGCTTGAGCATTTGTCTATCCAAGAGCTGGGTCTTGCCTCTTGCACAATCCCTAATGACAAAACAGAAGCCATCTACTGATTTCAGCTGGGGCCAAAAGACATGTTCATTTTCAATATCCCTCTTTAATACAAGGATTGGGCCTGGCATTGAATCGGAGGGAATGGTGCCTATGGAGCAGCTTTCTCCCATGGACTGGCAATGGATAAACCTGCCCAGACCAGTTGCTGAGTGAGATCTTACCCAGCCTGATGCTCTGAGGAATCCCTGATGCAGCAGCCAGCAATTCCTCCTGCTCACAAAGAAGCAGACATTTAGCAAAATAATTCGTGGTAAGCCTTGTTTTATCACAAGCTTCTTTAAAGACCCAGAGGCAAAGGGCTTTGGTAGGAGAGCCAGCGCTCTTTCAGTGTGTTGGAACAGCATCTTTAACATCCACTGGTGTATATAGTCTTTGTGAAAGGTGCCAGGCTGATAAAATTTAATCTACATGGCTTTAAAAATATTACTACAGACTGAGCAATTCCTTCAGCTCTGAGCCTCAACCCTGAACAAGACAGGCATCTTCAGGGTGACAAAACTGCTTGGTGCCTGTGCTTTCTTTCTCCCCTGGAAACATTCCTTATTAATATTTTCCAGTTTCTGGGTGGATTTTTTTTATTTATTGTGCTATTGTGGATATATAGAGACACCTTTTCTGGATGCATAACTACAGACAGCAAAGCCAAATGATAGCAGAATGTCATTGCATGTGATGAAGCAGTGGCACACAACCATTTTGCAGACAGCATTAAAATTTCAGTCATGTCCTGTGACTGGAAAAAAGAGAGGAATTTAAGCAGATCCAGAAATGAGCATGATTAAAGACACGGGGGTCTTCTATGTTAGAAGCTTTAAAATATTAATATTAATTACATTTGGAGAGGAGGAGAAATATAAACCAAAGGATGATATGAAAAAACTGAGTCATGAACTCCTGTTTTGCTTAATAGAAAACAATTAAATTTAAGAAATTAATTTAGAAGAGATATGGGAAGTATTTCTTTATAGCATTTCACACTATAATGTATCACTCCAATGTATGCAAACCGGGAAAATATCCTAGCAGAGTTAAATGAATTATCTTTGATTTGATGCAGAATGAATGTTGTTTTTACATTAGCTGGGTTAAAACAGTGTTGCTCAAGTCACCAATCACCACATTTCACACACACAGAGATTGTTTTCCAAAGTAAAAAAAAAAAAATAATAAAAAAAAACACCAAAAAAAAAGCCCTAAAGCAAACATAAAAACCCCCAACAAACCCTTCCTAACTCCCTCCTCGCCAAGTTCTTCTATTTTTGTGGGTTGGGATAACACTGAGGAGTTGATATACTGCGGATCTTCATATTGCAGGTGGAAGAGAAAAACTGGTGCCTTCATTTTAGTGCCTGAACCTAGCAGTGAAACCTGCATTCTAGGGAGCCAGTTCTGACCAGGATGGTATGAATGGGAGTTTTACCTGGGCACAGGGGAAAAGGAGTAAGATCCAGCTGGGAACTGCATGTAAAATGTAAAATAATCCTGATATATTGCCTCTTGTTGGCAGCTGCCAGCCATTGCCACAGGAAAGCCAGAGAAGGTGAATGGGTGGTGCTGATGGGCAATTCCTTTTTTAGCCAGTTTAAGTGTCGAGCTGGAAAACACACTGGCATGCCATTTGTAGGAAAACTAGTTCAATAACATGTTCAATAATAAAATGAGATTTTCTTTTACTTGGATTTAAAAATCAAATGCAGAAGCTGAATATAATTTGTAGCAACATCTCTGAGGAATGTCTTTGTAGCTGCATATAGGCCATGAAAAACTTAAAGAGTGTGGAATACTCCATATAGTGCAACGGAATATATTTATGGCTGAAAAACCTGAATTTTTCCAAATTTGACTGTGCAGAAATGAGCATTTCATATTGGGACATTTTAATTGATCATAGAAAGACTTGCAAGAGAAGTGCCTGGAAGAGATCGTACCTTGGGGTGGCCTAAAATGGGCACAAACAGCAAAAAAAAGGCACTGAGAGAACAATAGGCACAACCCTCCAGTGCTGGGGCATGGAGTCCACAAGCTAAAAGTTCTGTTCTGCCTCACATTGCCTTGAATTATTCTCTGCAACAGCTTTTGCCTTGCTTTTGCCTTGTGCTGAGCTCCATTTTCATCAGCTGCCTCATCGGACAGGAATTTTTAACTACAAACTACTGGGGTTGTTGTGGGGTTTCTTCTTTTTAGGGGGCTATTAGTGTCAAGCCCAACTCCATGTCATTTTGAAATCACCAACTTGTTCATCACCTGAATCCTCTCCTTATGTTTCCTTCTTTGACTCTCATTCATTTCTGCGTCTTTTACGACCTCATTACTATTTATATTTCAAAGCGTATTAAATCTTGATTCCACATGAGGAAAAATTAGAAAAGACAAGCCGCCCTCAAGTCTGTCTGTACGAAGAAATTCACAGAAACTAATACTACATGGAAATGGTTTGTTACTTAGGAATCAGTGCTCTGTCCTTACTGATGTCTTTGATGTTATTTATAGCCTTGTTAGGAATCAGGATTTTAAACAAAAACATGGTTACGGTTTATTTTCACTTCAGTGTTTCCCGTTTATGGGATCGTTGCTTCAGAACTTAGAGTGCTTCCATAGGAATAATTAATCTCCTCCTGAGCAAAAAGGGAAAGGTGTCTGATGGCCACCTACTTGCTTTTCTCACATCAGGAGTGTCTGGAGTCTGGGATGGCCTCTGTGATAATTATGGACTGCCTTGGGGCTGTTGTAAATTGGGTTTACCTGCCTGATTCCTCGGGGACTGTGCACACAGCAAGAGGCCGTGAAGGACAGGTAGAGGTTGAGCTATAATCCCTTCTGTCTGGCTGGTTCCCTCTACTAGAGCAGAGCTGAGATAATGTAGGAAGAGCTCATCTGTCCTGGGAATTCCCCCATGTTGGGCATATCCTTAGGTAATTGGAGTCTGCTGCAGTTTCAGGTTTACAAAGCTATGAAAGAAAAAAATATCAACTATTGAAATCTGAGCATATTTTAGCTGAAAAATAGTAACTCTCCTCTGCAAGAATAGATTTAGGAAGTTTTGTTTTATTTCAGAACCAAAATTAGAAACTTTCTTCCTTTCGAGTAGATAGGCTGGTGCTCTTCAAGAGACTGAAGTGCCCCACCCAGGAGAAATGGAGATAATCCTTAAAATCCATGCTGAAACTTTGTTTGTCTTGTCAAGGTTTGTTTAAATCCAGATCACTTTCCTGATCCAATTGAGTGGCCACCACAAATGCTTATGTTAATAAATGCTAATTCACCTCAGAAATGAGAGCCTAGGGGAGGGACTAGTTCATTCAGAAGCACTTGCTTTCCTATTATTTTAAAAGTGCTGTATTTATAAATCATTGTGGTTTTCATGCCGTACATCACTGCTTGATAATTTTTACAGTGGAGTGGCCTGAAATTAGGAAGTTATCTGTACAACTGTTTTGTTTGACAGTAAGAACAGAAATTACCAGAGATGAGCAAGTCATTCAGGAGATAAGCATCTTTAATTAGCCTTGTCTGTGTGTTCACAGATAGCCTGTAAATTAATATTCGCAGTTGACTATAGTGATCTTTTCATCAATAGATGGTTCGTGAACAAATCCACTGTAAATATTTGCTTCTTTACAGCCCAGCTAATGCTTGAGTTATGTAATTGTGATTATCAGATAGGATACTGCCTTTTTCCTGTAGTCTAGTGATATTAATTAAATTTATTATCACAAGTGTTTGGGAAGAAAAGCACGTTGGGAGGATAATCTCTCAGGAAAGATGGCCAGAAAGAAAGGAATAGCAGATGCTTCTGTTATCAAAAGCTGTTTTATGACAGGTAGAAAGATGGATGAATAGGTTGATTAATCAACTTTGATTGATCTTGGGGAAATACACAGCTTCTAGTGGAAATTTTTAGGAAATGCTTACACCACCAGTAAATCTTGGATTCTGCATTGTCTTAGCCCTTTCAGCAAGAAATTGTTAAATTGTCTAATAGAAAGCACACAAAGCAGGGAAGGGGGCACCATTTATGTGTTAGCTTCTCTGGGTGAAATGCTTGCCAGACTCCAGTTGGTAGCATTTTCCAGGGACATCTGGGGCTTTGAAATTATGTTCAGATGACATGATCCTAGTTGTGTTTTTCGTCTCTCCACACGCACGGAAAGTAAACATATGCAGGTGGTTTTGATGCCACTTATTCAAATTAGCATCTGAATTTTTGAACAACCTCTTTATCAGAGCTCGAAGATGATGGGAATCGTGTTCTCTTTTTATTCTTTACAAACATTTTGTAAAGCATCTTTGATACTGCGAGTTGTCATCCCAATCAGCGGTATGAAGTAAATGAGTCTGTTTTGGGGATCCGAGCTGAGAAATAAATGCTCAGTGGCTTGCCTCAGTAAACAACCTCTTCTTCTTGGAAATGTTTATGCTTTTGTAGAACTAAGACACTGAAATGTGAAGTACAGGAATGTCTGTTATTTGTATTAAATCAAGATTTTATTCATAGTCTCACAGTAATATTTTTTTATATAATTGGTGCTGTGGTTTTCTTAATAAGATATCTGTCCTTGCCTTCATTTTGTGTTAGTCTTCACATGACATCTCTCATTAGATACTATTTTACTGGCACTAAAGAGAACACTACTCTGAATTCTGAAGCTGCTCCCTTTGTCACAGTCCCTCTTGTAATATTAATGGCAGTTAAAAATAACTAGTTCTGTTTTCTCCATTTCCCCTGCCTCGCCTCCTGTGTGTGCTGGCTGCATTTTTATTTGTGTCTCTGACAGACTGTATAGGTCTCCTATAGCGATGAATTCACCGACCAAATCTTCCTCTCTTTCATATAAAAACAGTTCACTGCTGAGTGCGTGGTGGAGATTCTGCTTTCATTATTTATGAAAACAATCACGCTGGTGTTTTTCACTCTCTTCTCTCTGGTAAAAGGGTAATTTTGTACTTACAGGCTCAGAATAAGCTTCAGTAAATTGAGGTTGGCTCAAGCAGATCAAGTCTCCTTTGCTTTGTTAGGAAATCTGGGCAGTGGAGATTTTCTAGTGGCCAGAGAATGCTGCCCCAGACTATGTACACAAGCATTTCTAGACCTCAGACTGGACATGGGATGTGTCAGAAATGCTTCTGCTCCTGTCCAGACTGGGATCAGGATCTGAATCAGCTGTCATCGCCTGTCATGGGTTGGGAACCACGTAAAATTTCACAGCCAGGGGCTTCTCCTGAGCAGTCAGAGTTCAGCAGAGATTGCTGGAGACAAATTTTTCTCCGAGTTACCTCCAGGAACACTTCCATAACTGCCAGGGTGCCAGTTAGTGACAGATAAACAAACTGACAGCAAGACTCTCTTTGCCTCCCAAACCTTACAGTTCACAGACTACCAGCAGTCACTACATACAAGGCATGTATGAAATACATGTAAATGAGTGATGTGAGGGTGGTGAGGCACTGGAACAGGCTGCTCAGAGAAGCTGTGGATGCCCCATCCCTGGCAGTGTCCAAGGCCAGGTTGGATGGGGCTCTGAACAACCTGGTCTAGTGGAAGGTGTCCCTGCCCACAGCATGGGGTTTGAATGAGATGGTGTTTAAGGTCCCTTCCAACCCAAACCATTCCATGATTCCAAGATGATGTATTTCTGCATGCAGAGTTGAAATGCTGAAATTGATGTTGCAAGCCTAGCTATAACATACGACTGTCCAGGAATTTTTGGGAAGGAGGACATATATCAACTATGGACAGAGCTGTATTGTGACAGGACCGGTGCAGTTCATCAGCTTTCTGCTGCTTTAACTCCAGAGCAGCTCAAATAATAGCCAGAGGATTCACTATTCTAAATTGCCCAATGCCCTTAGAGTCCTTCTGCAGTTCTTATTTCAAAAACCTCATCATTTTTTTTTGTGGGTACGCATTACTGTAGGAAGATAATATATTTAGAAACAACGTCGACTTTGTTCCGCTGCTTCAGCCGATACCGGATGGCCTCGGTGCGCATCCCTAATCGACAGCTGTAGATGGCTGCAAAACGACTTGAGTATTTCATTTTGCTCCTCCAGACCAAAGCCTGGACTCATATATTCCCCTCAGATATTTCCTTTCCTCACTTAAAACACCCTTCCTGTGATTTTTCTGCAGCGGCAATGTTTTAATTGATCTCCTGGAGCCCTTGCTTCCCACCGCAGCGAAGGCAGCCCTCAGTGGCACGGGCAGTTCATTAAGCCCTTTAATTCTGCCTCACCCAGCCTCACATTGACATTTGCAATGGCAACAACCAGCGCTGAGGCAACCCGAAAGGGGAGGGGGAAGGGCAAGCTGAAGTCTGTCACCAGAGACAGAAGACAAGATGGGATATAAATAGATGTGAATCACTATTGTGGCATCACGATCGGAGAAAGGTGTCGTTTCTTTTTGTTGCCGAAGAAACTCCAGCTGCACACAGGGAGTGAATTCATAGCAGGTACAAACCCCCTTCTGGGCAGAAAAAAAAAAAAAAAGAAATAAAAAAATTGTTTCTCTATTGCCCAGGTGTGGTCTTCATAGTAGTTATAAATAATATGAACATTGCATACATATATATGTGTGTATATAGCTACAAATGCAAATATATATAAACTCATATAATACACACACACACATATAAAATATAAATTCCTTAATATATAAAAACTCCTTAATATACATAAACTCCTTAATGTATATAAACTTCCTAATCCCATGCACTACAGAAAATTTATATCAGTTGGGGGTAGAAACACCCAAACTGTTCTGGCAACACAGACTACAGCTGAAAAAGACCATGCTGCAATTAAAATGGGGTGGTCTCCAAAAAGAAAACTGTATTAATCTTCTGCAGAGACTGAATGTATAAACATTAGGCAGAGAGGGGGAAAATGCTCTGCATGCTGAAGGAGCTCAAGTTTATATGAGAAATTTTAATTAGAGAGCAAATCCAGTGTTTCAGTAGGCTGCAATTGCAATTTTAGAATTTTCTTGCTTCAGCAATTCCAAATTTAGCCCTCAAGACATCCACTTTCTCTATAATAAGCTGATGTTGAAAGTTAACAATGAATACATGTAGTAAAGCCACAGAGCATCTAGGAATAGAGCTGATAGCGTTTCGCCAAGGCACTCCCAACCCCTCTGGCATTCTCCTCAACTTCCTCCATCTCCATGGGATAGCTCAGGGGGTCGGAGCACAGGGGAGGGCTGAGGAACCACCGTTTGGGCAATTTGTGTATTACAGGGCTGTGAGTCCTTCAGCGAGGGCAGCTCTGCTCTGAGTGCTTGAACACAGATGTTTTAATGCACTGCTGTAAATTCTTATGCCTTGAACTTCAGGAGAGCCCTTGTTACCACGCGCACAAAATAAACCCCAGGCATCGGCAGAGTCACAAAAATGATGTTTTCTCTACCAACAGCAAAAGTTCAGGTCTGTGTGAGCTCGTACCCAACCTCATCCGCGGCTCCATGAAGCCTGCTCTGCACACCTGGGCAGGAGCTCTCCCAGGGCCACCTGAGTCTCTCTCTGATGAAGGGATGAATCCACAGGAGGCTTTGAGCCAGCCTCCACATCCATCCTCTCTTCTTTATGGAAAGGTGCAGTAGCAAGGGACATAGATGAAACTTCTGTGTAGCTCTGTAAGTCTTGGTCATATTTTTTGTCTCTGGGAGCTGGTGCTCTTGACATCATTTAAGGCAGCCCAGCTATAGTTTGAAGGGCAATAAAGTGCTAAGCCAGCTCACAGCCTGCTCCTGTCTCTGCATCCTGAGATACTGATGCTGAGGGATGAGACAATGGGGCTGGGGGAGGTGTTCTCATTCCTGGTTTTCCCAAAAGCTCTGTTCAAAAAAGCAGCATATTTGCCAAAAGATAGGTTATACAAAATTGGCAAGATGTTTATCATGCTGCAGAGTAAAGTTGCTGTTAGGAAAGCAAATGTAATTAGTGGCTCATTTTCATAAGAGGTGATTTACAGCAAAGAGATGATGCTATATCAAAAATCTTTGAAGGTTTCACTTTTGTGCATTTCTGAAAAGGTGCCCTTGTGTCTGATGAGTCCCCTTCTCAAGAGCAGATGACAAGTGAGCACTTTAACAGCAAAGCTTACTCTTAAATGCTTTTTTTGGCCGTAGTAAGCATTACTCCTTCAGTCTAGAGCTCCTGTGGATGGATGGATGGAGGAGGTTTCTCCTAGTCCGGCTCCTTGGTTGTGCAGGGAAAAGGCACTGATCCCACTGGAATGTTTGGAGGCAGACTGGGCACTGGCACTCCAGGGTGGTGGACTAGGCCTGGGAAAGGATGAGAGGAAAAGAAGAAACAGGAGACAGACCTGCTGGCAGCTGTTTGATCATTTGGGTATGTTAACACCGTGAGGCCACAGATCCCTTGCTTTTGCCAGGGTCATGCCCAGCTGTCTGTGTTAGAGGGAATAACTGCTACACCCACCAGGGGCTGGAGGAGAAAAACAGTGCACCAAGGAGACAATACCTTTCACGCAGCTTTCACGCTGCTATTGCACCTTTCTGCCTCATTTCGGGACAACAGATGTTGCTACAAAAGTAGTCTGCCTTTCTCCTTTCCCACCACCAGCACACCAACACCACATTTAACTTACATTGCTCTGAACGTGGCCCTTCATCTCAATGGGTTCTTTTCCCTCGTAGCATCTCTTTCGTGCTTTTTGGGAGAAATGGTTTTGAACCGCTCCCATTTTCTCCCCGTGGCCGGGGGCTGTCAGTGTCTGTTGTAGCTCAGGTGGTGTGGGACAAGGTTTAAAGCCAGCCCAGCCAATGGCTGTCATCAACACACTGCAGCCTCAAAGTCACCTGGAGCATTCCGAGCAACAGGCACTGTGTACCAGAGGAATGAAGGTGAAACCAAGCTAAAAAAAAGTTTAATAGCACAAGAAACCAAGAAAAAATAGCTTGGTTTAGAAACCAAGCTAAAATAGCACATACCTTGTGAAACCATTAAGTGTGATCACACCTAGGACACCCTGCTTTCATGGGCACCAACTTTGCTCACAGAGGGATTTAAAACAAACTAATGACCAGGATGCTGTTGTTATTGGCTATTGCAACACCCTGGCTGTCGCTTTATAAGCTGTATGTTGCATATTGATTGCATTTGGATGTGATGTGGTGAGCTCTGTGGCGTTATTTCTCATCTCACCCTGCAGAAGATCAGGATAACCCAGCAATGTACACACAGGTATATTTCTCTTGGAAGAGGACCACTACTTGTGCAATTCATCTCCTCATCCCAGACACAGGACTAGGAAAGGCTAACACAGCAGTGTGAATGTATGGCAAGGAAATAATTTTAATGCTTTAGTTGCACAGAGTGAGAAAGATGGGAGACTTCTGGTTGAAGAGGATTGCCTTTTCATCTGGAATGCCACATGTAGTGTTCTATGTAGTTTGAAACAATTTAATTGTGGCTTTTCTCCGCCTTGATTCAAAGCACATCCAAACTAAAATAATAATAATAATAATAATAATAATAATAAAAAAGCTGAATGAAATTTTAAAAGCTTGTTTAATGAGACAATTCCTGTCAGAGGCTCCCTGAGTCTTCATCTTCTCCCCTGTGTATGAGTTGGAGTGCTAATATTTCCATAACCTTGCCCCTGGTTGCTGAGCCTCTGGTGCAGCTTTGAATTCACTATAGCGAGATGAATGTGCTTACGGGGATGTAAAAAGCCATTAATACCCAGCCAGGTCAGTAGGCTATTTATACACTGCATTCAGTTTTACTTTGGAGACCCTCCAGGAGGGGTTTTGGGCTGAGGAAGTATCTATCTGGGTAAGGAGCTGCAGAGGAGCAGGGCATGGCTCTGCCTCAGGATAAAGCTGCAGTTCAGCTCTGCAGAGCTCACTGTAAGCTCCTATTTGGCCATGCACTCCTTATCCCATCACAGTGCACGTATGCAAGATGTACAGGCATGGGCATGCCCTGAGACTCTCCTAAATTTAGAGTCTGGCACATGTTTAAGCTCTCTTCTGCACGCTGAACTATATTTAGAAGGTGTGGCTCCAATAGCAAATCCTTTTCCCTCTATTCCCTGCTTTTAAACCTTTTGAGACATATTTATACTTTGGTCTGTACTACCTATTGCCTAAACACATGGAGATATACTGCTTTAATGGTATTTTTTTAATAGCAAACCAAATCTTCAAATATGGAACTAAAACTGCTGTTATAGCATAGATTTATCACTGAGACTCTCTCTCGGTGTTTGGTCCATTAATTCATTGCAAAGACGCAACAGCTTTTGACTTTGAATTTCCAGTTGATGTAGCTTAGGTATAGGCTGTTTTCCTCAATATTGCTCCTCAAGGGCTAATGGCACACAGGGTTTCATAGCCAAAGTCCATCCCTGATCCATGCTTTCCCTGAGTGCCACAACTGTTTACTTGACCCAGTTACAGCAGGAAGTGTTTGGATCACTGAGAAGAGAGTGTGGGGACCATCCTTAACTCATTCCCAGGGGCAGATTCTGGTGCCTCTGGTTGCAAGTCCAGTCCTTTCTGGAATCACAGAATTGTTTATATTGGAAAAGACTTCTAAGATCATCGACTTCAACTATTAAGCCATCACTGCCAAGTCCACATCACAGTTTTCCCTTCCCCATGACCTGAGCTGTTTCTTGTGCTTAAATGTGAAAGTCCTGATACTTCAGCAGGTTTTGAATAAAGTATTAGCATTTACAGATGTGTTTTGTGGCTATATTAAAACAGTGTTTTGTTTAGTGTCATTGTTTAGACTGAGTTGGAGGGCCACCTTTACATCCTTAATTTCACTCAAAGGCCATCAGGGAAACTTGGCTCACACAGAGCACCCTGATGCTCTTTAGAGGATCTGCTTTTCTTAGGAAGTCAGGTTACACCAGTGGGAAGTCTGTACATGCCAGAGGAGCACTAGGCATGATTCTGAGGAGTCCCGACCCCACACCCTGGGAAGGACACCCATAAACCAGAGGACCCGCCTCAGCCAGGCTCTGATTCTTCCTCTAGGCTCCAGGAGACTGAGCTGGGGTGGTTCTGTCTGGTGTTGAAAATTCTCCTTTCCCTCTCTCTTCTCTCTGGGATTATCTCATCAGGAATAACAAAGAGGAGGGTGCCAGCAGGCTGCTGTTCCATGGTTTGGGCATGTTGTGTATCCTTGTGCCTCAGGTACCTGCAAAGGGTGCCAAGCCCTTGCTAATGTTCATCTCAGATCGAGGGCTGTTGGCGTAAAATAGCTGACTAAAATTATTCCTCATTCCTTCCTCCTCCAGTATTTCATTCCCTGAGGAAAGGAGTCTGTATTGATATATGACTCAATGGGAAAAGCAACTATTCTTTTCCATAGGTATCTAAAACTGTTTAGTTCATTTTTCTCCTCTCATTTTTGTTCTCCTCCAAGCTCCCAGGCCGTGTGGAGCCATGCACCACCTGTAACTCTTATCTGCTTCCATGGGGATCCAGATGCCCTTTAAACAGTGGCTGGATTATTAACAGCTCACAGCAGAGGAGGGAAATTTAATACAGCAAACGGATCAGGCTGGAAATCTGTGAAAAGCTGACTTGTCTTCTTTTTTCCCCTGCTGCCACTAGTCCATCTTCCTCCCTTCCTTTCTGTTGCTCACAGAAAGATGGCCATATGGGAGGTGCCTGTTTTGGAGGATGTTATGGAAAAGTTCTGGAGGATAAATACCAGGTAGAGATGCAATCTTACAGCAAGCTTTTCTGAACTGGAGTGAAGCCTCAGCCATTTGCACAGGAGAAACAGCATCCTGGGCTCTGTCAGAGCATTTTCTTGTGCCTAGGAGTGCCCAGAGGTCCCAGACTGTTCTGGTCCCAGTTTCTCATGTGCTGCTCAGGAAACACAAATAAACCCTTGTGTTGTCAGGCTGGGACACAGCAAGAAGTTCCCTTGCTTACAGCTGGTGTGGGGAATGCTTTTCCTCAGCCACACATGTCCTTTTATAGGGAGGAAAGGCTTGCAAGGGGGAGTGTGAGCAGAAATGGCATCTGGGCTTGCTCTGCGAGCATCTCCCACCCTGTGCCAGGGCTCTCCCATCAGCACTGCAGGTGGGAGCCAGGTAGGACCCTCAGTGCCTGGTTGCCTTCTCAGCTCTCCCCAGTCCCACCAGCACCAGGAAACCACTCCAGCTGCCTCCCCTCCTTTCTTGTGAGGAGATGACTTTGATGAGGCAGAGGAAGCACAGGCTTCACCCTTGCTACTCAAAAGCGGCAGCTGAGGGTGGTCCAGAGGGCAGTCCCACATGTTCCAGGGAGGGAATGAAGGAATTATTTTCTTCTGTATCTACCTCAGAATTTTCATCACTAATAAATTAAATGAGTACTTCCAAAAATGAAAAAAAAATCTTTGGCTCACAGGGCTCTGAAAAAAATCACATAATCTTTCAAATTTCTTTTTTTCCTAGTCAGTTATTCAGATAGCACCCAATAAAAAATGCAAAGCTGGATTGGTATGAGAGGTGGGAAAAGTTTTAGCTTAGAATAACATTAAACAATCAAAACACAGTAAAAGATAAATTCCTGGAGTGCAATTGCATTATGCCAAAAGCAGACATGGTCATATGTATTTGACACCTATAGCAGTTTGGAATTGTCTGATCCTGTAATATTTCTCAGATGATTAAATACAGCTCAGATTTGTGCACTGCACAGCAACCTGAGCTCCTTTACTACCCATGTACTCCTGGATGCCAGCTGTGTGTTCATTTTCACAAGGAATCTGCAACTGAATAATCACAGTGGTCAAGGAAAATCTGAAACTGAAGATAAAAAAAGTCAACAGAATTCCAATTTAAGTCAGTACTAAAGCAGTCATCTTTAAGGTCTTTTCTCCTTAAAATAAAGGAGAAAGGGAAAAGAAAAATAGGTAGGATAGTTTATACCTTTCAGATTTACTTTTTCAGGGTGTTTTCAAATTCAGAGGGAAAAAACCTCCAAACTCTGCATGGGTATTTCAGTTCTTCAAAGACTTAAATCCTGATACCACAAAACACATAGACCTTGGACAGAAATGAAATGAAATGAAATGAAATGAAATGAAATGAAATGAGGAACTCTGCATTCTGCTTAGATTCAGAACCTGAAATTCAGAAAATTCTCCATCATGATTTTAAAAAGTTGGTCTGTATACAGTTTGTTATGTGCCTTCTCAGTGTTGTTTCAGACTATTTTTTTTTGTGCAGTCTCTGCTTTACTACGTTCAGAGAAAATTGCTTGAAGCAATGGTTTGTACTTCCAGATTCTGTGTTAAAATTGTTCCTCCAATATTAGGTGTTGTCTCAATGTGCTTATATTTGTGTGCTGTGTATTGAGAGATTGTATCTCTGAATATACTCAGATGTTACTCCCCAAAACCAATGTATTTCCCTCGAAAGTGGTTGTCATCAAAGGTGCAATTTTTGACAATGATTTCCCGAAAGTGGCTGTTTTCCATGCAAAAGATTTATGCAGGCTGATAACTTGTTTGACACAGGCTGTCAGAGTACTATCAAATGTTTAGTTACTACTGAGCTCTGCTGAGATGGATGCTGTGAGCTGGAGGTAAAAGCTCTCTTTGCAATCATCCCTCTGTCTTCCAGGAGACAGGCAAAAAGCACAGAGTGCTCCGGAATGGGCCAGGAGTTATTTTTTTCTCTTAAAAATATCTCTCAGGAAATGTGGAGATGACACCATAGTTTCTCTGAGAACACCTCTTATCCTGTGAGAACACCTCTTATCCTGACATTTCCCAAAGCTTTTCCATAGAGCCCCTGTTGGGGAAGTGGAGATGAATGAAAGTGAGGAGTAAGTAAGGAGCCTGCTGACAGATGAAAGCAGTAACTACCTAGCAGAGCTACCCAGGCTTGGCCTGTGGAAGCAGAAGGGTGGTGTCTCCTTCTGCTTTTTAGCCTGTAGACATTTGTCACCCTTTGGTCGGATTTCCACGCTCCTCCTCACAAGGGTGGAATTCCATTGGCTTCGCTTAAATTATTACTGGTTTAGATATTGTTATGTTTTTGGAGACCCTCCAAATTCAGTCTAAACCACTGAGTTTTACATGGCTTCCACTCAAACCCATTAATTGGCATCGGTTCAGCTGAAACTTGGTCAAAGCTTGACATCAGCTTAGCATATATTTGGGAATTTTCAAAATGATGAGTGCTGGGTGACACATGTCCTCATCGTTTCCATTACTTCCTAATGGTAGGTGTATAACAAGCCAAATCTGATGTGTCTAAGTCAAAATAAATTCATTAAGTCAATTTATATTTGCATTTTGCCAGACTGTGATATCGATCTGCATGCATTTTGAGACACGGGAACATTGTGCCTATGTCCTAGGAGAGTTTATTGACCAAATACAGGTCAGCAGATGCTTAGCAAGCAGCTTTCACCTCTTGTAGTTTTTTCCCAACGAACAAGGTTCCATTATCTAGAGTTTTACAGAAATAATCTCAGCAAACTATACATGAGACTTCAGAGCTCATATAGGAGGAGAATATTTGACAAAAAAGAAAGAAAAGAGTGCCCATTTAAAAAAATGGAAGTGAAGCAGCTGGAAAGTACCAGAGGAGTTTGCATTCTTGATTCCTCTTTGACTATTTGTGTCAACATCAAATATCATACCCATCATGAAATGCATAGCATAAAGAAATGCAATAGCAGATCAACATCCCTGGATATCTGGAGGATTCCACCGCGTTGGTCATTCGGTGTGTTGCAAATCTACAAAGGAAATAAATCTATTCAACTTATTATTAACCTTTTCTCTTCCCCTCTTCCGTTTTTCCCAAATCTAGCATTAAAGATAGGCCAAGAATTTTGCAGGTGGGGTTATAAACTTAATGTGAAGCTTTAATCTAGAATATAAGGTGTGGAAACATGCTTTTAGTATGTGTGTGTGGAGACTGTTTTTACCAGGGGAAATATTCTTCTGCCCTGAGGTTTTTGTTTGTTGCTTCAACTGAAGAAAATGAGGCTGTTAATTTTGAAAGTTTTAAATGACAGCCTAAGTTGAGGAGGAAATCTTGGTGCTGCTGCTAACCGTTCACCCACAGAATTTAATAATACAAATAATTACAGAAATAATGCAAAATGCAAGCAGGCAGCAGCATCTTTGTCAGCTGTTTTTATAAAGAAGGCAGAAACCTTTGAAAGGAGAACAGCAGCGAGGAGAACAGGCACACTGGGATATGGACCTGCTCTGTACGAGCAAGGGATTTAAGAGTTGCTTTTCATCAGTTCATGCCAGCAGCAAGTTTCATCTCCAAAAGCTAAAAATTTGGTTCTCATGCATTTAACTTCTAGCTAGTTGGAGCCTTTAATAGGAGCCTTGTCCACTTCATGGAGGCTCTGGTGCTTTGAAAAGTGTAGCTTTTGCCATGCCTAATGCTGCTCTGCTTTTATGCTAAACTGAATAAACACTATCTGTTTTAACACTCGCTTTCCTTCTGCTTAGTGCTTGGCACCCAACATTAATAAAAGTTTGTTTTGTGAAACTGTGCTTCCCTGGGCCCATGAGGGATCATGTGGCTTCTGCATGCTCTGCTTTACTGTCCAGAGAGGCGGCTGGAGAGGATTTGGACATTTTACTCAGCATATACTAAGTTCAAGTACACTGTTTTTTTTCCCATGCTTTGCCAAATTTTTTTCTGTGTCAAAGCTTGGCTTGTGGCTTGGGGAGTATGTGCCTGGCACGCTGGGGGGTGCTGGGGGAAGCGGGGGGCAGCTGAGGAACATATGGCTGCAAACTGCGATTTTTTTGTTTTCCTTATCCCCCAGAATTGCAGGAGCTGTGAGTTTAGAGCACCCCCCCAGGGCTTCTTTAAATTGCATCCAGCTGCAGTGGCCTCTAATGGGAATAGTCCATCACAGCGGTCAGCAACGTCAACACCGCTCCCAGCCGCAGCTCCCAAATCCGCGGGCTGGGTTGTGGCCGTCCCTGGGGGCTGGAGGCATTATTATTTCTCCAAACATATTGCTGAACGCTGTGCTATCCCAATAAAAATGTGGAGAGAGTCCTAGGAGCACCCCACGTGAGTGAACACTGCCAGGTAACACAAAGTGACAAACTGGACTGTAACCGAAGGGACCTGGCTCCGTAAAGGGACTCTGACAGCGTTTGCAGCACACTTCAGAATGTGTTCTTAATGGGATTGAGGTCACCCAAGTGACATGGGTATGACAGAAGGCAACACGAAAATCTGTGGCCTGGTGTGTCAATAGCAGTGAAATAACATGGGGATTATGCAATTATTTTCAAGAGCAAGTTAACAATCAGGGAGCAGTCACGCATTAAACCATTTATAGACTGGAAATAACAGCTTCTTAACCTACTGTAAACACTGATTTTATTTTATTTTTTTTTTTGCTAAACTGCTGTAAAACACAAACAGCAACATGCACATTATGTGATAACTCAGGAAAGACATAATAAATCCTAATTTAAACTGAAAAGGAGCAAATTGAACAAGCCTGGGCTGCGGAAGCACCACCATCTAAATCTAGCACGGGGTTTGAACTAAAGATGTTACAGCGTGAAAGGTCAAAATCATCCAACGGCTTCTCAAAAGGCTTGTTCTTTATGGAATATGAATTCTCTTATGGAATGTCTTTCCCCTCAGTCCCTTCCTCCCCCAAATCCTGGGAATATTAAGAAATGCACAAACCAGATGACCTCTGTAGAAAGATGAATGGAGGTATTATAAAGAGATGAGTGTCTGCAGATGGGGAACAGTCATCCTTTTTGTTGCTTCCCTCTCACTGTAAAGTCTAGGAAAGAAATCACGACCCCATTAGTGTCAGAGTGAATGTAGCCAGAGAAAGGATGGGTCAGGATATTCACCACTGTCTTCTGTGTACCAAAACTTGAGAATCTCACTTGACAAACCCAAATAGGTCTTTGTATTTTCGTTATTCCTGAGCTCGCAGAGGCTCCCATAGCTCATGCATTTCTCTTCACTGTCCACATCTTGGATGGAATCTGTTCACAGCAGACCCTGGGCCTGCCCCTGTAATCCCATTCCCTGATGGTGTGAGGAGTGAAGTCCACTGTCCCTTAATCCTGTAGGGCTGTGCTGAAATACAGCATCACGGGGTTTTGGTAGCAGTGGAAGAGACAGAGAAAGGACCAGCATATCGAGAAGAAAATCTGATAAGCAACCTCAAGCTGTTCCCCCAGCCCACATAGCTTCCCATCCATGCTCTGCCTGATTTGGAAGGTGGGCTTCAAATTGGGCTTCCTGTTTCTTAAGGCAAATCCCTGCATTAATCACAAAGGAACTTCCTTACTGACTTTCAAGCTCTCCTTCTGCCACTCTGATTTCTTCACAGGATGCTTTTGGAAGTAAAATAAAACAAAATGTGAAATTAAGAAAATTTAAAAAAACAACAAACCCACACCATGTTTCCTGCCCAATACTCAAGGATGAGAGCATGCAGCTGATGGGAAATAGATGAATACATGTATTTTCTTTGATCTGCATGTTTCTGTGCCCATTCTGTGTTTGTGTTTCTTCAGCAAATGGGGTTGGGAACATTCTGACTGTTGGGTTTGGGTTGTTTGTTGTTTTTTGGGGTTTTTTTTAATATTTACACTGCAAACACAACATGAAAGCGTTTAGTTTGACACTATAGTCATTCCAGGAATGCCAGATTCAGCTTGGTTCACCTAAATTGTAGGCTTTAAGCCTAACGGGTGAGACCAGCTGAGATTTGAACCTCCAGCATGTTCTTCAATGACAAACTGAAGCAAGAGTGGACTTCAACCCTCCTTTTTGAAATTGCTTATGATTTCAAATACTCATCCACAAGTAGTGCAAAGTTCTACTTTTGCTGATGAGCCTCATTTTGTGGAGTTTTCCATGAAATGAAATGAAATGAAATGAAACAACCGTATCAGAAGAGTCAGACATATTCTCATTAAACGTTACTTATGTTGTTTTATTTCCTTACATTTGTTTCTAACTTACCTTGTTTTAAACTTTGTCCTAGGCAATGCCCAGCTTTGTGATCCATTGATTCCTGTATCCCTCCCAACAGTGTTTTGGGGCTCAGGAGGTCTGACCAGTCCTTGCACTTCTCCTTTGAGTGGCTCTAGCACCATACTCAGTGCCATCACACCCTCAGTTTTTGTCTGTGCCTGGCAAATCTTCCCACTTTTGAAATACCTCCTTGTGAAAAGGCAAGATTTATGGAGAATCCAGTCTTCCAGCTAATGTTAAAGAGCTGAGGAGGAGTGTCCCAAAACAGAGCTCAGGCTGGGACTTGCAGACATTTGTGTTTTCCCCCAGCTGGGTGATTTCATCACTGAAATACAGAAGAGTGGGAAGTCAGAGCCATGCTACAGGTGAAAGAACAGGGGCAGGCTGGTAAATGAGTGTGAGGGAGATGTACAGTCTGTCCACAAAACCCAGAGTAAAGCTACTTTTGAGGATAAAGCAACAAAGGCGAAGACCAAGGATGCGACTCAGGACCTCTGTAGTGGGTGTGAAGGGCACAGTGGGTGGAGGGACTGTTCACAAGGTCATATAGTGATAGGACAAGGGGTAGAAGAAAATATTTCCTGTGAGGGTGGTGAGGCCGTGGCTCACCACAGGTCGCCAAGAAAAACTGAGGATGACCCTTCCCTGGAAGTGTTCAAAGCCAGGTTGGAGGGGGCTTGGAGCAACCCAGTCTAGTGGAAGGTGTCCCTGCCCATGGCAGGGGGGTTGGAACAAGATGGTCTTTAAGGTCCTTTCCAACCCAAATTGTTCTGGAGTCTATGACTCTGTTATATGATTGCAGAAATGAAAAGCCACAGAAGGACCAAAATTTAGATTCAGTCCAGAGAAGAGCTACAACTCTCAGAAAAGATGCTCCAGAAATGAAAGTATTCCATAAACACACTCAGAGTTTGGAATCATATGTTCCTTGAAATGAAGAAAGTCCCTGGCTGCCTTGACAAGGCTCCACAGGGAGCAGAAGGTGGAGGAAATGAAAGAGGAAATGCTATTTTTATGTCCCCAATTCGTTTCCATATACAGTGCAAGAATCAGTCACTTGTGTTGTTAAATGCACTAAAAGTTTCGCTTCTTTTTCTTCGAAAAGGTGACTCATGGAGTTGTGCAGTGCCAAGACAAACTCGTTTATTCCCCTTCATCCAGCATTTCACTTTTCCTGCAGTGTACCCTGCAGGAAACCTGAGAGTTATTGGGACTGTCAGGATTTCTCTGTTAGGACCAATCCATTTCTATTACTTCTTTCTGTAAATTTTAATTGTTATTCCCTTTCCTGTATTACTTGAGTGACACAAGCTATATAGAAATAAAGAGCACAACACTCAGGAAGGAAACGCACATGCAGTGAAACAAGAATAATAGTACCGAGTGATAAAATAAAAAGTGCTGTAAGATGAGTTTTCAGATCAATGAAATGTTTGTACAGGATGTTGAATTTCATGTTAGAGCATCAGCTAAGTTTTCTCAATCAATAGAAATTTCTTTTTCATCAGGTTAAAGATATAGCAAAGAAAGGATGGAGTGGTTTGAGGTATAAATGATACCCAGGCTACTTCCCGTAGTAATGTGGCGTGCCAGGATGACCATCCATAAATGCCTGGCTGGCCATTTCCTGAAGATTATAAACGCAGACTTCTGTTTAAAAAACCTCCTGGTTTCTGCGAAAAAACTGACACAAACAATAAAATTTATCAAATGTGCTCCAGAGAAGGGCTGAGCTCTGTGAAGCCGTACGTGCTGGCGGGCGTGTGGATTTCCATGTGCTTTTATACGATGCCATGGCTGGCTGTTCAATTACCTCCTGCAGAACCAGTCGTGCAAGAGGATGAAGAGACTCATACGAAATAAAGCTGAGGTTGGGCACTGCTTCAGTTTTAGAAATAAGAACGTTGTGTCTATTGGATTACGAAGTCTCACATCTGGATCATCCACTCTCACAGTCCAAGCTGGGATCAATGCTCTGCTTTATAAACTATTATTAGATATTCCCTGGGCTAGAAACAACGATCTCCTCTCTGCCATACCAGACGAGTGCTCTAATTGCTGGCCCTCGGGGCCCGTCTCTTGCTTTCCATCTTTGAGTCCTGCTGGAGCTTTGCTAAAATGGTTAAATATTCAATAGGTGTAAAAGAGACAGCCCACAGCCTGACCAGCAAGGTAGTCATGGGAGAGCTGGGGAAGGGATCAGGGCAAGAAGGGTAAGGAAGTGAGTGTGGGTTTTCCACTGGCTTTTTATAAAAACACAAATTTTGACAGCTGACTGGGTTCCAGCCCTGCTTGGAATTCTCTAAGCAAAAGACTCACCCCATAAAATCCCCTCATTTCACTGCTAATCAAGTGAGTGCCCAAGGCACTTCTCTGCCTGACTTAGGGCAGCCTGCAGGTCCTGATAGCTACCTGGTCTGGTTGGGTGTTCTCTTCGTACAGAAATTCCCTGCTGGACCTGAGAAATCTGTCATAAAATGTCTGTTTCTGCAAAATTAATTGAAATTGCTGTTGGCCACCTTCCCTGAAGATGTACTGGGCATCTTCAATTAACCTTTGTGAATTCTTTACTAATATTTTGTTATGATATAGATATGGGGGGAGAGGAAACGACATGACTGGATTTCTGTTGTTTTTTGGAGAGTAAATTATCCCAATACACCTGTGTATAGGATGATGCATCGAGCTGCAATTTTTCAGGCTTATAAACATCTATAAATTGGCATGCAGCTACTTAGAGCATTTTTGCATGTCCTTTTCCACATTATGCTTTGTTCCAGATTACAGACTGCTGGCCAGTGTCTCTAAGCATATAATTTGTAGCAATAAACACCCAGCCATGTATTTATAATAGATGTTAGGAAGAAGCTGGCCTGCTAATCCCTCACTAAAAGCCTTAGTTATTTTGTGCAGGGTTTCACCCTCAGCAGTGGCTCTCATAATTTCTTCTCCTATCTCAGCTGCTGGCTGCTGGGTAATATTTTGTTTGTCCTAGTCAGGCTAATGTGCATTTAAACACTTTCATCAGAGTTTTCTGTGCTTCAGTTTTGTACAGATCCCACTCTGAGGTTTCTGTAACTTTGAAACCCAGAGGAATTTATACCCAGGGCAGTAATGCCATTTTTGTGTCCGTAGCAAACTGCTGGGGATGCTGGCATGTATAAATCTGGTTTGTACAGCAGTGTCAGGTCAGACAAGGAGCTGCCACAGCCTTTCAAGCTCTTTCTTGGCCAGGAAAGAGATGGTGCTGCTGCCTCTCATATCTACGTGATTTAACCTGTGGAAGCTATCTCCAGGTAGCAGTAGTGGAGGAAAACCTGGATTTTGTCATTCCTGAGTCTGGATTTCGGGGTCTCAGATTAGCGAGTATTTAAACCAGCCGCATTGCACGGATAATGAGGAATGCCGTTTATAATTAGCATTTCACTCCATAGGAAGCGATGAGTTACACACCCAGTACTCCCAGGGTTCAGAGGAACTCTACATTTGAGCCTGGCAAGTCAGTATCTCCAACAGATTAAGGAAAAACATGCCAGCTGGCAATTAGGGCTCTGAGCCCTGGTCACAGAAACATCTGCTCTCCTTATCGTGTGCTTCAGTTCTTACGTAACCATGCATGGCCTTCTCTCTGTTCAGAAACCACTCGAGCACATAATAAATAAAAATCAGTGTATTGAAACCTCCTGCATGGCCTGACGCCTCCTCAAGAATTTATTGAGTCACTTCAAGTCACTGAAAACTCCTGTAAGATTTAGAAGATAACAGTGCTTGAGATGCTGTAGGTAGGGATAAAATTACAGCTGATCAAATCCTCTTTTTCATTTAGAATATAATTATCCAAACAGGCAGAGTTGATAAGGAAGAAAAAGGTGCATTTTTTCTAGTGAAAAATAGAAAATAACTATTTCCAAGTTCTACAGTAAAACTGCAGTGTGTCTGACTCTGACTTCTGACTCTGTCCAGACTCACCACCCATTTCTATTCTCCTCCAACTGAGAACATTTGTTTTCTGTGGAAAAGACCTTTGGGATTACAAGAGCATGAGGTCATCTAGCAAGTTCCTTGATCAGGATGCTTGAACACCCAGACCGTGGAAGTACCCGACATAACTATTGACTTATCCTTTGCAGCCCACATGTACATGGCTGATAATATAATACAACATATTTCCCATAAATGTTCTTATGCACACCCTTATAAAAACTGTCTGAAAAACTTGTTCTGCTATGGACAAAATTAAAAATCTTTTTTTAAAGCTGAGCTAAACAATATTTTTTCAGGTTTCCTGTGGGCCTGAAAAAAGTAATTCATTTCACTCAACTTCTAAAAATTAGATCAAATTATTGCCTTAAGTTCCTACTAATACAATTAGTGAGAAATGTATCTGTATGAAAAGTGATGGATGTAATATATGGGTGGATATAAAATAACATTTTACTTCATATAGCCTATGTTAAGGTTAAATCCCTTGATTTTGCTGCTTAAATAGTGTCAACTGACTTATCAGGAAAGCAGAGAGTCTTCATTTCCTCCCTCAAGGTAAGCCAGGACTTTGTAATCTCAGATATTTGCACTGCAGGAAGCAGCATCCCTTTTGGAGCAACTTCCTAGGCAAACCTTAAAGAACTGGTTCTACCCTATTTTTGACCACATCTATCTCCCACTGGTTGTCCTGTCTCTGCCACCGCAGATATTCCATAATCACTTTGCTTCTTTTCGACTTTTTTTTTTCCCCAGCAGTTTCATTATTAGTGCAGGAATAACCTGAAATGAATAAGACTGTGGAAACAGGCTGCTCTTGTTGTTTTGACACACGTCCCGCAGCCCGCCCTCTCCCAGGAAGGAGTGAGCAGCCTTGTAGTGAAAGTTTTTAAATGGAGAGTTAGCAAATCTGACCTAAAGCGCTCAAAGAAAAAAATTTGATTTGTTGTTATCATCCATGCAGGCAGTAATTACAATTTTTCATCATTTACACAAGCGCCTGTGAAATCACTGCTAATGGTTTTAGGGTAGCACTTAGACAGAGTGCAAGCTGTGGGATAAGGATATGGATAACAGTGGAATTTCAGGCAAGATTTAAACCAATCCTTCAAGTGGGCTTACAGTTGTATGGCCTTCAAGGACTTTACCTTCTGCTGACCTCAAACTCATCATCCCAAAATGCGGAGATACCAGGACACCAGCATTTCTGGTGGCATCAGGCTTTTATAAGTACACTCATTGCTAATCACTGAGGAATTAAGTAATCCAGTCAACTCAGCCTTGCCCTTGATTTCCACTTGTAATGGATTGGGGCTTTATGGCAATATATCTCTGTCAAAATCAAAAAAGTTTAAGTTTGTATTAGGGTTTTAGGCAGAGAAACAGAGAAAACGGGAAGAAAATGAACCCATTGAAACTGCAATCCTTGTACTTCACATATTCATATTGTATGAAGTTGTAACTTCATCACCAGAGGCAGAGAAAAGTGATACCTGTGTGTGTGTGTGTGTGCTTCATCTGTGTGTCCCACAATTAAGTTAATAAATGTAATAGAAATAGCATCAAACAAGTAGAAAAATGCTGAGAATGTCCTTAGTGCTGTGCTGCACTCTTGACTGTTTTCACAATGGCAGAGCTCTCATTAATTCTCATTATGTGAGATGAGTTAATGTAATTAACAGTAATGTTGTTGTGTCATGATACCCTAAGGATATATTGAGGCAGTTTGAAAGGAGAGGTGAGAGTATTTTGAGTGAAGTGATACAGCTGCAAAAACCAGGGAATCTTTTTGGCACACAGACCATTCCTCAGGACTAAAGAGAAACATCAACAAAATTGGGCCATTTTTTCTAACCTCCAGAAGGTCTCCTGTGTCCAGAAGTTTGGGGTTTTTTTAAGACTGCTTTAGCTGGCATAATGAAAGTTTTTACCTCTCCCTACAAGCTTCACCTGACTACACCTGGGCACTGAATGCAGATATTGCTGATACCAACCACAAGAATAATAAAATAAATATTTCCTGCTCTGAAATCCCCCCTCCTCTATCTTCACCGTCAGGTATGAACTGCACCACAACTCCCACCTTATTAAAGAGAGGGAGTTGCAGTAAAGAGATAACAGAATCGGGTTTCTATCTGCAAAGGCCCACTCATTTAGGTGATGCTGTAGCAGATGTAGCAAATACCTCACAGTAAAACTATTTCCAAACAGGAGATTATCTTTCCTGGCTGTCCATCCTTATGGATATGCATTGCTTATCTCCTGCTCAGCTGTGAGAGCCTCCTGTGAGAAACAGTTTATACATTATTCAGGCTTAGTCGACTGATAGAGTAGATTGACCTTGTCTCCTGTGAAAAGAAGCAACTTTTTTCCTTTGTGGTGGCTTGCAGAAGAGTAATGGCTGTGATGATAATGAATAGCTTATTCATATTTCAGAAGTGGAATACCAACAGCGTGCTAACTAGAGAAGGTCAGGGCACACGGGAATACAGCGCGAACCTCTTAACCTTGAAGAATGATTAAGGAACTTTTGCTTTTGTTAGGAAACTCTAATCAGCCTTGTAATGGAACGCTTGATGTTCTCCTCTTCACGCCACCCCCCTAATCCTTTCCTAGGTCACAGCTACTTCCATGCCTTGCTGGAGTGCAGCTGGCTCCGAGGACCACATGTGCTCTCTGTTGGTGCAAAAGCCCCTCAGACAGCTTAAATATTTGTGAAAGTGAACCAGGTCTAAGAAGGAATAACTGGGTGGCCCCAGGAAGAGAGAGAATAGAAAGACCCAAGAAAGGTCCTGGTGTGCTGGGTGCCAGCTCTGGCATTCCCAGCACTTCCTTCATCCCTCTTTTCATGGGGAAGCCGAGCCCAGAACTGGAGTTCCTTTCCCACCTGTGGAGGACAAGATAATGTGTTATCTCTGGCAACTCTTCCCTCCTGAGGGGGATGGACAGCCAGGAACTGTCTCTCTCCAGGATACAACTCTGATTTGCAACCATCAGAGTAGAAACATTGAGATCCATTCAGAGGGAAGACAAAAAGCATTCCAGATCATGACAAAAAGGAGCAATAATAGTTTTTAAATACCAGTGTTACCTGCTTTGGTTTGTTTATTATCTATGACCCCTCAAAAAAGTTATTTTCCCTGAAATGCTCCAGCAGATATTACATCAGTGCCTTATTTAGCTATTTTTACTGAAAGATGTGCAAAAATTTGAAGAGGACTTTTATTCAACTGTCAGCGTCCCGTATCTGACTATCTATGTAATAATTTCATATTTCCAGTCTATGGCTGTATCGTTTTCCAAAGCTGAAGCAAATCCTCTATTTTGGAACCATCTGAGTGTGAAAATTGTAAATTTTACACTCCGGGAGGTTCATTCCAACCTCCATTAGAACTGACTGGAAAATTCTAATTTATTTTAGTGTGAGCTGGACTGGGTGCCCACAAAATGCCTCCAATACCCTTTTGTATTTTGATGGCTGAAAGTGCATGAATGTGGCATGGATTGGAGAGATGACAAAGGATTTATAACACTCAATCTTCACTCAGTATTGGAAAGGGACCAGTCTGGAAGTTGTTAGCATGTAAAACCAGGAGCTACAGGCTTGTGAAGGAGGAGCGATTAAGGTACCCATTTCCTACCCTCCTTATGTGCCCTGCCTCTAAATCAGGCGGTGGGAAGGGGGTTGTTGTTGGGGTTTATGATGGGAGTGAGAACTGGTTAATTCTGTCAATAAGTGAAATAAGTTACCTGTTGGTTGCAGAAAGTGCAGAGGTTAATTAAAATTGTAATTGCTGTGGCCTTAGCAAACAGGTCACAGCTTTCAATCAAGCGTGTGGGCTGTGTCCTGGTTCTTGATGTCCCTGCTGCTGGCTGCTGTGAAATTCTGTGCAATTTCAGCGCACAGAAATTCCTCCCTGGTGGGTCCCTGCAGGGAGTCTCCTGCACAGAGACAAGTCGGATGTTAAAAGCCAGAATTGGAGAGAATTGGTTTCTGACCCACTGTAAAAGGATCATCATAAAGGGAATAGAGGGGAGCCAGGTCAGCTGGCAAATAGGGTTTTTGCAGCAGGATGCCTGCTCTATTCAGTGCAAAAATGATTTCTCCTTTCTTTGAAGATTGGTGGGTGTGTGTCACACCAGTCCTGAACAGGTGGAAGAGGAGTAGAGCAGGAGACAAAGGCTGGGGTGCCAGAAGAATAGAAAGGTTTGCATTGGAAGGGACCTTAAAGACTATCTTGTTCCTACACCCTGCCATGGGCAGGGACACCTTCCACTAGAGCAGGTTGCTCAGAGCAATCCAGCCTGGCCTTGAACTTGGTGATGAGCTCCCCTTATCACCTGGATCGTGGCTGCGTTAGCTGGATCTTAGGTCTGACCTTCTCAGAAATGAAAATGGTTATGGGAAGTAATCAGACTTCACTGCCACAGAGGTTATCTATCCATATTGGAAGTACTTTTGGCAGAGTTAAGTGGAGAAGTTCAGGTTTTTCCGTTCCTCAGAAAGCAAAAGAAGTTAAAAGTTTGAGAATCATTTAAAAAGGGCAAAAGGACTTTTAAGGAGAACATGGAGCTTTTGAATTGCAGTTTCAAAGTGGCCTGACCCAAGCACAGAGGTTGTTGATTATTGTTACTCATGGACAGAAAAATAAAAAACCAAGAGGATACAAAACATTTTTTTTACTTGAAGGGTACAAGGCAGTGCACAAAAGTTTGGTGAAAAAAAAATCTATCATGTAGGTGCACAAAAAACCACTGTGTGTGAATGTGAGAGAGTAGGTACTGAAAAAGAAGGAAATATTTTTTAAATGTAAAGTTTGGAAGCAAGGGGGAAAACCTGTGGGACAAGTATAAGCTGGAGAATGGTTTCAATTAAATTCTGGTTTGTGTTAAAAAAGAAATTAGTCTGCTAGTGTTAAGAACAAAACATATCCAGTAAAACAGCACTTATTATTTATTGCACCTCTGTAAAACTGACTATTGTTAGGTGGTGAAATTTGATAACAGCTTCAACCTTTGTTAACAGCATATTATAATTATATTTTAGAATTCACTTACTGCCCAGCCAGCAATTAAATATGTTATTTCTAGCAAAATTAAAAGCTTCTTGATTGAACGGAACAGCTTGGAATTAAACATCCCTCACACAATAGGTCGTGAACCTTCCCAAGGTCTAATCACAGCAAAGATTTCCTTAGAAATCCAAGGGGATAAAGCATAACTGCGGGATGCAGTTTCTCCTTGTGAAGTATCCTTGCTCTCCACGGCGTCCTATGGAGAGGGAGAGAACCCGAGAGGTATCCACAGGCCGTGTTTGCCACGCAGATGCTGTGCTGTTAACAGGTCACTTACAGCCCCCGAGTGAATGTCGAAGCCTTTGTTTGCATGCAGCGAGCGCTCGGCATCAGCGGAGCTGCCAAAAGCGATCCGTGAGGAGCTGGGAACGCCAGTGACACCCAGCACAGGAGGATCGATACCCGCACGGGGCTCGCCCGGCTCCGGGCTCACGCTGGAGCCTCCTTCTGCGGCTTTCCTTTGCTGGAAACGGGAGCAGGGAAAAGGGCATTGTTTTTCGCGAGCCGTATCACAAAACCTTTCGCCTTGGAGCGACTAAATGAGTCAATATGTTGCTTTTCCCCTGCCTGCTGAATGCTGGCTCTTCAATATTTAATAGGCTCCTGGCAGTGGTGCATCTGGTGTCCTCAGCCAGGAGACCGTGACCGGCAGGCTCCCTTCCCCACCCGGCATCCACCAGCAATTCCCTTTGGACAGACCCCTCTTTTCCCGCCGGCTTCGGGTTCACCCCTGCCTCTCTTTTCCCTGGCTCCTACCAGAGGAAGGGCACCAGGCTGCTCAGATGTGACCTTTGTGGGGCAGGTGTTGTGCAGAGGCTTCAATAACCATCCCACAAGGCTGAAATTCCAGCCATGCTCCCTCCCGGTGCCAGCTCCAGCAGCCAAAACCTCTTCAGAGGGAATTGCCCCCAAGCCACCTATAAGTGACGGGGTCACGAGTGGAAGTGTGAAGATGGGAATACATAGAAATAAAGAAGACATTCAGAGGGAGAAGAGGATCTTGAGCCAGTTTTACTGCTGAGGTCAGTGTCTTGTGCAGCTTCTGTACTGGGGACAGCTCACGGCAAAAAATCCTACAGACAGAGCTGGCTACAGATCAGGTCTTGTGTGTTTGAAGGAAACAAAATACATTTTATGTGATATTAGTAAATTCCTCAAGTACCTGGGCTGAGTTGTTCCTGTAATATCTTACTAATAAAACCTCTGTGCATATTTCTCAGAAAAATTTAGCGTGGATGTTGGCATGTATATCAATTAGCTGAGGAGTTGGTCCACTGTATACCCATGTTTATGAGAAAGATTTATGGCATGATTAGGAATTCTCTGAAAGAAATTATGTGCAAAACCCTCACATTACTCTGCAGTGAAAAGCATAAAAGCTACAGAGTATGTGTACATGCTGCAGATGTGTTTAATTTTACCAAAATCAATGGAGTAACTGTGGATTTGCTGCAGTGTAACTTAACCACATTCAGTGCACTGAGTTTATAAAACCTGTGAAATTTTCTGGAACACTTCAGAACAAAAGATGTTGAATTATCTCTGTTGTATGGAAAATGTGTGCTTGAAAACTGTTTTTTTTAGAGAGCCACAGATCTAATGCAGAAAACAAACTACCTGTCCACTTGGAGCTGGATGCTAACCTGAGAGCCATTAGTCACCATAATCCTCTGCTCAGTGACAAGGTTGGATGTGCATGAGGGTGGATTTATTGCCACTGATGAGATCTCAGCCCGATCACCATTGGAGCTGAGGCAACAGATGGTTCTCCAAGGAGCTTTCCCTAAGAAAGCAGTGTATATAACAAACAGTGATATACAAACAGTGCCGATACGTTTTTGTATGTTTATTCACAACATGTGTCTACATGTGTCTCATTTAATGTTGCTCTTTTTTTTTTTTTTTAATTATGGCATTTTGCCTTGTTTTGGTGTCCAAGCTGGTCTTGTACAGCAACATTTTTATTCAGTTTTCCCCTCATTTGCCATTTTCTCACTGCCATTTTGACCCGTATAACCTCGTGTCATGTCTTTTTTGAGCATGTCTCTCTGATCACATGTGGATCCTCCAGCTCGGTTCCTAGCTAGTAGCTACCCCGTACTCCCATCCCACGCCTGTTTTTCTCTCACCTCAATGACAACAGCCTCTGCTGGTCTCCACCACCTCTGTTCAGAATAATTTCCCCAGAACTGCTCCAAATTTAAAGCTCTGGCACCAGACTGCTCTACGAACATCAACTCCTCCCTCTGTCCTCTGTAACATCACCTGTAACCCCATTCATCCTGAGTTACTGCCGCCCTAAGTCTCACACAACTATTTAGGATATTTCCTCCATAGCTTTTAAAAGCAATCCCATACTTTTAACATGTGCCCATGCTCTGCTGATTTTATCTGTGGGTATAAGCTCTATTTTTAAGTCAATGGGTTTTAGTGCCATTAAAATTGCATTAAAATGGCATTAATGACACCTGCTGGCTCTTCAGCTCTTGGAACTTTGATGTGTCTGGTGGGGAAATGCTCTGGTCAGGCTTTGCTTCTGTCATGGACCAAGCGCTTTTGCTCCTAACCCCGGAGACTCTTCTTGTCACCAAAGCTAAGAATCACGGAATCTTTTAGGTTGGAAAAGACCACTATCGTCGATTCCAACCATTAACCCAGCACTGCCAAGGCCACTGCCAAACCATATCCCCAAGAGCCACATCTGTACATCTTTTAAATGCCTCCAGGGATGGTGACTCGATCCCTTCCCTGGGCAGCTTCGGCCAGTGCTTGGCCACCTTTCCATTCCCTCATGTGCAATATTCAGTGGAAAACAAGGACGAGCAGGCTGAAAAAAGCCAGATGAGTTCCTGAATGCCTGATCAATGTCTCTGTGTGCAGGACAGGGAAGAGCCCCAGCCCAGATGCAACTCAGTCAGGGCAGCGATTGCGGCTCTTTGTGCTGCTCGTGGGCAGCATCCAAGAGCTGGGGTTAATTTACTGCTCCATTATCTGGTTCTGGACCATTGTTTCTGTAATATGGGAGCAGACTGAGAGGAATTATGTGATTACTGGGTTTTAGAGGTAAATAGAACTGATGGGTGGGTGGTTTAGCAGCATTAAAAAAAGGTTTTTTACAAACTTTTCTTCCTACTGGAGAGCAGAGGAGCCATTTTGGTCTCCATAATGCTGCTCGTTCAAATGGAAGCAGTAGGTCTGGTGAATTTTCCAGTTATAATGCACCTAATTTTATATTTTTTAAAAAAGGAAGGTATTTCCATATTTTCCTGAGACTTTTCGTTATCAAATATGAATTCTCATACCCAACCAACTCTTAAAGGCCCATAAAATGCCATTTCTTCAGCAGAAGAGCTGCTTAAGATCAACAGAAGCTGCCCTGACTCTTTTTGACTGGTCCACGGGGATCCTGACACCAAGAGCAATTGGTGTAAGAGTAGTAGGTATCCTCTCTAAGTGCTCAGTGCTGCAAGGGTATAGGATTGGTGGAAGCCTGGGTGAGACATTTCCAGCTCAGGACAGGACAAGTGAAGGAATCTGCCTCACGCTGTGGGGGTGGCTGCTGCAGCAACCCCAGGACGCGTTTTTATTCTTCAGAAGACCTGCTTGCAATCACAAGCTGACTCAATTGTGTCTTCTTTGTGGGTCTTGGACCTAACATTTATTTTGGATATATTCTGCTTCAGTGGCATCTCAACATAGAGGAGACGAGAACACCTTGTACTTGTTGGCCCTCTGTTCATGGTGGAAGAGGGACATGTGATGAGGTGTCTGTTTTCTTAACAGGGGTCACATGCAGCTTTGCTGAGAGCACACAGAAAAACCTTTTTTTGGGAGAATTGCTACAAAATATTAAAACGCTCAGTTGAAATTTTTAATGGGAAGAAACAATATTATCATTTTTTGGACAAAAAAGCATAGAAGAGGTCATCTGTGCCCTGCAAACTACTCCATAAGCAGTGCTGCATTTCCCCATCTGAACACTGCCTGCACTGCTGTTCCAGCCCTATGGTAAATCAAAATCAAAACATGATCCTATGGAAAAAGGATAGGGTGGATATGAGGGGGAAGCCCAGGTCCTCCTTGCTTTCCCTGGGGTTGTGTGTGGTCAGACTGGCACGGTGTGGCCCAGGGCCTGGGGGTGGCCCTGCTGACACCCAGGCAGCCCTTGTCGTGGCACTGCAGAGTTGGCCACAGACGGTCAAGGGAGCGTCTCAGCCTGAGACCTGGGGGAATATCCTCTGTTCTCACTGGCTCTGACTCACCTGGGATCAGGCCAGACTGGTTCTCAGGTGCGGACCAGACAAACAACATCATATCCATTTAATTTTGGCTGTAAGTCAGACCTCTGGGCTGTTTGTATTATCTCTCTGTGCTGTCAAAACTCAATGAATCTTTTCCCAAAAGTCTAAAGGCTACATTTTTCAACCTCTTTCCAAGCCTGCTTGTACTGTCTGGTGCATATGTTAAAGCAGTTGAGCAACCACTCTCACGCACAGCAATTACTGCTTGTTTTTTGAAGCCACCAGCTGGGACTGGTCTTGCTTCTGGTGCCTTGGCAGAGGTGGGAGTGAACCTACAAAGGGATGTTGGTGTTACTCTCACCATGACCCCACCTCATATGTGCAAGGTTGCTGTGCCTGGTGAGTGCCACATCACAGCTCAGAGTCCTGCATTTCTCTCATCTCTGACATTAGGATATCAATATTTGCTTGAGGGAGCAGTGGAAATGTAAAATGCATCCTTCTCTGCATAGGTGATGAGATGGACCCTCTTTAAAATGCAAAATTTCCCAAAGCACTAATTTTATAAAGGCCGTGTATTTGTGACTTAGGAGATAAAGCTGCCGATTTGTAACTCTCTTTATTATAGATGTATTTATGGAGCCCTATTAGTTTTGGCTTTTTGGCACTTCCTTGACAGTTTGGAAAGAATTCCCACTGTGCATGGAGAGACTTTGCATAGCTGCTGACACACAGTGAATAGCTTTTTTTAATCTCGGTACCTACGAATCATTGGGGCTTTGGTGCTGCGGCTGTGACAACTGGGAACGTGGAACTGGGTTTATAATGAAAAATCCCTTTTTATTTTCAGTCAGCATCACATGGAATAATCACTATAGTACAATGATTTTTTGGGAGTATTGTTTCTATTATAAAGGAAATGTCTGCTGGGTAATCAACACTCTGCTGTCATCTCTTTCTCCCTGTGATACTGCAAACCTATTTGTGGTACTGGTGCCACTCCAGCAGGAATGGATGATGTCCATCTGCTGTGTCGTGATCTTCTCTCACTGCAAGGGAACTCTTCCTGCAGCATTTTGTCTCCTGCTTTAAATAACTTTCCCATAAGACAGACATTCTTCTCTGAACACACGGATAACAATGTGACCAGCATTCCTGCAAGTCCGTCCAAGAGCTGCTCTCAGCCTGGAAAAATATCCTTAAAAGCTCTCACTGCTTATTGACTTAGAGGGAAAGGATTTGGCCCTGAGATGATCCTTGGGTGGGTATTTTTTGTCCACGTGGCAAAGGATCATAGTGCTTTTGACAGCAGAAAGATTTCCCACAGCGTGGATTTTCCAGGGTCTGCCACCCTTGGCAAACAACATATTTATTAGCAAAACAACGTTCTTCAGGATAATGTCCAGCACTTTGACCTTTCCCCCTCTCTCTCACGCAGTCATTTTTCATCTGCTTCTTGCCAAGCTGAAGATTATCCATGGATTTTCTAGCACCATGTAACAACTAACAGAAATTGCAGTCGATGCGGTTCAGGCCTGTGGGAATGTAAAGGCATCTTTGGGTAAATAAACCAAAAATAAGAGACAATTCACAAGAAGGCTTTAGAGGCAGTGGGAATATGAAGCTGCAGAGAAATGCTGAGGGGAAGAGCTGGGGGGAACACACTATGAAAATAGCCCACCACTTTTTTTTCCTTCACACCCACTCCCGTGGTCTAATGTGAACTCAGATGGAGCCACGTGATGAGCTGGCACCACGGACAATATTCCCTGTAAAGAAGAAATCCAATGATTTTCACACGCATTCAACAAAACTCTGCCTATGGAGTGATGCTCCAGACAAGACTTTTTTATGCTGTTTTGTTTGCTTTTCCCCTGGGCTGTCTCTTCCCCCACACACACTGAGAGTCCAGTCCCCGGCTCAGGCACCAGCCAGGCCCAGCTGCTCTTGGACACAGACGCACCGCACAGCTTGCGATCTGGGCTTTGCTCCTGCCAAGAATTCCTTGGGCCTGACCGTATGTGCTGCTGACTCAAGTGGCACAGAACACCCAGAAATGCCTGGGAGCACATGGATCTTTTGCCAGGAGGGACGAGGGGGCCGTGCCAAGCGCCTATTGAATTCCAGGCATGTGCCATCCTCTGCTGCCGCCCCACTGCTGTTGAGCAGGCAGGATGAAGCCAGATCCAAAGAAGCAGTTGTTGTGGAGTCAGGCTGAGGATTCTCTGGTGGAGGTGGCTGGGATGACAGATGGAAGAGGGGGAAGCATGTTTTCTAGACATACTCCAGTCTTTCTATATTTTTCCTATTTCTAGGATCTGGAGCAAAATTTCAGCCATGAAAATATTTCTGCATTGAGTTTACATCTGGGTTTTATCTCACCTGAAATCATGCTCTCCCTATTTCATATCCATCAGCTCTTCTGGATGCTCTTTCCCCCTGGTTTTGCCCTCTTTGCACTTTCAATAATCCAACCAGAGAAATGAACTCACCAGTGAGGAAGGTCGCTCTTCAAAGTGCAGCATTATATTTCGTTTACAACCACAGTGGCATTTATGGTCTCCATGAGCTAGGAACTAAAAGGAATAAGTTTAATAACTAGGTAATAATTATAGTGTACAATAATTCCATTAAATTAGCTTAAGTGATAAACAGTAGTTACCATTCACTGCTAAAAAGCATACTTTAAGGATGAAATGGATTTTTCAAAAATCACATATAGGAAGAGAAGAATCCTGTTACATGTTAACTCTGCAAAACTGTAATGCTAAAATGTGATGGAAAAATTGCCAATGCAGTTAGGTGAAAGAGAGCGGAAAATAATAGTTCAGAATCCTTCTATTGCTCTGATAGTTTTTTAATGTTGATTTTTTTTTGTTTGTTTTTTTAATCATGCCTCGTGCATGACCATTTTCCAGAGAAAATCATTGTTCATACAGAAGAAAGCCTAGGACAGGCAGCTGTGGTGTTTGAGTCAATTTTATCATGGAGGGACCAAACTCTCTTTTCTTTCTCTTGTGAAGAAACATTTCTGAGAGTGGAAAGACTGATTTATATGGAAACAGCCCTAGAAGAGACACAAACCTGCTTCTTTTCCCACACACTTATTTCCTTATAACAAGAGTAATTGCTACATTTCGATGTTGGTGTAAGTAGCAATTTGAGTCTTGTGCCTTATAATTTGAGAATATTATTATAAGGTGGAGAACAGAATTTGGGAAATGTAACTGCTGGCAAAATTAATGCTGATCAATGCTAATATTATTTTATGCGTTTTGGCTCTTCACCATCCAGGGAAAAAAAAAAAAGAAAGCACATTATGTGGTTATATACAAAAGCCACTTCTTCATCAGTATAACTCTGGGATGAATAATATGCACAGGAAGTCAGGAGAGCTCTGGAGAAAATGAAGATAGGACCCAGTGTTCCAACACTTCTGTGCCAATATCTAGACCAGCAACGCCAGCATGTTTCACTTAAAATAATGATTTGAAACAAGTACTTAAAAAGGAGGAAGAAGTCATGTGACAATAAGTTAATGGCTAAGAAGGGGAGAAGAATAGTATAATTGGTCACTTAAGGTGGACTGTATTTTATATAATTGGTTATATATAATATAAATATAATTATAATGTTATATACAATTCCTTATATAGTAAAAAAAAAACCCCTCTAATGTTTACCTACATATCAGAAAATATAATTCAGGACCAAAAAACTGAACAAAATCATCAGATGCACTCCTGGGAAGCCAACACCATCCCAGTGGGCCTGGCCAATGGATATGAATTGACACTCTTCTCTGGAAAGCTGCTCAGCCTCACTTCTCTTGGAAAAGCAGTGGTGGATGTGGGCTTAGGAAAGACCTCTCAGGTGTTCTGGTTTTATCCCTTCTAAGAGTCATTCACATTGCCTGGGAGGACTTAGCAAAGGGAGGCTTTATGTTGACTTAGAGGAATATTATCCAAAATGCTGCCCAGATGAAGAGTGAGACTCTTCTAGGCAGGAATAATGACTTATCAGTGTTATCACGAGCAGGCATTTCACAGCATCCCAACTGCACGGCATTAATGAGGTGCTGAGCAGCCAGCTGTAATAGAGCAGCATGTGGGGAGCTGATCCTCAAGATTTATGATGCATCTTTCATTCTCTCTTTGGTCCATTTCCTTAATCATGATGCTGATTACCAGGGCAATTGTTTTTAGTTCTCATCTCGTTTCATTTTACTTCCCTTGGAAACCGTAATGGACCTTTGTTGGGTTTTTTTTATTCCCCTCCAACCTTTAAATCAGCTGCTCTTCTCCCAGGCAGCCGCCAGCATGGAGAACACCTTGCAGGCACTGTTGTGTTAAAGGCACCCAAGTGTGAAGCAAAATAATTAAATAGGGCTGACGTGGCTTTCAACGGGGTTTGCTGATCTATCCATGACAATTAGAGGGCCTCCAAGCCTTGCCCAGCCACAAAACCAAGGGATTTGTGTATTCAGAAGGGGATGGCTTAGATGCACAGGGAGAATGCAAGCAGGGCGAGTGGATTCTGCAGAAAGGGTTTTAGAGCATTACCAGCACAAGACTCGTTTTTGTTGGGGTGTGAAGAGGAAGCAGCTGGCAGAAGTCCAGCCTTTGATGCCGGCCAGAGAAAGGGAGGGAAAGGTCTGACTCAGGAGTGCACTCCCAGTTATTTATTTTTGGTTTTCCACTCCAACTTGATCTATTTTTTTGCAGCTAATGGGTATTTTTGAGGCCGCATAAGAAGTTGGGGCGTATCCATTGTGCCAGGGAGACACTGGGGGAGCCACAGCAGAGCAGGTCAGGGGCGGCATGGAATAGCCCACTTGGCCCCAAAATCAGGACACTCTCGTATGTAGCAAATGGAAGACAGTGGAAGAAAGAGTTACTGACAGGGCTAAATAACAAGTGGGGCTGAAAAATAAGGTTATGTGCTATAAATCAAATCAAATACAGCCTTTAAGCAGTGACTATTAATTACATGCTTGAGTTGAACTGTGTGTGTTGCTCATCTGTGGGGCAAGTATGATTGCTCATCAGACTTACTGAATCCAAACACAAGCTTAACCTCGGGAAATTGAAAACTAAAATATTTCTGGTGAAATTCCTCATACAAAGAATCAGGTGTGAGCATCTGAAAGGGGACAAGGTGCCTGCAATGTCCACTGGGTGGAATTTAATCTCTTTAAGTCTAAAACCAAGGGATTTGTGTATTCAGAAGGGGATGGCTTAGATGCACAGGCAGAATGCATTTAGAGTCACAGTTCTATCTATGTGCATAGCATGTTTGCAATACATTTATAAATATGCATGTAATAATTTTTATTATACTATGATCAAACTAGCAGTGGTAGCACAATCAAGGGTGAAATGCTGCTGTGGCACACAGCTGAGAGAGATTTAAGATAAAGCACCCCATGTGGGATTGCACATCTCCTTATCTGTACCCCAAGTTTTGTTGCCAAACTCCTTGTCAGGCACTCCAGACCATGCCTTGGGGCATTTGTTCCTCTTCCTCAGACTTGCTGAAACTCAGTAGCTTGGAAGGGCCAAAAATGTTTGATTAAAAAAAAAAGTAGTGAATTCTGATAATTTAGGAAGATAAAAAATAACCCAGCTTCTGAAATGTTGCATTTTGTTTGAAAGGATTCCTTCTTCATTTTAAGTCATTTAATGACTCCACAAATTCTGAAGTCCCAACTCCAGAAATTCTGAAGCAACTTAAGCAAAGTTAAAGCGCTCTCACTTTCTGACAGGTAACATTCAAACAGTAACACAGCGTTGGAAGAGGTGCCTGGTGCATTTGGCAGGAGTTAAGCAGCTAATGTTTTATCAGCTTGGAGTTAATGATATACACACTATTAGTGCTTCTGCCTGTGTTCTCACAAGATTTCCAGTATATCACCCTGGAAATGTTGTCTGATTTGGTGTTGTGAAGGTAACTCTGTTAATTCAAGTGCCAGGAAACTTAACTAGATGTTCTCCCATTATGTATGTGTGTTTTAATGGCAAGCTGATGGGGCATGGTAGAGAAAGGCTGAGAAAGGAGACTGCGGGAGTTGGTGGGAAGTGTTCCCTCTGCTCCTTCTGCTTTGTGGCACCTTCCCTTGAAGGAAGAGAGAGAATAAGCCTCATCTGAGCCTAAACTCTTTCTCCCCAAGGTTCTTCAGATGGGCTGTAGTCATCCCCCTGAGGGGGTGTCCGTGCTCCTGTGAAATTCCACCAGTGCAGATCACATTCGGAAGTGCCTGGGAATGAGGATCAAGCCTGTGAGGTCTGTTACTGCTTTCTTTACTGCAAATGCAAGACTTCCTTTAACACTGGTGGGACAGCTGCAAAATGCACACATGAGCCCGTAGGTGTTCCAGCAAAGTTAATCAGGAACAGAGGGCAAGAGAAAAAGTTGACCATTGCCAAGTTTCTTTCTTATTGTTGGTTTTTTTACGTGAAGTTAATTGTCTTGTAAGGTTTGTGTTAAAGTTTTATTCTTGGGCATGAGGTGTAAGTGCACTCAGAAGTCTGGATTCTGGTTGAACCATTTTGGGACAGTCTTAATGGAATAGGGGAATGCATTTTGCACCAATGTTTTCCTTCCTCACAGGATGGATGAGGACTCAAATCTTAATTCACATGCTGAATCCAACTGCGGATCAGAATGAATGACTGATGAGATTCTGTCCTTATTTACTGAGCTGTTTATTCAGCTGTCAGGAGCTCGGTATCCAAAATTAACCATGCTACTATAATCTCAAGATCACTTGATAAGACAGTAGGAGTCCTGGGAGTTATTTCTCTTGCTGCATCACACACTTCTTCAAATTGGAGTTTCATACGTGCTGCAGTTCTAATTTGACTGTAGTCAAACAGACACTGTGAACCACACATGGTAGCAGAACATGAAGGGGGACTAGTGAGCGAGTTCAAAATGAACATTTGCTGATATGTTATGCCTGCACCAGGATGAAGATAGGACCCAGTGTTCCAACACTTCTGTGCCAATATCTAGACCAGCAATGTGTCCAATTGTCCCTCCAGTGATATGAAAAACCAGCAGATATGATAAGGAATGTGAGTCCTTTGCTGGACCCTTTGCGATGGTAAAGCCTTTCTGCAGTCAGATGATTTCGGGACACGCCTGAAACCCAGGGAATGCAAGTCATGATCTGCTTGACTCCAGGGAGGTTCCCATTAAGTCCAGGGAGAGGGAACGGCAGCCTTTAGCAGCTATTGGAGATACAGATGGGATTTCTCTTGGCCTCGAGTCATGCATATGCAGCTTCATATGGAGGCTGCTGATTTTCTATGCTCTCAATCTGGCTGTACTCCTGGTGATGGGCAGGCCAAGGACAGAGGGACTGCAGTGTTCCCATCCTTCATGCACTTCTCATTTCTGTTCCCTGTTACAGACTTGTGTTACATTTAGGGCAGAAGCAAGCACGGACTGCAGGGAGCAATGTATGCTGTTATTATTTCATAAAACACGTTGGCTAATGATTTACTGTGAGCAAACCTGACAGCTTCTTAATCTTCCGGGTGGCATCATAGCTAACTTTCCTGCTCTCAGTGCTTCTCAGTGCTCCATTCACTGCTTGGCAATTAGTGCCTGCTCCTCTGAGGTGCTGGGCAACCACAGATCCCATTTAATTCCGTGGAAATCAAGCGCAGAACTGCGCAGTTCCTCCGTGTGTCTGTCACAACAGCGGTGCAGAGTGCCACTTCCAGGGCAGAATAAACAAATGGTGATATAATAAATGATGCAGTCATGGAGTCATTAAGGTTGGAAAAGACCTCTAAGAGCATTGAGTCAAACCATTGGCCATTAATCACTAATACATGTTAATAGCTCACGAGGCAACGACAGCGCTTGTGAGGAAATCGTACTTGTGCTGTCAAACCCATCTGGAGGGGCTCGAAGCAACATTGCCAGCCAGGACCCCCTGAGCAGCTTTTTCCAGAATGAACACCCCAGCTGGCAGGTCACACTGAGCTATTAATGTCACCCATGTCAACATTGGTGGCAGGGCCAGGATCGGTGGTGCTCGGAGAGGGCCTGCAGTGCTGGGCTCGTGGCATTGTCCTTCCCAAGCCCACCAAGCTGGGCCAGCTCTTGAAATCAGCCAGCAAAGAGGGGGGAAACCTCGTGGCAGCTGCACAAAGCTGCTTTGGAGCACGTTAACAAGCCAGAACATATCTCCATGCATACATTTCTCCCTGGTTTGTAACAGCAGAGCAATTGTCTCACAATTCGCTGTGCGCTGCACATGGCTAACAACTTACACCATTTAAAGAAGCAGGCAATCCCCCTTCCCAGAAGCAGCTGTAACACTGTGAACAAATACCCACAGGGACAAACTTCTTTCCTTTCTTTTTCCCTTTTCCTTTCTTGTTCTAGTCTAATCAGAAGCACCACAGATTCAGCCATCTATAAAAGCATGCCCCCAAAAGGAATTCGATTTATTTTTGCGAAATGAATGTGTGGCTTTTATTATGCATGGCAGGTATGGTTGGAATCCAAGTAGGAAAATTGTATTTTACACTACAGGCCCTTGGGTAATGAATTTAATGGTAACACCAACATATCTAACAGTGAAAAATGCCACACTGTGGAGACACTTTCAAGAAAGCTGAGTACACAAACTGTGGAAGAAGAGCAGATAATATTTTTTTCTGTTTGTACCTGTATTACTAAATGATATTTGCATTCTTTTTTTTTTTCTTGTAAGGAAGGAGATACCTGTGTTAGAATAAAAGTTAAATTCTGGTCTGCTTCATCTGTGTAGCATCCTCAGACCCTGCTCCCTTGATTGTCCAGCTCTGGCATCCCCTGACTGCACCCCAGACACACAATGTGGAAGGGGAAAAAATGCAGGCTTGGGACTCCTCCTGGAACAGAGTCAGGATGAAAGAAGGGTATCCAGACCATGAAATCAATACATAGGAAGGTTTTTTAAGTGGTTCTGCATCTGCTTTATGCCTTTAGCGTTATACTTTAGCAAAGGTTTGGTTTCTGGTTTGGGGGTTTTTTTTGTTTCTTGCTTGGAGAAGTATCAATGCCAAGCCTGGCTGAGCATCCATGCTTTCCCATTTCCAAAAGTCAGTAAGCTTGCAACAGCATTTTGCCTTTTTGGAGGGTGAATTTTTCATGAAAGAATTTAACTTCAACAATTGCAGCCTGGAGCAAACCAGGCTTATCTCCAATCTGATGGTGGTTCAGAGCCTTATCCCAAAATACCACTGACCCTGCAACCTTCGGGTGTCTGGTCACTGGAGCAGGATACCAGAGGGCACTGCTTTCAGTAAAGCATCTTCACAGTACTTAAGGGATTGTTGACAACATGTGGCTGCCTTCCTTGTATCCATCTACCAAAGGAAAATTGTCCTCTCCCCTCTCTTATCCTTCTCATCCTTCAGGATGGCTGCAGGTTATTACAACTGCTTTATTATAATTAATAGTTTATGTTCATATGTCCCTCAGTTTGTGTGTTGGCTACGGCAACCTGAGTTGGTGCTATCCTCCAAAGTGTCACTTTGTTATTAATCATTAATATCCTACAGCAGAAAAGCAAAGTTTTAGCACTAGGGTCATACAATAGGTTATTTAACACAGAATCAACAGTGCATTCAGGTAGGTCTTTGTTTCTCTCTCCAGCACTGGAGGCTGTGAAGAGGGAAAGACATGGATTAAATTACCCTTTCTAAATTGTATCTTTTCACATTAATAAGAAAATTAACTTCAGGGGCTGAATAAATAAAGAGCAGGTAAGGGATGAGTGAGAGCTGAGACTGCACGGTGAGATGTTGGACTCGATACTCACTGTGTAAATAAGAGAATTACTGGCAGAATCCTCCACTTTTCCTCTCATTCCCATAATCTTCTCACTCAGGCTGCTACCAAGGAGAGGGAAATGAACCAGGATTTCCCATCATAGCTACTTGCCCCTTTCTATCCACCTGCTTTACAGGGGGCTCTGAAATAAATCATAGGCTGAATTTAATATGCCAGTTGTAACAATCTGTGGGCAATCTTGCCTTCACCAGCCAGCAGTGCGTATTTCTACCTTTGGCCTTAGTGGGAGCCTTTGGATTCCCTCTTGTTAAAAGCAGCAATTTTTCTGCTTTTCCAGGAGTATTAAGAATACATCACAGCCCCAACACTTATTAACCATACAGTGCCTTTCATCCAGGAAGCTCAAAGAGAGAATATCCTAGCCCACATCCAAGTTTAATGTCTCTCTTCAAATATACATAATTTACCTGCAGATATTCCACTGCTGGCAGTGTAATATCAATATACCTGGCTTGATTGGTCTCATGGTTATTTCTGTTCAAATCCAAAGGAAAATTATAATTTTCTACTGCAATAAATTTTAAGGGATTTTTTAAAAATAAATGTTCAACATAAGTTGAAGAGACCTTGCCAAATGTTAATCTTGATTGCAAACTCAGTATTTTCAATTTTTACTCTGTTTTCGGTTTTTCTGTAGGAGATCAGAGAACCTGGCACAATTTAAAAGCAATTTTGTATTTCTACTTTCCAGGGCAATAGCTATGCTTCAGTAAGTTCTTTTTCATCTGATTTACCAATTACAATGAAATACTGCATGATATCTAATCACTTACAGAGGGCTATTTTAAAAAGAACTATTTAACTTCTCAAAACCCGAAGTGCTTTCAGTTATCTCAAAAATAGACTCGCAAAGCTGTGTCAGTATTTTATGGAAAATGAAGAACAGGAGTCTGCTAATTCTTAATTTATTTCATTTTTAAGCCCTGGATTTCTGCCTGGATGCTGTTTCTTGTGGAGCATCCTCATCTCCCCTCTCATTTGGTAGATATTTCAGTGCTGAAGATGTGAAGTGGCACAGGGATTTCAATGCAAACAGCACTACAAATATGTGGTGGCATCTCTGCCTCCAAGTTATGGGCGTGTGCCTGTGTGTGTCCAAGAAATTTTGGGAGGGAAAACGAAAGAGGAGCATTTCTTTTGCACAAAGAAGTTGACCTTCTCTCTGGAAAGCGTTCTCAGGGAAATATTAATTTTGTCAAGAAGCCAATGTTCTGTCAGAACGGTTTGGATCTCATGTCTTTTAATTAGCCCTGGTGCTAATGAAAGTCCAGCTGTGGAATTGGTGTAATGTGAGACAGGGAACAATCCGAGTCCCAGCTTGAGAGTTTGCGATGCTGAGGGGACGTGGTTTCATTTTCTGAACTCAGAACATGGGTTCAATAAAGCTATTGACAAGAAGAAAGCTGCTACTTATAAATGCTTGCAGATTGAAGCTTTAAATTTGAAAATTGAACAGTTTTGATCTGGAAATCATTTGGAAACAATAAGGCGCTATTTTTACAGCCACTTCCTAGAAATGATTGAGTCTCAACATTTAGGATTTTTAAAAATAATTTCTTATGACCACGCAGAAATGATTACTTAGGTTATGGTGATCTGGGAATGATTTTTTCCAGAGCTTAAGCCAGAAGCATTGGAAATGAAAGACTTGACAGTGCAGCCATACTCCATGGGCAGATTTCTTAGGACAGGATTTGCAAAGGTCTAAGGTAAGGCTTACATAGGAGCACCAAGAGACCCCTCGAATTTAGCTTGGTAGCTCCCCGTATTAAGTCCTAATATATTATTGCTCATTAATGAGTTATCCCCTCATCTATGGAGCAAGAAAGGAGGTCATTTCCTTCATTAATAACATTGGACGAGATGTAACACATGTAAAGTCATTTTGTTGAATTCATCTGACATTTTAAATCCACACTTTCAGAGCTTGCAGCTGACCTGGCCATTAAGCTCCGCTAATATTTGTTCTTCACACTGTGCCAGGGGAGGAGGGATTGAGGGCATGGAGATGAGTACAGGGCAATCTATGTCTTTTCACTATTGCCACCAAAGCTTGGAGAAAGGTTTTGCAGATAAATTAATTTTGAAATGAAGCTTTTCTCCCTCCACTTTTGCCAAAAACCACATAACTTCTGATAATCCTGGTTTTGCCCTTGCTTATGGTGGTTTCTTTTCTCCTTTACGAAATCCAAGCTTTATCAGAAGCAGGATCCTGGTTTTGCAAGCAAGGGATGCTATTTTAGGAGGCGTTGGTGAGTCTGCATCATGTTCAAACAGCTGCTTAATGATTTAGCTTGTCGTCACACACTGAACAAACTCTAACGCTGAGCAAATCGTTGTTATCTGATTACCTTCACTGCTTATCTGCATGATAATTTGGGAATCATTTAAATGTGATAAGCATTTAATCAGCAATCATATATAACATGAATATGATGTTTTCTAATTTTGTTTTCATGTACAAGTCGTATGCAATGTCTCCTATGAATGTGAAGATTAATTATACATTAATTAATAGCTATTTATAACAAAGGTCATCAAATTAGTTTCTGTGACCTCATTACCGCGTTGCATGCAATCTAATTAACTGATACAAAGGTTGCTTCGAATACCTATTAGAATCTTAAAGTGTCTGATTCTCTCTATAGGTACATCTGACATTTTCTAGGAAATGGAGGCAGATTAAGGCTTCAAAAAATCCCCATAATATTCTCCTTAGGTAACAGTAGGATTCTTCTATTGAGAATATTTCCCTGAAAAAATGTAAAATAAACCCCACTTTTTTTTTTTTTCTTCTTTAAGACTTTAGAACTGTGTCTATTTCCCCTTGAATTTTCCTTGGTAATAATGTATATAACTACTAAGGCATGAAAAAAATAACTGAATGCATGAAAAAAAATCACAGCATGCAACTCACGGAAGAGCAATCGTGAAGTGACACTGCTGAAACATGGGGTTTCAAAGGAGGAAGAGTTACTTAAATGCAGACAGCACCCAGTGGAGTAATAACACCTGGGCTCAATCCCGCTCCAGAAGGGAAGTCTGTGACGGCTGCACTGCACAGATGATACTGGCACCAGTTCTGGTGCAGGTGGGGGTTTTCTTCCTCATTTTGTGTTCTTCTTGGCTTTTCTTCAGGGGTCATTTTTTTGTCTTTTTGGAAAGTTGAAATCTTAAAATCCTTGAAAAAGACACAGGAAAAAAATCAGAGCACGTCTGAAAATCTGGATGGGGAGAGGACTTTTTTCCATTCCAGCTCCTTACTTATCTGCATTTAGCCATAGCATATTAACATATTTATGCGAGGAAATTCATATTAATAGCGCTCAGCTTATCTGCCAGGAGCAAAAAAGCAAATGGATGCAGAATATAAAGGAGCAACACTAGTTGCAGGATTCAGACCCATGTGCCTAAGAAAGGAACAACACAGCCTATTCTTATATCTCTTGGGCCTGGCATATCAATGAAAAGAGAATTTAGCCCTTGCAGTTTAATTTTCATATCAAGCATAAGACCTATCTTGAAAGGAGACTGTGTTAAATGTTAAAAAGTAGCCAAAAGGTTGTACAAAACTAGATTATTTGGTATTCTTATGCTCATAAGTTTTAGATTTTTTTTAATAAGGTAATTGGGTTTGATTGCCTGATTATAGTTTTTTGTTAGAAGAATCTTTTTCCCTGATAAATAAAAGTCAATGCATCACTGAGATATTTAACCTTTCTAAAAAAAAACCCAAAAAACCCCTTCCTGATAAAATCTCACTAGTTTGTCAATACTCTTAATGGTTTGCATGGAAAAAATAAAGGAGGTCCTCTCACAGGAAGATAAACTCTCCAAGCCTTCATCCTGGGGATAAAAGAAGCACTCCCATATGCCGATGCTGTGCTGTCTCACTGCAGATCAATACACTGATCACAGCAGCCATGGTAATTACAGAGCCTTTCCTCTGGGAGCTGAGGCTCCTCCGCTCCCATGGCACCAGCACAACTCAGGAGCCTTTGACATCTTCCATCAGGAGGCTTTGAAAGGGTGAAAAGCAGGCAAACAGACAAAACACGGCCACTGTTTTATGGAGGGTCTCTTGTTCCTTTGCTAGAGCTGGAGTGCAGCATCACGGACACAGTCTCCTTCTCTGATGCTAATCAGTGCAGAGACCTTGTAAAAATAAACTTTTTCTTTCTTTTTTCTTGTTTTTTCTTTTAATCTGAAATCGGTTTAGGTTCTTTTCAAAAGCAGGGGAAATAGCTCCCCTCGCCTTTTTGTCTCTTTTCAAAGTGTTTTGAGAAAAGTAGATTTTTTTTTTTCTGAAAAGTGTGAAGGTTTAATGTTTAGGAGGCATTTGGCCTTGCATGAAAACCTAAGTGGTATTTCATTTTAGTCTCTGAATTCAGAAACGTAATTTTTTGCACTATAAAGAAAACACTAGATGTCTGTGGGGTACCACAATATTGATATGGTAGAATTTGGGAAGATTCTGTGTTTCTGGGTTGTTTTTGACCAACTCTGTCACAAAAGAAATTATTCCATGTGGCAAATATCCCTGTCACACTCTCAGGAGTCATGCAGTGGTCTGTGGGATTTCTCATCCACCATGGTAACCTGCTTTCTCTCCAACTTCCATGCTTTGCATTCCAGTGTCTCCAAAGCTGGGGCTCCGATGCTGAGTTTGTTCTGAGAAATAGCCATGGTGTCTTCTAGAGCTATAAAAATAAATCTGATGCAGTACTCTTAACAACCTGTAACTCCAAATATTTAGTTGAGGTTGGCAAGACTTTTCCCCCTAGGGGAAAAAATAGTTTGTTAAACTGGTAACTGCTAGAAGCAGTGAAATATTCTGATATGTAGAGGCAGCAGTTCAATGAAAGCTATTGTAGATGATTTGTTTGTCATGCTTTTTGTTCAAAAGAAGAAAAAAGTGTAGCAGAACTAATATTTTCAAACGTTTTCAGAAACCTTATTAGTTGGGTTTGATGTAAAGGCAGAAAATATGAATTAAAGATACAGGATCTAAGTTTGTGTAAAGAATGTTTTCCAAAATCAGCAGGAGACGAATCTGAAATGTTTGAGAGGTTTCATTTTCCATAAGCTCCCAGAATTATCTGAAGTTAATCACAACTCCCTTAAACCTGCCTGCTTAGGAATAGGACTGCATGTCCCAGATACTTTGTCTTCCTCTTGAGTCTGAGCAGAAACAAACAGCCTAAGGACAGATCATAAACCAGCGTGTGAAGGGGTTTCTTTCTCTCTGAAAAATAAAATGCAGAACTGTGTAACAAAATGGGGAAAATGGCTTCTTGGCTGGAAGGTGGATGCCTCCTTCCCACTCCATCCCTGCATCCCTGCACAGGGGCGAGGCATTCCTCCCTAGGTGTGACAGAGATCTTTTACATTGCAGGTAAAGGGGATTTTAAAAATTCACAGTGTGTGGAAATTTTTAGTTCCAAATTTTATTTCAAAGAAGAAAGTATTTAGCTTTTTTTTTTTTTAGAAAATGGTAAAGATACAATCACTATTCAATGTCTTTCTGAGGCTTCAACCCATCATTCTTTATGATTTTTTTACCACTAGCTATGCTTAGGAGCACCTTGAGGAAGTCAATGAGTGCTGCACTTCATTGGGAACACTGAAAAGTCAGTCATTTGTGCTTTTAAAAACAAACCTTGGAAGTATTTTGGTTCCTTAAGGTGACCAAGGAACCTAAGTGGGAGCCTGCTTCCATTAACACTGAAGTTATTAGTAGGGAAACAAGTTGGACTATTTTTCACAGCACTCATCTGCTGGATCCCTGGCTTTTCTCTTCCCCTTTATGGCACAAGGCCGTTTTGGGCAAAATGAAAAGTGAAGCTTAATAAACACAACTCTCCATTGACTCTGCTTCATGCAAGCGAGCTGGCAAGAATTAAAGTCCTTAATGGATATTTAATGGTGGATGAAATGAGCCTTCTCCTTATTAGCACAGTGGCTTATTAGAGCTGGTTGCCCTCCATAAAGTGCTCACCTGCCTCACCTCCCAGGCTGGTGCTGGAAACCCCAGCTCCCATGGATTAGCTCAGATTCCCTCACTGAGCACTCTTACAAGAAAACTCCTTTCAGAAGAAACACAGGCATTGTCTTCCTGCCATGAGTCAAAGGTTAAAAAAAAAAGAGCTCTCAGGGTTCTTTGAGTTTTCCTCCTCTGCCATTATACCATACGTGCGGTGCTGAATTTTTAGGGTGGCTTTTCCTGATCAGAATGCAACTATCACATTTTTGGGTCCCCCCTTGGCTTAAGGCAGAGATGAAGGAGATCAGAATGGGACATAAAGTTCTTCTAACTCTCTGTATTAGTTGGGATTTCAGTGTTGTTGATTTTTGCAAGAAATGGAGGCAGTGACTGGTGTATAAAAAAAAACCCTTGGAGAAAGAAAGGTGTGAATCATACAATGGTTTGGGTTAGAAAGGACCTTAGAGATCATCTAGTTCCAACCCTCTGCCCTGGGGAGGGACACTTTCCACTAGACAAGATTGTTCAAAGCCTCATCAAACCTGGCCTCGAAGCCTTCCAGGGAATCTGCAAGGTTGCTGTGACACACAGGGGGAATGAGCTACTGCTGTGGAAATTCATACTCATGCGTGCACATTTCCAAAGCAGTGGACAGCCAAGACCATCTCCAGCAGGCAGAGAAGAGGTGTCTGGGCTGTGAAACCAGCAGGACTTCATGGACCTGGATCCTGTTTCCAGCTCTGCTCCCTCCCTGTTTTCTCTGCATGTGCTCATTGCTGGAGCAGGCACTCGACTTTCCATGGCTCACAGCTGTCCCAGCCAAGTCCGTTTATCAGCTCCTACAAAGCTGCACCTAATCTGCACCTAAATACTTACAGGTTTTCTCCCTTGTTTGACAGAGGTAAAATATTATGAACTGCGAGGGGTTTGGCAACTGCAGTGCAGGCTGACATAAAATATCTGAGTAGCAATTCACATAAAATAAGGTAGCTAGAGATTAGTGTATATGGTTGTATGAATATAGTTGCAGGTCCTTGTTTGAGGGTTTAAATACAAGATGTGAAAAATCATATGTTTGCCAGCATGGAAAATACCTTCTTATGCATTGTGGAAATCTGGGAGGAAATTTTTAGCTCCACCTGCAGTAACTGGTGTTTTGGCCATGGGTTTCAGTTGATCTGGATTGTTCCTCAGTTTTTTTCACTGGAGACAAAAAATTGCAGTTAGGTACATGATATTGGGCAGTGGCCTGTGTTGCACACTCAGCAGAAATGGTTTTAGCTGTGGCATAACTCACAATTACAGCTTGGACTCAACGAGAGGCACTGAGTAAGTCTTGTGAAAGGTGCCAGCAATTTTCTTCCTCTCAAACTGAAATTTCTGCAGCAGCCTTGGCATAGGAATTATTAAATGATGCAAAAAGCAAAATATTTATTAAACAAATTACCTAAGGAGAATTTTGGAAATTTTCTGTCTCTCTCATTTTTAAGTGACAATCCTGGCACAGACACTCAACAACTTCTCTCATTTTAGAAACGTAGCCTGGTTTATAAGTCACTGATCTGTGTTAACATGTCCAAGCTTGGGAGGAGTTTAGGATGGTGTTTGTTTGCCATCACCACCTGGACCCCAGGGTATAAAGACCTTTTCCTGCACTGAAACACAGAATATGTCATGCTCCTTGTCTGCCTCCTCTTCTCTCCCTATGCTTGCAGTACAGAGGCAGGAGCAGGCAGGGGCAAGGTCTAGTTAATTATTTTGCTGAATATCAAGGATTTAATTTTCTTTTTTTTAAATCTTGTCCCAGAACTGGGATATTATTATAAGTGAGACCATGGGAACATGAAGTGACTCTAAAGGCAGCAGAGGAGAGCAGGAATGGAGCTGGTGGGAAGCATGGGGGGTCCTTTGGCTGATGGATTATAGAAAACACTGGCTGGTGGGGGCGAGGTGACCTCACCAGCTCGCAGATAGGGGACATGAGGGTCTCCCTTGAGTCCAAGCATGACAAGAATGGCAACCTTGGAAGTGGATGGCAGTGTTGCCTGGCACTCTGGAAGAGCCAAGCACCCGGAGGGGTGGGGAGGAATGAGCGCTGTTGGGTGTTAGTGGAAGGGACCTCGGTGGGAAGTGGGCATCTTTGCAAAGCTGTGCCAGGGAAGTTACAGCTGCTGAGATGGGAGGTAAGGGGATGGTTGTAGGGGATTTCTGTGGTTTGAGCAGAAGGAAAAGGCCAGGTATCAGAAAAAAGCTGTGGGGGAGGAAGCCAGAGGCTTTGGGTAAGACATGCGCCCACAGCGCAAAGTGGCTGTGGTTTATTTACCTTGGAAAGGCTCGCAGCACTTTTCCCTACTGAGAAAGTTAAACACCATGAGTGTTAAGTACAGAGCTTCAGGAGGCATAGGAATTAGCAGGAGTGGCTAAGTGAAAGCTTGGCTCTCCCCTCTCCTGAGGCTGATGTGGCTCTTCCCTCCCCACTCCATGTCTGCCTATGTATTCCCTCTGCCAGAGGCAACGGAGGGCAAAATATTGTGAGTGGGAGGTCATGAGGCAGGAGCTGCTCCATCCACCAAGCTGGACACACCCATCCATCCTCCAGCCTTCCCTGTGCCTCTCGATGGAGCTGCCGGGGGATCACCTGCCCCCGGAGGATCCCCCCTGTGGCGATGGAGAGCAGATCCCAGGCTGCCACATCAAAGTCTGTTTGCTCATTTCAAAAGGCTTCGGGCTCAATATGGAGCTATACAACACTTAGGTGCTGTCTGGCAACTTCCTCCTGCTGTGACTGGGGACGGTGGGTTTGGACTTTCATCTCCGGGCCTTCCTTTGTCTCCTGGATGAATTGGGAGCTGACCTGAGCCAACAGGAGAGTCTCTCGTCAGAGCGATGCACCAAGGTGCTGCATTTCCATTCTCTCCACACTTTCTGTGATGTGGGGCTGCATGCATAATCTCCCAGGCTGTGGAATAGAGATGCTCAGTCTTTTCCTGTGCTCCTGACATAAATTTCCATTTCTCATATTCTGCTAGGCCACACTCTAGTGAAGTACAGTTTGTTTTTTTTTTTAATATATCGCTCAGCAAATCATTGTGAAGCTGTAAAAACAAGTAAAAGCATCCCAGTTTTGACCTCTCAATCAGCACACATGAGAAAGGCATCCACCATGATTACTGGAATTCATAAATGACCTTATGAGACTGCGGGAGATAACTCCCTGGAATTATATTAATTTCTTCCTCAACACTGTTATTTTCTTCTGTGTCATATGAAAGATGATTAAATGAAGGTCACCTATGGTCAAAATATCTGTTCAGCAGTTTCTAGCCCATTTCCACACACATGCTCTGTGAGCAGGGGTTATAAACATGACACCAATTTCAATTATATATAGTGATGCCTAAGAAATAATGAGCTGATTTATGAGGGCTGTACGTGGGGCTGGAACACATTTATTCAGTCGTGGACTCTTCAGGAAGATTAGTGCCTCTAGTGCACTGTATTCTTTGGAAATGTGCAACATTTCAGGACATTAGCAGTAATACAGTATTATAATGTTAATATAATGTAGTTCCACCTCTGTGATGTCCTATTAATCAATCCTTTCAGTGATGTAACTCTGCGTATTTACGGACAGGACATCCACAGTTTAGGAAGAGCTCTCCTTTTTCTGGAGGTTATTTGCCATTTTCATTTGTGAAAACAACAGAACCAAAGAAGAACCGGCTTTTGTTTGCAATAAAACAAGTATTTTCTTTATTGATAATTCAAATAATTAGAAAATTTTAATATATATCCTTTGAAGAGCAAACAACAGTGCTATTCAAATAAACTTCTAGTTTATGGAGAGCACGTTTTCACCCTCTATTAGTTGTCTTAGCTGCAGAGTTTTAATTTATCATAGCAGAGGATCTGCACAGATGTTTCTGAATTCATAAAACAAAAACAGGTCCTGCCAAACTAAGCTGAAGTGTGAAAATGCATTTTCTTCTAAGCTCTCTAGTATTTTTGTTGTGGGAAGAATATACAAAACACACCTCTCTACAGATTTAAAATGCCATGGTTTAAAAAAATTAAAAGGCATCAGGAAAGAAACAAGGAGGGGTGAGAGAGGGAATAACAGCCTAAATTTTGTACCAAATTTCAAAAATGCTTCAGGTATAAACCAGCCCATTAAAGGTGAGCCTCCACCGGTCGAGATGAAGAAAGGCTGCAATTCCTGGATAGAAAAAAGCAAGCAGAGAAAATGAGAACAGCTTCAAATTAATAATTAATAATAAATAAATGAATGGATAAATAAATAAGTTCTGAAATCTTAGCAGATTTATCCCGCTGAGATGCAATGTGTCATTTTGCCTTCAGCGTTTCAGAATTCGCCTCGGTAATTATGTATTGCATTCACTACTTAAACCCCTTATTTTTAAAATTAAAAAAAAAAAAATCCAGCAAATACTTGCCTGATAGAGCAGTTGCCTATCTGAGAGTACGTAATTAGCCCCTTCCCTCAGCAACTGCTACCAGCTCCTGTCAGAGACATGGCAGAGGAGAAAGTGTTTCAAAGGCTTGTTCTTATGCTTCATGGATTTTCTAATAGATTGAAAAAAAGTAGAAAATGATGATATTATTAATACCATCATGTCCCTGGAGAGCTCTGCCACCACTCCTCCTGTGCTGACAGCTTAAAACAGTCCTTGTAAGCGTAAATCATAATTAAGAAAAATGACAAGAAAACACCGTGTCTGAGCCTTCCCATTTAAAAGGGGAAGTAATTGTGTCCCAGTAGCCCTGTGTAGTGCTGTGGAGGTGTCGGGCACAGGAGGAAAGCCCAGAAAGTGTCCCTGTCACATCCCTCCCGGTTCCCAGCGATGCTCCCGCTGCGAATGCCAGCAGTGGATTTGGCTCGCTGGTTTTCACTTAGTGGAAGTCAGGAGCAATTATCACCCACGAAGACAAAGGGATGTTGATTAATATAAAAGAAAATGGTAAGTGTTTTGTCTGGTAATTTACTTTCAGAGAGGTTGGGATGTGAGGAGACCCTGCAGGAAGGGGAAGAGCTGGCGCTCCCTGCTCGGAGATCCGTCGTGATGTTTGACACCTCTACCTTTTTCTGCTGTCTTCAGTAGTTTTTCCAAGTTCATCTGCATTCAGAGCACCAGTCTGGGTGAACAACTGTAATAAGAGAGAGGGCTAAGCTCGGAGAGATCATGCTGAGGCTTGGATTACTTGTTTCTCTTCCAACAAGGATTTAATGCACACTTACAGCCCAAAACTGGGCTGTCCAAGAAAAAACTAACGCTGTTGCCATGGATTTAACATAGATTTTGGCAGAATACATACTAAACCAATGTTTAATACTATTGCAAACCCTGCACTGAGTTGTTCATTACTCAGCTGTGATGTGCTTTCCCCTTTGAAATATTTCACCAGTTGCTTCCCATTGCTGCCACCAGTGCTGGATTCCTGCTGAAGACGATCCCTCTCTGGAGACAGGGATGCTGCAGCTCAGGTATCTAATTGCTGTTGATCAAGATGTATCCCACTAACCCAGAAAAACCCAACAAAAACCTCAAAAAACCAAAAAACAACCCCCACAAAAGGTCATCCCAAGACAGAGTTTTTATTCAGCCATGTGTTCTTGCTCCCGTCAAGCAATGCAATACAACACAATATTTATACAATAAAATATTGAATATTTCAATATTTCCAGCATGCTTATGGTTTTGTTGTGCTTCCTGCTTCAGAACAGTATTACTTCATGAACAAGGAAATCCAGTGGGCTGTCCTGGGAGTTGACTCAGGGGAACAGTGGATTGCTGAGTTTTTCCAGTCAAAATACCATGTATAGGTAACCCAGAATTGTTGTTTCATTGATGACTCTGAGGCTGACATTTCACAAATCTTGCCTCAAACCAAACACAGAGAAGACCCAGGGAGTGCGATCCCGAGTGTTTTTCCCTCTGTTTCCTACCACGCACATCTCAAAATTAAAATGTCAGTCTATTAGTAATCATGGGTGGGTTCTTGCCAAGAGGGAATAACGGGATAAGGGCTTGGCATCTTCAGGGCTTCTGGGCCCGCTTAAGGAGGAGGATGTGGAGATGCACCCTCACCTCCTGACCTCACCCTGGTCATTCCCTGGCTTGAGGGAAGGAAGAAGAAGAAGCTGGGAAGTTGGGTTCTGCCAGGTCCCTGCCCTCTCAGAGGCTCTCTGGTGCTGTTAGGATTTGGGCTGGGACGTGATTCGGGGTCCAGTGGCTTCCCCACCCTTGCAGAGGGAAGGAGGTGTCTAAGCCCAACCCTGGACGCTCCCTGCTCCAGATGTCCAAGAAACTGCTTTTGCCCAGTGCTTCTATTTAAAAGATATTTGAAACAAGCTTAGCATTGCCAAGACAAAACTAGTTACAGGATTTTTCTCCATTCACGCCCACACGAAATCTTTTCATTTGGAGGTCATTGCAGGGATTTAATGGTGCTCCATGAGGTTTTTTTCCACAAATGTGGAACCAATCTAATCTCAATTCTTACTTATGTATTGCTGGGACATCTCGTCATGTGGCACTGAGATAAGTTTGGCATCAGCAAAACCAGGGGATTTCTATTCTGCCAGAGAACCCATTTTCCTTTCTTCTTTTGTTTCCCATAAAATCCTGTTAGGGCAGAGCCGAGTTCTTTAGGCAGGCTGCAAATTCATTGAATCAACACTGTTTGTGCTCAGCTTTTCTTCCTCGCACTCCATTAGGAGGTGAAACACTTGCAGCAGAAGATCTGGCACATGGCAAGACAGCAGAACACTGAGATTTTATAACCAAAACTAATCCGCGGACGTAACTCCTGATGATCTTTATTGAAATGTATTGAATGGGAGGCTGTATTAAAGCCAGCATAGAGCTGATACCAAAGCAAAAGGATTGTTTTGCAAACGTTCTTTTATTCGTGCCAAATAATTTCCTTATAAAGATATTTATATATACATATAATAACTGTTTTATACTTCAGTCTGGTAGCAAATAAGCTATTAGCTACAAGAGAGGACCAAGCTGCATCACGGCACTGATGGCGTGTGATCTCCAGTGACAGTGTACTGTGTCCACGTGCAGAATGGACCAAATGCCCCATCTTCCAAAAGAGATGCTGCTGTAGATTCAGCCAATTTCCTCGAAGAGTTTTTATCACAGAAGGAACTGTTTCAGCAGATTCACCCCATAAATAGCATGGCCTTGTTCCCCCATAATACTTTTTCCATGCAACCATGTTTATAAGCAACTTGGAAAAATCTCCCGTTAGTCACCAATAAAAACAAGCATCCTTGGCAACTTTGACTGCTCGAGTAATGTCTGACTGCTCCATCTGTATAAAAGATGTTGTCCAGATCTCCTGATGATGCACAGAGCTTGCCCTGATTGTAATGGCAAATCACTGGCTGTGTTAAGGAGACAAATCAAATTTAAAAAAAAGTCCAGTTCTATCAGAAAAAAAAATCAAAAGAGGAGTTTATATTTTCCTTTTTTTTCCTCTCTGCTCTCTGAGGTGTCATCTGGCTTTCTCCTGACAATGTCTTGCAGGGATGCCCTGTGCTGCTGCGGGAGACCATGGGCACAAAGGTCTCTACACGATGCACTCAGTATTTTCTCTTTTTTCCCTAATTTTACCACTTAATCTAAGGGCACTGTTTCACAGGAACAGCCCAGAGAATTCTCACCAAATTTACCATATTCCCCAGAGCTTTTAAGAGGTGAAACAGAGTTTATTGCTTGAATCACAGAAGTTATATGTCACTGTTATGCAACTGTATCAATCACCTCCTTTCAAAGACTCTCAAGAGAAAAATTGAAGCCCTCATCCTCATTAATGAGGTAAATGCCCCTGGGACAACTGATGGTTGAAATATGGTGTGTTATTTGTCCTGCCTCCTGTGGACATTAAGATGTGTTTCACTGTGCTGATGTGAATTGTGGATACAAATAAACACAATCAGAGGCAACCTCATACTCTAAGTTCTCAAACCCCTTAAAAATGAAAGCTCTTCCATTTGAGGAAAGCTTTTAATTGCTCTGGAGTCCACCTATCACTTGCTCCGTGCACCAGTCCCGAGCTGTCAACCATTTTGAATTGCCTTGTCTATATGCTCTGGGACTATAAGAGAAAAAACTGCAAGTTTGCTATCATTACATAAGATTTTGACACCATTTTATGCCTGTTTTTCTCCCCTTGTCCCTTAAACCTTTACCTAAGAGCTGCCTCAGGTCTGTACTTCATAAGCTTCATAAGTCTTGAAACATTTTTACAGGAATAATAAATTCATGTGTCAAGTACAAATACCAAAGTTTAACAAGTTCAATCTCTCTAATATGAGGTAAAGAAGAAAAGAAGAGGAGAAATGAAAACAGAACACCGAACCTGAGTACTTTCCTTGTGAGAGGTATCCACCACCAGCACTCAGGTGAAAAGTAATTATCTCCACCTTACACTATGGTAGAATCTAGCCCTCATATCAGCATTTAAAAACTAGCAGTGAACAAATCTCTCTGCTTAATGACTCATATGCAATTTGAAATGGAAATAGAATAATATGTTTGAAGTCTGTATTATGCATTTAAATAGATTAAAGAGAGACTAAACAATTAGCGATAATATGTGTGTGCATTAATGCAGGAGAGAATCAAGTCTTTCAAGTCTTTTAGATCGCTGAGAGGCCTCCCTGGTTTAAAACTGGGAGGAGAGCTGGCTCACTAAAGGATTAAAATACATTATCCTACTGGGTAAATTCATTATTCCTAATGCACCAGGATATTTCTGATCCTCAGATGAAAGTTTTGCAGGCTTAGATAAGCAGATTGTTTTGGATATCTGAAGAATTAAAAGAGATTTGTCCTCCAAGAGAACAGAAAATGAAGCAGGGGGGTGTCCTGATTAGCAGCAGAGCTTTAAAAGCAGGTAGTGTCTCACTCTAATAGAGGTGTTGGTGGTGCTGTCAGGGATGGGGCAGGTGTCTCCAGGATGCTGGAGCTGCAGTGACTCTGGAGCACACAACTGGGATCTGTGGGATGGCTTTTTCCCACCCTGAAGTAGTGGCAGGAACAGGCTCTGCCTGGCTTGCATCAGAGAAGTCCTGACTGAAGCAATATGGTAATTATTTACTGTACAGAGCTTTTTAGCAAGCGCTCTGCTATAAATATTTAGTTGTAACACTGCGATTCTTTCCCTGGCTACAGCGCTGCAAAGTGTAGTTAAATCTTTTGTTATTATATTTCCCCTCTCTCGAGAGCTGCCCAGAATAACTCAAAGCAAATCTTTGTGAAAAAATGCTTGTTCCACTACCTAAGAGGAGTACCATAACGTTTGTGCTGAGTGCATGAGGAAGCCAGGTTTTGAAAATCAAGTTGTGGGTTGTAGGCATGGGAAAACACATGCTTTTCAGCTTTGGGAAATGAGTAAATTAAACTTGCAATGGCCTGATCTTTCTCAAACTGCAAAAAAATACGCCAAAAAGATCCTCATTTTAAGAGCTCTGTTTGAACTCCAGCTCAATATATTTAAAATGTCTGCACCCATACTTCAGTGAAATGACTCTGCAGAGAGTGTGCCAGTAGCAGACCCCTGGGGAGCACTAAGAGTTTAGCTGAGGAGATGTTGGTGCTGGAAAACTTGGAAAAGCTGGATTGCTTGGGAGGATGGCTAAGGAACAGCTTGGTTTTTGGAGTTCTCATGTCATACAGCAAATGGATTTTCCCTCCAGAAGATTTTTAGGTAGTGGGATCAGGCCATTTCTGGCTAACTGGTAATGCACCCTGCTCAACAGTGTCAAAACCCAGAGAAATACATTCAAAAATAGGACAAGTTTCACAGGCCGAGGAAGCGCAGCTGCTATAAAGAAGGGCAAACACCCAAGGAAGGAGCCTCTCCCATGTGTTAATTTAAAACCCTTCTGTAAATGGATGATAATTTCTACATTAAATATACATGTACATACTGTTAATCTGTTTGATAAATAATTCAGTGCTATAATGCTGTTGAAAAAAACCAGGACACTAAACATGGATTTGGTAGGGCATTGTATATTGTATACACCTTCATCCCTCTGTAGACACCAAACCATCTTTCTTTTCTATTTTTCACCTTTTAATTTTCTTTTTTTTTTAGGAAGGAAAACTAAAGGCAAGGTCAGGTTGGATGGGGCCCTGAGCATTCTGGTCTAGTAGAAGGTGTCCCTGCCCATTGCAGGGGGTTGCAATGAGATCTTTTAAGGCCCCTTCCAACACAAACCATTCTGGCGACAATGGCAAAATGGAATTTTTCTGCCAGTGGTTTGGGGAAGGAGCCATCACAATGCAAATCAGGCTGTATTGTCCTGTATCAAACATCCTTTTTTATGGGAGAGCTCGTTCTGCTGAGGAAATAAATCATCAGATGAGAGGATGAGGGCAGTGTCAATATTAGTCTGGGTTTTTAAGCCAAATTGAGCTACGATCCTCATTCAGTAGAGAGGTTTGTTGGAAACCACCTTTCTGAGGATGGGGGTCACTGTTTATTGACGTGTCCTGCTCTGAAGGAGGGTTACATAAGCCAGGGCAGGTTTCAGAAGACTTTTAAGGACATATAATAGCTTTGATTTCCCCCTGGCACACAGAGATTTACCTCTTGTGCTAGATACAGCAAATTTAGAGTGGTGGAAGCCAGAGATGCTGTGCCAGAATTTGGTCAGGACTGTAAATACCCAGCCTCCAAAGAACTGGCAGAAATGGATACTGTTGGAGCAGGCACGTTCTGACATCAGAGACTGGACCCTGGGTGCTATTTGCAGATGGAGGTTGTTGACCTTTTGAGGAACAGCTTTGACATTGAGTCCATGAAGAGCGACATCCCCTCCTTTTAGATCTGTCCCAAACCCAGTGCTTGGCCTTACTTCTCACTGAACAAAATTGCACCCGAACAAGCAGAAAAAGGGCAAGGCCCTCCTGTGAAGAGAACCTTGATTTATGATTATGTTCACAAATTAAAATTTTGAGTGATTCAGGCATGTTGCCATTTCTCTGTGAGGACTCTAATCACGAGGGGTTTGTGAAACCTGAATGTTTCATGGATTGCACGATGAGTTATTATCAGTCCAACGGTTCTGATCAGAAATTGTAATTTATAATCAGAGCTTTCTGTTCCTTCTTCAGATGCTTCAATCACCCAGGTGGGACAGAAACCACACGCGAGGTCAATGGCTAATCACACAGCCACCTATGAGGCAATCCTTTATTCATCCAAACCCTTTGGAGCATATTTATTAAAGAATACATGCTATCACGATCAGCTCGGTAATGACTCCCTTCCAGTCTGGATAATTTTCAGAAGAAGGGGAAAGGACAGTGGAAGAATCATAATTGCAACATGATGAGAATACCTCCTGCCTTCCCCTTCCTCACCACTACAGGAGCTCAAAGGGGTAATTGGATATTCATACAGGGATAGGCTGAGCAGCTAAATCAGTCTGCACAGCAGCAGAATGCTCTGTCTTTTGTTCACAGCAAACTTGAGCCCACTGTTGCAAAGGCAATCATTTCCAAAATGGCTATTTTCCTGAAAAGGCATCACAGTTACCGAGATGCTTCAGAAATACTGGAAAAAAAAAGGATTATCTGCATAGGATGTGCCAGTGCAAGGGATATTTGTCCATGCATAGCATTAGGAAAGCTAAATTAGGTAGCAGAAACAGGTGACAAGGGACACACGGAACTGGAAGTTACCTCTGGCATTATCATCAGTTTGAACTATGGAGCCATTTTGTTGCCACAGGACTTAGCAGACCCTCTCAAACACACAAGTTACTCAAAAGACTGAGCAACTACCCCAAAGATTTAGGTGGCTTTTCTCTCAGCCCTTTATTTGTGAATGCATTTTTGACTCAAAAAGTTGACTGTTTCCATTGTAGAACGTCAAATGTTTAAGTGGATCCCATTGTATGTGGTATGTTGAGAGTATTGCAAATATTTATTTCAGTAGTAAATTATAATTTCCTGTTTTTCCACGGTGATTAAGGGAAAATGCACTTCAATTTTACAAAATCGTTGTCATGGTACCAGGATGATTTTTGTTGTCTCTGCCTGCATTTCGTTTTTTTTTGTATTACAGGTTTTGTGTGGTCATTCCGGGAATTTTCTAACATGCCTATTTTTCTTCCTGGAAGATACCTCTACCTCGATGCATTGAGTTGTATGACAATATCCTGAATTTAGGATCTGATCAGTAAGAGAAACAAGTATTTCCTATGACCAGTAATAGGTAGAAATAATTTGCATTAAAAGGCACCACAGAAAATTAACTGAAGCAACAAAGCTGGAGAGAAGAAAAGGGTATATTGGGCAAGATCCTTGTTTCTGTGTGTCCCTCCTTTCCGTTTTATGTCTGACAACCCTGAAAAACTTGTTTCTGCCTCTAAGCACCAGCCAGGTACAGCCCGAGCAGAAACAGGATGAAGTACGCAGCACCTGGCAACATTTCTGAACCTCGAGCTGAAATGACAACCACAAAAGGACCAGAAGGGAAGTGCAGTTTCTCCAGCAGATTCCCTGTCATGCCTGTTAATGAATGTCCCCGTGGCACTGGGCAGGAGCTGCAGCTCCCAGGTCGTTTGGACAAGCCATGCCAGAGGTTATGAGGCTGTAATACGCAACCCGGGACGGTATCACCAGTGCTGGAAAACATTCAAGGAGGGTGGACAAAAAAAAACCCACAAAGGAAAAAAAAAAGAGGTTGGAAGACAAGAGAAGAGAAGAGAAAAGCCAAACCTCACAGCTGTAAGAGGTAACAAGAAACACGTGAAAATGAAAACCACCTCCATGTATGTCAATATTTGCCATCCCCAGCAGTACGACCCGCAGAACAAAGGCGGCGGGTTCCCCGCTGCCTAGTGACAGAAAGGAAAACAAACACTTCCTACAGCCCCAGCCCGGCTGCAGCGCCCGCCAGCAGTCTCCCATTTATGTATCCCGCTCCGGGGATAACCTTAGCTCCAGAAACGCCCGGCATTCCGGCAGAACAAGCCACTCTTTGGGAGGCGCACAATGGGCGGGCGGCGGGCGCGGGGCTCCCCGCTGCGGGCTGCAGGAAGGGCTGGCGCTCCCCTCCTCGCCTTCGCCGCCTGTGCGGGGCTGTCACTGCTCACTCACGGACACAAAGGAAGGGACAGAGCGCACATGTTCCCACCTTTTTCTCCCCTGCCTCGGCGTATTTAGCGATTACCGTGAGATCGCACGCTGAGGGAGGGGATGACTTCTTGCCTTCGTTCTCCTGTAAAAAATGCATTTGCGGGATCATTCCCAGCGAATTAGTCAAATCAGTGACGCAGTTGTCATTGGATGAGAACTTAACACAAAATCTCATTGCTTTTCACATTGACTGCCCCCGCCCAGGAACCACAACTGCTTTATTGAAATAGCACACGAGGCTGAGGCCTGGTGGTGCTTCACACCGACCCTTATCCCCCACGCCACAGTGCCTCCCTTCCCTGCCTCACGAGCGCTCATGCCATGGGCAGCTCAGACTCCGCAGGACACCGGTGTCTTTCCGTGGAGGAGATCAGGGTTTGGTTCCCTATCCTGCCTCAAACGTGGCCATGGGAGCTGCAGGGATGGGGCAGAGCAGCAGTGCCCCGCTGCCTTGCAGGCCCTGCAGCATGGCCTCAGCGCGCTGGCGATGGGGAAGTGAGAGGTGCTGGAATAAAACCCAGTGTCTGCCAGCCCTGTCCCCAGGCTCGGAGAGGGGGTTAGCCTAACTTTTCGTTTGGGATCAGCTCAGACAGCCCACATAGGTATTCCTGTCGCCCAGTCATTTATTCCTCCAGGTGTCTGGGTGAGGGACACCTCGACAAGTGGGCAGTGCTGTCCCGGGAGGACTGTGCTGTTGGTCCTGTCTCCCTCTGCTCCCTTCGAAGGGGAAGGGGGGCTGTGGGAAGATGGATTCATTTGCAAATGTAAATACTGGCTGTCAGAGAGGGCAAGGGATTAGCTTTACATAAGAAGAGAGAGGTGGCACTGCATGCTGTCAGGCTCATTAGGGAAGCAGGAACCGTGTAGCTGGGCTATTTGGTAATGATCTACCCACTCCAGCCTTCCTTTGTTTCTTTAACAACCCCTCCAGCTCAGGCCAGGCTCCCCGGGCTTCCACAATTTGCCTTTAAAATACTATAGGCCTGAAACATTTTAAGGCAGGTCAAGAAATCTAATGCACGTGCAAAAAGTATCTGTACAATCTGTATTATTTTTACAGTAAACCTACATCGTTGTCAAGCCACTTAAACATAGAAAAGAAAATGCAACAGGGAATGGTGCTTACCCCCAGCATCCACCTAAAGTGATCCAGTGGTGGTTGGACTGACACGTGGATTAGATTTAGATTGGATATTATAAAAAATTTCTTCTCAGGGTTGTTGGCCATTGGAAGAGACTGCCCAGAGAAGTGATGGAGTCAGCATCCCTGAATGGATTTAAAAGACACCTGGGGACATGGTTTAGTGGTGGACTTGGCAATGCTGGATTTGATGATCTTGGAGGTCTTTTCCAACCTCACCTAGGTCAAAGCTCTTGTGAAAAGTGATCGAGACAGCAGATGAGGGAGCCCTAAAGGCAGTTTTGTAGCTCAAGAAATCAGAGGTTGCTGCTGCTGGAAGAGGCCCACCCACTCTCCTCTCTAGCCCTGGCTGTGCCTGTCCATCGCCAGCCTTGTCTCAGCGCATGATGATGTGGCAAACGGGATCGGCTCACAAACCCAGGCAAAAGCCAGGCCTGTAGGAGAAGAGTGGATTTTAGCAGGATCAACACACCGACTGCGCTCACTGCACAGCCACCTGATGGAACACAAAATATCCACTGTGGAGGTGCAGCTGGAGGTGAGAGAGTGCAGGTGGGGAAGAAAGGAGAGTCTGAGATCAGCAAAAGCTAAATTACCTTGACAGGAACTCAGATTGTGCTACCCATTTTGGGCCCAACAGGTGCTTGAGGCCAGAACAGATGTGATGTAGAAATACACCTGGGAATTTCAACATCCAGCTCCGGAATCAAGCCCATAACTTTGGCTGAAACCCAATATTTAAAAAAAACCTCTTATTCATTACCACTAGAGCTGTGGATCACTGGCTGATGGAAGGATCCCCCTACTCTGTTGTTCTTTTCTCACTGAACCCTCTTACTTCTCCACAGGCATTTATACCCATGTAAAAGCAAAATTCAGTTTAAGACCTCTGTAAAAAACAGCTGAAAATTGGTCCAAATTAAATACTTTTAAAGCTTTTAGGAGGGGTTTTTCTAGGCAGAGAAGTAGATGCTGGATGGATTTCTGTTCTTTTTTCCCCTACTTAATGGGAGAAGAGTGCATTCCATGTTTCTTTTTTCACAGGCACTAAGCTCCTCATAGTGTGAAGATGGGGAGGAGAGTTAAAATATTTTTTCTAGTCCTTCAATAAATGCATGTGGAAGATTTTCTATTAAAAGTCCCTTTTCGCATTCACACAAAGGAATTTGCATTTACATGCTTCCACGCTCAGGCAGCCTGTGGCTTCATCACCTTGTCTTCCCGACTGTGAGAGCTGAGGTCATGATGCCCAGGTGTAAGTAACCGCAGTTTCTCATCCTCTAGGAGATAGGGTTTTGTTATTTTTGCTAACAACTGCACATTTGCTTGCAAATGCCACATTCAGGTGCAAACAATAGCATGTAGAAGAATACAAATTTTCTATAACAAGTCATGCAAACAAGATATCATTCACATCACAGCTCAGACAAGAATACATTAAAATACATGCAAAGCAGCCAAATGAGCTGTAGATTGCTATATTGATGGGTTTATTTTATTTATTATTCCTTCAGCTCTGGCTTTGAGCTAATAAAGCTTTATTATGCACCTCTCTGCACTGAGAAAGAAAATAATTATATTTACTTGGAGAGAAAGATACTATAATATACCCCAGACCACCTAAGACATTTTCCTGTTTCTGGAGATTCTATAAAGGCACTTTATATCACCTTGAAAATATGTTAATTCTAACATGGATAAAAATTATTCTCTTGCTTGTAGCCGACAACTTGCCAAAATAAAAAAAATATCTGGATGCACTGTGTTTTCTGAAGACTGCTAAGAGTCTGGATAGTGCTATTGTTTTTTGAGAGGAGTCTAGCAGTAAAAAGGTCAGAACAGTGTGGAAAGAAGAGTACAAAATAAACAGAAAGCATAGCAGTTCAAGGTTTAATGTAATTTTCATTTAGTTTCTCCTAGAAATGGTAAGAGCATCAAAATACAATGGATTTTTGCCCAGGACTTGAATTCGTGTAATCTTTTAAAATGTATGATTATGTTGTTTTAATGCAATGACTTTTTACTTTTACACCATTCTGTTCTTCTAGTCCCTGGTGTTCAGCTCCATTACCATGGAGGAAATGCAGAAGCAGGACGTATGAGAAAACGAATTAAATTGCAAATCTTAGAAATCTGTGCAATCCACTCTTGCAAGCCAAAAGTTGTTCAAAACTGCATTGATCATTTTTTGTATCCATATCTGAAATGGACACCACCATTTTCTTCCCTTTTATTGTCTGCTGAGTTTTTTTCTCTCTTCTCCCATCTTCCTTTCCTGGAAGAGGATCTTCATTAGTGAACAAGTTGATTTTTTTGGCCGGTAAAGTGCGGCCTAGGTTTGGTTTCATTTTGCTTTTCCTGAGAAAGTGTTTTACTCAATTGAAGAAAGAGTGAGGATTCTTCCAGCATCCTTCCTCTTAAATTCTGAAGTGCATAACCTCAGCTAAGAGATAAGTTACCCTTAAGGGTGAGCCCTATTTCCTGGAAAATAAAGCACCATTTTGTTTTGGTTTGGTTGAGTTTGGCTTTGTAAGTGGTACCTTTGCTGGGTTTTGCCTGTCTCCCACATCCCATTCCCGCGCTCTCCCAAACCGTTGCCGCTCTTTCGGCTCTCCCTACGGAGGTATGTAAAAGCCAGGCATAGTTTACAAGCTTTGAACTTTAATTAAATAGGTGTGGGCTACACAGTGCAAATATTTCCTTTCACCCAGGAAAGTGCAAGACGACACCAGGTGTTATTTGTGCTCTCTTTCCTGTACCCCTCATTCCCCTCACTCTCTTTCTGCTATCCATAGCCACGGTTCAATATAATTCTTTAAGACTAAAGAGGAAACTATTTGCTCTGGGAAGGTTGGCAAACTTGATAAATAGATAGACTGATTTAGCGAAACTGATGTTTGCTAAATATCGTACTACTGTAATGCTGAATGATCATGAAATTTTAATAAAAGCATGGATTACTGCCCATAAGCATAGAGTCAGGGAATCATTATGGCTGGAAAAGACCTCCAACACCATTGAGTCCAACCCTTGTCAACTAAACCAGAGCACTAAATGCCATGTCCAGTCGTTTCTTGAACACTTCCAGGGATGGTGAGTCCATCACCTCCCTGGGCAGCCCATTCCAACACTTGGCAACCCTAGTGCAAAAATATCTCTGGGGAATCATCTGAACCAATGTGTGATAGGCACCGAAAGCCAAAAATGATCAGATTTAATCATGACATGGCTTATTAGTCTTGTATTTCCCATGAATTTCCCTGAGGAAAATAAAGATGCTTCCGTGGAGCGTTCCTGTGCTAGCACACTATGTCCTGGGCAGATCCACATTCTCCATATGTGGCTTTTCATCTCAATCTGAGGCAAAGAGACATCTTGACACATACCTGACCTTGCCCAGGTACTAATCCAGGCTAGTTTTGTACCTCAGTAAAACTAACCTGCACATCTCTGCTGCCACCAGGTCAAGCTCAGTGCCAGACCCTCAAGAGGAATAGATATTTCAACAGGAATTAAGTTTCTGCTCCTTTTTACAAATAATGTTTTTTTTTCAGTTCTTATACCTACCTGCTCTTGCAGTTTTAAAGGGGGCCTGTGGGCAGGAAGATATTTTTTGGTGTTAAACAGTGGCAAACTTTCTAATTTTTTGTAATCTATGGTAACAGTAGGTAGAAAAATAGAGAATGGTATGTACTTGCTCATATGTGATGATTATGTCACTCTGCATTGAAAAGATGCAGGTTCCCTCGTACAAATACTCTTTGAAATGAACTGTAGAAGAATCATAGGGTTGTGTTGTAAGGGACCGAGTTGTAAGGGATCTAGTTTGTTGATCCTTGTTGTAAGGGATCTAGTTTCACCAGAACAAACTCTACTTGAATTAAAAGCAAAATAGTTAGGCCAGACTGGGAATCCAAGACCCTTCAGAGTTTCTCAAAAGCCCCAATATTGATTAAAAAAACCCATTTTTGAAATTTATTTGGCTTTTCAAGCAAAAAAGTTTCCTTATTCACCAGTTTTCAAAAGAACGCAACTTTAAACATATTCCCTGTTAACTAGAAGTTAATCCTACACAAACAATAAAGACTTGGCTGTGAAAGTGGGTTTTGCCCTGCTTATGAGGCTCCTGGGGGAAAAAATGCAATATAAATGCATCAAAAACCCAACTCAAGAGTCTAAATCTGCAAATACCTGCACCTGCACTTATATGTGGAAAGTAAGATCCCAGCTCAACAAAAAACAGTGGGATTTCTGCCCTCAGCTCCAGCAAGGTCACTTTTTCTCCCTGTGAACAGTCAGATTAAATGAGAAGGACTGTGCTTAATCAGCTACTCTGCAAATACAACTACTTGCAAAGGATTGTGCCTGTGTTTTTAATTCCCTCCTAAATTAAAGAGTAATTATTTCCGAGTGTCAATTTTATTATCTTGGTAATTTGTCAGTGCATGAATCACTGTGCCAGCTGGGCAGGCAAAAATGTGAGCACCACTCATCTTAGAAAAGGGGTTCAACCAAGCAAAATGCTGAACATCCTTTGCAGACATTCTGTTCTTTGGAGGGAGCAGAGCAGGCTCTGCATGGCTGTGGATCCCCAGCTGTTGCCAGCACAGAGCTGAAAGAGCAATCCGCTGGTGTGAAATTCTGAGCAAGCTTCTGGCTGAAACATCAAGGGAAAAAGGAAGAGGATACCGTGAAGGTTTTTCCAGTTTACACTGGAAGAGGAATTTTTAATAAGCAGGTAATAAATAGTTTTCAGTCAAGAGGGAAAATCACAAGCCGTCTGCTTTCTTTGCATGAAGTCCAAGTTACATTTCCGCCCACATCTTTATCATTGCACACCATGTCAGAAAATAAGAGTGGTTATTGACTTAAGCACATGCAGCATTAAAAGCCAGAACTGGAAACCAGTGCCATCCATTTGTGCATTGCTGGAAACTGCCAGAAATGTAATGGCTTCGGCTTCAGATGAGCTGTGAAATGTGGACCTGAAGAGGCTTTATGGGAACTATCATCATTCCTGTTTGTGGCAGAAGCACTGAGCAGCTTGGCAAAGTGAACCTTAATTTAGACAGATTGGATCCAACCTGGCTTTAAGAAGGAGAAAAACTAGATGCACGACAGATTATTTTAAGCCGTTGCCAGGCCACATCTCAGGATTTTCCTTAAACCTTTCATATCAGATGACGTGTCATGTGCTGCACTTCACCAGCAGCTGCAGCTTCCCTGTAAATATTTTATATGGCTTTGATTGAACATCTGTTTTGCTGGCACGCGGCAGGCCGTGCTTGACCTTGACTCCTGTCAGGATAACTCACACCTCAGGGCATGTCAGTGTCTGGAACTGCATTGGAATCAATCCCCAGCTTCAGTAAACAAGGGCATCTCACCATCGTGTGTCCATGTGAAATGGATCTTCTCCAGGAAGAACAGTCTGGTGGAGCAAGGCTTCCCCTCACACGTGCTCCTGTTGAGCTCCAGTGAACATGTGCAACACAGACGATGGCAATATGCAGGAGCAGAAGGTGTCCATCTTCTGGAAGAAGCAAGGCCTGAGTGGGAACTGACTGCTGCAAGTTTCTTCCAAAGAAAATCAAAACAAGGACCAGAATGTGAGAGCTTCAGAAATAGCACCATTCTGCTGCTCAGTGGGGAGTGAAGTTATTCACTGCCCCAGTGAAAATTACCTTGTGCTGTCACTGTAATGGTTTTGATATCTCTGTGCCCAGGTGAAGATAAAATTGGTTTTTTTTTCCCTCCCTGAGTTTGATTTAATGCAAGACAAAATATTTTATAGGGGCAACACTCATGCTGTTTGTATCAAAATACAAGTAGAGAAAGAAGCTACAAGCTCTATTACAGGGCAACAAAAAATAATAAGAGGAGAACTGGGAAAATAAAGACAAATAAATAGGATGCAGACCTAGTTTGCTGCACTACACGAGTCCAGCTGCTTCTGGAACAGTTCAAGGCCGGGCTGGATGGGGCTTTGAGCAACCTGGTCTTGTGGAAGGTGTTCCTGCCCATGGCAGGGGGCTGGAACTGGGTGGTCTTAAGGTTCCTTCCAACACAAACCATTCTACGATTCTCTCCAGCATTAATTACTCACATTTATCAGACTTGAGTTTTTTCAAGGAACTCAAAATAAGGGTCTGGATTCTTATTTGAGGATTCAGCACTTCCTTATCTGAACAAAATACTCTACTAGTTCAGCAGAGGAGATGGAGGGTGTCTGTCAAGGATCAGAGGTGGCCCTGCGTATGTGTCCCAGGAGTGCCCGGCACAGCAGACCCACTTAAAGAGCTGGTTTCACACAGCATCAGCAGACAAGTTGCAAAGAATTAGGTGTCAAGAACTGAAGATCTGCAAACTTGAGAAGATAATCACATGCCTAACAGCAATCCTAAACCTACTTAAAAATAGCTGTTTCTGTGACCTGGAAGCTGCTGAGCACCAACAGCTTCTGTCGCTTGGAACCTTCCAGTCGCATTTCCAATTAAAGCTGCTGTTTGCAGCAATGCACTGTGGAAATGGGCCAAAGACACCAGCCTACAGCTTGTGTGCTTTCTTAACCTGTACCCCTCCTTTTTTGTGGGGTAAGGAAAAGAGGTTGTGCATCTCATTCCTGCTCTGGTAATGGGTACAATCATTGGCAAGTCTCCCCCAGATCCTCAGGCAATTACAGGACACATTCTTCAGCTATCAAATAGCAGGCTTGAAATTTTTTCAAATGCTGTCATTCCTACTTTCTGTAATTTTAAAAGGTGTAAGATCATGAGTAGACAAGCATTTCCACATCGAGTCCTCAGCACTTGTTGCAGCTTCAAATCCGCCACAACAGCAGGGGCTTTATGAGCGAAACAGCCATCAGCGTTTCGGGTGGTGAAAGGAGAGATGTGTGTGCTTGCCCCTCATGTTCCATGGCTGTGCACACTCTTGCTAAGAAAGCTGGATCTGTGCTGGACCTGTTAGCAGATTTATGGCTTTCTTTGCAGTGCTGTAGGTGACTCGGAGAACAGCACAGTAGCTTCCTGTGCTGGTATTTTAAAGCAGGTTTTCTGTTACCGTTGATCACAGGAGCCATCTGTAAGCTGAGATCTTTCCAGGGCTTAATTCTCGATGTGAGGGCTCAGAGGAACCCCTGCTTTCAAGGGGAGGTGGGGGTAAAAATAAAGTCAGCATAAGCTGTTTGTCCTTGAGCAACTACAGCAGTTTCAATTTCCCAGCAGAAAACTTTGTCCATGACAGAAACGACAATTGCCCTGCAATTCAGTGAGGAAATGGTTCCTCCATGCTTCCAGTAAGATTTGAGTGCCTGTGCCCTACATTCTTACAGGGTGCAATATTCCACTTTAGGGATGCTCTTGCTAATCAGTGGGTGGCTGCAAGTACGAGTGCTTTCACCTGGCATCTTGGGAAACGTAATTTCTATGTGAAATTGTATCCTAGAAATGCATCTGTGCCTTCAAATGTCTCTCTTCAAAGTAAGAAAAAAAAAAAAGAGAGAGGTTGACAATGAAACTGAATATAAAACTTTGCTGAATATTTTCAGGTCCCGGTAAACTCTTTTAGAAACACACGAAACAATGGCAGAAAGAGCTACCAAGACAGGGTCCCTAGGAATCTGTGTATCTAAGTGTTTGTCCCCGTGGCTTTTTCAGTGACAGAGCCTACATTTCCAAGGTAGAAAATTAAGTCTTTCCTCAAGGCTGGTTGAGTATAGGTCCAAATATTTCTAAGTCAGCAAATCCAAAATCAATTCCTCCTAATCACCTGCCTCTGTCCTTTGCTTAAGACAGGACAGACGGATGTTCCCAGTTCCCACACATCCCATTTTGTGAGGGATTATTATGAGAAAAGCTTATTAATCTTGTCAAGTTGTTCAGAGCAGTGCTTGGAGGATTATTTAACAGCAGGCTCTCTCTTTTTTCCCCCCCTCTTGTCCATTTTATGCCTTTTCTGTTTGCTCAGCAGTTTATAACCTTAGTCATGGTACATTGCCTCTCCCATAGAAATGACAGTGCTTTCAGTGACAGGCATTTGACATGCTACAAGGAGCAAACACAGGAAAAGGTAGGGCTAACAGGGTACCAGGCAAAAACAGGGACAGCTTTGCTTTTCTTCACATGCTAGAAAAGTGGAATTTTAATTACCCAAAGGGAATTTTAATTACCCAAAGTTTTCTTGCAAACACGATTAGTTTGGGGCAGCTTTATTAAGGTAAGAATTTTTCTTTTTCTTTTTTTTTTTCTTTATGGTCTGTATATGTGTCTCTTTCTCCAGGTTTCTGTTCTTTCTCTACTCTTTGGCTGTCCTATGTGCCTTAACAGTTATTCATCATTCCTCTTTCAAAAACACTCTCCATCTGGACCTTCTCTCAAACTACTTCTGGTCTGTCATGGGAATTGCGTCCAATAATTTCTCACCGTTATAATGTGCTAGTTTGGGAGAGTTCATTTATCATAAAGCTGGTTTCAACAAGAAAAAAAAGAGATGGCAGGTTCATATATCCAAAAGGAAACAACACTGGGAGTGATAGACCTGAGATGTATTAAAAACAACTGGAATCTGTAGCCACACTCAGTTATGATTGACGAGGATCCAGAATACTTTTTAGCAGCAATAAAACATGTCCTGTACATGAGCTGCATGAAAGTTAGAAATAGTTGAATGTCTGAGTGTTAATTTCACTGTTTTATTAATTAAAGACTAACTGCTGTCACCGTGTATTCAGAAAGTTGCTTTGATCTAACTGTATGTCTGAGATATGAAAGTGAAATGATAAATGGCATTTAACACATCTGGTAGAAATGTTTTACGGAGAAAGACTGCAAAACGATTACAGTAATAATTTGCGTTTCTTTTCTGGGCTGTTCTGAAACATCTTTTATCTTGGGAGCTGTACTGTAATGAAGAAAGAAAAAGTACTACAGAGCCATAGAAGAGCCTTGGAAGGGACCTTAAATATCACTTCATTCCAAGCCCCTGCCGTGGGCAGGGACACTTCCCACTAGACCAGATTGCTCCAAGCCCCATCCAACACGGCCTTGAACACTTCCAGGGTTGGGGCATCCAACCTGTGTCAAGGGCCTCACCACCCTCACAGGGAAGAATTCCTTCTTAATGGCTGATCTATGCCTGCCCTCTTTCAGTTTCTTATGGTGGTTCACCCCACTTCTGTCAGGCAAGTTGCTCTGAGATCACCCCACTGTTTCCAAGCCAGAACTGCCTGAAGCTCCCCAAAACACTGAACTTAAATGTAGGGAGAAAATAAATCCCAAATTCACAAGACACTGAGTTTCTGATCACTGAGAGCAGTTTTTTCCTACATCTCCTCTATGGAAGGGAAAGAACAAAAAAGGTTGCAGATTGTTTTGGCCTCAAGAAATAAATCTGATGCTTTATAGATTTTCATGAGGTCTCTCGTTGTTCTCTTTTTGCAAATCGCTTTCTGCTTTCTCCGGAGCTATACATACATTTTTCCCTTAAGGTAGCCAGCTTTTTCTTCAGTGGAACTGAGGGGTCATAACTCTAGCTCTGTGGCAAAGAAGCAGACAAATATCTGAAGTTCCCTGATTAATATACATATATCCCGGAGTTTCAGGCCAGAGCGAGCGTTATTCAAAATTACAAGCCTGCAGCTTAAAGAATAGCTAACAGAAATGGTGACAGAAACTAAAGCTGCTCTAGCAGCGAGTGACTGCAAACAACTGAATGTTTTTATGCCCTTGAACTATTAATTATTCTGCCTTGGAAGGATTAGAAAGGACTTCTGACTGACCCAAGTTCTCCTTTGAAAACAGAGAGAGAGAAATACAGTATTCCCTGAGTCCCTGACTAGTTTAAGGACTTATTTGTTAAATTTAAGACCTGCCAAACCCAAGCTATTATTTTCTAGCTGCTTTGTATCCAGCAGCTTCTTACAAGAAGTGACTTATGGAACATTTCAGGGCTTTTATACCAGCAACAATAACCAGCATAAAACTTGTGGGATAGGGTATTAGACTGAAATACCCACAGTATATATTCATGTACAACATTTTATATAACAACAGAAAACCTATGAAGGGTTTCAATATAATTAACAATGCCATTAAAAATTGTGGAATATCATTAAATTTGATAGACATGCTGTGAATAAAAATAAACTGATTTAGCTTTCTTTATAAAGGCAAGCATTAGTTAAAGAACTTGTGTGGACTTTCCTGGTAACACAAGGACTGGGTTTAAAGAGTTCAGCATCAATGTTAGACTCCTCTTCATCCTTAAAACAGTTGAAATATTTAATTTTTTAGACCATTTTGAGTAGGACAATTCCAGCTTTTAAATTCGACCTAGTTTTCATTTGGCTTTGAACAGAAATGTAGCAATTTCCATGCAGGAAGAAATAGTAATAATAATTGATATGAATCAATTCATCAGCACAAGTGAAAATAGGTCTAAACTCCAGCATTCTGTTTTTTTAAAATCCTGGCACTTTGATGCAAGATTTCTGAGATTTCAAAGGAGCCAATAGCTTGATCCAGATAAAGTGACTTTGCTTTTATTTACTGTTACACAGGAGCTTCTTTTTGGAGAGGAACACAGATTTTTACAAATATTAATCCAGGCAAACATTTGATGACAATTAGTAAGAAAGAAATATTTTCTCAGGAATAATTTTCCCTCTCCAGGAGAGGGAAGAAAGGAGTTTTATTTTTGCAGGAAATAGTTGAAACATGAGACAAAGTGTTTTGTGAAGCTCTCAGAAATGTGGTGTTTTATAGCTTTTGCCAGTGTTTTCCAGCTCCACCGCTCACGTTTCAGTACATGCAACCTTACCCAACATGATATGCATGCATCTTCAGTGTCTTACGTATTGGGAAATTGCCAGGAAGAAGGATGGGATGACTCAGGCAGATGTGGTGCGGCTGCATGGATGTCCAGGAGGAGAGAAGCTCTTCTATTCCAAAGCATGGTGCACTGTCACACTCCTCGTGACCACCGAGGGACAAAGCTGGGGAGATGTACAGTGGCTTCTGCGCTCCATGAAACTCCTGCCTTAACAGCTGCCTTCTTCTGGAATTTCTGAGGAGAATGGCACAACTCTTGGAGCTTTCAGTGCCAACTGCTGAGCTGAGCTGCCAGCCCTGACCGCTCGTCTCTGCAGCAGCCAAGGCTCCAACGAGAATTCACGTGTCCCACTTCCTTATGGGTCAGCCATCACCTTTCCCTTCTTGTCCCAACGTTGGCTTCTCTATGGTTATCTCCAGCTGGAGAGGACTTTTGCGTATTTTGCTTCGGCCTGCCACTTTAGGAGTAGAAAATTCAGGCTGCAACTACAGAGCAGTGTCTGATGATGTGGTGGAAAGGGGGCCTGCTCTGTTATTTTCTTTGTTATCGGCATTCCAGAGCCAGCAGAGAATCTGACTTGTTAAGGTTGATTTTCAGAAAACATTTATTAATGATTTATGCTCCTTCTTCAGTACTAATTTTAAAGGGCTGAGAGAGGTTTGGACCATTACATTAAATATATTAACATGTAGTTTTGAGAGTATTTCTGGGCATGCATGCTAAATTTGAAAATTCAATGTACTCGCAAGATTGCAAGGATAAATCAAATAACAACCAAAGCATTTCCTCAGACCGATGGGTTTAAGTGCTCTCAACAGCTGGAAAAAGTACAGACTCTTTGCTATGCAAGATTGGCGTGTATGGATTTGGAGCACTGACAGAGCTTTGCTAAACTACAGCGATCTGTCATGTTTAAATGTGTTTGTTGTTAGCAGGGCACAGGCAAAATTCCATTACCGTGGTGTGCTGAGAAAAAGGAAACTGTGCTCATATTGGGAAAAGCAGGGAAAAAAAAGCTTTTAGGAGCCAGCTTGAGGTAGAAGGGGGAGTTGTAGTTGCATCTCTGTAGCATTTTCTGTTTTGACTTTTTAGAGGGTTTTTTTTTGTGAGAAAATAAATTACCAAAACGCAATAATTCACCACAGCACATGACCCTCAGTGTCGAATTTAGGATGATACCACATGAAATCTCATATTTTAGAATTACGTATGTAGTCCACAAAGAATCTTAGCAGTTAAAAAAAGCTCCTTAAGTTTTCAGTATAAATTCTGCGGCTCCATGGTCCAATGGAACAACCAAAAACCAAAGAGTGAGGAGTTCTGTTCTTTTCTTCATGCTAATGATGTTTCTAAAATTCCTTAATTTCAACAGGCATTCATCAAGCTTGGGGAAATAAAAGAAAAAGAAAAATGAGATAGCATGCAGAATCCAAGTAATATCTTCATTTTCTAATAAGTTTTCTTTCCTCTGAACACTGTCAGTCCTTTGTTTGCCTTTCCAAGATGTAGCTGTAAACCAGCTTATCAGATACAAATAAAATTTTCTTAAATTCCGCAGCAGAGAATAGTGATTTGGTTTTATGGGCCTATAAAACAACCCAAGTCTGTGGGCATTTTGAAATAATGCTGTCAATTAGGATCTGTAATGTATTCTGGGAGATAACATAAGAAAAGTGGCAGCAAACTCATTTTTCCCTTTCAAAACGATCACCTGCAATATGCAATAAAATGCAAGGATGTACTCATAAAAGAGCCATTGCTGTATCCTCCCTAATATATATGCAAATACTTCATCACTTTGAAACTTTGAGGCACACGAGAAAGCTGCTGGAAATTAACATCAGCTTCCAGTTGCCATATAAATCAAAGCAACAGCTCTTCCCTGAATAAAGTACCTGCTTAGGGGAGTAAGCTGCTTTGATTAAATGGTGATGGGAATTGGCCCTGCTCGGCATCATGGCCCATCACAGGCAGAGCCGGGCTCTCCTCCTTCCTCGCAAATGCCAGGATGGCTGCTGGAGTGCCTTGTGCTGTTCTCCCCTTGTCGCCATCACCTTTGCAAGGGGAGAACTTCTGCAGCTTAAAGCACATTTTAGTCCTCTTCAGCCACAGCATCATGCTGAGTACTTTGTTCTGGGGGAAACCCAGAAGTTGATAAGGCATGAAAATCCCCTTGTTGAGGATGTGTGAAAACAACCTGGTTGAATGCCTGGAAAATACCAGGTTTTTGTCTGTAAACCTCCTCTGAGTTCATTGGCAGGGTGTTTTCTGTGCTTTTTGTACCAAAAAAGCACAATAATTCAGCAGGAGGCTTCACCCTTCGTAGTAGCAGGAGCCAGCAGGATGCTTACCCACACTGATGCATTTCTGGAAGAAAGCAGCCTGGAGGAGGTGATCAACATTTTCCCAAAGTTTGGAAAAAATACATATTGCTCTGTGGGACTGAATGGTCACAACAAAGTGATTACAGAGGAGATGGAGCAGAAAGTCAGGAAGGTCACGTTGCATTGGTGGCCACAGCGAGGCTGCAATGGGCAGGGTCCATCCAGGACCAATAGCTGCTCGAGCAGCAGCAATTTTTTAAGGTTCCTAGAGTATTCTTGTCCTCAATAGATGGAGAAGAAGATCATTTAATCTCTTAAGGAAGATGGTAGAGGAGAAATAATTTGTTCCAAATCAATGTGGAGGCGTAGAGAAATGGGGCATTTATTTTAATGGACAGCAAGGACCAACAAATAGAGAGTGCATCAAAGTCATTCTCACTTGTCCTCCTGTATATGCACACTCTTCTATCCAAAATCAGCCTTTTTTATCCACCCCTGCCAGAGGAACACTGAAAACAAAATCTGGTGCTCAGAGCTCAGAACTCAAGCAACTCCAGCCAGCTAATTAACAAAGTGGTTCATTGCTACTTGCAGTGAACAAGTGTATTCTCTTATTATTCTCTTATTATTCTCTTTCTAGACTAACTCTGAGTGTGTCAAGTAGTGATGCTCTGGAGAAAGTTTATTTCACAGGACAATTGATTTCCGTGTCAGAAACAGAGCTGAGAAAATAACTCACGGCAAATAACACATTCAATGAATAAAGTTTCTTCCCTTTCCCATGCTCATCCTCCAGATAAGGAGTCCCTTGACTGCAGTCAGGCTTTGGAATGTTTGGAACACTGGCTTGCCAGCAGGCAGACAGCCACTTGTTGCAGGTGTGTTCTTCCAGGGCTGTTTTGGCTGGTAATTCACAACATTTCCTTGCTGGATGCAAAAATCATATTCAGCAATAGAAGTTTCATACCTTTTGTTTTTCTTCTCTTTTGTTAGACAGATATCAACCATTCAGTGAAAGATTTCTGAGTAGGCACGTCTTATTTTGCATATCAGGGCTTGTGCTAGCACAACACATTAAGTAAAAGAAAGAAAAAATTGATTCCTTCCATGACATTTTGTCCTTCCAACAGCTCCCCGACTTTCATGATACTTTCTAATGCTGGTGCCTGTAAAAGACACCATTTTGGATGACAAAATCAATCCTTTCCCTTCACATAAAGGCCACAAAGTCCTTGACAGGAAAAGATACTGAATCCCAGTGCGACATTACTGCCCTGCATGGATGTTGGTGAGGTGGTTGTGCTTAGAGCTGGAGCTCAGTAGCAGTCCCAAAAGGATCTGTGAGTGTGGGTTTTGCATCTGTGCCCTTTTGCGACCTGCACAGGCAAAATCCCCACTCTGAAGACCCGCTGGGTGTAAAATCCACTGGCAGCTCTGACTGTCAGTGAGAACATTGTTCTGTGCAGCAGGCAGCCAGCACCTCACCTGGCTCTCCAAGGGTAATTACCTGGGTATCTCACCTTGTGGGGGGCTGAACCAAGGGAGTTTAAAGGGTATGTTTGGAGAAGCACACAGAGCTTAACCCAAGCCAACAAGGAATACTGATGCACTTCCAGTCTGGCTGATAGAAATTTTCTAGCTCCTTAGGACTGGTCACATTTTTGTCAAGGATACATTTTTGTCCAACAACCCTCTAAACAAAATACAATTGCTAATGTTTGCAGCAAGTCTAAATCAAGCTCAACTTCTGAAAATTAATAGAGATGTCATTTGGCTTTAACTACCGAACTGGTAATCAGTAAAATCTGACTAAATACAGAGAATTCTTCAGTGTCACCTGCTGTGCTTGCTGCCTCTGCCCTGCCTTGATGATGAAATGCTCTTTCCATTGTGGTGGATCTAAACAATCAAGAGCAATGGGAAGAAGCGGTCTATTAATGTGGTACCCATGACATTAAAAATAAACAAGTGACTGAAAAAAAAATCAAAAGATGGAAAAAATAATATTTTTTTATTTCAGGAAGCTCACTGGTGAGGGAAATAACTCCAGGAGAGCCATAAAGGCATATCAGTTTTAGAGACATGGGATCTGCTACATGATTTGGGGCTTTTTGTTTGAATGGCGCTGAACAACCCTTCTTTTTAGCTGATGCCTAGGAATACAAATTGTCTACTAAATATCCGCAGCTGCAGTCTGCTCTGCTATTGAAGTGTCTGCCGAATGTCACTGCTGTTTGCTTTGTACAGCAGAGCGAAGGGGGAAGGGTTCAGAGGAAGACAAAAGCCACAGGAGCAGTGCTCAGACCTGTGTATTAAGCCTGTGGTTTTTAATGTTTCCCCTTTCAGTTCCTCCTGGTTCTCGTGGTTTGTTTGGTAAGAGGTAGAGAAGTGGCAGCACGAGGATAACCGAGCAGCCTGGGCTTGGTCAGCCCCGCGTTCTCTTTGAAATAGTTATTATTTACTCCTTGTAATACAGTAGGATCTGGAAGCCCTGGCCATGGCCCAAGATCTTTTCAAGGGACAAATGCAGACTAAGGGGAATGTTAGCTTTTAAAGGGCTGAGGGTTTATTGATTTGGTTAAGAATGCCTGTTGTATGCAAAGTGCATTCCACAATGCAGCAGATCCTGTTATAAATAACACGCAAATGGCACTGGCAGCCAGGCCGAATGCAGAGCACAGCTTTAGCAACAGCTAGAAAGAGTCACAGCCTGCAAAAAGATCACACTGAGCCTCAGATACAGAACAGACACAGCCTCAGATACTGAGATACAGAACTCCTGTGACCCTCTGGGATTTGATAGGATGTGCATCTTTCACCTTCAAATATCAGTGATTAGCAACAGCAGGAAAAGAAGCCATAGAAAGGTCATATCCCATCGCGTTCCCAAAGTCAGAGCTTTCTTTCAAGTCCACCTTATCTCTAATTCATGACTGCTGGGAAACCAAAGTCACCTTTCTTTTCTTTTTTGTTTTTTTGTTTGTTTGTTTGTTTTGTTTTGTTTTTTAAAGAGCGAATGTATTATAATACAGTGCTAGACCACAAGACAAAGATCAAACGGTCACATTTTTAACATTTCGATATAGCAATTTAAAATAAAACCTCCACGTTGGGTCACACAGAGGAATGCTCTGATTCTGTGATATGTGTATGTGGAAATCTCAAAACACAGGATGATCCTCTTCAGCTCTGAATTCCTTCATGTAATGTCACGTAATATCACCACTGTTCAGCCATGAATGACTTCAAGAAACAGAGACAGACACACAGTACTTTAAATAATTTCAGCTACCTGTATTTATCAGAAAAAAACCCTTAAATAACAAACTTAAGTTGTAGTTAACAAAAATCTCTCCAATTCAAGGCATTCCTTAGTCATGCTTTAAATTCCAGACATCATACTATTCAGACACACTTGGGATAATCTTGGTTGTGTTTTGAATCGCTAATCAACTAAAAGATCATACTTGAATCTTATAAATTAAACTCAGATTCTCCAGCAAATGTACCCCACTTGCATCATGTTAGTGTAGCACTTCAAGTTGGGGATTTTATGATTCATCACAGATCTGAAAGAGGATTTCCTTTATTTCTCATAGTAAATACATTATTGAAACGTGGTTACTCAGAGCTGTGCAACATATGCTACATGTAGTAGCATGAGCACAGATTTTTCCGGCAAAATATGACAGCTGAAGTGCTAATGAGCGGCAGAAATGTGCTGTTCCATGAAAATGTCTGAGTTGTTTCAGACTCTTACATTTCCCAACAGGAGAGAAATGGGAGTGAATGAAACACGTACAGCAGCACACTGAAATGAAAACCCATTTTCTGGAGACTTTTCAGGTTTGGATGAGTATTTGTGGATGTGTTAGAATCAGTCATATCTCTGGGTGACCTGCTTTCTGAGATCAGGTGCTGAAGTGGTGTGCAATTCAAGGTTCTGCGCCTACATATGTCTGAAAACCATCTTCAGCCACCCAAAATTCAGATGTGCAGCTACAGCCACCTCTGTGAGACTTTTTTGTAATCAAGTGAAAGAGGCAGACACCTCTAGAGGCCAACAATGTGTATGAAATATGCCATAAATGATACACCCAAGGTGCTTACCTCTGTCCATGATCCCAGAGAAAGCTGGGATGCTGGTGACAGAGAGCCCAGGCAGATGACTTGGATTAAATGTTTATTTTTTAGTGGTTTTTAGTGCTAGAGATAGGTGAGGAGTCACATCCTTGTTCACCATATGTTCATTTATTCTGAGATAGTGTAAAAGGCGATATGGCTGGAATGATAGTTCTGCTTTCCCATCTTCTGTGTGTGGAGATTTGCACTTAAACTTACATATTTCATTACTTTTAGTGTTTTATTTTCCTTAGTAACCACACGTGCCTTGTATCAGACGGGTGCTAAGCATTTTATTAAACTGCAGATGGGAACAGCCATAAGTTTTTAGAGGCAACACACTGAAATTTTATTTAATTTCCCTTACCTACAGGAAAGTAAAGCAATTGCCACCATAACTATTGAATGTTTGAACATTAGAGTGTTCTTAAAAACATATTCTTAGTTTATGGGGTCGCTACTTATCTCAGAAAGATAATTCTGCTCACAATTTGGTGATTAGGAGTTGCTGAAAAGAAATTAAAATCTGAGCTAAGAAATAACTGCACAGAAAATATTTGTGAATACAACACTGGATAGGTTTGTTTAAATTAAAAATATTTAGAAATGTATAATTCTTCTGACCCATATATTATATCTACAGTTTAAAAATATTTTATCAATTAACGGAAAAACTCACAATGTAACCGAAAAACAAGTCTGATAATTAAACCTAGGAGAAATTGGTCAGTCTGAATGTAAAAACACCATTGATATTACTGATAAATGTACCAAAGATGCTTTTCAATCAAAAAATAACAGTTTTATTCAAGGAGTAAATGTTCTGACAAAGCTTCAAAATCCTTTTGTTCCACAGAGTTTTTGGACAGAGACATTCTGGTGCTGCTTCCCCCCAGGCCCCACTGCTGCTCTCCCCCTCACCTGCACCTCCAGTGCTGAGGTGCAAATCCATCGGCTCAATCTGCTTTTTCAAGCTGGGTTTCCTCCTCTTTGCCACTTTTTCTGCAGGTGTTTTTCCCTGGTATTGTAAGAGCTCCCGTTTATTTCCCTTTTGGATTTTAAACCAGCATTCTCTCTGGAGCAGTTCCCACACTATTTGCTCCCCCAATTGGCTACACGAAGCCGTTAGAGACGTTTTATTCAGTAGAGGCAGCTGGCTAGGCAAAGGCAATGTTAACTACTATCATAGCTATAAAAATAAAACAGAGTTTAAGACCATAACTGTAGCAATAACCTTGCCCTAAGAGTATAAAACAAAATGGGACCCATTATGGATATTTTTTTTTATTGCCATCTGTCACGATTTCCATTTTGGATGATTCTGGAGCAGTTTCATATTCTCTTCACACTAAACAAGCTTGGAATAAAATGCAAGTTAGAAGGAAACAAGATAGCATTAAATCAACTTGTCTTGGTATGTGCAAACATTGCCATCATCATCCTGATTTATTCCTTCCTGGCTTTTAGGATGATGGCATATGGTCTCCATTCCAGTGAGAACATCCACGTTGGGAAGCAGGGAGCAGCACAGAGGTCCAGAGAATTTCTGTTTGCGTAAATCCCCTTGAAATCACACTAAAACAGAAGGGACACAGAAAGTAAAGCCTCTTACCTCTGTCAGTGGGCATTTCTAAAGAGTTTTGGGTTATCCTTCCTGTTCCTGGCTTGTCTCACTGCCCAGAGTTTACTGATCACCAGAGACGACCTTCCCTGTGTGGAAAACTCTGATCCCTTCTGCCCTCTTTGCCACTGACCGCCTTTTCCACGCTTTCCACAGAGAGGAGGTCCATCAGGAAGGAGAGAGCACAGCGAGAAGGTCTCCACAACTCACCAAAACTGCTCTTTGTGTCACTGTGAAGGTCACAGCAGAGAATCTGAGATCTCCCATGGGCGACTAGGGAAGGTGATCTGACAATAGGATAAGCAGTGGTATCAAAAAACTTCATGCCAGAAGAGAATCAAAGAATCACAGAATGGTTTGGGTTGGAAGGGACCTTAAAGGTCATCTGGTTCCAATCCTCCTGTCATGGACAGGGAGTAGAGCTCTGCATTTTGTGCAAGAAATAGCGAGAAGGGATGGGGTAAAAACACCACACTAGGGAAAACAATATTCCTTCCCTTTTAAAATGTCAAAGCTGTTCATAGGAACGAGTTGAAAGCTAGTGAAAGGATCATTATAAACAGAAGTAATATACTGAGGGATAAATAAAACACATTGGGAAGGAGCCAGCCGAACTTGTGCAAATGGCAAGTGCAAGCCACACCCAAATTTTGGGAAGTGGGGTTGGACAATGCCATTGGGTATTTAGAGATGAATGATCTGGCTGGAGGTAAAGCAAGGTGACATCTTCCACAGCAGAAGAAATCTCCCTGGAGATAACACTTTGCTGTATCCTCACTGCAAACCCCAGCACTGCATCATTCTGGCTGCACCCAATATCTACCATCTGCACCTGCTCTGTGCAGCAGTCCAGATGCCACCAGAGGGACAGACACCACCTCTTCATTACCCACTGCTTTGTCAGCCTTTGGGCCACCTGGAAACTAGCTTTGCCGTGACTGTAAGGCTTGCTGGCCAGGGCACTGCTGAGCATCACTCAGCCAAAATTTCTGGCCGTGCCCTGGCTGCAAAGATCCACAGGAGATGCTGCCACCAGCGATGAGTCCTCATTTGTAATTAAAGAGCTGTGTTAGAGCTATCAATACCGACCCCACTTAAACCAGGGCCGCTGTACAAACCTCTGCCATCAAATCTATATCCATCACAGGCACGCAAAGCTGTGGCCTGTGAGTTAGTCACACAGGCTAAAGAGCCCAGCCTAGATGGAGTTATGCTCTCACTGTATACATATATGATTTTAATTCAATCCCATTTTCACCTGCAAGACACTACGGGCTGCCGTGGGAAGAGCTGGAATAACCTAACTACAAATGCAACCAGGAGTTTTTGATAGCATGGCTGTGTAGGCCCAGCCACGCTAGAGTGATTTTTTTGGAGTGTGGGTACAGAAAGGGTGGCACAGCAGGGGAAAGCAGTCCTTAGCAACCCCCAAAATACAAAACTTTAGGGCTAGAACTTGTACTATATTAAAATATCCTCATTTGAATTGGTCCATGCAATATTTTTATATTTTGGTTGAAATTACTTTAACTTTACAAGCTTTGTTTATAAGAAACTATTTTAAATCCAAAATTGTTTGGTTGCCAGCAAACTGAGTTATAGTAAGTTTATAAGTTACAAATTCTTACATGCACTTCTAATTTTTGATTTCACTGAATCTTCTTTCTCGGTGAAAGGAATTGATGTACAGTAGCTGAAGAGAATTTCCTTGACTTAACCTTCTCCTTTTCTAAGGAAATCAATCTGAATTTAGGGAATTTATTATCACGAGGACAAATTTTCAGTTTCACTAAATTTAGGAGTGAAACAAAGCACTTGGGCAGAGATCCCTGAAACAAAGTAAAGCAGCTGCTGACCTGTCAGTATAAAATATCCTACAAATGCATAAATGTGTGACATATGTTCACTGGAATATTTTTGACACAATTTTGGCTCAACATACTGTGTATATCTTTCCCTAAATGCTATATATAAACTCTTGTTTAATATTCACAGATTTGTGTACCATTTCCCAAAAGCATAAATTACAGAGATAGTATTTCTCTGTCATTAAATGTTTATGTCCTAAAATAAAAATTCAAGGTTTAAAATCATCTCCCAATTGCCACACCAAAAAGGAAACATCACAGAAAATACACATGTAAGTGTATTTACAATTCAGTTCATTCTGCAGCAAAACTCTATCATTGAATAATTCATCCCCTCCTCTCCAAGCTCCAGTTTGCCCACTCCAAACAGAAAAATGCCCCAAAAACCCAGAGGTTTCTACCCAGCAATCTCCTTCTTCCAAAGGCGTTGACTGAGTCTCAGCTGTCCCCAAAGAAACACAGATCCCAAAGTATGAGGCAGCCTGCGAGTTCTCTAACTCATATTGTCACTTCTAGCTTGGCTTTGACCACAGTTTAGTGCCACAAACATCTTTGTCCTACTGGTGTTTCCAAAGATTTTCCTCTGTGAGGAAAACATCTTATCATGGAAGGGTTTGGGAAGGGACCTTAAAGACCATCTCGTTACAACCAACCCTGCCATGGGCAGGAACACCTTCACTAGACCAGGCTGCTCAAAATCTCATCCAGCCTGGCCTTGAGCACTGCCAGAGATGGGGCAGCCACAGCTTCTCTGGGAAACCTGTGCCAGGGCCTCACCACCCTCAGAGTGAAGATTTTCTTCTTAATATCTTATCTAATCCTACACTCGGTTTGAAGCCATTCCCCCATGTCCTATCCCTTCATGCCCGTAGAAAAAGTCCTCTGTGTCTCTCTTGCCCTCTCTGATGGGGCATAAATAATGAAGCATTTACAAAGGGGGGAAATTGTTTGCATGTTGCATGCTAGACTTTATTTTATTTGTTTACCTTTCCAAGGTTAAACTGAGTTTTCAGCATTCATTTCTCTTGGCACTAGGAAGACTTGCCAGAAAAGTAGCAAGATACAAAATGTGAGTTTTCAGAGGGAAGAAATGTAAACTTTCCTCATCATTTTTTATGTTCTAAAGATCTTAATGTTTTACAAAGTGATAAGTTCCATACTATTAATTTTTATATGATCTACATACTGGTGAATGAGTCTATACCCAAAAACTATTTCCCATTCCTACTGCTGTTTATCTAGTATAATGTTATTTCAGTCAGGAGCAAAGCTGCTACAGTCAACCATTGTCATCAGTGAGTTGAATCAATGTGTTTCCAAGTCTCATTTCAGACACTGTCATTCCCATTGCAATTTTTGTGGATGTTCTGCTACAAATCCCACATGCAGAAACAGCGGCACAAATTGGGAGAGCCCAATGTCTGGATCAATGCTGTGGGCTTGGGGTTTTGTGCTTACAAAGAAATGAAACCCTTAATTCTAGCAATAACTGTCTTTTTCAATCAGGCCACACAATTACATTTCTGATTTAATATGATACCTTTGAAATGTTCTCCTGTCATTTGTTGGTTATGAAACATTCAAAAATACCCAAAATGGGACAGATACAGAAAATTGCTTGCAACTAGAGGAAATACCATTTCATTCTGTATTGGCATAGAATGTATGTGCCACTCAGTGCCCATGAAAAATTGTATGTCTTTTCTTTTTTATGAATATTATTAAAGCAAGTCAGAGAAGAGACATTATTTACCGAGTCTCGTCAGCTCAGGCTGCTGCTGCTGCTGGAATGTGCTATATGCTGGAAGCAGTTGCAAATTCATTTCCCAGTTTCCGTAATATCTAGAATGGTACATATTATGTTATACAGCTGACTACTAATAGTAAAAACTAGCTAAAATCTCCTAGAGTGAGCAGAGGGCTAAAATTAATTGGACAACAGGAATGCAAAGCTCAGTTTCAAAGGAAAAAAAGAGCAGGCGGGGGATCAATGAAAGACTTAAAGTATGGTCTCTACCTTACTGCAAAAGGAAAAAGAAAAATTCTGATTTTTGAAGATTGCCTGAATATCTATGAAGGTTTCTCCATTCCTAATGTTTACTTTTATAGATAAACCCACTTTTAAGGAAAAGGACTTGTTGCAGAAATTATGGGGTGAAAGCAGATAGCCCATGTTACTTAGCTGGGCACCTTCTGTGGTCATCATGGTCCTTTCTGATACTAAAATAAAACACCTAAATATTCTCAGATTTACCAAGCAGTTTGTGGAGCGCTGTGACAGCCTTGTGTAGCAAAAAACTGCAATTAAGATTATCTGGTAATATCTGAACAGGGAGGGACAGTGATGCGGCCACATCCACACGGAGAGTTGAGATCAGCACAGACCAGCGCTAACAAGTGACCTTGGGCTTCCTTTGCCCTTTGCCTTCTCAATCCCCAGCATTTCTCCTTCTCATCCAGAAATCATCCCTGAAAAATTCAAGGCCAAGGGGAACCATGTCCTAATTGAAAACAAAGCCCCGTTGACTAAGAGGATCAGTACGTTTTACTCAATTAGAGTCTATGTCTGACACTGTGAGCCATAATTTATCTGGGAAAATTGCGCCTGTAGTTACACAGCAGCCCTTCAGGCTGACCTACATCCTTGGGGAATGAGGTTTGTTCTCACATTCCTTTGAACCTGTGTCTACTGAATGCTGCTGAAGGCATGAAGGGGAGTCTTGGGAATAGCAGCTCCTTTCACTGGGCTCGATGTTGTCTGCCATAAATATTGCGGCTGCAAACTGAGCAGGGGAACAGAGCACAACAGAAACTGGTAACGAGTTGACTTCTCAGCCTCTGTGGTCAATAAGGTCAATTTAACAGAAAAAAGGGGATCAGCAAAGCATTCCACAGTGCCTAAATATAGACTTGCTGTTTGGGTTCAGTTCTTTGTCAAAGCACCGCTTTGTTAAGTCGCCACTTAATCCTTTGACTGATGGAGGTCTTCAGGACTTCTTCTGTGTTGTTGCTTTCTCTGGTCTCACTCTTTAAAGTATTTAGCACTTCTAAATCTCTAAAAAAGGACACTTATGATTATCTGCTACTTTTCTGTCAGTATTCTGCCTCTGTGGGTGCTTGGAACTGGACGCCTCTGGGTATCCGGCCTTTATAGTACCAGTTATATGAGTCACAGAGGGACACCTGTGCCTGACACTGGCTTACAGCTCACGCAGTGACACCTCTAGAAGATGAGCTGTAAAGCTCTTTGGTACCTGAGGGACATCACCTATGACACTGGTACAGGAGCCAAATATATCAGGGTTCATTCTTAGCAGTGGAATTAAAGGCACTTCACCGGTTAAATGACTGTAATAGAGTGTCAACAGAAGTTTCAGGATCAGTACAGAAGAAAAGATCATCCTCAAGGTGCTGGTAAATGGCAGAATAAGCGTACATGGTTACTGGGGAGACAGGGTATGAGAAGCAACATTTTTGCTTTGTAAAGAAATTTTAAAGGCTCTCTAGTGTCTCACATTTGTTGTTTCTGGGTTTTTCCCCCCCTCCTTTTAGGTGAGGGTTGTATTTTGCTGTTTAGCCTAGCCATTACCCCCACTGATGTCCAACTTATCAGGAAGGGACAGTGTATTAGGAGTTAAGCATCTGAGCTAACTGTTGTTCCCATATCCTTCCTGTGTGTTGGCTACCTCCACACCCATACATCATTTTCCCCTTCCCTGTACCTATTCCACTCCCTCTTCCTTTCTCCTCAGTTTTCCTGTTTGATTCCCTTTATTGTCCCATTTACTAGTTCTCTCTGGCTCAGTCTTAGATCATTTTGTGTCAATGAATAGGAAAAAAACACCCCATTTGCTCCTTACACCGGGGCCTTCGGAGAATCCTTTGCCATTGGTGTCTGCTTGGAGTAAATAGTGACTTTTTGTGTAAGAAGGTGCCAAACCAGGTAACCAAACCAGCTCTCGGCCCACACAGCCACTGCCTTGTTTCGGGGCAGATTCCAACTTATTTTTTAATGAAATATTTGGTTTGTGTGGACCACTGGACATTAAGAAAAAATTCTTCATTGGAAGGGTTCTCAAGCATTGTATCAGACTGCCCAGGGCAGTGGTGGAGTCACCATCCCTGGAGATATTTAAAAGACGTGTAGATGTGGCACTTGGGGATATGGTTTAGTGGCAGGCTTGGCAGTGCTGTGTTAGCAGTTGGACTTGGTAGCCATAGATATCTTTTCCAGCCTAAACTCTTCAGTGGTTTTATGATTAAGGGCTAGACATGGAACCTACCAGTAAAAAAAAATTCTTCCAAGATGTCATTTTTTTTCCTGGTAATGAGTCTGCTGTGGTCTTATTGGAAAACTTCTGGGCACATGGCTCCTCAAGGGGTTTGAGAGGGCTGGTGGAGAACCTGACTGCCCTGCTATGCTACCTGAAACAGCCTGAGGTAGAGTGCCAGGTGAAGTGCTCGCCGTAGGGTGAACAGGAGATAAATGGGCTCTACTGTGGACACTGAAAAGCTTTAGCAGAGAGATTTTCCGGCTTTCTGCAGCATTTTGTGAGAGTTCTGTCTTTCCCATGCAAGCAAGACAAAACAATGTTACCGTTTTGTAAACTTCTTGCAGCTGCGGATTTTTTGGTAGAATTGTTATGGTTCTAAGTAGAAAAACATTCAGAGATGGGTGTCTTAGAACTTGACCAATCCCCTTAGTGGGTGGATGCCAAAAACCAATTACCTTATGCCACTTAATACACTTTGTGAACTAACATATAAAAGTCTTCTGAGAATTCATTAAATTCGTCCATTTGTCCCTGAGCCTGGACTTCGTGTCGTTTCTCTACTCGTCCATGGGGAAAACAGCGACACTCTACCACTCCGCTGTGTTTATTGATCACACTCAGGTTGTGCTGGCTCGAAGACAAACAGCCCAGGAATCTCAGACAAGAGTAATCTTTATGTGACTCTGCATCTATGAAACACAGATCTGGAAACTTCCCATGTATAACGGAGCCCTTGCGCAGGTTGGACAGGTTTATTCCTAGTCACGGGGCTTGCTCTCCTACTGTAAACAGCCGTGCCCCTTGCTGCATCTCCCAGAGCAAACCGTGCAGCGCTCCAGAGGATTTCACATTGTAACAATCCTCTTTTCCCATTGTACGGCTGGGAGGGACTTCCTACATTTCATGTAATCAGCATGCAAATTTGAGAGCTTCCCATAAAATCCTGCAGTAAACAGGATATGTTTGCTCTAAACAGATTTCATCCAGGAACAATTCACTATAAATTCAGCTACCATCAACAGACTCCTGTTTTCCCTTGTGCTCTTCTAACGTCTTCCTCCTGGTGCAGAACAACGAGAGAAATTTGCTGCTATTCGTCCGCAGGTTGAGGTATTTAAATAAAGCTGAAGACACTACCCATAAAGGTGATACTCGGGGGGTCAGCTGCATTCCTTTTCATTGTAAATGGAAAGTCGTAAGTGGAGTTATGATTGGAAGCAATTGGATTCCGTAAAAGTAGTTCATAGGTATTTCAGAAAACTGAAACGAGGATAAGTTGTTAGACACTTAGTACCTGCGATACAAAGCAATTTCACAGAAGCTCTGTTTACTGGAGTGTGCTAACAAACTGTAGGTAAAACAGGCTTTTAGCATATTATTTAAATAATTGTCCCTAAAATTGACCCTGCCACTCTGCCAGAAAGGAAAAATAAATCAAGGGGGAAATTCCCATTTTTCACGTGCTGGAATTCCTAGTTTTTAATGCTGAAGATGTGGATAACAACATGGTAAGAAAGCCATAAAAACAGTAAAAAATTTCTTCACTCAGTGGATTCCCTGCTGTGTGAGGTTGGGACATGTCAATGAGTCTCACTGGGCACTTATAAAATCTAGGTTAAAGTTTATACTCTCTTGATTCATAAGCTGATATTTTGAGATAAATGCTTTCAGAAGTGTGTTTTCTGGTTTCTAAGTAGTCTTATTAAGAGGTAAATGCACAAACAAAGTAGATGCCCAAAGACAAATGCCAACAGCAACTTGGGCCCCAAACTGGCACTTCCTTAAAATGATTCAAGGCTGTTGGCAGAGCAATAAGAGGGTGACAAAATGGGCTGATTTATTTTAAAGGGAACCTAAACATTGTGCTAATGGTGACAGTTGACAGTGAAAACACTGCTGAAATTGAGTGTGAGACAGAGGTTTTTTCGATAGCCACAGGATGTCCTTGGGACAGAGTCTGCATCTCAATGAGCTGGGTGCCACTCAAAATACATTAGAAAGAAATTAGTTAGGCTTGAACATAATTATAATGTCAGGGTAGTTTCTAGTCCGAGATCCATGTTCTGGCTAGGAACCACGTCATATTGAGGAAAAATTAGCTTGCTTACAAATACGCAGCAGATTATTTCCAGACCTAGCACGATGCTTCTCGCCACCTTTCTCCTTCCTCCCCCTGTTTCTTTTTGTTTAAAGCACAGCTATGAGACTCACATCTCATCTCAGCTGCTTTTGTCAGGACAGCTAATGAGCTGGGTCGGGATGAGAAAGAAAACACAGTGGAAATGGGGTCATGGAGAGGTTAAACTTCATGAATTTATTCATTGGGATTCAGCTCACACCCTCCTGAAATGAGATGTCATTATTAAAATTGTGGATGACACTGTTGCACAACGATGCTAGAAGGACGTGAAGGAAATAGTATTTGTTTGGACTTTAATATATGACTGTGATAAGAAAACAAGCCTAAATTGTACCAACCATGTCAGAAACATCCTGAAAGCAGTCTATGTAAGGTGTTTGTAAGGGAGAAATGCTCCAATTTAATTTAAAAAACCCCAGCAGCAACAACAAGAAAAAAGCAAGCAGTGATATCAACATTCTTTTCTACTTTTCTGGAATTACAGTTGTGAGACGTGAACAGCATGAGTATCTTGGGAATAAAATTATTTTTTATTTCATCATAGTACTTTTGATATGGCAGAAATATTGACCGTGTTAACAGAGGCAAATTGTTTGAAAAGGGAAGAAAGCAGAGTTACAATCAATTGTGATGGAGCCTGGAAGGGCCAGACTAATTGGAGGTGTGACCTGGAGCTGTGCTAGGGCTCACAGGGGTGGAAGCTCACAAAAAGGGCCATCTTTTCCCCTGACCCAAGGCAGAAATCAGCCATAGCTGGGGCAGTCCTGGCAGGTGACATTTTGGCTTCTTCATACAGGCTCGCAATCCTCTCCCAAAACATCTGGTTTAGAGCATTGTTATTTTCTACTATTAGGTGCCTTTCAAGTGGCTAAAAGTCTTGCTTGCTGTAACCTTGCTGAGACCATTAGTTTGTGCTTCATCCGTAATAAACCCTTTCCTTTTTGCCCTCTGTGTATTAGAAACTGTCATCTTATCTCACCCTCAGTTTTCTGTCCCTTTATCTTGCAACACCCCTTCTCTCATGCCCATGTCAGGGGTCTCCTGCCTCCCATTTCCCTCTGAATTTCCCCCTGGCTCCCATCACCTAAAACATGTCCAGCACTTCCTGGCTAGTTGCAGTATGCAAATCTTATAAGCCAACTCTGAATTTGTACATCCAGCTATTGTAACTGGAAGTCTCAGTTATGAATGGTATTTTCCTAACCATCCTTAAGACTGCCTTAATTTTTGAGAATTTATGGGACTCTGAAGGTAAGCAAGTTGCCCACAGAAAGGTTACTGGCTCATCAGTGAGATTTACAGCCCACTAATGACTCCATAATAAAGTAAATACAGAATTGCTGGGCCATTGGGGAGCTGTCACAGGAGAAAATTGACAGCAGTTTCTGTTCCTTTCCAAAGCCTCTTTTTCTCCTGATGTGAAAAAAACCCAAAAACCAACAAACTAAAAAGACCAACAGAAAACAGCCCAGCTTGGTCTGTGTTTCAAGAAGAGACTTGAGTTATAACAAAATAGAATCTTTCAAGTTCAAGATAAAGCTTCTGGCTTTAAACGTAGTTGATGAGATGAAAGGAAGTCAGGTCTGAATAAATACTGTGGAATGCTAAACAGGATTTCTACCAAACAATAACTCCATGCCCCTCAGAAGAAAGCCTGCTTGCTGATTTTCCTCCAGTGCTGTGTAATTACCATCCATTGTGTCATGACTCTCCCATTTGGAGCAGCCTCGGTTTTACAACTGAGGAAACAACGTATAGGAGGCCACGTCCCAGGAGATACCGATTGTATTGGCAGGGAAGGGAAGTGTGCACACATCCAGTAGATAAACTAGGCTGTAAATTGATTTTAATGGAATTGAGATTTCCTAGGAAACAAAAAACCCTTATAATTTTCTAGCAGTGCCTATGGCACATTCTCTGCTCTGCACTGGTGATGTCTGCTTGCGTTTTGTATTGATCTGGGAGAGGCTGACCTTCTGGATAGCCCTATCACCACACTGCATTGGTTTTGTACTCCTGAGCTTTCAAAGGCATTGCTGCACCCCTACTGCTGGATCCTTTCTCTTCTAATCAGCTACCCTGGGGAAGAGAGAGACTGTAAATCAATTTTTCTTTTCTCTTCTTCAAGTCAAAATATTACAAGATGAAGAAAATACCATATTTCTCTGTGATATCAGCTACTAAGTGATAACGCATCTGAACACAAGAAACTTTTTAATCAGAGCTCGTGTCTGCAGAGCTCCAATACTGAGAAGTTCCAAGCACCTGAAAGGCAAACCCTGCCTTTGAAAAAAAGCACCTCACACAATGAAAGGAAGCTATTTTCCACTTGTCTCAGTGCATTTAAGGACTACAACTGCATAACCTTAAGCAAGACAGCCACGAAAAGCAGGTTCTTGTAGCAGCACTTTGGCTTAGGTGACTTTTTCAGAATACTGTATGAGCTGAGGATTTTTTTTAAGCTCAAGTAAACAGATGAAAAAAATTTGGTGCAGAGAGGCAGAATAAAAAACTGACCTGGAAAATATCACATAAATGGAACTGCAAACACTGATCTTAGTAAAGACCTGGAGGAAAATGCCAGCCAGAATTACACGTTACCCTGAAAAGAACAAAGCGCTTTTTCCTAGAGCTACTGAAGCTTCTATTCTGCAGCTACAAGAATACAGTGTGTTTTACTTTCCAGGTGTCCTCAGCTCACTCACTTCACTCCTGGAGATATTCAATCTGGAATTCGTTCCGTGCAAATTGTCCATATATTGTGGACAAGCAATACAATTATGCAGATTGTGACAAATTAGTTCATTTGCTTTCATTTGCTGTCAAGTATTACTTGGAGGCAGAGGAGGTTGGAAAGTGTAACAGCAAAGATTTTCCAGGGAAATGGCAAAAATTCGCAGTCATAAACACATGAAAGCCTAACTGTAAGATGGTGGTAGGGGACAAACTGCTGCCCAAACTACAGACAGCTAGGGCAAGGAAAAGCTGTGTCAAAGAAGGAGATTTTGGGAAAAATTCAGGCTGAGATACTCCTGGAAGACCTAATTCTGCCAAGGGGCTGTTTGAAGTGGGCAGCTGGCAAGTAGGGCTTGGAGAAAGGCTCAGAAAAGTCGTAAAATTACTTCTTTATTTTGAATAATTGCACTTTTCCCACAAAAATTATGATGATGTTTCAGGTACTCCTACCAGCCAAAACAGAGCAAGCCAAAATCAGCAAACCCCATACACCACTTCCTCTGAGGAAGGCAAGGTATGACATTTCAAAGCCTCGATCATCTGGTCTCTCTGAAGGCATTGCTTTTAGCTTCTGCCTTTGCAATCCTGTTTGAAACCCATATTAAACCATTTAAAATGAAGGATGATAGATTTAGATTAGATATTAGGAGTAAATTCTTTGCTGTAAGGCACTGGAACAGGTTGTCAAGAGAAGCTGCGGCTGCCCCATCCCTGGAAATGCTCATGGCCAGGTTGGACGGGGCTCTGAGCAACCTGGTCTAGTGGAAGGTGTCCCTGCCCGTGGCAGGGGGTTGGAACTGGATGGTCCTAAAAGCTCTTTCAAACCCAAAGCATTCTGTGATTCTGTGATGATTCTATTCCCATTCCAGGCACAGCCTGTAGGGACAGGAGGAAGGTGGCTGTGCTACGTGGCCATGGAACAATGCCAAGGTGCTGCTTGATCATTCAGTCCCTCACTTGAGGACACTGATACCAGGGGCAGAACATGTGCTTTGACTGTGAAGTGTTTCACAACAGTGCCTTTCACACACAGGTAGAAATTACATCTGCGCTGAAGCTCCTGACCCCAATCCATAATCTCGATCTGAGTTTCCTCCAAGAAAGAAAAAAATGTTGGCATAATAAAGTTATTGCTGACCTCAGATCTTAATACAGAGAGACAAGAATCAGAAGGCAGAGCTCTGGAATGACAAGAACTACCTTATATTCTTGTTTCTGGCAACATTTCTCCCAGAGACCTGAGGGAGTCATTGTGTCCCTGTGTGCCCTGCTTTCTCCACGTAAACACAGGCAACAGTGCTTACCCTCACAAAGGTATTTTGAGGTCTGTCACCAAAGGCTGCTATGGGCATTTAGAACTGCCTGGGAAAGTTTGTGTTTTTTGTTTCCTAGAGAATAACCAGGATGTGCAGCTTCTACACAGCTTGGAGGTGTGGCTGTTCAAATCAGCCCGTTGCCAATGCCAAGCTCACGAGGACTTTGGGAACCTCCATATATTTATTGTCCCTTGATGTGCATGATAATTAGGCTGCAAATACAACATGTTTGGATCTCCTGCCACTGTTTCCCTCTTACAGGCAATTTCTACCCCAGTTGCCCTGTTGCACCTGGTGGAGAAGGAGGACGAGGGAGAGAGATCTGAGCAAAGACACAATTCCTTACAGCCCTGCTCCATCTCTCTGGGAACTGAGGCATTGGGGCAAACCCTTCCCTCCATGGCCAGCTGTCCTAAAGGGTGTCTGAGACCCCTGTGAGCTCTGTGGTGCCTCTCCATGATGTCAGCCTGGTACAGGCTTGCTGTCACGTGCTCTTCAGCTCAGCCTTGCTCTCTACTGCATGAATTTGACCTTTTTAGCTCAAAGGAAATCTCACACATCTTTATAGATAGAAATGTTATTCTCCTAGAAGGGAAGTGGGATGAGTCGTTTTGAGGGATCCATTTCCTAGACCTCCTTACTCAGTCTCCTCTTTAAGTCTCCCTCTTACAATGAGATAGATCCCCTCTGTCTAAATTTGCAGTGCCTCTCATTACACAGGGCACAGACACTTCACGTCCCTTTGAGGGCTCCAGATCTTTGTTGCTGGGGAGGAAAAGAGAAGAAAATAAAATGGGAGAAAAACTCCCTTGGGGAGATGTGACCAACCTGCTTTAGTGGAAGGTGTCCCCGTGCATGGCAGGGGCTTGGAAATAAATGATCTTTAAGGTCTCTTCCAATTCAAAACATTCTATAAGTCTGTGAGATTCAAGGACCAGAAATGCTATGCAGAACCACATGGTTGTTGCTGCAAAGAGCTGTTCTTAAAGGCTCGGAGATAAAAGATGAAAATACAAACACTTTATTCCCAATCGAACTCTCCTTTAACTGGATCATTTGTCTAGCTTCAAAAGTTCAGGAAATAGTCTCTTTTTTTATGTAGGTGAATTGATGGTGTTTCTGCTGCATTATAATGTGTGACTTGATGCAGATTTATATATGAGAAAGCTGTCTTTTGCCTTTGAGTGCTCCACTTGTATGGAAGCTTGGAGCAGATTCATTTACCTCCAGAAGGCTGCATTGGTCTGACGAGTGCACACTGACAAAAGATTCATTGCACTTGATTTTCAGGACAGTCAGATTATTACATACCATTTTTTTTTCTTCTCGGTTTGGCTTTATTCTGCTTTTTTTCCCCCTTAACTTGGTTCATTAATCTTATCCTTTCCATCCTCTTTCCTTATCCTACATGCCATGCTCTCAGGTTTTCCTGTTTGATGGCTGAAATATAACAGGGAACACCTACTTTTACTGCTACTTCTGGCAGTATGAGTAGAAGGAAAAGGGTGATGAGGCTTCAAATGACTGCCATGGGTTCCTGTAAGTTGATTTTTAGTTTTTCTTTCATTTTTCTTCATTTGGAACTAAAGGGAAATCAAACAACCCAATGCCTCCGAGATGATCTTTAAGGTTCCTTTCAACGCAAACCATTCTGTGATTCTGTGATACTGTGCAGAGCTGTGGAGAGACAGCTGGTGCTCATTAGCTCCAAAAGTTTCCTTCTGTGAGACATTTCTTAGCAATATCATTTCTTCTGCTATGGAACCCAGTTATTATCACTCCTGCTTCTCAGATTTGAGTGGATTTACAACGAAAGTTTTAAGGCAACAGATGTTAAAAGAAAATAAAAACAACTTCCTAAACACATGAAAGTGTTATTGTGTGAATATTATTTCCTGTCATACAAAAGGACATAGTGGTTGTTAAAATTGGAGTGGTTGCAAGAGGTAGCAGCCTGGAAAGCCTCTCAGATGGATCCACCAATGCTCTTGGCCTTCAGCAAGGAGGGGACACCTTAGAAGACAGCAAATCTAGTTGGCAAGATGATCCAGTGTGACTACAGCTGTCTTCAAAGAGCAGCAGGACCAGAACAGTGCTCTGGTTGAGTGCCAAGGTCCATCTGGCCAAGAGCTGAGGTCCATTTTTGTGGCCCAGTACCCCTGCTAGTGCCATGCCTGCCTGTCCTCCCAGCTCATCCAGGTGGAGTCCTTTGGTTCAGTGTTGGCTCATTGTTAGCTCTGCTTTAAACAGCTGCTTTCAGCCACATTTCTTCCCTGGTTTTGTTTGAAATCTGTCTGAAGGCAGATCCTGCCTTTGCCCTTCATGGCATCCAGCCACTCAGCACAGCTGTGGGGCTTTACTTAATATAAATCTGCAGTTTGGAAATGCTCTGGATGCATTCTTTTCAAGCCGTGGAGATGTCTGTCCTTCAAACAGGACATCAAATTGTAAATAATGTCACTCATCTTTACAGGAAGAGATGACACTCAGTTAATAGGATGGCAAAGTTCATGTGCTACCCGATAATTAAAAAACAAGGGGAAAGACAGACCACTTAAAAGGGTTTCCTGCTGTGACAAATTCCATGGATAATAACATTTTCGTACTGCTATAAAACACTACCATGTTGGCTGTGAATTCTCCAGCAAGGGTAATGAGTTGTAGTACAGTTTGCCTTTCATTTGTTTTGTAGTCTGATGCCCAATCCTCTCTGAAAATAAAAGCACGATGCTTGCATCACTTCATCAATTGATCCAAAACATATCTTAAAGAAGCAGCTCTGCTCCCCCTCCGGTGCCTAATTTCAGTTGTCTAATTAAAGCAATATCATTTGCATTTCTGAGATATGTGGCTTTTGCTCTGCACAAACAAACACCATGTCCTTGATTTAATCCTATTCTTTTTTCCTCTAGCAGCTCACTTTTCATATCTTTCTGTACATTGGCTTCAGTTTATTTATTTATATTATCTTTAACAGAGTATCTCAAGCACTCCCATCTCTCCTTCCACTATAAATTTTTGTGGCAGGGACCAACTTTTTTCCTCATCTGCCAGCAGTTTCTTAGCTCAAAACCCTAGGTAAAGCCTACTTCACAGTACATAATATTTCAAATCTTCATGGGCTCAACCTTTACATTTTGTTTGTATCTTTGTAAACCTTGGAATACAGCAAGTTCCCAGCTTATGTTTGGGTTTTTTTGGGTCTAAATTGTAATGAAAGGGACCACTCCTCCCATCCTCCCTGTTTCCTCCTGAGATTAATTGAAATGCAGCCAGCTAAACTCCTACTAATTTGTTTTGAAGCCAGCTATTTCCTCAAACAGTTGCAGAAGATGAAAGTTGTTGATAGGAGCTGCAAAGGCTTTTTTTTCCGTGTCCCATTGCTACATGCCACTTAAATCCCTGGCTTTGCTCCCGTATCTCCTGACACATGTATCTGAGCTCCCATGGATAAACCCCACAGGGCTCACATAGTCTTTAGGCTGACCTGCCAGGGGCTTGGTTTGCTTTCTGCTGAGCAGTTTGGTGATGGGCTGTGACTGCGGCAGCAGAGGAGCTGGGAGCAGGATTTTTAGCATTTAGGGTTATCGTTTCACATGCCACTTCAGGGGCCGCATTTTTCCACCCTTTCCCAGCCTGAGCAGCTGCTGAGGCAGCTCTGGTAGAGCCCAGTGTGGAAGGCAGGAAGGATGGAGGCCTTTCTGCTTCAACTTGTGACAAGGCACATTTACCAAGCATGGGAATTCAAGGCAGCACAGAGATTAAGAGGCCAGACTTAGATTAGGTACACGGAAGAAAATTTTTGCAGTGAGGGTGGCAAGACACTGACACAGGTTACCCTGAGAGAGTCAGTGAATGCTGCATCCCCAAAAACATTCCAAGCCAGGCTGAATGGGTTTTTGAGCAACCTGTTTTAGTGGAAGGTGTCCCTGCCCCGGGGTTGAACAAGGTGATCTGCAACATCCCTTCCAAGCCAAACATTCTGTCATTCTGTGATTCTATAATTTTATCAAGTCATTGACTGAAAGATTAAAACTCGCCTTTGATATCTGCATGGTAGTACTAGCAAAAGTTATTTTCTTCCTGAAGGCTGCACGTGACCAGATTGTTGGGAGAAAGCTCCTGCTCCTTTTTGTTGTCCCTGCAGTTAGCTCGATTTCATCTGAGTCATTCCCATTCTTTGCGTGTCATGTTCTGCATACGCTCGCTGCCAAATTTACATCCTGAGCTGGCTGTGTCAAAACCTTCTGCACAATTATTTTTTTTTCCCCTTCTCAAATTTAGATGTTTTCTTTCTGGTACTGAATCCCAATTTCCTTGTGTTTGTTGCTGTCTTTAGTTCTCGGCATGTGTGGGGTGGGAGGTGTTTCCACAATCCTGTTGGTGTTGGGAAGCTGCTATGTTTCTGTTCCATAAGCTTTCCACACAACCAACCATAAAATTAATCCTACATTCCTAAAACCTTTCAGAGCACTGTAAAAATTACCCACCAGGTCCATTTATTTGCTGTAAGGGTTTTTTTTTTTAAATTTTATTCAAATTTTTATTCTGCCCTGGTCTAGTACTTTGCATCTCAATGCTCCCATTGGTAAAAGATGAAAGGGGCATCTAAGGGCCACATAAGCAGGGAGACATGTAACCACTGGGCTCCGAATCATGTTTTTTTCCCCTGCTTTTGTTTCCACTGGCATTGGCAGTGTTCATAACCCAAAAGAATCTGTTAGAAAATGGTCTTCAAAGTGCAAATCTGTTGCTGCTTGACTGGATTTGTCTATGGGTTTTTTGGCCGTCACTGAAGCGTCAACTTGAAAATCACTGAAAACCAACAATTTCTAATGAGTAAGACTTTACCAAGCAGGTATTTAAATAAAGAACAACAAAACCCACTTTTCTCTCCACCCCAGCTGCTTTTGATCCCATTGAATACTGTCAAATGGGTTGGAGTCATGCGTGAAGTTTGTCACTTCTGAGTTGCTGACAGTACCTACCTCAACGTACGACACGCCATGAATTCTAAACGGTTTTATTGAAATTTATTGAAGTATTGCCATCTGCCACATAGCACTCTTCTTCCCAAAGGCAACTGGGAAAAACAAGGTAAAGTGGCTGCATCTTGTCATTAGAATTTGTATTTCTGGGAAGTATGAACATTCCAGTTGCTCCATAAAAGTAGTCACTGTGCCATATTCAGCCCATCTACTCCAGCATAAGTTTGATATACTAAAATACAATTTCCCACCTAGGGCCTTCTGTGGTTCTACATGCATAAATAGGCAAGAGGACTAAATTTTCTTCAGTTTCATAGTGATAGAAAAACTTCAGAGCTGGCAAACTGGCCTCCTTGTCCAGATTTCTGAAGGACACCCTCCATTTGAAGGTGTGCCCTCACTGTTTCCCAGCATGTTTCCATCAATACTGAAGGACCATGCACAGTGACTGCTGCCCATCATGGACCCATCCATGGTTCCACACATCAGGAGATACAGCATCTCACTTAGACATTCCTTCAGAATCCAAAATATTACTCAGGATTTTATTTCGTGTTGTACTGAGGACTTTTTCCAAGATATCAAAATGGTTTGGGTTGGATGAGACCCTAAAGAACATATAGTTCTGATCCTCCCATTTTGGCCAGGGACACCTTCCACTAGACCAGGTTCCTCAAAGCACCATCCAACTTTATCATAGAGGAGAATAATCAAGCAGAGTACTAGATCTCTCGGCAAAAATTAAGTTTCATTATCAGAAATATGTTTATCATTTACTGAAGAGCACCTATTATGAAATAACCATCCCAAGCACCACAGTATCACTACTTCATTATGTGCTTTAGACCATTTTCCCAAGGTAATGTGAGGATGTGTACTCATCAGGAATGGCATCCTTGTTGTAAGATATTAAATGAAGTTATTTTTTTTTGTTTTGTTTTAACCTTCAAACCCACTACGAATTACGGTATCATTTTAAGTGCTGAAATGGAGAAGGTCCTTTTTAATTCAGTCTCTCTGCCTGATCCACACTAGAAAGAAGAGTTATTTTCTTCGGAGACTAATGCTTTGATAAGATCTGTCTGTATCCAACTATCTGATAAGCTGGGAACTCGAGATCCAATGTCACCTTTCATTTTATTTACTGCTTTATCTACATATGCAGGGATCTGGGGATACAGTTACTCCAAAGTTTTCACAATATTTTCTTAGCCATAATTTATAAATTAAATCCCCAAAGCATTATCTTTTTTTAATCACAAATGAAATAAGATTTTCTGAAAGTAAAAAAAAAAAAAAAAAAAAAAGGTTTTACAGGCCTGAAAGCTGTAAATCGTATCTCCTAGGGTTATCTCTTAGCATTTGGAGTCCAAAACATAAAGTTTTGACACTATTACTCAGAGGCCACCTATGTTGTACTGGCCTAGCGTTTTGACTAGACAAGTAAGAAATTGGTTAGTTTGGTAAAACATTAACCCGGCTAACAAGCTGTTCTTGGCTCCACATAAGTAGATAGTTTTAATTTGTAACACAATTTTGTGTAGAACACCTTGGACTAGGATTTTGAGTTGCACCTGTTCCCAGTATTGTATTTTGATCTGACCACCTGACTCTGTTTTAATGTTTAACGCTCTGTTTTGAAATTCAGGCTCGCTACTTCAAAAGAAAATGGCCTGGAAAGATGATTTAAATAAATAATGATCAGTCAGTTATTATTATTCAAGAGAGGCTGCAACATAATGTATATTTTAACACCAATGGGGTTTATATAATGAAATTATTGTACTAGTATTGCAATTACTAAAAATTGCAAAACAAAACCTCAAAACAAAACACAGTTTGGGGCTATTTATTTATTTTTGTTACTTTATCTGTATCTAAAGCGAAGCTTCTCACAGATCCTCTGTATAGCACTTTTTGTGCTCTGATTTGACCATATCTTGCCTTCCCTGATTAACTCACATTGATTTCCAACCCTGCCTCCCCTATTAAAGCTTTAAGATTAAAAATGCTGCCTAGCATGTCCCTGGGCATGCCCACTCCATCTCTTTTTATCAGACAAAGTCATCATGAAGGAGGAATCACAGGAATCTCACTCTGGGCTCCGGGAGCCAGTAAAGCTTGACCTGTGACTCTGGCATTCCTCACGTCTCCCGTGCAGTCATTCCTTTGCTGCCACAGAAACTCCTGGTTATTGCTGGCAGCGATGGCCAGCTGCTTTGATCACCTGCCTTGCAGGGCATGCTTCCTGTCGAGGAAAATTACGGACACTGTTCCGCCGCTCCAGCTACAAAAGCAAAACTCAGTGTTTTCCTCAGCTTCTTCCTAAGTCAGTAGATGCTAAAATAAAAATACAAAAAGTTTAGGCATTATTTTGACTATCTATGTCTGCCCAGTGGGGAAGATGCTCAGCTGATGGGATTGCTTTAGAGGCATGATGAGAAAAATGATCATCCCATGTGGATGGGGATTCCCTGCACTAGTTTTGTTGACCATGGGAAAGGTGGCTTTTATCTTTTTTTTTTTTTTCTTAAACACTGAAAACAAAAATTTCCATTCCTGACTCTATTTCCGTTCCTGACCTACCACCTTCTCATGGATACACCATCTTCAATTCAAAGGCCTGTCCCTAAGCTTGTGCCCTGTCTTACACTAGACTTTTCACATACTCGTACTTCATACTTCTCATGTCCTTTATATAGCTGCATGCATATTTACATAACCATATGAAAATGTGTATTTTCAGACGCCTTTTGTTTTCATTAATATTTTAGTAAAGTTGTTCTGGTGCTTTGTTTCACGAACACAACCTTGCAAATGCTGCTGAGAAATAAATCAAAACAAATTACATAAGGTACAGAGCCTGAGTAGTGCCAAGGTTTTCTTTTCTGCACTGCACATGCAAAGTTTGTCTAGTCAATTAAGAACAAACACAGCACAACTAAATCCTACAACAGGAATTTAATTTCCTTGAAGCTAAATAAAGACCAAACAAAACCATCCTTGTTACAATTCCCATCTTCAAAGGAGTTTATTTATTTCCTTTATAGGTCTGGACAGCCTTGAGCTCTCTGTGTTTAGATTAAATCAGCTCCAGAATCCTCCTGTCTCTCTTATCTGTAAACAATGTTGAAGAGGGAATGATACCTCAGGATTGAAGCTGAAGTCAGTGGGATTAAGTGGAAAAATGTTGCCGAGAAGCCGGAGTAGCCCTGGCCTAGACTCCCACGATGTTGAGCCCCAGCAGGTCCCCAGCACTGGGCAAGCAGCTGAGAACACCACCACAGCTCCCTGTTTATTTGCTGGAAGGGCCATCTGTTCCGACCACAGCAAACCAGCACAGTGGAAACAGCACTTTGACACACGTGGATGTTGGTCAGTCTCTGTGGTGCACTCAATAACCTCCTTCATTTTCTCTTTTTTTTCCTCTTAAAACTGAGAGCTGCACCTCCAAGTTACAAAATTTAAACTATTTTTGTCCACTACATTCATATTTGCAAAGGGTTTACATCCTTCACAGATTACTAAATAAATCCCAGCATCAAGTCTAAATTTTTGACTAGCCATAAATATTCCAAATTTCTTCTTCACAGTATTTAGAAAAATATTCTTAAGCCTGTAAGCTGCCCCTGAGGAAAACAAATTGTCACTTTTTTTCTCTGAAAGCTGTTGACTGTGAAGCTAGGTGGGAGAAATGAATCCAGCCGAGGAGTGATGAGTGCTGGATATCTGGTGAGGACCTCAGGGGCAGCACAGGGAGGGGAACTACAGCCTAAGAGGTCACCTGGCATGCATTTCTTGTTTGAGGATATTTGGGACACCTTGGCATGCAGAAATTTTGCCTGTAATGGGTCAGGTGAGGACAGGGATTTGCGTGAAAGCTAGAAAGAAGGAGCGTGGGAAAATTGATTTCAGACCATGATATCTTTCTGTTGTCTGCTGGGGTTATTTAACAGTTTTTGATACGCATTTTAAAAATAGAGTGGTATGTGAAAAGTTCAGTTTTCATCACAAGGTGTGGTCTGTACAGAATGTACTTCAGTTCAGACAGAGGGGCCCTGAAATTTAATAGCCTTGGCTCTCCATCCTGTAGCTCCTGCAGCCTAGAGTTTTCCAGCCCTCTAGTAACCTAGTTTAGGTAATTCCCTGGTAGAACACAGATCATGCATGGCATACTTCCATCAAACTGCTTTTTATGCTGGTAAAGTAACTAAATGATAAACAAATTGGATTGCTAGTAATAAGCAGAGAGTAAAAGAGTGTTTATCAAGAAAATGATGATGAATTGTCCTCTGACCTCTGGTTAGACAGGAGAAAACCGTGAAGAAGAAAATTATAATTTTATTTTAGATTAAGATTAGTTATAAATGCATTTTAGTACTTTTGGAACAAGTGAAGACAAGATTACCTGTGTTAACTTATAATGGATAATTTTTAAAATAGACATTACAATTACAATATGAAATATGGTGAAAAGATGCTATACATAAACAGCATGTAGAAGCCAACAAGTTTTTTCTCCTCCTTGAACAGGGAGCTCTTCCTGTCATTGCTCTGTGATGAACACTGGCCAGAAGAAACAGAAAGCTCACACCAGGACAGTGCCATGCTGGGAGTGCTGCACTCGGAAGAACAGCAGGCTGATGAGATCCCTGAGGACATTTCAGTACCTGAGGAGAACATGATAATCATGAAAAACTTTAAAAGTTATTTAAAAATTAATTTAAAAAAGAAGTAATTCTCCTCAGACTACACTGGTGTGTGAGAAATTCTGTCCTCCAAAAGCAATGTCTTTTAATGAAGGTGATGTTTAATTTATGTAGATAGAATCATTTTGAAACACTTTTAATTCTTAAACATTTTTTATCCTTATTGTTACAAATATCGGATCTTTTTGTAGTTTTGAAAAGCTAGAAATGGTGAATATCTCTACCAAGCTTGTCTCTAAATTCTATCATCATACTGGGCATGTTTTTCAGGTTGTCTGCTTCTTAATCCCTTCTTATAATTGCAGAAATCATTGCACATACCCAAATTTGCACAGTACTTTCAGATCCAGGGGGGAATATACTATAAAAGCATTAAGTGTTATCTTACTGGTGACAAGTATATTAAAAATTACTTCAAATCTTGCATGGAGAAAATGTTGCCAAACCCGAAAGTAATTTTTATTCCATCCTTTTCATATTACACAGGCAATAATATACCTGTCATAAAGCCCTAACACATGCTTTTTTTTTTTTATTAGATGTAATTTTGCAATTAGTTCCACAGTATAGCTCAGGAGACAAATGAGACCGATAAAAGTATTTAGCTGTTTCATCTTTAGCATGCATGATGGTTCAGACATTACCAAACTGAATTTCCAACCATCCTGTGGGATTGCAGATTGGCCATGAGCTGCTGGGGAGCTGCACCTTGCCTGGAGGAGTCATTCTTGTGCTCTGAGCTGTGCCACCACCACCATCATCACCACCATCATCATCATCATCATCATCATCTGCCTCACTCTGGGGTCTGGGAAAGCCATATAACACACCAGTGAAATGAGCTGCTTGTTTTTCTAGTGAAGAAAAGCAGGAAAAGTCAGATTTGGACGGGAAACCTTTCCAAAAGACAGAGTTAGTCACAAGGAAGGTTTCGGCACGATAACACCGAGGAGGAAATCCTATCGGTGTGAGCAAGAGCTAGAATAAACAAGTCACTACAAATACTTCTTTCCCCTTTAATAAATATTTGACTGAGGTCATCAACCTTGCCTGAACTGGACTTGTATTTGATAACACAGACCATTCCTCCCTCTTACAGCTGAAAAGTGGGTTTGCTTGTTTTAAAGATCAGAGTTTGCAAATCTGTTTGCACCCAAAATCTCTTTTCTGCCCTGTACATCAGCAAACAACCAAGAACTGTTAGTACTCAGCTATACTGTAAAAACGTAATCACATGGTCTCTATTCTTGTTAATTAAAGGTAGTTAGTGAATATTTCTTCTCTATCCTAGCCCACCAATCAAAATTTTTTCTGAAAAGTCATGATGCTCACAGCACCCAGAGCTGTGTGCCCATGAGGTACAGACAACCCAAACTTTAGCAGGTGACAGCCACACCACCATGCCTTGCACATCACTGATGATGCAAAAGAGTTTAGGGGACATGGCTCTCCACTTCATTTGTCTCAATGACACTGTTTGGTCTATAGGGAAGAAATAATTCAAGCATTCCTCCAAATTTTGTTTTGTTTTGTTTAGGCACACTCCATTTCAAAGTGCTTGGGTACACAGGATGAAGGATGGAAACAAACCCCAGGAGCACTGAAATTGGTTATGACCAATTGCAGTGTGTTCCCCTTGACCTTTGCTTTACTCCCCTTCACCTCTGCTTTCTGAATTTTCTACCTAAACATCAGACCCCAGTCTGGGGCTGCAAAAACTCTCTGGCCAGCAGAAAGAGCTGGGATCTTTTCAACCAGCCCTTGGCTTTTGAATGTTTTTTTTTGAATGTTGAAGCTATCAGCTTCTTGGCATCTGCTGCAAGATTATTTTCTTGCACATCATATCTGTAACTACATGGTCTCATCGTTCCAATGCATGAGATATCAAAATATTTGAAGTCCTGAAGAGACAGCAGCCATCATCTATGAGTTTGGGGGAAGATCTGTGTGATTTCACGAGCAAGCATGGCAATACTTCCTCAAATCCTGCGAGGTTTGCACAGGATGTGCTCTGCTTCACTCTCTAAAGCACAACACAGCTGATAACTCCTGAGGAAACTGCCCGGATTCCTGGCAACCAGAAACCACAACAGCCTCATTTTCCTTACACTGATGCTGCTGGAGCAGCAACTTCTAAAAATGTCATGCTTCTATCCGTAATGCAGTGTTTCTCATAGCCAAGGATCTCACAGGAAGTACAGCAAAGCTGTTGCAGCTCTGTGTGAGAGACTCAGTGAAATACATTATGTCCTAAAAGCTAAAGAAAAACATGGCACAAATTGCCAGGCTGTCTGAGAGCCAAGGTGTTTGGTAATTTTCTTGTCTCAAACTGTGTCCTGTGAATTGGGTACAGAAGGGACTCAGAGATCAGCAGAGTTTGCAGATTGAAACACCACCACCATTTATTGTAGCTGAGGAAAGGGCATTATGGGCTGGTGTTCCATAAGGAACCCCACAGGGAGGGAAATCCTCGGACCTCCAAAATCGGTGCTTACCATCACATCTGCTGCCTTACCACATCAAGTCCTTCTTCCACAGGCCATGGTATAGATGTTTAAGAGGAGGAAAATTTCTCAAGCATTTTTCCACTGCTATATTTCTTCTAATATTATTTTAATCGGTTTCTCAGTGTGTTCTCAGTAGATCCAAAGAATGAGCAAAGTCTTTCTGTGGCTAATCTACTGACCATAAATTCTCAGACAGCACTGAAAGCTTGTGTGACCTCATGGATAAAGTGTTTGCTTCATATTTTGAAGGTCATAAATTCAAGTCCTGTTAATAGTCTCTTTTTATTAAACGTCTCATAGCTTATTTTCAGTGGTATAATTACACACTAGGTCAGTTAATTATTACTGAATTCCTCCAGCAACAGCAAAAAGGGCAAACTACCCGCTAAAAACAACTTAGAAAGTAATACTTGCAAAATGATTAGCAATTTAAACAGTCCAATTAAATGAGACAATTAAGTTTAAGTAGTTTTCTCATTAGAGTAATTTTCTGTACTCATAACTGTACAGAAGCCTTATAAGGCTTTGTGGGAACTGGGGAGCTCGTTGCATTTCCATGAGTGTAAGTGTTCCATGGCTGGGGCTCATGTGTACATATCTGATGAAAGGATTTGGCTGGGGGAATTTATAAACAGGCACATGGGAAAATTCAGTCAGAGAGAGAGAGATCTATTTTCTATAACAGACTCTTGTTTACCTTGCTGAAAGAGATACCGCGGGCCTTTCCTGGATTTATTGGGAAGGACGGTCCTATTCAGTCCTACAAGAGCAAATAACACCTTGTTGTGAACCCATATTTCTTGGACACGTGAGAACATAACCCAAATAAAACCAGGCTTCTGAGGTCTTCATGGCTGCACATCAAAATTAATGTGCTGCTTCATTAAGTAGCTGTAACACTTAGGGTGGAAACACCTTGATTTTTCCCAGCTTGGGGGAACATGTATTTGCTCCTCAGGGCTCAGTGCCAATGCTTTGGCTTACATTGATAAATGCTGGACAGAATAAATAATAAGCCATGGAAAGTGTATATATACATAGATAGATAAAGTATAGCCCTGTGCTAGAAACTCAGCCTGTGTCCTTTAGTCATGTTTCAGGGTGTCAAAGAGATTTCTGATTACCTGTTGTGTTTTATTTCCTGATAGCCTCTTTCTTTGTAGGTGTTGGCTGAGTGCAATGATGCCAGGCAGCATGGAAATGACAAATCATTCAAGTGGCTCCCTGGGCAAGCTCGCTCAGCTCAGGCAAGCCCAGCCTGGCTGTGATTCCTGGGAGAGCTGGGTGAGACCCCAAGAGCTCTGTGTTCAGCATCAGGTGTGTGCCAAGAGAGGGACATGGAGCTGGGGAGAAGAATTTGTCCTTGCCCTGGAGGACTGCAGCTCTGCCAGCAAGTTGGATGAAGGGAGCCTTCAACAGCTGCCAAAGCCCACAGCAAACCAGCCCTGAAGGGTTTTTATACCTGTATGAAAGTGTTCAGCTTTGTATTTAAAGAGGAGTGCTTTTTTTGTGACAATTTTATCTTAACGTGTCAGAATTTAAAAAGAAATGAGTGGCATGAATAAGGAAACAAATGGATTCTTTTCGGAGGTGACTTTCAAACTAAAGCCAGGACCATTTGTCTTGAAGCTCATTTCACATTAGGATGTGTTTCTCACAGTATGTTAAGCCCTAAGGGGAATGCTAAGATGAAAAATGTGTTTTAATTATTTCGTATGGGTTAAACAAAGAGACTTGAAACTTTATCTCTTCTTTCTACGGCCATCCATGCATGAAATTAAGAGAATTCTATAATGCACACAACAGAGAAATAGAGTACCAAGAGTACAACGAGGTTGAAATCCAGCACAAACTCAGCCCTGGATAAAGAGGGGAGCAACATCTCTGTGTGGAAGTAATCCCACAAAATTCCCTTGTAAGAGTTGTGTACAAGACAATCGCGTGTCTCTGCAGATATGTTGCCTTGTATTAAAGATTAAATTAATTGTCAGTGGCAGAGAGGAATCTGTGAGAGCAAGCTGAAGTTGTCAGTGGTAACACGCAGTGATATTGGTAATTTCACAGGTGAGGATTTGCTTTCCCTATCTGTGATATATGAAAATACTTAGTTATCCCAGAGATGTGGGACATAATGTCTAGGCCAGGAAAAGAAGTGCTATGAGGTAACCTCGTGTCTTCTTTCCGTCTCTGGGGCAAAAATCAGAATCACAGAATGGTTTGGGTCGGAAGAGACCTTGGAGCTCATCTGGTTCCAAGCCCCCTGCCATGGGCAGAGACACCTTCCCCTGGACCAGATGAATCGCTGTTGTGGTCTCTGTTTATCCTCCAAGCTGCATGGCTGCAGCCAAAGAAAGTCAATATTCCTTTCTCCCGGACCGCAGGCAGGTTTGGCACTCAGGGCTGACCTTACACAGCAGCAGAGGATGAAATAACACTTGAGAAGTGTTCAGTGATCGTGCTGAGCTCTGCTACAGCCACTCCGAGGTCCTGACTTGAGGTGCAGGGATAATAGGAATGAAATACCGGTGAGCTGAGGGTAGCAAATGACATTTTGGAGTGCTCTCTGGGGGGAGATGAGCAATTTTCAGACACCTCTATACTGCCGTACACAAATGTGCAATCAGTAAAGGCAACCTTAATGTTATGTTTTCACTGGGAATTTAAAACACCTGTTATATCCCAGAGGAATTGGGCACAGCCTGTGTGTTTGATGAAGATTGGTTTGGCTTGTGCACTAGCATGCTTTCTGATCGTTTCACCTTAATTAAAATGCAGCTCCGCCAATGACTAACTGATTCACAAAATCTGCTGTCACGGATTTTAATTCATAAGATGTTACTTGTCAAAGAAATTTTCTTTGTTGCTTACATGATTGAGTGCCAAGTGATTGCTCTTTTGTTTCCAGAAGACTTTTTTTAATGGAAAAAAAAATTAGAGATTATATTAGAATAGCTAAATAGGGTTCACGAGTAACAAGAAACCAGAACTGTGTATCAGAATACAAGCTGGGAAAATCGTTCATTTGACACTCAATTAAGAGAACTATATGATGATTTAAATTTTTTTTTCCTATGTTTTATTTCTCATTTATTAACTTTTTTGTTCCCTACAGTGTAATTCAAAAAGGCCTGAAAGGAAGAAAGGGCAGTAAAATTGGTACACAAGCATATTATACACACAGAAACTCTTTAAAACTCAACTGGGTTTCTTTAGTCTTGGCTTGGATGATCTTTACCAAGGTTGTAGGATATATAATCCTCTGCCAAGAAAGAATCCTAAACAGTGCAAATTGAGAAAATGGCATTTTTTCCCTTCTCCTAGCTCTAAAAAACCCAAATAAAATCTAGAGCAGCCATATTCTTTTACGAAGCAAATGTCTGAGTATCACTCCTATAGAAATCCGTGATGATACTCTTCTGTCAAATTGTGGCAGCAATCATGGCTTCCTGAGAATAAATTTATTTGAAGTTTTGCATAATCGGTATTTATTTTTTTTTAATTCAGTTTGAATTCCATTACTTATTTCATAGCAATGAAACAGTAATGAAAAGTTAATTAGCCCAAGCAGCGGAGAAGAGCAATTAGCACTCCCTTGCAAAAAAGACAGTGCATGTTTGGAAAAAACAGGAAAATAGCAGGAAATTGGGAAGGTGGTGGGGAGAAAGTGTCAGTATATTTACCAGTTAAGGAAAGAAAACACACTAAAAACGTTAGTGCTGCAGTGCAAAGAATCATTGCATTAGGCTTTCAAGAGGTGCCTCTTCCTCAGCGTGGATGTCCTTTATTCTGTATCCACTGCTGCTTTTGCCAGTCATAATCAGATGCAGAGATCAAAGGTTGATGTGGGATGCAATGGATGGGAGCAAAGGAAAGAAACACACAAGAAGAACAGGAGCAGGTGGCTTTGCTGGTTTTGTATGAAAAAAGGCAGAAACACACATGTGCAAGCTTGGAAGCAGATCCAAACCTCACTGCAAGAACAGGGAAGAGAAGGAATACAAGGAGTTAACAGAGCCAATCATTGTGCACTGAGTAGCTTTGCTGAGTGGATTTGCTCAGGAGAGACAGTTCATAGACTGAGTATTTGAAAAGCCTCAGAAATGCCTGCCATCAGTTGTCTACTTTAGGCAGCCCTTGGTGCTGTGTGTATTTGAACTGTTTATTTGGATTGCGTTTTGTTTACTTCCTCTGGTTTGCTCCTGTGCCACCCACAGAAATCTCTCGGCTGCTATCCCCAAAGGACAAATAGTGCTGCAAAATAAATATGTAACATGAGAGAGGAAAAAATAAAAATGGGAGAGGCCAGAGATGTATTTGATATGACAAAAAGAAAAAGGGACCATGAGCTCAATTTCAGCTCAGCAAGAGCGCTGCTTCCCTGGTAATTACCTCTGCCCTCCTGCATTGGATTTGCAGTCTGAAAGCTGCCACCTTTCAGATAAACCAACCTCAAAACCTACTACTGAGTAGTCGTGCAAAGTGAAAGTGAACTACATGAGAAAATGGAAGAATTTGTCTCACAGACGAAAATGTGGGACAGAAGTGTGCAAACCAAACGGGAGGTGTGCAGAAATGGTTGTTGGTGATGATGTGTGCATTGAGTCAGGGCTGCGTGCTGGACTCCGGAAACTGAAGATGAAGGTTTCAGAAACAGCCTGAGGAATCCTTGTGGAGGGATTTGTACTGTGCCAGTGAAGGTTCCCCACATGGATGACTGTTCCTCAAACCCTCCCACTCTCAAAACTCCCAGTAGTTTCTATAGGTAAAATCATAGACTCATTTAGGTTGGAAAAGACCTCGAAGATCATTGAGTCCAACCATTAACCCAACACTGCCAAGGCCACCACTAAACCATGTCCCTAAATGCCACACCTACATGTCTTTTAAATGCCTCCTGGATGGTGAATCAACCACCTCACTGGGCAGCCTGTTCCAGCACTTGACGAGGCTTTTGGTGAACAGATTTTTCCTGATATTCAATCTGAACCTCCTTTGGCACAACTTGAAGCCATTTCCTTAGCCTGTCACTGGTTGCTTGGGAGAAGAGGCTGACCCCCACTTGGCTACAACCTCCTTTCAGGGAGTGATGAGGTCCCCCTGAGCCTCCTTTTCTGCAGGTTAAACACTCCCAGCTCCCTCAGCCGCTCCTCTGGAGATTTGTGTGTCAGACCCTTCACCAGTCTTGTTGCCCAATGTTCCAGCATTTGGGTGGCCCAACAGTTAAGCAGGATCAGCTCCTTGGGAAAAATCTTAATTCTAAAGAAAAGGTTTCAGGAATTCCAAACCGGTTGGGATTTTTGCTTAGCCCCAGAAGGACAGTGAAGTGTGCCTTCTGATAGAAAAAAACCCCAAGGGGGCAAAGCAGCCATGTAAATGAACCCCAATAATAGGATATATCCCCTCTTCTGCTGAAATCAGTGGGCACAGGGCCACCAACTGCCCTTTGGGTACGACTCTGCCACTACAGCAAGGGGCTTAAATGCACTTACGGAAATCAAGAATGGCTTTCAATTATACTGGTTTTCCATGGACTATTTGTAGAAATGAGCCATTTCAGATCGTTTTAGCTAGTGCCATTCATAGCCAGCATGTCCCAGAGCTCCCTAGATACTCACAGTCCTGAACTATTTTAATCAACAGGAGTCTTTGATGGCAACAGAGTTCTCCATGACTTCCAAGTAGGGAAGATGGAAGTTTGCAGCAGCAAACAGTATTGACATTTTGTAGTCACTGCATTAAAGCATTCAGTAATGGGCAAATAGGAGAAATTAGGGTAAACAAAACAGCGTGTGTTTGTGGAGGTAGGCATGATATGCCTCAGGGGTGCTGTGAGCACAGAAATGAAGTCCAAGTGACTCAGCATCCAAGACAAGCACATTTATCTTCGGGACATGTTCATTGTTCCACCTGCATAATGACATATTATATTCTATTAAGAACAGAGTATTATGGTAGAAGTGTTTACACATCTTTAATGCATACAACCCTTTTGTACAATAAATGTTTCATTGTTTTCCCGTCAATGGCAAATGCAGTTGCTCTGCTCACGTATTTATTTTTCTCTGTGGTGATCTGTAATTCTGTTTGGAGTTTCGGTGTGTGTCTCATACAGCAACTACAGCCAGAAGTATAACCAGCTCCTTTCTGACTCCCAAATTAACTTTCAACCTTCAGTTTCCTATTTCCTGTGTAACTGTCACAAAATAAATACCAGCTCCATGGCCACTCGTATGCAATAGTCCTGGAACCCTTTGGTGTGCACTGCTACAGGAAAAAGGAAACAGGACTTTAACTCCTTGAGAACGGTGTCATCACCAGCCTTTGAAAGTGTAAACAGTGGGAAGCATATTAGAAAAGCAGAAATTAACAAAACAAGTCTGTGGAGACAAAGAAGTCAGTACTGCAAAGGAGTGAACCCACTCCAGAGATGAGAGAACTCCCATGTCTGAAGGTGGTGTTAAAACAACAGCAGTAATGAGGGCATAGGAAAGGCAAACCAAAACAAACCAATTAAACACGGTATTTTATGTTTTGACCTCCCTTTAAGCCAGCAACAAAACAATTATGGGCAAAATTGTTTTTAAAAGACTGCTTTACTCAGGAAAACTTTAAAACCTGATGTGCTTTGATAAGAAATATTCTTTTAAAGCAAACCTGAACTAAGGGTTTAGAGCTAAATAATAGGGGCCTGAATTAAAATCCTGGAAAGGTTTTAGGTCAGGTCAATGAGCTTACTGGCACCTAGAAAATAAGTGCTGCTTTCAGATATCTGTTGCAACAGAAGAAGCACAACTATAGCTTATGAGAGGATGTTCTCTTATCAGTTTGAAAATGAGGCTCCCAGACCATCTTCCACAAGCTTTCAGATGTTTTATTTAGTGATGATTTCTTGCAGTGCGAGCGAAAAATCCTATGAAGAGCAGATTATCCCCCCTGAGGGCAGGGACCTAGATACTAACATACAAAATCATTTTCCTGTTTGCTTCCTTTCCAGATATCCTGGGAATAGAGTAAGGGAAAGGGCTGCTGTTTCTGTTAGGGTGTTCTCTTTATGAGAGCTGCTTTGACAAGAGGAGTAGCACTGTTCTGAAGTTTTTCAAGGCTTCTCCCAATGTCCTGCTTCTTCACATCAGCCTAGAAGTCTAGAGAAAATTTCGAGAGGGGCTGGAACCCCTGTTTCTGGTGAAGAATGCTCTGATCACAGCATCCGACTGACTGCCTGCAGGTACCAGGGGCTGCTCCAGGTCCTCACTGCCCTTTCCTGCAGGTACAGTCTGCCCCAGAGCTCAGCTGCAGCTGAAATAGAAGATGCTGATCTGCAACCACAAAGCCAAAGTAAAGCCCTCTACAACAGCCCTGTTTTGATTTTGTTTGTTTGTTGTTTTTTGTTCTTGTTTTTAGGTATCCAGAACGTTATTAAGCATAAACAACTAGGAGAGATAAATTTTCTCAGAAACAAATCTATCAAATGCTAAGAATCAATATAGCCCCACTATGTGAAGGATTCCTCAAGAGTCATTAACGAGAAAAAAAACTGAAGCAAAACCACAATCAACTCAAAAAAACCCAAAACCAAAACCCACAAATTCATCCACACCACACTCCCAGAAACTCCCCAAAAGTGACCAAAAAACCCCAAGTCCAAACTGAAAGCCTTTTCTGCCCTGAGTGCTCCTTTTAAAGATTTTAACAACCCTGGGCTCCACCCACCATCCCAGGTGAAGGACGTAAGTTCTGCAGGCAAGGCACTGGAGGAGTGATGGATAAATTTATATCAGTTTAAACCTTGGACAGAGTTAAAAAGGCAGTGTTTATGTCTGGGGGTGAGCTCTTAGCAGGGAGGAGCAATATCAAGTGATGCTCGTGGGACTGGCTGGAAGGGAGAAGGTGAGTCTATTTTCCTTTAGTAAGAAAACAAGAGAAAATGGTGAATATGTGAAATTACTTATTGTAAACTACTTTTTCTTGCAGGAGTGAGTTGTAGTCCTAGAAGAAGGGTGGTTTTATATTTCTTGATGCAATGTAGCAATCAGGGTTTAGTGAGACTGAAGGCTGGTTTATATCCTTGAGAAATGTCTCCTGTGACTACACGAGGGAAAAGAAGGAAGATAAAAGGCATAGTGATGGTAGAAGAAGGGTGAGAGAGATAATTTATGTAACTCCCCAAGGTTTTATTCCGATGTGTGGGAAGAGGTGAGGGTGGTGCAGGCCCCTTCCATGTCTCTCAACTCACCATAGTGGTTCTCAGACTGGGTAATAATTTTAAATGTTGCAGCCAAAATGTGAAAAGATTAAATACAGGATTTCACTGACAAAGGAAAGGTGTACTGCTTCTTTGTTGTCTTGCTGCTGATTACAAGGTCTCTTAATGATGTTAAGCCATTAAACAGTTTTAGTAAACCAGCCTATAGAATTAAAGAAATAAAACAGAGCCTTGTTGCAAATATAAATTTCCAAGGCCTAGGTTCTGTACTTAATTTGTATTTTTCTAATGATGCAAAAGATGTATAAAAATAAAAGATAATTATGAGAAGGCACTTGGCTGTTAAAGCCATATTTCTGCAATAAAGTATTTGCAGAAACATGGTAGTAATTCTGTTGAGTTCAAATACAGTATGATCATGAAAAGTGTAATTAAATTACAATTTAAAATATGTGAACCATCTGCACTGTAGTGTGAATTGTAGTGCTACACAGGGAATATTGATGATGAGCTTTGTATTGTGTAGTCAAATAAAATCTACTGAAGCCCTGCCTATTTTCCAGTCCCTTCAACATTTGTTATTAGTAGAGCATTCCCTTTGGCCTTGTCTACTTTACTAGTGTCACACTTCCATGGCTCCATAATTGCTTCCAAGACTTTGCAAAAGCTGCACCTAAAATGTTTTATCTTGTGTGTATTCTTTCTCCAAGTTCATAGTCAAAGGAATGGAAATGAACTTGCAGGAGAAGTTCTTGTTGGATTGTGCTGATGCTAGTAGCAGATATATGAAAGGGTAGCAGCTGAACTTGATTTAGAACTCTGGTGGAGACGTGGGGCTATCTCTAGTATTGCTGATGTGTTTTTTTTTTTTTTTTTTGACCTTGAGAGAAAGCCATAGGAAACACACCAGGAAAAGAGCTGAGCTGCTAAGCCAACAGGTATTTTTCAGCTACAGAAAAATGCTTGCTTGGCTTGATGTAAATGTTGATTAAAAGCAACACCTCGGAATGCGTTTGTTGCTGCTGGCTCCGAGACTGAAATCCCTGTGAAGAGCAGTGGGTCTGTGAGTGGATGTCTGGAGGCTGTGGTACGTGTGCTGCAGACACCCCCACCTCCTGCTGGCTGCCTTCTGGGATGGAGAAGGGTGACGTTTTCCCCCTGTGAATGAGCCTGAGCCCGCAGCTCCCCAGCCCTTCCACACCTGTGTTGAGCACTGCTGCGAGGGAGCAGGTGGCACCGAGGACCTGCTGCCCTGCAGTTGTCACTAATGGGCTGTGAAGCCTCCCCAGGAGGTGAGGAACCGCTCTGTGCTTTGCTGCCCGGCTGGCTATTCGCTAATGGCACGCTTCCCTCCCCAGCTCTGCCTGGGAGCCGGGATGGAGGGCAGGGATGCGATGTAATGGGGCTCCAGCAGCACGTTGCCAGGCAATGTTGTACTGTAGCCTCCTGCTCCCACTTGGTCCTGCTGCAGTTTCCACAGCTGAGGGCTTTCAGCAGGATCTCAGGCTCACTCGAGGAGGATGGTGCGGAGGGCAGGCAGACAACAGGGCCATTAGGGGCTCTGGGTGAGGAGAAGTTGAATGGGAGCACTCTCTGAAGGGAATGGACAAAAGTTGTGGGGAGTGTCTTAAATATTCCGAGAAGTAGTTTAAGGAGAGTGGGCTATGCAGTTGGGCATCCTGCTGAATCAGAAGTGCAAACTGAATTGGTATTTTGTAGGATGGTTCCATGCGATTTCTCTCTCATGCCTTTTCCATTCAGGAACAACCATAGGAAAATTTTGGTGCTCTGCTGACTGAGGTGTAGGGAGGAGAACTCTTTGTGTATTGTGGTGAGTGAGTGTTTTTCTGGACTGTGACATCAACTACTTGCCTATTTTAGCTCTAATTCCTGAAAATCTGAGTACACTTAGGACTGGATTTGCCACCTCATACTCTTGAAGACTTAAACAAGGGGAAGAATTAAAAGCAGGGAGAAAGGGGCAAGGACAGTTGGTTTTCAATGTTTGTTTATTTGGGGCTTTTTTTTTCAGTTGTTTTCACTGCTTTTGAGAAAGATAAAAGCTTTTTCAAGGAAAAAGAAAAGCAAGAATGAAGAGGGCTTCAGACAACATATTTTACATATGAGTGTTACGTAAAATGGTAAACAAAGGGGATTAATTTAAAGGAAAGAGAAAATAACCAACCACCATTGGGAACTGGTGCAGAATTGATGCTGCATCAGGTATCCCTATGTATTATGCATTAATGTCACAGGGGAGTGTGGATAAATCCAGAAATGTAACCCCAAAGCTGTGCCCAGCAGTCCAAGGTAACTGAGTCGCCAAGCTTTGGGGACTGCATCTTTTGCAGGATTTATTTTTGCATAGGTTTTGAATTGAAATTAATGAAACATTAGCCAACTTCCAGTAAATTTTGAAGTACACTGAGTAAAGCCAGTCACAAGTAGAGTCCCACTATAGCAAGAAAATTGCCATAAATATTGTGAGTCTATAAAATCCATTGAGGGAGATGCTTTGCTGTTCTAGTTTTGGCAGGACATTACTGATAATTAGCAACTCTGAGGGGATTCCTGTTGTCTGTATTAGCTGAGGACTGTGATCAGCTGTGGCCAGAGAACTGTGGAGTTCCTCATGTAAAACAAAACCACCACTCATGTGCCCTCCAGAAAAAGTCAAAAATGCAGTTGTATCGAAAATTCCAGGTCAAAATATATGTTTTTTTTATTAATCAAAACATGCTATGTAGACAAATCCAGGTTGTTAAAAGGAATGTGAAAGTTATTGATTGCTTCCTGTAGAGTAGTGTGCTGGCATCAGGGGATGTGCTCCTGGTAGGTTATTTTTATTCATTGTATGCGGTGTTCCTTATGCATTTAGAAATATTTCTAAGTGATGATTTCCTTACACCTAAATGATCTTAATTTGATTGAATAAATATCATCTCCTAGGACTAGGAGTAGGAGTAATTCCCATTGATGTTTCTTTTGCTGCAACCAACCTAGATTTATATTTCTATCAGTTCCTTAACACAGGTCACAGGCTATTTATCATTCTTAAGAACATTTAAAAAGTCCCCCACCAAAGCATTGAACGAACTGTTCTAAACCCTTCTTTCCATTTTACATAAAGAATAAGAAAACTTAATGTCTTTCTTCAGGGTGAAATATGGCTATATTAGACCAGTTTATAAACAAATTTATTGTTTGTCTGCAACAATTATACTTAGCTCATTGAGATTATCATGCATGATTTGCATGTCTAATAAATAATGCATATTCCAGCTAGTCCCTGAAACCCCCAGAACAAAGACAAACTCTCAGGGGGCTTCTGGTAGATAGAAATTTAACATAAAATATATATAAATGTCTTAATTACTTAGCTCTTAGAGCTTTCATTGGGGTGTCTGAAGCAGGTCCCTGCCTGCTGTGCTGCTTCCTATTGTTCAGGTCTTGCCTTGCAATAGTTCTCTGAGCTAAAGCAGCTTTACTTGGCTGTAATAATTTTGAAATATAGAAACTGTTTGTTTTTGTGTTTAATATTCAGCATTGTCAAATCATGTAATGACAATTATTAGCCATTAGGTAAAACTGGATGGGCAGGGAAGAGAATTGGCATGGGACATTCTTATGACCTGTATTGCAGCTACAAGCTTGTTTTTCAGCTGTCCCGTGAACCTGCAAAGGGCAGCAGACAATTGTAACTACCTGGCCTCCTGGGTAGGTCTAAAAGCATTTTCCATGCCCTGGGTAGGTTTTCATGTGACTCTTCCTGTCGTGCCTTCCTGCAGGGGCAAATCAGAGCTGGGACATTCAGCTGTAATGCAGCGCTCTCGCACCAGTCCTTTGACCAGGGCTGTTATTGCACCTGCACAGGGAGGCTGCAACATCAAAGGCAGCACATGAAAGGGAGAAAAACCCCAGCAAATTTAGGGATTTGATTATTTGTGTAAATCATCATAGGTACGGCATCTTTCTTTGATGTAGCCAGTGAGGCAAAAGGTTGGAAGGTCATGCTTGGGTGTAAACTGCTTTCCAGCTCCAGCATTGATCCTGCTCCCCAGCAAGGTTGTGGTGCACTGGTTTCCCCCTCTCACTCCTCCCCCCTGTCTGAGTTTCCATACAGAGCTACTGCTCACTCATTACTTATGCATCTGCTGGAGAGAGCAGTGCCAAAAGATGCTGATGAGTAGCCCAGTCTCTCTTTTGGCATCCTCAGGGCTTCAAACTGACCCTCCAAATATGAGTTACAAGGATATTTCAATGAAGCTTCAATGTGCATGCTGAAATCTCCTGGGAATTGAGCTAGAAGCACCAAAATAAATGATGTTTTTTGCAAAATCAGGTTCCTGCTGGAGACAGGTGCCCTGAACCTGGGAGATACAAACTGAGCTCCTCTCAGTGCTGCCAGGCAGCCTAATGCTGAATGTCACTCTGATCTCCAGTCTCACCCAGATCAGAGTGAGCAGATTGCTTTTGAATCAATAAATGGTAAATTAAAAAGCTTACTTAGTGTTCAGAACCTTATATAAAAAGCATCTGCTGTTTTAATCATACTTGATCAAGATAACTGTAGCTCATTTGCTTAAGCTAATTAGCTGGGGCACCGTTATCAGTGTCTGCCAAATAATGTGGAGTTTTATCCAGGAAAAGTCTGCGTTAAAGGAACTGGGTAAATCCCACATTGCTGGTCTGTGGCAAAATAGCGTTGGCTGACTTACCAAGCTTGGTGCAACTGTTTAAATGAGCTGCAATTCTTCTCTTTCATGCCCTGCATGGCTTGGAATCCACAGGGCAGGCTTGATACAGGAACCCTGGTGAGCACAGAGTTTGGATTGCAGCTCAGGCTTCCTTTGACCTCACTCCTGCAAGCTCCTAATCATGAGAGAAATCTCAGTGAAGTCAGGATTGTCTTAAAGGAACAAGATATTTTTAAGGTCTGATTTTGTTCTTGTATTTGAATAATTTCTTATGCCACAAGACCTCAGTCTTCCTGTGCTTTTAAGTGAAAAGCATCTCTCAAATACAGAATTCCAAGGCCATTTGTCTCCTCAGTGTAATGAGGGAAGGGTTTTAGGGCTGTGAACTTGAAGGAACAGAGATGTTCCTGAAGTGGAATTCTTTGGTCCCTTATGTCATTATCTCTCTGTGGGTATGGGTGAATTATCGATAATCACTTTGGAAGGGCAGGATGTCCAAGCTCAAGTTCAATTGTTTTTGTGAATTGGGCAGACAACTGAAGAGAAGCAGAGATGTACTGACAAATTACCCATGGGGTATTGCAGTGATCTGTCCCATGGGGCTGTTGAGTGGATTAATTAGTGATGCTTGGTAAAATAGTCACAATTAATGTATTTTATTAGCCTGCTTTCTTTTTTTTCCTTTTATTCCCCCTCTCCATGAAATTGCCTATGAGAAGCCTATGGACTCTTAAAATTGCATGTAATTGGGATAACAGTCTGGATTTCAAATGCTCAGACAGCAAAGCAACCTTCCTGTCTGCCCTGTCACATAGAGACCGTGCAGGTCGCAGTCCCAAAATGATGCTGCAAATGTGTTCCCTCAGTTCCTCACCTGCCCTCTGGACTGCACAGCTAATGGGGGAGCTGGTTCTCACCTCTCTGGGGCTGTAACCCCTCTGATTCTGCCCAGCTCTAGGACACCCAGTGAGTGTGGGACTCACTGTGAGAAGGGGTGGCTGTTCTCTCAACCTACAGTCTGTTGTATAGTGCTCCACTCCAAAATTTTTGCCGTCAGGCAACAGCGACATCCTTCAATAGCTTGTGCATCAGAGAATGAATTTTGCCTTTAACACACCAGTGATGAGCTGCTGCAGGCAGTGACCTACCCTCTTAAATCAATGAAGATGACTTGGGGAAAAAAAATGCCAGTGGTGATGAGTTTAGAAAATAAAAAGCACATTGTTGGGGTAGTATTTGAGCCTGTACTGTTGAGGGGAAACAGATGATCTTTCAGATCAGACTAGCAGCAACTTAAAGATACTGTAATGTTTCAATCCTGAATTCCAGACAGCTCTGAGAGAGGAAACTGCCATTTCCTATCCCATAATAATGCATAATTACTTTAAAAATACTTCAAATGCATCCCGAGGCACAGAAAAATATCCTACATCTTGAATACAGATTATGCACAGAGTACACAGGATGAAACAGGAAAAGTGTTCTTTGAAAAGCATGCTTCATATACATTTGTTTTGCTGAAAAAAAAATTTTTGGCTCTTCTAAATTAATTTTAATTGTGCAGTCAATTCATGCTGGAGTGGAAGTCTCTAGTGAGGTAGGGAAAAATACATTATATTTTCTTTACATGCAAGTGGCATTCTAAAGCACCACACAAAGAAAGAAAATTACATCTGCATCATAGATTTTGTATTTCATAGCAAAAAATTGCGCTTTAAATCTCATGATTTAAAGCACTGGATTAAATAAAATGCACGAAAGCAGACCAGTCACTATCATTTCAGAGAAATTATCCCTTCATGCTTTCAGAAGGAACCAGGCACTTTATGGGGTGGTGTGTCAGGGAGGGGAATTAAAATTCTCAGGAGTTAATTGCTTCGGATTAACGTTTAAATTCCCTGAAAAATATATCCCGGAAAAATGTTTGTCTATTTTTATTTCTGGCAAAGCTGTTTATTCTCATGTGAACATCTCACTGAAGGTAAGATCCAGGTGTAATTCCCTGAGGATTGAAATGAAGCCAGTAGCGAGCAAACTGCCTCCGCAGATGCTCATCCCCAGACCTGATAAACAGCGACGGGGCATCGAGTGCACACATTTTAAATCCTTCTGGCTTTTATCCCATCTGATTAGATTAATCATGGGATTAAGGAAACATGTTAGGAAAGGCTGCAGCTCTTTGGTGTTATGGCAGGCTTTCTCTGAACATCCGTGTGCATAGTGAGGGTGCTGTTTCTCAGCAGGCTCCTAGAAGGAAAGGAGAGAAAACCACTCTGGGACTGCATCCCTGGCATTGATTCCAGCACAGACTTTGCTCTCCTGCCCAGGGATCCTTTGTATCCCGGCGTGGCTTAAGTTAGCAGGGCAAATTGTGACAACATGCCCAAACATTGGAGGGAAAATGCTGCTCTGGTGGGTCTCCAGGTGCTGATGGAGAAAGCTCTGGCCTTGAGCTCTCTGGTCTGCTGCTGTCCTGCTGCACACTGCTTGCCCTGATTAGCCCTGATAGATGGATAGCTTTGGGAACGGTGTTAGGCATCAGTGTGCCCAAAGTGAGCCTTTCACTCCCCCGTGGATGTGATTATCCCTACCCTCTCCCTGGCAGCGTTTAGTGGGAGAGGAGAAGGGCAGCCCGTGCAGGAGGGCAGAGCTGGAGGCCCAGCCCTCACCAGCCGGCGCTCTTGGAGCTGCTGCTGTTCACCATCTTGTGCAAATCCGAGGGGGCTGGCAGCATCAAATAAAGTATTGGAAATTACATTAACAGTGCTCCAGGTAGCAGTTTGTGAAATATCCGGCAACTGATGCATATGAATGACTAAACCCATTAGCTTTTCCTGCTAATATTTCCACTAATGATTTCCAATTGGTTTCTCTAACAAGGGAAGCCACACAAGGGAAGCGACAACAAAACCATTTGGTCTGTGCTAAGTAAAGCTGCAGAAAATGGTACAGTTTTAATAATTGGATCTTTTTTTCTTGCCTTTCTTTCCCTGAAAGCATACAGGAAAGCTGACAAAAGACCCCATCCAATAATTGGCTTTATGTCAGTGTTCTGTACGAGGCACTGAAGAGACAAAACCCTCCTTGAAAGCCCTGAGGCGAGCTGCAGGGATGCAGCCAGGCCACTTTGTGTCTGCGCCTTCGGCCCCTGGGCTGCCACAGCAGCTGTCACCTTCTGCGTCCCCGAGCCAGCCTTTCCCAGCTAATTGTTCTGCAATAACACAAAGGGTCTTTGCCCTCACAGGCAGCCTCTAAAAACCTGCCAAGAGGCCCACCTTGGTGCCACACAGGGGTTTCTGTGGGACCCGTTGCTGCTCTGCTGCATATTTGCTTCTGTGCAGCCCCACCACCATGCGTTGGTGTGTGTTCGGTGAGGCAGCTCAGCTCTGACATCTTTTTGTGTGTTCCTATATGTGTGTGAGGCTCTGCCGGCCTCAGCCACGTGGTTTGTTCTTAGGTGAGCCTGTGTGTGACAGCCAACATGCAGATTTTGATCTGACATCCCTTCCCCAAAGCGTCTGCCCACCTCTGGGTGAACCCCTGCAGCCTGCTCTGCGGTGGCAGCTTCTCAGTCCCCGGGTTCAGAAATATCTCTGGATACAGTTGCATCCAAAAAGCTGGTTTCTCCAAAGACTGTTTTCTACTTCTGCTTAGCACCATCACTAACCAAGCCTTCTATTTATGCCTTTCCTATATTTATGTACAATGAAGATGCATCGTATTCCTTTCTTAAGCACATAGAAAACTCAACTGGGATTTAATCTGCCCAGTGCAAGACCTGCTTTCTGAGATCGTTGGCATCAAGATATTTTTAAATGGCTGCAGTTTTCTCTTGAAACTTGCAGTTTTCCCCAGGAGAAGCCTGGGTTGTGCAGGGATCTGTGCTGCCACCTCCACCTCAGACCTTGGTGCTGTCAGGTCACCCAGGTGCTCCTTCCAGGCGATGCTCCTTGCCTGTGTCTCTCTTCCCAGCTTGCTGCTCGCATCAGCTTCGTGAGGGGTCCCTGGGGACCTTCTGCTCTCATCAAAAATGCAAAAATGGAATGCCTAACTATATGTTTCTGCTGTTCCTAAAGGTGATGTGCAGTGCTCCTGGCTGAGGCCAGCCACCTCACTGGGACAAAGGAGGTTGAACATCACCATTACTCAGGTACACTGCTGCTGGTACTGCTCTTACTTCAGGGAGGATGGTGCTGGATGACTACAAAACTATTGTTCACATGTCTGTGTAATGGGTTTATTTATCAGAGTTTATCCCTGGACTGAGCAGAGGGAGGTTGTTTTAAAGTTGCAGCCCCTGCACCCTGGAATGAGCCACCGGGTGCTCAAGTTACCCTATTTATGGTTATGTCTCAGAGCCCTAATTTAAAAAAAAACAACAAACCTCAAGTAGACATATCCAGTTAATCTGATAAAACGTCAGAATACTTCTGTGTACAAGATAATCATCTGCAGACTTCCTATGAGTGCTCTCTGGGAATAATGGCAGCCTTGTTCGGGGAGAATACTTGGATCAAACAGCACTTTTGGAGGCAGGTAATCATCAGGGAGATATTCTGATAAAACAACCTGTATTAGAAATCGTCTGCAGCTTTTGCTGCAGAACTCCTCACAAATACATAGTTGCACCCCAATATCGCTGAAATTAAATTGGCATCTATCTGCTATATGTAAAAATGTGTGTAGCCTCTGGTCCCCAGTGCAGTTATGTCCCCTCTCACCAGTGAGGCTGTGAACTAATGTAATTAGAGACTGTGTCTTGAGAGGCAGCTCCAGGCAGGGCAGAAAACGATGACTGGTGGCTGGACTGACTCTTCCTGCACTTGCCAAATGCCTCTGTGCTTGTGGTTTTCATTTCTTCTACAAATACCAAACATAAATACCAAGCTGAAATTTTCCTCGTTGGAAGTCAGCTTTGTGGTGGGTTTATTTACTGCTTATTCCAGAAACAGTTTATTAATTATGAACAGGAGAAAATAGAGTCTTTTTCCTTATTAAATAAGGAATACCCTTAGTATTATTATGTTGGTTTTTGGTTTTTTTTTTCCTAACTGTTCTCATTTTGAGGCAGAACATTTATATTTGGGAAGGGAATGATCTCGGTGCAAGAGCTCCTGACGTGGTAAACTTGTGTCTTGTGTCACGACACAACAAATGGTATTACTTATTTCCATTTAGATTCTCTTTTCCTGTTTCATCCTCTTCTGGACAAAGAGACACCAGGCAACAGGGCATGTAAGGATTATAAATTGGAAATAACTCCTTGCTGTAAGGCATAGCTTCAAGCATGACTTTCTTCATTTCAGCCTCAGATTAGGTTTTCAGCCCCCTTCTTCCTTATGCAGATTGTTAACAGTGCAACAATAACAAGGATTAAAAAAATAAAACATATAAAAGCAGAGTTTCAATGCAATGAGTATTTTGCTTCAGGAACTCCCTCTAAACCAGAGGCTGCCTTGAAGGCATTTTGTAATTGCCTGTTTTAGATTTTCCTACACCTCTGTCTCCCATCAGAGCCAGGGTACAATTGATCAGAACCAGGAGGATGACTGTATTAACTTCATTTTGAAGCTCATTTTGAGATGAAATTGGAAACTCAAGACAGTCTTCGCTCTTGAGAAACTAAGAGTCGCTTTATAAAACTGTGAATCGAATTCAAATTCTGGTCTTTTCTTTTTTAAATTGTCATTTTTTCCCCCACTGCCTCCTCATTTTTATGAACAAAAGCTTGTGAGGTGATCACTGTTAGTACACTCTAATGGTTCTTTCAGGGAGGTATTTCACTGTCAAATGTACCACTTAGAAGCATGAAGAATACTCCAGTGAAGAAGCTTATTTTCAAATTAAAAACTAGCCTTTGCCTCGGTGCTTGAGGAGCAATGTTTCAGTTCTTCACCCAGGAGAGCAGCATCTAACTGGTGTTTTAGAGGTACTTATTAACAATAGATTATAAGTCTAAATCCTGTGTGATGAGCTCAGCCCAACTGGTTGGAGCGTGGTACTGACAGCACCAAGGTTTTGGGTTTGATCCCTGTATGGACCATTCCTCTAAGGGCTGGACTTGATGATCCTGGTGGGTCCCTTCCAGCCCAGACTATTCTGTGATGTAAGTGATCTGTGATTTAAATGATTCTTACATTTGTGTCACTAAAGATGAAATGCCTCAGACCAGAGGCAGAAAATGGGGACAATTTTATAAAAATTTCATGTGCACAGGAAGTTTCAGATGGTCTGGCTCAGATGAAGTTTATTCCTTTTCTTTGCAAAAAGAGCTTTTGGCTTATGCCTGAGAGGAAAAAGAAAAAAAAGTTTTACATCTTTCTCATGTTGTTTTGGATTCTTTTTGTTTCCTTTTCATTACCACGGTCACCTAATTACTCCCTGTACGTGTGTGTTTCCTCTTCACCCCCCCATCATCTCTGCTGCATCCTTTCTGGGTTTCCCCTTCCATTTGTTTTCAGCTTCAGCCCCACTTTTGGGCCTACTGATCCCTATGTCCTTGTCCTAATTTCTTTTCCAGACTGAACTCATTTCCTTTCTTGGCCATATTTCTCCTGACCCAGTCCAAGCTTCCTTTACACCTGCCCAGAGCTGTTTTCCTGCCAGATCCCAAAGAGAGGAGTTGTGCTATGAAAGTCTCTTAAAAAGGCCAAACACTGGAAGATAGAGAAAATGGTTTTGTTTGCTGTGTTGCTCTGAATTCATACAGCCTGTGGTGATCCAGGTGTGGGTGCCAGTGAGGATTGCATCAGATCTTGGGTAGCATGTACCCTGAAAACATTCCTGAGCATAAAAGGACAGATGCAAAATTCCAATAAATTCGTTTAGCTCAGTTGTGATAATCAAATTATATCTTATACCAAATGTGGATTTGATCCCTGGAGGAGGAGGATACCAGAGATTATGAAATAAAGCACATTGTGTTTGCTGGTTTGTTTGTTTTCAGTGCAATAAGCTTCCAGAGTTTTGTTTTGCATTATGATGACATTGCTGGCACGTCTGTACTTTATCCCGCGGAAAAAATTCATCCTAGCTTTTTCTGCTCTGAGCACGAACCTCTCCATTTACACTGCCCTTTCTGGTTTCCTGTCTTGCACTTGGAACTTTGGTTCCTTTTCTCACTTTAATTTAAAAGTCCCCTAAAGGCTGGTCAAGCACAGAGCATTAACCCTGTTAAGATCCTGGTTTGACCAGAACTTGTAAAGTTTCATTCCTCGCAGCTCCCCTTGCTTTAAGATTAGTTGGTGCAGTGTTTCCTACGTTAGCCCTATGAAGAAAGCATCATAGGAAACAACTTGGAAGTTCATGCCATTCAGATTGCAGAAGGAATCTGCTTTTAAAACAAAGATCAGCTTTTGTTTTAAACCTGGCTGAACCAACAGGAAAGACATTCAGGGAACGGCCCCCTGCACGCCCACGTGCTGCAGTGTGTGTGTCACCTGAGGAGGGTCACAGCTATCATGTCTTGCCACATCTTAAAGGAATGAGGCTTTCAGGGCTGGTCTGCCTTTGGGAGGGGAACTTCCAAGGAAAATTTAAGCGCTAAAATGAGTGACTTCGGTGATTTAAGAGGTGGAACTTCTGTTTCTGTACTAATCTCCAGCCAATGCCCCAGCATGGTGCTGAAGAGAATTATGCTTTATAGGTGTTATGTTTCTGAGGAGAGGCAAAATGGTGATCTGTTGGCTTGTGTCTTTATTTTCTGTCATTTAGGATACCCTCTGTGGAAGTTTTGTCCCTTAAAAGGAGAGGAGAACAACTATATTGGGGACAGTTAAATTTCTGCAATAATTTGCTTTAAAGTTGTAAGGTCTTTGAAATGCATCAGTGCAGCACTATATTCTTATGAAAGGTCAGGCATACTAAATGTGAGCTGTGGCCACTGCTTCTTAGTGATCCTTAATGAAACAGGGAACAGCATCCAGAAGAACAACCTGCAGAATGCAGCTTGGCACATAACCAAGTATTCTTGCTAACCCTTGATATGGCAAGCTGAAACTTCAAACCCTACTTCTTGTATCATTTTTTCGAGGTATTTGCGTATGCCTATTCAAACCATGCTCCTGAGCTCAGATAGATGGCACTTTGTGCGAGTTCTTGTTTTGACTTGATGCTCTTAAATGGTCTTTCAAGATGCATCTGATGGCTCTTTCTGGGAATGTGCATCGTAGCACATCGTGTGTATGCGGGGACAGATAAAAAAAATAGCTGAGGAAAAGTCACCTGCATACGGAGTCTAATGACTTGTGTTAGTGGTATCTGTAAAATGCATATGTGGGAAGCAGCAAGAGGTCCTAGTTGGTTGTGGTAGAGGGAAACTGGTAGCAAGAGAAATAGAGGTAGTAACAGGCCAAATATTCTTTTCCACATCTGAAAGAACAGCTGTACTACTGAAAAATGTGAAATGTCAAAGTCAGGTGCACACTGGTTTCACACTTACGTCCTGCTGATACATAAAGCCCAAACAGGGTCCTGTTTGCAGTGTTCTCCTTTAGCAGAGGCACGCTGAATTTGATAGAATATCTCCTGTTGGACTACACAGTGTCCAGTGCATTGCCTGTACTCCATCAGCACCTCTCTGTGATGAAGATCAGCTGCACCACATCCCAGATGGCTACAGAACATCTCACAAAATTCATCTTTTTTCTTAGCACTTGAGGCTCAGGGGATGTTTTTGGAGCTGCTTTCTCTCCCTCGAAATACAAATGACCGTTTCAATTCCAGCCCTTGGAAGTCATCATTTCCTATGGAGTGCAGGTCCAGAACATTCTAGTGACGAAAACCTTAAGGTATAAAACCACTGTGAGACAGGGGATTTGTTTGCTTCATGTTGCAGAGGCTTCACCCAGCATCAGGGTTTCACTGGCTGATGGGCTACAGGCACAGAGCAAGGCAGGTCAGTATGAGGAGAACTTGCAGAGGCAGCTGCAAGGCTTAAAAGTATGAAAAAAATAAAGAAGCAGAGCTTTAGCAAAGCCTAATTCATCATCAGGCAGCAATCACAACAGTAATATATAAATGCAGTCTGTGTGAAATGGAGCCATGGAAATTAAGCTTGTGACTTTGTTGGGTTTTTTTTGGGTTGGGGTTGTTTTTTTTTTTTAATGTGGCTGGAGAAGAGGTTTTAAATTGTAGGGTTTAAAAAAGCCCACCCTCCTTCTGTTTTTAACACATTTTCTTTCTGAATGTTTTACTGCTTCTTCCAAAATGAGTTTTCTTCCATATGTCATAGCCATTCCCAAGGAGCGGTGTCTGATAGCATTAAAGCCGATACATAAAACACTTGGGCTGTGATACACGTTTTGAATATCGTGGGGTTTAATGCCCTCAGACACCATAAAAAACTCTGATATTTCGAGATGTGTGTATACAATGCAAGATGGAAATACAGAGTAAAAAATTCAGGCTGTCAGACTGCTCTGATGGAAGCCAGACGGGCCACTTTTAGATGCTAAAAGAGAGATAGAATGTGTTGTACTTAATAACTAGAAATGCTATGGCTTCTTTTTGCCTTGCTGCTTCAGTCCCTTAGTTCACAAAAGCCTTTACAAAATCAACATGCTGAGTTCCAACCAGATCAAATAACAACATTAATGGTTATTGTAAACCAAAATGTGATATAAAAGGCTTTATTGCTTCCAAGATAACATAATAGCTCTACTTATAATGGGAAAAACATTTAAAAAATGGATAAGAATCCTACTTATAAATCCATGGCTAGATCTAAGAAAGTTCTTGTTTGCTGCTGAGGCAATTCCAGATATTCACATGCCAGCCTACATTATCCTGTTTCTTAGGCTGCAGGAAATTCCACTTACATCATTGACTTCCTGCCGCTGTGGAAAATAGGTTTTGGTAATGGTTCAGAGTTAGAATTAGCCCTCACCTGCCTTGTGCTTCAGTTCTTCACCATGCCAGCTTAATTACCCAGAAATTATTAGTGCGGTCTTTTTCTTTCTCCTCCTTTCATTGCCCAGCATTTCCCTTCTATTAAACAAAATCAAATTTTTGCAAGCCAGAGCAAAAGTGGGATTTCAAGCAGCTAATGCTGCTCAGAGCAAAAAAAAATCTCCCTCAGTCTAAAAGCTATACCAGACACGGGGAATTCCTAAACTGGAGGGAAAGTTGTTGGTTTCTACCACTGAGGAGGGCTGTGGTGCCCATTTACAGAGCTTTAAGGGCCAGTTACAATGCCTGCATTGCCTGAGCAGGGGGAGAAATGTTTCTCACGATTTAATCCACAATGCAGCCGTGAGCTGTTAGATTAGGATTGCTGCTGCGTGTCAGAGATGCCTGATAGGAGCTGCCCTTTCTGCCTGCTGCCAGTTTCCAGAGGTGTCAAGTAGCTTATACATCAGGCTCAGCTGGTGAAGGATGTGGCAATGACCTTCAGTGAACCAGATGGGATGGGATTTTTACTTTTTGGAGGACACAAAGTGTCTGAGGCACTTGTGTGAGTGAAGCAGAATGGATTAATACCGGGTGGTATTAATACGTCTTGTGCTTCATCCCCTCAGTCTCACTGTGCACAGCATGTATTTGTTGGTTGTGTCTGGTAAGCAGAAGGAACAGGTGAGAGAGCAAATAAGAAACAATATTCACAGAGAAAAAGAGATGATCCTGATGGTACTGGCAGCAATTTGTGCTTTTTGCTGTAGTTCATACATTTGTGGTATTATCAAGGATTTCTTAAGGCAACACAACAGCAAGGGCAGCTGATCTTCCGACCCCTTTGACTGCTGAGAAGAGATGCAGAGCCTAAAATGGCAAATGTTACGTTTCCTTGAGAGTAAATGCTTTATTGGTTTTACATTCACACACCCAACAATGTATTTAAGGAAGGTGATCCTCACCTTAGCTCTGGAATAAATATTTATGGGTATTTATGGTGAACATTTTGCAACTCCTTCTGCATTCCCAAGCAAGGGCACTTCCACATGAGCAGGAGGTGCCATGCTCATCCATTCCCACCCCCCTTTTTCAGGTTTGCTTTACATTTGATGTTCTTGACAGAAGCTCCTTCCAAGGGCAGAGATTTCCAGCCCAGGAAATATTCTTGTTTACTCAGATTACTTTGATGAGAAAAATGCCCTGCTGTGATATCAATTGAGAAGAAAACAAAGCAGGAGATGTGATTAATGAGCTGCCTGTTGACGTGGGGATGAGTGGGTAGATTAGGCACAAGGGCAAAATTAACCAGCTAAATGTGGGTGCAGAGAGGGCTTCTCAAAGTGATAAGGAATGTGCATGTGCTTCATTCTCTAGCTGCCATCATAATTCAGGATCTTGGATGCAGCTTATTGATAGTGAAACTGGGAGGCTTTGCCATTTGTCAGCCTACACGGGTAGTAATTAGCCATTAGAGTGCAGACCTGTTTTTTTGTAATTAAATTTGTGTCAAAATTTCTTTGTTCATTATCTGTGGAGAACACTCACAAAACAATCAACATCCATTTTACTAGGTACTGTTCCATGGCCTCATTTTCTTCAAGCTATTCCCTTCTGGTATTACCCCAAACTCCCTTACTGCTTGCTATCTGCTTCCGCTGAACATGCTTTGGAGGAACTGAATGAGGATGGCACGAGTTTGAGGGCTTTTTTTATATTATTTATTTATAGTATGTATATGAACATGCTGGAATACTTGACAAATCTCATGCAGTGTAAGTAGATAATACATAACTTTAGTATTTGTGTTTATAGTCATATCCAGAGGCTTAGTGGGGTCTGTTAGAAAGGATTATCAGACACAAATATTCATGGCAGGCATTTCAATCCAGTGAACCCCTTTACTCACCTTCATGAATCACATAGTTATTACACCATTTCAAGAACTTAAAAACCAGCAGAAGCTACCTGTCTCCCAAACCTTGTTCTTTCCACTTCCCTCTCACCAGCTGGAAATAGGTGGTTTGCTAGTTTAGATATCTAGGTGGTAAAAAAAAATCCACCTCTGCAAATGCAGGCAGGGTCATATTGTCATACCACCAGACAAGCCTGTCCTCTGAACGACCACTTTACTGCTAGAAATTTCACCAGAAAAGGCCCTCAGTGCATTTCTGCTTTGTTCATCACTAAGGGAAAGTCTAATTGACCTAAAGGACATTCTCCTCCTGCCAAATCTGAAGTGAGTTTCCAAACGGAAACCTCCACGAGGAATTGTGCGTCAGCCTTCCTCATCCCAGGGCTCCCTGACCTTCCTCCGTGCACAGAGCTGGGTTCTGGCAGCAAGGAGCAGGGATTCACATGTTTATAAACCTTCCCCTGTTTATCCTGGATCATGTGCCACCCTTAGTCAGTGCTTGGAGGAAAAGCGTCCCTAGGGATAATTTGTATTTTTAAGAGCCCTCACCCACAAGCTAAAGGTGTCCTCCAAGGTTTCTCACCCTTAAGCCACCTGCAAAGGAAGAGCATCGAGGTCCCTCCAACACCTTGCCCTGGCTCCTGCTCTTTCTGTCCCCATCCTCTCAAGTCACCTGCTCAGCCCAGAGCTGGTGTTCAAATACTTATATAGGAAAGCCCTCCACAGGGAAACTCGGAGCTGCTGCTGTGTAAATTCCTGCAAACCACGGCTTAGCCGAGCGTTGTCCCAGATTTTCAGCTCTTTCCTTACAGCCTCCTATTTTCCCTCTTAACCTAAAAGCCATTGAAAAGGGCGGGATATAGGGAATTCTTTTATTTCAGGCAAATATACCACCTCTTTATGAAATCAAACCGCATCTCTAACAGATCTCACCCGCCTCCATTTAAGCAGCAGGCAGCTACCAGGTCCAGCATTGCTGCCGTCCGTAATTGTAAAGGAGCTTGGATAGTGTAACACAAATTGGCTCCCAGGAGTCATACAGACTAAACATAATAGTCCATCAGCTCTAATTTTCTTTAAAAGTGGTTGGTAGGAACTGCATTAGAGGAGGAAGTTAAGAATCCTACATTACACAGGCTGCTTGCTTGAACTGCTCTCCCAAAGGACAATTTTTTTCCTAGGTATGCACTCTTAAATGCAACAGCTCCATTCTGTACCTGTTTTCTTAGGTAGGGGGATGTTTGTTTTTGTTTGGTTTTTTTAAGTTTTGATTTTTCTTTTGATAAAAATAAATGCTATTTTTTAAGTCATGCTAAACTTCTTAAAATGTCTCAGGGGAAGTTCCACCATTCACTAATGAACATGTATTTTCCTTAAAACATGGCAAACATAAAACCCCGTCCTCTGAATGGCCCTTGCCTTTTCTGGAAGTGAGTAGGTTTAGATTAGATATCAGGGGAAAATTCTTCGCTGTGAGGGTGGTGAGGCCCTGGCACAGGTTGCCCAGAGAAGCTGTGGCTGCCCCATCCCTGGAAGTGTTCAAGGCCAGGCTGGATGGAGCTCTGAGCAACCTGGGATAGTTGAAGGTGTCCCTGCCCCTGGCAGGGGGGTTGGAAGTAGGTGATCTTCAAGGTTCTTTTCAACCCAAACCATTCTATGATTCTTTTTGAGTTTATAAGAAGGGCAAGCCTAGCTTTCCTCCTTTATTCTGCTTGGTTGCATGTTTGCTTTCAGCAATCTCCTCCAGAAAGTAAGGGGCCCATCTCGGTCACTCTGAGCAGTCATCCCTGCCCGTGTGCTCACAAAAGGGCTTTTTGTGGGCTGACCTGAAGGCACTCATCCTGCTGCAAAGGTTCATTCCCATCTCCTTGTGCCCCAAACACACAGCAATTATTCTAAAATGAGAGTATCGCATTTGCTTGCTTCAAAGCAGCAGCCTCTTGGCTTTCTCTTTCCTAGGCCCACTCTCCCAGCCAGCCTGACTTCTGAAAAGAGGAGAATCACTTCACTTCAATTGTGGATTTTTGAGGTGAGTAGTATATAGGGTACTTTGTGGCATAGCACAGAAGACCATAAAGCTTTAGAAAAAGGTTTCCTATTTATTGCAGAACACCTTGTTTTCCTGTGAGGCTAAAAGACACAAAGACCCTCTTTCCCTCTAATCAGGTTACAGCATCACAATATGGCTCTCTTTATAGGGGCCATTAGATCTTTTCTTTGGGGGGAGAGAGTTCTTCCCATAGCTCTGATGAATTAACTCTTTTGTCTGCAGCAGAAGGTGCTTCCCTCAAGCAAGGTTTTTTAGGATCCACAAAGCAATCTCAACTGCCTGGAAGTTGCGTGTTTATTTTACTCCCGTTGTTTGCAGAAATACTTACTTTCTGAAGAAAACACCACACAAAGTTCATGCTACCTCGAGTGGCTTTCTTTACCTGCTGGCTTTGTTTTTTATGTGCCATTTAGTCTCTGGAGAAACCTGGACCAGCTCTCACAATACTCTAACAGCATAAAACTTTTCAGGGAGGCTGTCAGTGAAGACACTTCGGTGCTCATTACCCAACCTGAATTCTGGACAGCAAAGGCAGCGTGTTGGAATTTCTATCCTCTAATGCATCAATTTTAAGAGGGAATCCTTTTCAAATTAAATATTTGTCTTCGTTCAGTTGAGTAGTTTATGTATGGGTTAGTATCATATGGGTTTTTTCTGATTTTCAGCTTCTCTTCTGTTTAGAGTTAAGCTCTACATAAACAGAAACAGATATGTAGAGGTTAGAAAAGCCCTTTGCTTCAGCTTTCCATTCAGGAAAATCATAATAGAAAGTTATTGTTACTATGTGGCTTTTCACATCTGAGGAATTCTTCTACCAGAACCATTGTTGCATTGAAAAATGCTAAATGTTCTTCTGAGTTGAGATTTGCATAGCTACCTGAATTTACGGTCAGAAATAAAAATCCTCCGTGCTTTTTATCTTGGGACTCATCCATTATTGAAGTGTCATTTCCCTGTGAAGCCAGAGAGCCACAATGAAGCAACTCCCTTCTGAAAAGAGGGTAAAAAACCGATATAATTAAGTAGGTAGAGGAGGTGTTTTGAGGGAGCTGCAGTGACCTTGGATGAGGCAGCAGGCTCCAGGAGGGAAGCAAACCAGCCACCTTGTGAGCATGTGAATCTATGACAATTGACAGATTTTACTGTAGCCCCAGATGTTACCGACAAAGTGAATAATATCTCATTGTGTTATACCCAAAGAGTATAAAACTAACTCATGCCATCCATGGATACTCATTGTAGCAAACAGGGAGAGCTCCAAGCTCTTGGATTCCCTGCCTATGCTCTCCTGCTGCAGAATTTGTGAGCAAACAACATCTGGACTGGATGCTCTTAGAGGTCTTTTCAGCCCTTAATGATTCTCTGGTTGCAGATGCCGAGGAAAAAAGATGCTGGGTGGGATGAGGGTGAAGGAGATCAGTCCCTCAGCCACCCCCCTGACCCTGGCACTGACCTTATAAAGGTTTGAAGACTGTGGCCCAGTTTATCCCCTGTTGGAAATAGAAGGATCATTGCTAGCAAACATGATTCTCTTCATTCCCTTCCTTTTCCTTGCTCTGTCTGGCAGGAAACCCTTCTGCTGGCAGTCCCTGCATCTTACCTGCTGTCCTTTGCCGGTTCCAAAAGTACCAACACTCTTCCTGCTGTGACAGACTGAATTCAGTTGGAAAATGTCAGTCAAAAATCTGCCAACTCCTATTATATACACTACACCAGTCAGCAGATGGTAAAATAGGGGTTAAATATGTCCAAAAGAAGGTTGGAAGGAAAATTTGAAGAAACCACCTAATTATATATTATTTTTAAGAAAAAAAAGAAATCTAGGCAATAAATTTGTGCTATTCAGTGCTTTCTGTAAAGCCAAAATAAGATGATGGCATCCAAGTAAAGGCTGAAACATCCATGTTTTCAATCATAAAAATGCATCATGAAATCACAGATGCCCGTGGTGCACGGCCATGTGTGAGACTCCCACTGACTACAGCCCACACAGGATCTGGAGGAGCAGCCTGGAGGGAGGAGACCCAGAGCCACCAGCCTGGGCAGGTTAAGTTTTGCAACCCCCAGCACTCCTCCGGGTAACCTGAGGTTTGTCTGGCTCTGCTGGTTTATTTTTGTTAGACTTTCTTTTAAAATGTGGCTTCACAAGTCATTCATCATTCTGCATCCGTATCAAAATGATTTGGAATTTAGAATAACTTAATAATTAGAGTCTCCAGGATGCTCTCTTTTTGCTGGCAGTACTTGGCACAAGTTAGAAATGTTACATTTCTTTCCATCTCATTCTTTTGTTCATATATATGTGTAGCTAACACATGACAATTTTTTTTTCACAATTTTAATAATACCTTGAAAAATTGAGCAATAGTACAAATAACGCGTTGCTTCCAAATTACTTCTGAGACAGAATGACATTGCAAAAATGTTTTAACCTCATGAAAAGCATTGGTTGATACTCAGTGTTCTGCTCAACTTTGTTATCACAAGCAGAAATGCATGATTTCTGTTCTTTGGAGCCACTCTAATTCTCCTTGCATGTTATAAGGTCTCCTTCCTTCAGGAAATGAATCTTTGTTCCACTTGTAAAGGAAGTTTTATCCTTCCTAGATCATACTGAAAGAATTTTAGTGGTTTCTAGAGAATTTAAGGCTCCTGTCACTGCACTTTAACTTGAATTCCAGCAATTCTATGGGCTTTTCTTATTTTTTTTTTTAAGCCTACAAGGGCTTTTCTTGTTGTTTGTGACTTTTTTTTTCCCTTTTCTAGCTTGTTTAATTGAAATCTTAAAAACATTCTTCAAGGATCACCACGAAGAGCCTTTTTATTATTTCCTTTTACCTTCAAGAGCACATACCTTCAGTACAGGTCTGATTATTTCCTCTACTCTTCCAGATTGCTGAGCTCCTTCAGGCTTAATCACCTTGTTCCATTTGATTTATTTCCCACATACCTGAATTTGCTAAACAGTCTGCATAGCCTTGTCTTAATTAACAGCTTCTGGGCCAAGCAGTCATGTAATTTAATTTATTATTCTTTGTACTTTGGAACTTTTAGTCCTGCCTTTGCGTGACTTCTGAGCCGTGGCTCTGCTGTCCACCTTTAAAACTGGGACAAGGATGCTCTCGGGGTTGCATTAAGAGCAGAGACATTCAGAAAACTCCAGCTGAAGCTGGGGCCCATTTCAGGCGTTGCCCATTGTCTCTGAGGTGTCTCCAGTGAAAAGTTAAGCAGAAAAGTCAGATGCGGGCATGGTGGTCAATAGAGGTGATGTGATCAGGCTCTGTTATCATCTCTGCAAGGAAGATGATGCTGTTCTCCAGGCTACTAATTTCACATCATCCTTTTGATCCCACTTCCTCCTAATAATGTGTTTTTTTAGCAAGCAATACTAATTATTATGCCATAAAGCTGAACCACCCAAACCAAACAGATCAAGTGCAGCCTGGCGGCAGAAAATAAACAAGAAAGCCATGGCAGCACAACTGAAAAAGTAGTGGGCTGCTCTTCAAAAGTGTTTTCGAAACCAATATTGCCATGCTGCGTTCATTCAGTAGTTTAAAGAACAATCTTTTTTAGCCAAATATTATTCTGGCAGGAAAACCTAAGGAGTAAGGTAATAAATCTAGCAATGCCTAAGAGCCTTTTGAAGAATATTTGCTTCCACTCATGTCTCGGCCTTACGCCACTCTCTCGGTTTACGCTCCTGGCTTCTGTTTTTTCTGCACAATAAACAGTAGGGCTAAGCAGTAGCAGGCCAGTAGTCAGAACCTGATACGGCACCAGGATGACGTGAGATGCCAGCTCCCACGTCTGCTGGGCAGAGAACACCCCACTCGGCTGCTGGCAGCCCATCAAGGCCTCTGTGTGTCCCCTCTTTGGTGTGGCCGTGGTGGCTGACGGACGGCCCTGCAGCGCGCGCGGTGCAAAACCCGCCGTGCGCTGATCTCTTCCGTGCCCTTCAGCGCCATCGCCACCGCGGTGGTTTTCCATCCGTGCAGATGTAGCTGTCTCACTGTCTCATTTACTCGTGTCACGTTGGATATATCCAAATTTGTCAGACGCGAGCCGCTGCGTTTGGAGTCATCCGAGGACTCGGACTCGAGCTTGTGACTGAGCGTGCAGCAAATCAAGCGGCAGAGACAGCAAGGGCCCATTCTGGCTTCTGAATGAGGTCAAACCCACCCTGTTTTATTAATGCTTTCCATTCATAAACCCGCTGGTCTTCACGACAGCTAAAAATACAGCTGCGGACACTAAAATGTACTGCTGATTTTTGTCAAGTACATAAGAATAATTGAATAGCTGCAACTGCTGCAACTAAAATCAGCTTTAAAGCCGGTTTTGGACTGACAGATATTTGATCTATGTTTGTCCTGATGTTAATGAAACTACCCACAAGTGAGGCCTGTCAGCAATAGACTATGACATGGAGTGTGTCTATTGGGGAAATAGCAGTTGTAAAAGCAGGAATGCAGGTGGATGTTTCTGGATCTGATAGAGAGGGGAAGAGGAGGAGGAAGCATCTGCCTGGCTCACCCTGGGTATCATTTTAACACCAGTGCTATTGAAGAAGACCAAGCTGAACAGAACTGCTCTCATCTCCATTCTGGGTGACAGTCGTTTTTTATGCTCATCAATTTCATACTGTAGTTATTTGAAACAGAAATTGTCTCAAGATTGACAGGTCTTCTTTTCACAGTCCTAATTATTCTGGAATCTTTATGAGGACACAGAAAAACAGGATCATACTCTAATTCTTAACCAGAAAAAAATCAATTTAAACCAGAGGGAAATGAACACTTTTTACCTTCACAGCTGCTGTCCTCTTTCTCAGTGAGACAGCTTTGCTGTTCCAGTCTGTTGGGCTTATTGTATTTACTTTTTCCTCAGATTCATTCATTACCACAGATAACCTCAGCTTTACCTCTTAATGATCTCAAAACAAGTTGTTGGAATACCTGGGGAAAATGCATGCTCTGAAATTACAGTGCTCCTGGTGAAATTGTTGCTGGTGGTGTCTTTACTATTTTGACTATTACTGTAGTCATAGATTCTGACTTCTCTCCAGCTGTCACCTTCTAAACCAACTAATACACACGATGAAGCCAAAGAGTGGGGCAGACCACTTGGGAGCTCACTTTTTTGTGCTGACTTAATATCTTCTGCCCTACCTTTGACCTCAGCTAAAACACTTAGGACGAAAGAAATTCATCATCACCACCACATCAAAACTTCTGGCTCTGTAAAATACCCTGGCAGTATTTATTTTTCTATGCTACTCATCTCTATAAATCAGTCTTACTGTGATTTGTTCCCTTCCTTCTTTCTCAGGCCTACAACAGTTGATTTTGCTTCTCTGGGGGAGCTACAGAAAGTGGTGTACCTAATTATAAGAGAATAGCTGTAGCTACAAAAATTGTAATTTATGATAATGACTTCTTCATTATCTTGTCTTCTGCAGCAGGAATACAAGACCCATGGCTTCTGTTGCGATTAGAGAGGTGTTTGTTGATAGGCAAAGAAAAGAATATCCTTAGCCTGGAAATAATAAAATCTGCTGCAATTCAACCAAACATTACGCCGACAACAGACAAGTAATTGATGGTTTGTCTGTGACTTGCAAAACAAAACAGCTGTATTAAAATAAGAAAAATAAGAGCTGTATTTATTCAGATGCTTTTGTTTTTTACATGTTCCTTCAATATTGGAAGCCACATCCTTAAAAAAAATAAAAGCAATTGGGAAGCTGTAAGCTTGCCAGCAACTTTGCAGACCTCAACCTTCAAATCATCTCTCTGCAACTAGGTGACAAATAATTTATTGTCTTACTGGATTATGCAGATGTTGAAAATAACATGAGGTTTTCTTGGTTCCACTGCGTCCTGCTAGGCAGCTTGGGCTCTCCTCCACAGTGCTGGGATTTGGCTGGCCTGGCTGTCTTGGATTCTTTGATGTTCATATGCTCTGCTGGACTTCCTGGGATTTGCTCCTTCCTGATTAGAAAAAAAACATAAGTACTTTCCCAAGCCCATCAATTCCTGGCACTTCTCTGAGCCATGAGTCACAGGAGGCTAATTGAATCAGTGGCGCTCAATTCCCTCCATCCCGAGACCTGCCCCCGGCAGCCCACACTGACTTCAGGGAATTGCAGCTGAGAGCTGCTGATATGCTGGCTATATAGAGGAAAAAAAAGAAAAAAGAAGGATTTTGTGTAAGAAGGAGTGAAATGGTGACGGTTAAGTGACACCTGAGAAAATGTGGGTTTACCACCACGTTTATGAGGGTTACTCTTTGGGATTTTTTTCAGACTAAGACAGATTTCACACCTCCCTGTTTACTTATTCTTTGCCATCTATGCCTGAGCTTGCTGTGTTTCCTGTACCTTGCCCTGTCTTCCCTTGTTTCAAACCAGAGAGACAGGTTCAGCCATGCCCCACCTCAGAGAGTCCAGCCAGAGCAGCCTCGGAGGGACCTTCAGGAAGCGTGGCCAGAGGAGTCAGGTCCGGAGATGCTCAGGGCTGTGAAAGGCAGGCTAGCTAGGTAATACGCCCAAAAACATGAGTCAACAGCATCTTTCCACAGAAGCTGCTTTCCCCAGCTCCTGTGGTAGCTGTTATACTTCTCAGAAGGGAAGGAGAAACGCCTCAGTCTGGAGCCTGAGCCACACAAGAGCCTGGGAGATGGAGGTGAGGCCACAAGTCTCCACCTGCCAGGCAGCGCTGCAGCCGTGAGGGCAGGCGGTCGTGTTCCTTCTTGCACGCTCCCACTGAGGTGGGGAAGAACAGACAGATTTTGCAACACCTTTGATTGCAGTTTCTAAGGTTTTCAGAGCAGCCAAAACACACAATGATATAAAAGAACGAGAGAAGTTGAATCTTCTTGTTTAGCATGAAGTTCCACTGGAGTCGTGTGTCTGGAAGGAAAATGAGACCTTCATGAGGGTTTTGCTGGGATGCGTCCCTTTAGCACGTCCTCTTCCTCCTGGAAAGACGGGGTTGGAGGCACTCATTAGTTCTCAGGTAGTGACACTTTTTTTTTCTTTTAATGCCAGAGAAAGCCTAGAGGAGAAAAACATGCCAGCTGCGACTATCTTAAAGAAAAGCCCCATTGATTTACATTTAAATGCAGCTGTCACTCGCCAGTTATAGTCAGCAAAGCAGAGGCAATAGGGCACAGTGCTAAAACACTGCAGGGTGTTCGGAGCCTCGTGTGCTCGCAAATCACCTCCCTCTGCTGCCATCCCAACAGCACAAGGTGGCAGGGAGAAAATGGGATGCAGTGAATGCCAATGCATGGGAGGGCACGCACACACGCAGCCCTGTCCTTCCTATGCTGTCAGCAAGGGGCACGAGCAAAGCCCACCCAGCTCTAGGGGTGGCTTGGGAGCTCCATTTGCCTGCGCTGGGCTGCAGAGCAGAGAGGGAGGAACTGGGCTGGACAGCAGGAGCTGCAGCTGCTCTCCTCCTGGCTGCCTCTCCCCGTGTCCTGTGTCAGCCCTTGCACGGATAAAGCACCATTGTTCCCAGCCCAGAAATTGTCAGGGGAGCGCTGGACAGCATCCCGCCTCACGGCATCGCGAACCCTGCGTGTTCCGTCTCACACCCACACAGGCACAGATGCAAACAGTCCACGCCAGGGTCCCGCCGGGAGGGCTCTCAGAGAGAGCCACTGACTGCAGGCTGTCCCTCAGGGAGCTCATGGGGACCGCTCGGAGGGGTGGGAATGGATGGACATCCCCGCTGGATGTGAGATCAGGTACTCCAGCCGGCACATCCCAGCCCAGCAGTGAAGAAAACCTGTGTAACAGTTGAATGAATATCTGGTAGCAAAATAAGTTAACTCATGACTTTTTTGTTCCTCACTTGGGATGGAATATTTGACTTTTACGTGCGATTCTGGGGTTTTTCGAGCCCTCTGAAACACTTGTGAGTGTAGAGTGACATGTACCAGTGATAAAAGGGACCACTTCCCCGGTGCTAGGTTTTAATTCTGCATGTAACAAACACTTCTTTCTTTAGTATTTCTTTCAACTCCACTTTTGAAGTTGATTTATATCTGCCTCCTGTTTTGCTCCAGTTTCAATCTTCTGGCGGCATTCCTTGCCAAGCCAGCCTAATGCCCACATGAGCCCCATTAAGCCACATGCTTCTGTATAGGCAGCAGTAAATGTTTTTTCTGGGCTGAGCTTTGTTTGCCAAATCTGGGCCTGTATTCACAGATAATGGCTTCCTTTTTGTCTCCTTCTCCTCCTGTGTGCTTTTTTTTTTTCCACACACAGCCTTTTTGAAATGTAGTGTGACCCTCATACATCACTTTTATCAGCCTTATAAACCCAGTGTAGTACAGCAAATGATGTATGTAAATTCATGCACCTAAAGGCAGTGAGGAAAAAACATTTCAGTCCTCTGTCAGGAACAGAGGATACCTCGATGTCATTCAGAGTCAAGGTTTTTTCTGCCTGAAACTATTAGCTACAACAGTCCTATATTTAGAATAAAAAAGTAGAAATATCTTCTTTTCAAGATGCCACAAGTCATTTTTTTCAGATGGCTTCAGATGATTCTGAAATTCTCTTTCAAAGTCACTTTTCATTTTGAAATGTACTTTTATGCTATATTTAAAGGGATTTATACTATAAACCCCTTTAAATCAAAATTTTAATAAAAGGGGACCGAACCAATAAAATTTTGCAACATTATTTCACAAAATGCCTGGGAGCTTTAACCTGTTTTTCTCACTGGTGACAAAAAAGATATTGCGGGGAAATGTAAAAATATGCTTTCAATGTAGTATTCAAAAGGGTCATATTTGTAGAGTTGCATCTGCATGCTGGATACAGGATGGTTACCAACGAGGTGTGGGTGAGTGGGCCTTGGCCACAGCATCACAGGATGGCTGGGGTTGGAAGGGGCCTTAAAGACCCCGAAGAACCCATCTTTGCCACGGTAGCCAAGCACAGTTTAAAGCTGGAGACTCGTCTTTCAAGAAGAGGGTTAATTTAGTTGGGGAATGATGGGATGTTTTACCACGGGCTCCCGGTGGGCTGTGGGAAAGCCCTTGGCTCAAGAAGAGGGTTAATTTAGTTGGGGAATGAGGGGAAGTTTTACCACGGGCTCCCGGTGGGCTGTGGGAAAGCCCTCGGCACAGAACTTCCAGCCATGGCCAGCAGGCCCTGCCGTGCCGCACGGAGGGGAGCTCAGGCCTCGGCCGTGCGGAGTCACACGGGGCTATGGGGTTTCAGCTTGTCACTCTATACCCCTGTCTATCGATACCCCCTGATAGCATCTGGGATTTCTGAGCACTGCAGGGACTTCTTGTAAATGAAGTCGCCTCAATGATGTTTGTCCTAGACTGAGTGTGCTGGGGCAGACAACTGATAAGGGACCTACAAGCTCGACATCAATACACAGTTGTGCTGTCATAACAATGCAACCTCAGCCTCTAGGTTACAGCTTCTCAGAAATAAGGAAGGCTCATTAGGGGGACGGATAATTGGGAGTGGTTTCCTCGAAAGGAGAGCCTCTCCAGGCACTGCAGTGCGGAGGGCAGGCCTTCACAACGGTGGCATTGTTTAGAAGTCATTGGCATCTGCAAACAAAAATTTATTTAACTGACTGGTACGGCCTAAGGGAAAAAGAAAAAGAAAAAAATCAGGAATCTGTTATCCTTCCCCTCCAAAAGGAGTCAACAGATTCAGCAAAGCTCCCTGCATCTGTAGGTAGAACAGGGTTATGCTGAAGGTGTTAATATGAGTGCCAGAGATTCCCTTTGAGGTATCTCCTCTCCTCTGGTAGATGTGTGACTAGGCAAATATCATCAGCCATGGGAGCAGAGCAGTAGGAATATTTTTCACCAACAACTGTAATGCAGAATACTGTGGTGCCCTTACACTTTAAAATATTTGTATTTAGGTTTAAATGAAAACATTCCTTTGAAATCTCCTAATCAACCTATACCTCTCAAATTCTTTAAAATTTACGAGCACAAAATAAAGCCATTTAAAAAAAAAATCAACCTCCAATTGAATTAAAAGTGTTTGTTGTACAGACAAGTGCCTCCAATATACAGACATAGAGATAGTCTCTACCCTAGAGCTCTTTATTTTAAATCTTAAAAGCAGAGTCTAAAAGAACTGCAAGCCAAGCAGAAAGATCTCACGTCCTTCAGTTTTATCAATAATTATTCTTTTATATGCTACAAGGGAGACCATGTTCTTTGGGACATATTCTGCATTTGCATAATATCCAGTATTAGGCCCATATTTGTTCTAACTCCTTTTCCCCACTCTTTCTCTCCCTTTCCTTCAAGAGCCCTCTCCCCAAATCCCTCCCTCTTTCTCTGTAAGACGCACCCATGGACACACGTTATGGCCAAAAATGAGGAGACAGACATGAAAGAAGTCACAGGCAGCTTCTTCAAGTTTCACATTGCAGCATGAAGACAGTTCACTGCCTTTGTGGAACCAACATCATTTTCAGTTTTAAAGTTACAAATTTTACAGGCAAGCATATGTTTCCTTGTCCTAAATAAATAGATAAATATATAGCTGGGAAAAAACCACTTGCTAGCCACCACTTGCACCTCAGTAGCTCCAGTGTGTGTGACACTTGACAAACAGAGAGATAGAAGTGAGTTATACATTGTTATGCTTTTGTGACCAAAAAAAGAAGTCAAGGAGAAAAGGTATTATGATATTTAGGCAATTTTTTTTCTCTCTGTCCCTGAGGGATTTTTTCAGTGGCGGTTTCTGAATCGAGAAACAGCAAAAAGAGAAAACAGAGAGGAAATCCTTTAATCGCATCCTTTGCTTTTAATCCGATCCCTGGGACACAGAATACATTATTTAAAGAAGAAGTTTGTATCTGAGATGGAACTTTTCGGTTCCTGGTTGGCGAGCGGCACTGCCTGTGCTGACCAGGGTGGACATTTTCCTCTGCAGTGACAGAGCGCACACGGTGTCCCTGCCCTACCAAGCCAGCCAGAGCAGCCAAACTGCAGCCAGGGATAGCTAGAGCTATGTCTGGCAAAAGCATATTTTTTTGCATTCTTGCAGTTTTCATTCTGTTTATTATGGAGTTTTATGGACTGCTGCAGATGAATTGTGCTCCTTTTTTATGAAAATTTAGCTTTTATCTTCTTTTATTCCTTCTTGGGGAGTGTTAATGGGTACAAAATGGAAGGGTTGCTGTGACAGTAATGCCATGCTGGGAAGCCCTCGCAGCAGAGGTTCCTGAGCCAATTTGGATGTTAAAGCAGCCCCTGTCTGTTGTTCTTTCCATCCTGACAGAATTATGATGTGCTCCTCAGCCGCCCATACATTATTGAAGAGTTCTCTGGATAAACACATGCTACTGCAGTCTCTGGCTGTAGGAGAGACATTACCCAGCTGAAACTGCAGTGACAGCAGCCAGCTCCTTTCATTTCCACTTCCAACTCCTGACTGAATCCAAAAGAAGTGCCTTCACCATCGCTGCTATGGACACAGAGAATGCACCCTGGAAACTGATGAGAGGCTTCTGTCAGGCCCAGGGTTTCCCAAACGGCCTCCAGCTGTGCCAGGGAAGGTTTAGATTAGATAATAAGAACAATTTCTTCACTGAAAGGGTGGTCAGGCTTTGGAACAGGCTGCCCAGGGAGGTGGTGAAATCACCATCCCTGGAACTGTTCAAAAGGAGAGTGGGTGTGGTACTTGGGGACATGATTTAGTGGTGTACATGGTGCTGCTGGGCTAATGATTGAACTCGAAGATCTTAGAGATGTTTTCCAACCTTAATGATGGTTGATTCTGTGATATTTAATAAAGGCTTTTGCCTGTCTTCACTGGCCATAAATAAATTTAGCACATCAGTCTCTGCAAGACTGATAAAACTGGCTTAATTTTAGCATTATCTCTCACTAACTCGTCATGGACAGTGTGAAAATCATCACAGAATAACCATCACTGAAGGCTTCAGATGATATGGACAGCTCAAAGGATCAGAGGGCAACTCTGATCACAAGTGCTTGATCCCATCCAAAGATAGTCCTGTCCTTCAGAGCCCCTGCTGAGGAGGTGGAGCAAGACACGCTCCAGGCTACATCTTATTTCTACCTACGGCATATGAACTGAAACACTGAAAATTTTGTCCAGTATTTGCATCAAATAGGGTAAAGCATGCTTCTTGCTGATTAATTAGCGTGGAAATTTAACACTAGCTGATTTACTGGCTTACAAATCTATTTTGGCCATTACAAGAACCTACTGGACACACTCGCAAGGTGAAATCCTGGGAATTTTCCCAATAATTCAAATCAAGCCAAGACTGACTTAGATCCAGTAGAAGTGAGATGAACATTTTATCTCCCTAGGCATCTTTCACTATTTTGAAATTCTTGCATGTATATTTCACATATGAATATATACAACATTTTATGGTAAGCTCCTGGCTTGTTTAATCTTATCTATGTATTTTTTTTCTAATTTACAGTAACTGGATACATTGAAATACTTGGAAGTAGATGAATTTGCATAAGATCAGATTTTCTCCACTTAAAAAATGATAGTAAATATGCCAGTGAAATTCATGCTGAAATAATCTCTGGTATTCTACTATGTTAAAAAAATGGAACGCTCCCATTCCTCTCTGTTCACAGTAGAGACATTGATCTTATTTTATCCTTACCTCCTCTATTACCAAGTATAATTTGTGTTCCAGGTTCTGATACCAGATGCTATTATCTTGAAAAGCACTTGATATTTCTAAGTGTGTAACAGCCAATTCCATAAAATTTTTCACAGGTTCCCATGTTTCCATGCAGCATTGACAACATTTTGTTAATTAGGAAAATCAGGTTTGCCCAAGGAGGGAGAAAACACTGTCAATATTAACAATGATGAGATCTTTCTCTCATTATCTGAATCACACATTTTGTAATAAGAATGTAAAAGATGGTGTTCTTTAGAGGATAGAAAGAAAATCGGTTTTGCCAGGTATCCACTGAACAAGGATAGAGAGATGCTCTGCAGGCTATGATGAGCAAAGTATTTGCTGTCTGAAGTGGACATAAATCAACGTTTCAGACATCATTTTAGGCTCTAAGAGGAATGATGACAAAGCTCTGCTGTAAAATAGTGGGTAACATAGAGCTAGCAGTGAATATAGCAGGGCTTTTCGTGTCTGTGGTGCAGAATTCCAAAGAGTAACAGAATCCAAGATGAAATTTGGCTCAATGGGGTTAGCCTTGAGAGGGAAAGCAAGGCACTGATGTCCAGTTAGCAGAAACAGAGCTCTGTAAAAGAATAAAAGTGTGGCTGCACTGCTGGCACTGAAGTGAAGCCGGGAAGGACGGGGGCACATGAGCAGGGTGCTGCTCCACGGATCCAACGCGCAGTCCGCAGGGAGCGTGGTGATCACCCATGTCTGTTTTTTTCAAAGAGCAGTCTTATCAGGTGGCATCAGCAAGGCTCTAAGGAAATACACCGACCTGGGAAGCTGAGAGAAATCAACATGCACTGAGGGTACGGAGCATTGCCTTTATGAACGCCGTAGGAAATGAGTGAATAGTGCAGGTGGACGATAAGCAGGAGGCACCTCCGTGAAAGCAATTTATAGAGCGTTTGCTCAGTAGCGTGAACTGATTTTGTAATCAATGCTGATAACAGAGCAAGGATCTGTGCTGTTTTTACCTTGAGGCTCCTTTGTTCAGGAACAAAGGGATGCAGGACCAGGCAGGCAGCATGGGGTCCCAGTGGTGCCTCCCGTGAGAGCAGGGCAGGGCAAGCCTCAGCAGCATTCCCGAAAATATGGGCACCTGCTTCAGTGCAGGGGGTGCCTTGTCCACCTCATGCACACAAATTCACCTGCAGCAACCATCCCAGAGCAAAATACCCACTCAATTTGCAGCATTTCATGTTTATTTTCATCCCCAAATTTATTTGGGGATGAAGCAGTGCATGTGGAATAAGGCAGCAATTCCTTGTGAAAAAGGAGTCAGTTTGCTCTACAGCAAACTGCTACAATCCAAAGATAATGGGAGGATCCTAATCAAGGATTGCAGCTATTGTTCTAGTAATCAGTTATGAATTATTATTTTTCTACATTTAGTCAGCATATCCTCCAGAATATCCCATCTGACAGTGGTCAGAAAGCCGGTGTGCATGGAATTTGCCTGCTGCAGAATTTAATTGTGCCTTATGGGGATTCCCTTCTGTCAATGATTTGTTGGATATTGATCCGTATAACTGGAGGACCTTTTTTTCTTTTTTTTTTTTTTTTTTTTTAATAATTGATCTTTAAACAGACATTTGAAAGAAAACAGACTAGGCAAGGAGAGCTTTCATCTTTCAAAATTCTGCTGTTAAAAAGCCTACTAATAATCGATCGATACTTTAGATCATGTCCTTTGCTGATGGAAAAAATGGAATACTATTTCAGGGAGTGAACTGGAGTCAGAGCCATCATTTAGGGGTTTTTTATTATTTTATAAGTCATCCCATTATTTTTGTGATGCACAACAGGTGCAGGGAAGATTATTCAGCGAAGGGCAGAAAGACCTAAGTGCAGGGCTGCTGTTTGTAGACAGTACCACCTTGATTATCCAAGCGTCATGGGGACACCGAATATGTTTGCATAATTAAGGCCTTGGCTAATGGTAGTGCTTTTAAATGCAATTAATAGCTTTCTGGGGATGCAGTTATTTTGAAAAACAAGGAGATTGTGGTAAATGAGGTTCAGATAACTGTGGTAAAACATAACAAGAGCGTTCATTTTTGATACTAATAAAACATAATAGCAGATGACTTCCAGTCACAATATGTATTAAGAGAAAGCATGAAAGCAAAATTACATTCATGAAATGTTGAATATTAAATTTTTTAAGAAGTGTTATATTAGGTAGGACAAATTCATAGAACCATTTCATTAACAGTCTTCATTCTTTCTCATTTGAGAGGTGGTGATTCTCACTTTGCTCAAGGTTTCTTCCTACATGTGTGACAGAAATAAGATACTTCCTTGAAAGGACAATTTGCACTTTTTAAAATGATCAGAGTCATAGAACAGTTTGGTTTGGAAGGGACCTAAAACCCCATCTAGCTCCAAACCCCTTGGGCAGGGACACTTCCCACTAGACCAGGTTGCTCAGAGCCCCATCCTGCCTGGCCTTGAACACTGCCAGCGATGGGGCAGCCACAGCTTCTCTTAGGAAAGGTATGCAAATTTCATGCAAATCTGCATAATGCAGCCCCCTCTTGGAGAAGGAAGACTATACCTGCACAAAGGCAAAGCATCCCAGAGCTGTTTTCAGCATCCCCAGGCACAGGGCAGTCATGGGCGTGCTGGATGTGGCTGGGGGTCAGGGCAGCTGCTGGGGCTGGGCTGTGCAGGGCAGGGCAGGCAGGATGGGGGGACACAGAAAGCTGGCTTTGTGTCCAGAGCTGCTTGGAAATATAGTTCATCTCTTCATATGCTCAGAGACAGCCAAAAGGGATATACATAGATGCTCCAAGAAAATACTTAGGGTATTAGTTTTCGCAAAATCTTTAACTTTTTTTCTTGCCCGTTTTAAAAAATAACAGAGAGCTACTGTACCCTGCTGAGACCAACATCTGTGCAGACAATTAAACCCTTTTAGACTCTGAGCAGGGGGGAAACTCAGAGGAACTGGCCCTTTTCTACTACATCCTCTGAAGGATTACAGATAAAGAAAAGATTTTGCCAATAGCTAGGCACATACATAATTACAAAGAGGTCCCGCTGATTTGTTTTTAAATAAATTTGGTTAACAATGAAGTTTTATTTTCTGAAAAATACTGATATTGGCACTTGGATCTGAAATACAGCACTAACATCTTTGTTGTAAACCTCTTTTGGTAGGAAGCCAGATCTAAGACAACAGAATAAGAAGCTGAATAAGTCCTTGGGTTTTATTCTTCAAATTTCACAGGAAATGATTTCTCAAAACTTGATTCACAATGATATGACCCCAAGAGCTCATTATACAGCATTCTGGTTTTCTTCTTTTTTTTCTGTTGTTTAGCTAGAGTTGGACAAGTGGGGCAGAATATTTTTGCAAGATGTTTTCACTAATTAAAGGGTTTTTTTTTACCTGGGATCGTACTTAAGAAAAGGACTTCCAGCAAGGAGGGATGCCACTGTGGTATGGGTTGTTCAAACGTGGAGTGAGTTCAGTCCCTGCTCTTCATGGCCTAAAATCCCAATGAACAAGGTAAGCAGTGAGAGAGGAAAGTTAAAGGAAGACAAATTAAAAAGATTCAATTGCAGACACTTTTTTATAAGAACTTTCTTGCTGAAAAAAAAAATCCTTCTGTTGAAATTATTCTGACCCAGAGCTGTGTATTAACAGCTCTTAGTGCTAATTGCTGTATGTGCTTCCTAGTGCACATAATATTCCACAGAAACAGAAGTCCACACATCTGCCAAATTACTTTTTTTTCCTGAGAAATGCCCACCAACAATTTCGGGTTTCCAGGTAAACAGACAGGTTATCTGTGGCTCTCCTTCCCTGCATCCACCCTGCGGGCCTGTGCCCTGCCTTGTGCTGCAGTAGGGAGAGCCCAAGAACAGGCGGGTGCTTTTCACCCAGGGAGTGTGGCAGTGCCTTGGATCGCTGTGATGTGTAGAGGCAACGCTACGGAAAAGTGTGCTGTGGGAAATATGTACCGTCTTCAATTCGAGATGTTGGCCTGTGACACCTCCTGCCACAGAGAAAATCTGACCTGCCAAGATTTAACCCCTTGGCATGTACTTTAAAGAAAAGCAATGAAAAAGCCCTGTATTAATGGCACAATATTAGGAAATGAGTTTTACATCATTTCCAAGCTGTCAAACCCAGTACAACTCTCTACATACAAGTCCAGGTTTGCAGCAGCCCGAGAAGCTCCGTGGGCACAGACTGAACGCAAGAACAGTTCTCCTCCCGCGCCCCGAGCAGTGACTTGCCACAGCCATCTACCCTGAGACACCCTGAATATAAACACTGCAGCTCCCTCTAACACCAACCAAGCACAATTACTGCTGCACACTCCCAGTGGAATATGGAAAATGACAGACATTAAGAGAAGTCAAGTTAGTTTTTGTGAATTTTAAGGAAACGTGACCTGCAGCAGGAAGAGTTCAATGCTGAGAAACTCCAGGGCAAGGAAGAGAATTATCTCATTACTATGGCTCTGCTCCTGGTTCTCTGCCCCAGCAGACTTCCATCCCTCTCCCCAACACCCACATTTCCATGGTTCAGAAGTCTGGGGCAGAATCTGGACTGTTCCCTGGTCAAGGCCTGGGTCGTGCTGCAGCAAGGCCACCAGGTGTGCAGCACACCGGTCTCCTCCTTGGCAAGGGCAAGGAAGCTGTGCTAAACCAAAAGCTGCTCTGCCTTCACAGGTCTTATGCATCCCTTCCAGGCTTTGCCTCCTGTTTTAGGGTCAGTGCTCTGTCAGGGAAACTAGAAAGCAAAATCGTAGGTAGAAGATGAGGCAATTAATGTTTGTATATGTCCCTCATGTTGCCTGCACTGTCACCTGGGGTACCAACCTCACTGGGGTACCAACCTCGTTGTCTGCAAACCTGAGCTGGGCTGGCAGGGGCACCCCCAGCAGAACAGAAGTCCAGATAGGAAGAAAGGTTTGGTTATAAACACACAGATAAACCTGCCTTTCTGAAAGCATGATTATGCTGCATATTCCTCCAGACCAGCCTGGTGCACAATAACACTGTGAGATAAACTGTGATGGTTTCAAGAGACACCAGAACTGGAGCCATGGAAATGTTTATTTCAGTGTGAAAATATGAGCCTTCCTAATATTTAGTATGTCTTTAAATATTGGTTTGGAAATGTGGCTTGGATTATAAAAGCAAGCATTTTAAAAGCAAATAATTGTTTAGTTAAGGTTGCACACTGGATTAACTTCGTAACAGGATTTATAGAACAGGTAGTTAAGAGTGTTCGTCTAACAAATGCTCACAAGATGAAAGAACACTCCTGCCGAAGCAGAAACAGTGAGTTGTAGAAACCTGCAGTGCCTCCCCATGGCCAAGCAGGTGCTGTCCCTGCTCTGGGATCCTCTGCATTCAGTGCGTTGTGTGTGGAGGAATTAGTTATGCTAGTTTGTACAGTTATATTGGTTATGTTTGTTTTCATGAAGAGGCTGAAACATGCTGCGCCTCTTTCCTGCCTTGCCCTGGAATGGTGACTAGTGAACAGCTTTCAGCTTTTCATTAGGGTCACAAAACCAGAAACATTGACAGAAACATTTTAAGTGAGGAGGGAGGGCTGTAAATCCTCGTTGCCTCAAAATTAAATGGAAGCAGTCAGCTGTAAAACAGAGGAACGGGTCAAGTGGAATGGACAGTGGCTTTTCCGTATGGATAGTGTCTCCTCAAGAAAGTGAAGCAGCTTAGCCTCAAATGCAGCTTGCATACAAAGAAATAAACTCCACCACCCTTGCTAATATAAGTGGTCATGTACTACAGCAAAAACTTCAAGGCAGCATTTACTGGCCCTGATGACCCTGATGGGTCCCTTCCAACTCAGCATATTCTGGGATTCTATTCTGAAATAATGCAGAGTGTACACTGCAGTCTATAAATGAGGTATTCCCTAAGGAAAATCATGGCAGAAGTTTCAGTAATTCTCACTCAAAGACCATTCCAAATATTGGAGAGGTGTAAAAGAAATACTTGCTGGGCTCATTCTCCCTTTTCTGGTTCTCTGTGCCTATTGCTATTTCATTCCCAGACAGACACACACACACACACAAATATCTATGTGAAATTATGCATACCAGAGAGGTTTATTATTAAAGTATCTAACAACCTGAAGCCTGGGACATCAAAGAGCTTTGGAGGGACTTTGCTCTCTGTTTAAGGGAGGGTTCGACTCTTGCTGTATTTGACCCAGGTTGCTCCAGCCCTCTGACCACCTCCATGATGAACGTTTTGAATAAATATTCTGCTAACCAGAGTTTACTTATTTCTTCTCAGATGCTTATTCCCAAGAGAGGCTGTTGGCATTTAGTACCTTTTAAGGCTTCTGCTGCAACCAGGGCAGGGTTTGCAGGAGAAAGTGGCTCTCGATCACCCTTTGCTCAGTACTTAGCCACCCTTTTCTTTAAGGAAACATTTCTTTCCTTTTTCATGGAGTTAACCTTGAGAAGACGAGTGCAAAGGGTGTTGTGTGGCTCTTCCTCAGGAAGCCCACTATTGTTTCAGGGCTGCAAACTGCCCAGTTATCCCCATCCCGCTGCAATGGTGCCATTGCAAAGGGCAAAGCAGTGCTCCTGAAATCCTGCACTTCCCTGAGACAGATGTTTGCAGCCCTGCAGGGAGACTAAAGAGCCAAGGCATTGCCAAGGCATCACCAGGTCCCCATTACTGTCCTTTCTATGGGTAGTTGCAATCACAGGGTGCCACGGGGCATTGCAGCTGCTTCTCCAGCCACAAGTAATCATTCCTCATTGATTGTCACCTGATGTGAGTCCCAGCTTTCACTGACAATTCCCATTCAGCACTTAGTGCGCTATATTTCACCCTAGAGTAATGAAAGTACTTTTCAGGATGACATTAAGTAGTGATATAGAGTGACTATGACTTACCCTTTGGGTCCCTTCATGATGTGTTAGAATTTTAATATTACTGGCAATTTTTGTAAAAATAAAGTTCTATCTTAGTTCCTTAATCAGTGAAAGACGAAATGTTTAATTAACATAAACCTGATGTATTTCACCTTCTGTACAGCCTAAAGGCTCCTAGGTTTTTCCTTGGTGTATCAAAAAGTCTTCCTAATAAATCACCATATGCTACTAAAAGGAAAAACTTAACAGACTTGTTCTGTGTTATTCTGAGCCTGATTTAAGTCTGAGATCTTTATTTTTTTTATCAAGCATGAAATATAATAATTTACTTTAAGGTTATGCAGTATAAGGCCTACTTACATCTCACACTACCCAGTACAGAGCCTGTGTGCTGCTTGGCCTTGAATGCTTTATAGTTTTTCTTAATATTTTTTAAAAAACTTGAGGGAGGTTGTTGGGGTTTTTTTCCCCTATAGAGAGTATACATTTCTGAATGTTATGCAGTTACTGTTTCTTACTTAAATTATCTTTCAATCACTTTCCCCTAGCTTTTCTTGCTTTATCATCTAATCATATCCACGCTGAAGTAAGCTGCCGTCGTAACCAATTTCATACCAAAAATTTTATTATTCTGAGCTCCAAGTGATTTGGTCATTCATGGCCTCACTTCTTCAAAAACTGCATTTGAGATGTCGTGGGTACTTTATTTCTCTTCCGTGAGCAAATGGCATCATGACAAGAGTCAGTAAAGCCCCACTTAGGACCAGGGAAACTACCAGTAAAGCTGTTGGGCTCCAGTGAACAGATTTAACTTCCAGAGTTGCGGATCTGCTGAGCTGTTTTACTGGATAGTAGGTGGTACTTCTGATTTAGAGACTTTTAGAGGTTAATGTTTTAGAGATTTTAGGTTGCTTTGTTGACTGAGTAAATGCCCAGCAGCTTCACAGTGACTGCATACAGTTGCACTAAGACGTGTTACAGATTTACTGCATTCCAGACAAATAGACTTTTTTCCCTGTGTCTCCCTGTCAATGACTGCATCCCATTACTAAACTCCATCAAGAGTATGGAATACAGATGCTTGAGGGAGTAAATGAGGTGCTTTCCTTCAAATGGAAGACAAAGAACAAGCCAGAAAAGAAAAGCTCTCCAAATGTTTAAACAGGTTATTAAAAAAAAAGGAAAAAGGTCAAAATTGTTTGAGTTTCTGGGACATAGCAAAATTAGCACATTTAACTAGTTAGAAACTATGTGTTCATGGTCCAGGCAAAAGAGTCAGCATAGTTTCTCTCCTCAGCTGAACTCTACCATCTTGTGGGTTCCCAGGAAATTACAGTTTCAGTATCAAAATTGTCTTTATAAGTTTGTCAGTCTAAAACAGCTGAAAGCATTGCTTTTTTTTTTTCATTTTTATTCATTACTAAATAGCATATTATGGACAAAATAATATTAAAGCTTTTCTTTTAAATTTACTCTTTCCATTTGTGGCTTTCCAAGACATAACAATATGTATGCATTCCATATATTACAGTATTTCCCAGTTACTTTACAAACTCCCGATTTGATCCGTGGAAGTTTTACTGTGACAATAGAAAAGAGAATTATACAAGCCCTTTGTTGCATTTTAGGCTTTTACATCTTGAGACAAGGAAATCAGAGCACTTAAAAGAAAAGTGAACCAAAAATAAATGTAAGTGACTGCTTTGAGATTCCCTTTCTTTCTCCTGGTCATGTAAGTTATCCTTAGGTGCCAGAGATCAGTAGTTTTGGCTTTGAATTGCAGGATTTCCACTCTTTATGTGGTAGGGATTTTTTACTGGATTTTTACTTTCTTTTTCTCTTCAGGAGAGTTGGCATTCATCCGTTTATTTGATGTGAATCTGACTTTGCGTGGAATAATGCCGAATTTAACACTTGAACAGTAGAGGATATTTTTCAAAATCTTTAAAAGTGGCAGCTGCTGACTTCAGCAGGGTTTCACCAGCAGCCAGGCCATGAGCTATTAAAAAAACCCCAAACCTTAATTAAAAAAAAAAAATAAGGCCACAGCCACAATATACAGTTAGGAGCACTGTGGAGTGCTCTAGCTGTTAAAGGAAAAAGAAAACACGCTGTTGCAGAGCAGGTGTTGAAAAATCAAACTACCGAGTTCAAGACCAGTATATTTCTAGGCTATAAAACATGGCTGGAAAAACACCTTAATGTTCTTTTTCCAAGCAGAGTGAGTCTATTAAGTGATAAATATCAAAAGGCCAATTCAGCTCTCATTAGTGTGATTGGGAAGGCAACTGAGAGTTGAATCAGGCTCTAAAAAGTCAGATGCTGCTGTCCCTGTCTGGGAGGATGTGATTCTCAGTGACACATTATGACTACCCCAGTCTGAATTGTTTAGTGTCAGAGCAAGTAAAACTTGAATGTTATGGCATGTTCAGTCCTCATAACAACAGCAGGACTCATGGTGTATTAGCTATGTAATAATGAAAAGGTAGGGTTCAATACCTATTGATTTAAATCAACATTATTCTGCCTCAATGACTGCTAAACTGCATCCTGAGAAAAATGCCATGGTAATATTTTATTCCTGGAGCATCAAAGGAGAAAGTGGTGGAGCAAAGGTGTTTCCCACTCTATCTGTCCCTAACTGAAATACAAAGTGGTGTTAAAAATTCAAATGCCGTTTGTAAAAGGAGCCAACAGAGAAAAAGTTCAATAAGAGAACCAAAGAAAAATAGATTTACTCATTCATTGAACAGATGCTGCTCCCTCTTAAGAAAGAAATGTCTCACATCAATGAAGACTTCAATGAAGCTGGGGTCTGTAGATGATCATAGAATCATTCAGGTTGGAAAAGACCTTTAAGATCATAGATTAAACTGTAATGATGCAAGTGTGGGCAGGATTCCAGCTGCCTTCAAGGAATAATGAGAATGCCCAGTGCCAAGTCTTGCATCACTCTGGAGTACAGTGCATCAAACAGAGCTTTTGTGCCCTTACCTTCAGCTCATCAAATACAAAACACAGAAACCTACCTGCCAGATCTGCTGGTCTGAATTCATAACCAGTTCCTGTTCTGGCTGCAGAATAAAATTCTCTCCCTGTTGTGATATGCAATTGCAACCCTGGGACCTCTGAGGTCTGTATGAGATAATAGGTATGCATTCAATTTTCATTTGACTTACCTAAGGAAAAAAAAAATGATTAAAACTTTTTTCTTCCCTATAACGCTTTTCATTTCATTCATCAGCCCTCTGCTTCTGTACTGTCTGTGCCTCCCAGCACAACATTTCAGCAGCATCATGGGCCACTTCAGGCAAAACAGCATTGGAAGCACATTAAACATGACAGCCAGATGTGTTGATCTGCTGACAATGGACACTGAGGTTGTTATTACGACTTTGCAGTGGAGTGTGAGCTGGACAGTGTTGGGCTTAGATTGCTTCTTCCATATCTGGAGGTGAAAGCCTGATGAAGTGTTGGGAGGTGTTATCAACAGAGCTGGAGGCAAGACAAAAAGTGCAAAAATGACCTTTTCTTCACTTTATTTCCATTCCTGCAAGTTATGAGTGGTGGAGTGCTTCTTAGCACAGTCTCAACTCTGTCTAAATGTGTTAATCTAAAAGGGGTCAAAACTCAACCCACTTATGCTGATGAACCACCAGAGTAATTCCACTGACATGAGCAGATCTTATAATAAAGGTATTGCTTCATACCTACCAAAGCTGCTTCAATTTCAATGGGCTTTTTCTTAGCCATTGAAAGAACTTTTTAAAAAGAACAGTTGTTTTTAAAACACCTTCTAAGTTTGGCTACATTTAAAATAGCTCTCAGTAAAAATATGATACAGCTGCAATGAGAAAGTTATTTTTAAAAATTTGCCTGTAATTGTTTTGGTAACTGAAAATTGTGAAGTTTTGTATAACTTTTTATAAACATTTGGATTTAGAAAAGCACTTTCTGAATCCTATGAAATGGAATTTTGAGATATTGAAACACTTCAGAAATTTAAAGGGTGTTCTTTTTTCTTTTGGAAATGACTCATATCTAGAAAAGCATCTTTACATCTACAGGTGCAAAAGGCTTAAGCAAATTATGTTTTTGAAGAAACTCAGAGATATTTGCATTTATCATATCAGATTATTGATACAACTGCAAATATTAAATTACACCGCCTGTAAACTGGCAAATAGATATTGTTTGATTCATTCCCATGTGAATTGCAAAATTTTGCAAGGTATCATTTTTGTTAGTATAATGGAAGGGGCACACATCATCATTCTGGTAGCTAATATTGACAGATATTACTCATGGATTTCTAGAGTAGCAAAAAAATGGTGCATCCTGTCTAGATATTCTCCTCTTTCCTGGATATTCTTTTTTCCACAGAATTTCAGCCATTTTGCTTACCTCTGATGTACGGTATTTAAAAGGCTGGTGTTTTGCTTTCATGTATTTGAGTTTTCATGCTTTTGTAGCAGCATTTCTTATTTTGACATTTGAGAGAAGAGCCCAGAGAGAAGAGCCCAGAGAGAAGCACAAACTGTGGGCACAGAAAAGCTTGAACAATGTCAGAACAAGATTGTGCCTGTTCCACACATAAAATAGTTGGCTAGTGATTCATTCTGACCTATTCATTAGGGAAAGAACCAAAGTCCCTTTCAGGGGGTTTCAGAATGTTTCTCGGTGCTGTGTTTTTGACTTGGAGGTCAAATTTACCTGGCAGATGTGAAAAATCCAATGTAGTGAGGAAAAAAACTCCAGTGATTAAGCCGTGGTGAATGCTTGAAGATCTATCCTAGTGAAGGCTGATGTTAACTTATGTGGGTAATACTCCCCCTCCAGCCTATATAATCTTATTTCTTCGTGAATATCACTGTCGGCTTTTGCTGGATCATCTAAACTGCGAGCATTTTTGTAACACAAGGGAAGAAAGCACCTTTCGAGAGCACGCAGTGAATTGCTGGCTGCAGGCAAGGGTCGATGCACGCCTGTAGGTGGAGTTAAATATCAAAGAACTGGTGCAGACCGCGGCAGCGCTGTGGATCCAGGCAGCCGGCAGCACGGACCATCCATCCTCAGTTGTCCCATCGATTTATTGCCCAGCTCCTCGCTAGCGAGGAGGAGGTGTTTACACCAAGGATAGATTGTGGATAACTTCTCTCCTACTGAACTAGTGCAGCTAGGAAAAGCAGAACACCTCGAGGCACAAAAGTCCTTCTCCAGGTCGGTAGCAGACGCCGAAAAGTGAAAAACTAAATACAGGCTGAGGACAGCTGTGTGCCGGAGGAAAGATTCCCTGCGACAACAGCACTGCCATGCAGTGGCTGGGCACCAGGCTTCCGACCTCACCGTCCCTCTCAGCTGGCTGCAGTGTCCCCAGAGTCGGGGCTGGTCGCGGGGGTGAGGCTCCATGCCTAGAGGAAACAGGGATTTGCGGGAGTTACTGGCCCGAGGTATCCTCTTTGTGTTAGATGACAATACGGAACAGGAGCCACCTTTTTTTCCTTACTGCTTTCAGTCAAGATTGGTGTTAATGCTTATTCGATCTCCCTTTTTTCATCACATCCAGGGTACTAGTGGGGAACAAACTGCCTTCGACACCTTATCCTTCTACATTCTCCTACCTTTCTTTCACTTCTTTTCTCGCTTTTCCGACTTTTCCATGCAGGAAAATACACTACCAGGTTCATTAACTCCCTCACAAGGATAAATAAACTCTAATTTGCTGGTCCATCACGTGGCTATGCTGCATTTACCTTGTCACTTTAATTGCTACCTAGAGATTTGTGTTCTCGACCCCTGCTTTTATTTAACGGTGAACACGTACAAAATTAAAACTTGCTTCCAGCAGCACCGCAGGGAAAAGGAGCTTCCTCGGTTTTTTACAGGATTTTTGGGATGGAGGAAGGTGGGGGCTTTCGGCCGGGCGTGGCGCTCGCTGGACCGGGGATACGGTTCCCGTGGGATGCTCCGGCACGCCGGTGATGCTCCCCCGGTGCCGAGAGCCGCGCCGGGCGGTGAGAGGCGCGGCCGGGCAGCAGAGGGCGCTGCCAGCCCGCGGGAGGCGCGGCCAGCGCCGCATCTTCCCGGGATAACGGGTCCCGCAAGTTCCCTCCAGAACTGCCTCCGAAGTGAGCGGCGGCACCACCCCCGCTGCGCGGGGCAGCCCGACCCGCTGCGCCCAGCCCGCCGAGCCCCCGGCTCGCTCCCCGCTCCAGGCGGCACCATCCCGGGGGCCCGCGCCCCGCTCCCGATGCGGCCGGGCGAGCTCCCCCGCCCCGCCCGCCCGCCCGTCCCGGTCCCGCCGGGGCGGCCTCTCAGGTGCGGGGGGCGGGCCGGGGGCGGGGCGGGGCGGCGCGGCGGCCAATGGGCGGCCGTGGGGGGAGCCGGCCCGGGCGTCAAGAGGGCCGGGATCCATGAGCGCCGGGCAAAGTTGGGTCCGGGCGGCCGCGGATCGCGGACCGGCTCGGCCGCTGTGCGCCCGGGCATGCCGGCGGGGCGGCGGGCACCGCGCGGGAGCGGCGGGCCGCGGAGCGCCCGGCGGTAGCGGCGGCGGCTGCTGAGCGGCGATGCGGCGCGGCGCCCCCGGCCGCCCCCCAGCCCCGGAGCGGCGGCGGGAGGAGCGGCGGCGGCGGCAGAGGCAGAGCCGGAGCGTCCCGTGAGCGCGGCGCGCCGCCGGGTCCGCTCCCGTCCGCGTCCGGAGCGCAGCGTCCGAGAGCGCCGAGAGAGGCGGCGGGCAGGGCAGCGGGAGCGGGGCAAGCGGCGGCGCCGGGCCGCCCCTCGGGGCGCTGCGCCCCCGGGTCGCCATGGGCCGCCCCCCCGCCGCCCGCGGGCCGCCGCTGCTGCTGTCGCTGCTGCTGCCGCTGCTGCCGCCGCTGGGGAGCGCCGCCGCCGCCGCGGAGCCGCGCCAGGTGTTCCGGGTGCTGGAGGAGCAGCCGGCCGGCACCTGGGTGGGCACCATCGCCACCCGGCCCGGCTTCACCTACCGCCTGAGCGAGCACCACGAGCTGTTCGCCATCAACGCCACCTCGGGCGCCCTGCACACCCGCGCCACCATCGACCGCGAGAGCCTGGCCAGCGACGTGGTGGACCTGGTGGTGCTCTCCAGCCAGCCCACCTACCCCAGCGAGGTGCGCGTCCTGGTGCTCGACCTCAACGACAACGCGCCGGTGTTTCCCGACCCCTCCATCGTGGTGACTTTCAAGGAGGACACGGGCAGCGGGCGCCAGCTTATCCTGGACACTGCCACCGACGCCGACAGTGGCACCAATGGTGTGGACCACGGCTCCTATCGGATTGTGGCCGGCAACGAGGAGGGCCGCTTCCGCCTCAACATCACCCTCAACCCCAGCGGTGAGGGAGCTTTCTTGCACCTGGTTTCCCGTGGAGGGCTGGACCGGGAGGCCACCCCCACCTACCAGCTGTTGGTGCAGGTGGAGGACAAGGGCGAGCCCCGTCGGCGAGGGTACCTTCAGGTCAACGTCACCGTCCAGGACATCAATGATAACCCACCCATCTTCAGCCAGACGCTTTACCAGGCACGAGTGCCCGAGGATGCACCTGTCGGGGCCAGCGTTCTCCAGGTCACTGCAGCTGATGCTGATGAGGGCACCAATGCTGACATCCGCTACCGCCTGGAGGGAGGCGATGGTGGCGGCAGCGGTGCTGGGGACGGGGCTGGCAGCCTCCCCTTTGAGGTGGACCCTGAGAGCGGGGTGATCCGCATCCGTGAGCGCTTGGACTATGAGGTGCGGCAGCAGTACTCGCTGACGGTCCAGGCCATGGACCGAGGGGTGCCGGCGCTGAGCGGCCGGGCCGAGGCCCTCATTCGCCTGCTCGATGTCAACGACAACGAGCCCCGGGTGAAGTTCCGCTACTTCCCGGCCACCTCCCGGTTTGCCTCTGTGGATGAGAACGCGGCCCCTGGCACAGTGGTGGCCCTGCTGACGGTGAGCGATGCCGACTCTCCCGCGGCCAACGGGAACATCTCCGTGTCGATCCTGGCGGGAAACGAGCAGCGGCACTTTGAGGTGCACAGCAGTAAGGTACCCAACCTCAGCCTTATCAAGGTAGCGGCCGCGCTGGACCGGGAACGCATCCCGGCCTATAACCTTACTGTGGCAGTGGCGGATAACTACGGGGCCCCACCGCCACCTCCAGGCTCCCCCACTTCCGTCTTTTCCCCCGACGGAGCGGTGGCAGCTCCCGTGAGCCGCTCCTCGGTAGCCAGCCTGGTGATCTTTGTGAATGACATCAATGACCACCCGCCCGTCTTCGGGCAGTCGGTGTACAGGGTGAACATCAGTGAGGACGTGCCCCTGGGCAGTTACGTGCGGGGCCTCAGTGCCACAGACCGTGACTCGGGCCTCAACGCCAACCTCAAGTACAGCATTGTCTCGGGCAACGAGCTGGGCTGGTTCCGCATCAGCGAGCACAGCGGGCTGGTCACCACAGCCGGCTCTGAGGGTGGCACTGCCGGGCACGCTGCAGGCACGTCCAGCTCCAGCAGGCTGGACCGGGAGACTGCTTCGCAGGTGGTGCTCAACATCAGTGCCCGTGACCAGGGGGTGCAGCCCAAATTCTCCTACGCACAGCTGGTGGTGACCGTCCTGGATGTCAATGACAACAAGCCTCACTTCGGTCAACCTGAGGGCTACCAGGTGTCCCTGGCTGAAAACTCCCCATCAGGAACTGAGCTGCTTGTCCTAAGCGCCACTGATGGGGACCTGGGGGACAATGGGACTGTCCGCTTCTCCCTGCAGGAAGCTGAGCCAGCCCTGGCAGCAGTTGGCCCCTCCTCTGTGACCCCTCGCCAGATGTTTCGCTTGGACCCGGTTTCGGGCAAGCTCAGCACCATCTCGCAGCTGGACCGGGAGGAGCAGTCTCACTTTTCCCTGCAGGTCTTGGCTACTGATTTGGGCTCTCCTCCTCTTTCTTCAGTAGCCCGAGTTAACGTGACCATCCTGGATGTGAATGACAATAGCCCTGTGTTTTACCCCGTTCAGTATTTTGCCCATATCCAAGAGAATGAGCCAGCTGGAACCTATGTGACCACTGTGTCTGCCACGGACCCTGATCTGGGACCCAATGGGACAGTCAAGTACAGCATCTCAGCTGGAGATACCTCCAGGTTTCAGGTCCATGGCCAGACGGGGGTCATCGCAACAAAAATAGCCCTCGACAGGGAGGAGAAAACTGCTTACCAGTTGCAGATCGTGGCCACTGATGGTGGCCATCTTCAGTCGCAGAACCAAGCCATTGTCACCATCACTGTCTTGGACACCCAGGACAACCCGCCTGTTTTCAGCCAGGGCATGTACAGTTTTGTTGTCTTTGAAAACGTTGCCCTGGGTTACCACGTGGGTACTGTTTTTGCTTCCACCATGGATCTCAACACCAACATCAGTTACCTCATTACCACAGGTGACCAGAGGGGCGTGTTTGCCATCAACAGGGTGACGGGGCAGATCACCACAGCCAGTATTATTGACAGGGAGGAGCAAGCGTTTTACCAGCTGAAGGTGGTTGCCAGAGGTGGGGCGATAACCGGCGATGCCGTGGTCAATATAACTGTCAAAGATTTAAATGACAACTCCCCACACTTTGTTCACGTGGTGGAAAGTGTAAATGCTGTTGAGAACTGGAAAGCTGGGCATACCATATTCCAGGCCAAAGCTCTTGATCCTGATGAAGGCGTTAATGGCATGGTCCTTTACAGCCTTAAGCAAAACCCAAAGGGCTTGTTCTCAATCAATGAACAAACTGGTGCTATAAGCTTAACGGGGCCACTTGACATAAATGCTGGGTCTTACCAGGTTGAAATCCTGGCCTCGGATATGGGGGTGCCTCAGCTGTCCTCCAGCTTTATCCTGACTGTCTCCGTCCATGATGTAAATGATAACCCGCCTGTTTTTGACCAGCTTTCCTATGAAATTACTATTTTGGAGTCAGAGCCTGTGAATTCCAGGTTCTTTAAGGTACAGGCTTCTGACAAAGACTCAGGAGTGAACGGTGAAATAGCTTACAGTATAATTGAAGGAAATGCTGGGGATGCCTTTGGCATATTCCCAGATGGTCAGCTGTATATAAAAAGTGAACTGGACCGTGAACTTCAGGAAAGATATGTTTTACTGGTTGTTGCCTCTGATAGAGCAGTAGAGCCACTCAATGCTACTGTGAATGTTACTGTGATTCTGGAGGATGTAAATGATAACAGGCCCCTGTTCAACAGTACCAACTATGTGTTTTATTTTGAAGAGGAGCAGAGAGGCGGGTCGTATGTGGGTAAAATTAATGCTGTAGATAAAGACTTTGGGCCAAACGGTGAGGTCAGGTATTCATTTGAGCATATGCAGCCAGATTTTGAGCTGAACACAGTAACTGGGGAAATCAGAAGCACTCATCAGTTTGACAGAGAAGCTCTTATGAGACAGAGGGGAGCTGCAGTATTTAGTCTCACAGTAATAGCAACAGATCAGGGGTTGCCAAAGCCCCTAAAGGATCAGGCAACTGTACAGATCTACATGAAAGACATCAATGATAATGCCCCCAAATTTTTGAAAGATCTTTACCAAGCTACTATATCAGAATTGGCAGCAAATCTGACACAGGTGCTGCGAGTTTCTGCCTCAGATGTTGATGAAGGGGTTAATGGGTTGATTCACTACTCTGTAATCAAGGGAAATGAAGAAAATCAGTTTGCAATAGATAGCAGCACAGGCCAAGTGACCTTAGTAGGCAAACTAGATCATGAGGCTACTGCATCGTATTCCCTTGTCATCCAAGCAGTAGACTCTGGAGCCGTTTCCTTAAGTTCAACTTGCATGTTGAGCATTGATGTATTGGATGAAAATGACAACAGCCCTTCCTTCCCTAAATCAACCTTGTTAGTGGATGTCTTGGAAAATATGAGGGTTGGTGAACTGGTGTCATCTGTCACTGCCACTGATTCGGATTCAGGTGACAATGCTGACCTCCACTATAGCATTACGGGGACGAACAATCACGGGACCTTTAGCATCAGTCCCAACACCGGGAGTATTTTTCTTGCCAAGAAACTGGACTTTGAGACACAATCTCTGTATAAGCTAAACATAACAGCAAAAGACCAAGGAAGTCCCCCGCGGTCCTCTACGATGTCAGTGGTAATACATGTTAGGGATTTCAATGATAACCCTCCTCACTTTCCTCCGGGAGACATCTTTAAGTCGATTGTTGAGAACGTTCCTGTGGGTAGCTCTGTCATTTCCGTGACTGCTCACGATCCAGACGCGGATATTAACGGGCAGCTCACGTATGCAATCATCCAGCAGATGCCAAGGGGGAATCACTTCCGTATAGATGAAGTGAGAGGGACAATATTCACCAATGCTGAAATCGATCGGGAGTTTGCCAATCTCTTTGAGTTAACAGTCAAAGCCACTGATCAGGCTGTTCCTGTCGAGTCCAGGCGATTTGCTCTCAAGAACGTGACCATTCTGGTGACAGATCAAAATGACAATGTCCCTGTGTTCGTATCGCAAAACGCCCTCGCAGCCGACCCCTCGGTGGTGATCGGTTCAATCCTAACCACAATTGTCGCTGCGGATCCTGACGAGGGTGCCAATGGGGAGGTGGAATATGAGATAGTCAATGGAGACACCGAAACCTTCATTGTGGATCGCTACAGCGGAGATTTAAGAGTAGCCTCAGCATTGGTGCCTTCGCAGCTCATCTACAATCTCATAGTTTCTGCCACTGACCTTGGCCCCGAAAGGAGAAAATCCACCACTGAGATGACTATAATTCTGCAGGGGGTTGACGGGCCTGTCTTCACTCAGCCGAAATACATCACCATCCTGAAAGAGGGCGAGCCCATTGGGACAAACGTGATATCCCTGGAAGCAGCGAGCCCGCGGGGCTCCGAGGTGCAGGTGGAATATTACATCGTGTCCGTTCGGTGCGATGACAGGAGCCTCGGGCGCCTCTTCACCATCGGGCGCCGCACCGGGGTCATCCAGACCGCTGCCATTCTGGACAGGGAGCAAGGAGCACGACTCTACCTGGTGGATGTTTATGCCATTGAAAAGTCGTCTGTTTTGCCCCGCACGCAACGAGCAGAGGTAAAGGTTTATTCAGTACTTATTTGCCTGTCTTTTTACTCCTGTGTAATTCCGGGATTATGATTGGCCTTTCGCTGCAGTATTGGACATGAGAACTGGCTCTGAACAGCTCAGGTAGCGTCTCCAGTCTTGGAAGTTCTTGCCATCCCTGGCTAAGTCCCTGGAATGATAAGTCTCCTCACACACCTCCAATTTAGGTTACTTTTTTACCTGACTCACTGATGAGTATGAAAATGGTCTTGTTTCTGTTCTTGGATGTGACAGGTGGTAGAAGTGTAACATTTTAGTTGGAAACTTTCCTTATCACAAAGCCATCTGCCTTGACTGAAGGGTCTTTAAAGGTTTTCTGCCTTTAGCTTGAAAAGCAAAGAGTGGAAAACAGGTTTGAAACATCATCTGTGAAGTACAAGTGTTTATTTGCTCTGTCTTGAGTCACAGAGCTGATCATTCACACTGTTCCTGCTGTCTTCTGTGGCAATACTGAGAAGCCAGGTGTGAAAAGGAGTCTTGTGTTTGCTTTAAGTTGCGGCATCTCCTGGAGCTGCCTTCTGCACTTCACCATGAGCCTTTGACTTTCCATTCCTTGGAAATTCGGGGCTGGCACTGCTGAGTGGGTCAGCCAGCAGAGGATGCTGGTAGCGTGTAGTGGTTCAACCATTTCCCTCTCTGGCTGAACATACTCCCTCAGCACTGCACAGCCCTACAGCTCCCCCAGCTATACTTCCCCCAGGGACTTGAGTCTTAGTTTTGATACTGTGATTTGCAGGTTTGGGTGGTTTTTCTGTTTGATTTTAACAAAAGTGGTATTTCCAATTCTTACTTGGCAGCTGTGGATTCTTTCTATTCATAGCTGCTTTTTTGTTGTTTCTTCTGCAGGTTAAGTATGATCTGTGCAGGTGTGTAACCTCGCTCTCCTGTACTGGCAGTGACAGATCCTCTCTGAAGTGATTGTCAGGGAATTTGAGCACTGTTCCATCTCAGAGATGTGATCCTGTCCTGGTGTGTCTGCAGTGTGCTGCTGATGGTCATGTTTTGACAGTGGTGTATTGGAAAATGACCTGTTTTAGCAGTGCTGCTGCTTTAAATAATTCATGGTATCTTTATGAGAATATTCCTGTTGTGCATGTCTTTGTACCCCTGCCAGCAATTTTAAAAGATACACCTTTATAATTTTTTCCTTATTATTATGTCATAATTTGTCTTGATATACAGTTGTTTTGAGGATCAGGCCTTTGTCAGTGGGTATTTGGATCATAACCCTTCAACTCCTGAGTCTGAGCAAAGAGTTTCTTGACTGGGGAAAGACTCATAGGAGACCCAAACCTATGGCTGCTTATTCTTACATGTTGTAAAAGCACTTAACATGAGTATTTGCTGAGCAGGGAAGAGAACAACCATTGAAACTTCAAACAACTTTTACATTGTTGAATACAAACCGCTTCTGAAATCACAAGCAAATGTTTTATTCTGTAAAGAACATTGAGAGGCATAATTGGGAGTTAGAATTTCCTATTACTGGTTGAGTCTTTATAGCCTCTAAAATGTGTCTTCTCCCAAATGTAATTAGCTTACTGTGCTTCTTTATAAATGTATTATAAATTGTAATCAGCTTTCAACTTTCAAAAACATAACCATATGCAGTCTTTCTCTTAACTGATGGGATTTCTCTGGAAGGCTTTTGCTGTCCAACACAAGAACTACTGCAGTGACATTCTTTGTGCAAGCTGACTGTCAGTGGGTGCTGAATAAGCAACGCAGCTTTTTTCCCACATTCCTTTTGGATGGCAATGTTTTTGGGGTTTAGTCTGATGTATGCGGTGCACACGTTTTGGTCTTAGAGTTTGCTGTCAATCTTATTTTGTGAAAAACTAGCCAGTGCCCAAGTACATGAACAACCCACCTTAAAGCACACTCATGCTCTGTGTCATCTGTGCATCAAGTGTGTAATCCAGAAGGTTTAGTGTTTTATTCCAGTCCTGGGTTTTAAGGTGATGGTTTGACTGGTGATGCAACGAGAACACTGACGAGAGACAAAAAATTTGTGGGAACCTGTGGAGTATTTACAGCCACTAAACTGAAGTGTTCTTTGGTCCATAATGTCTTCAACTCTTTCATGGCGTATACATGGTGAGATGAAGACTGGCTGACTTTAGATTCCCCCAAGAAAAGTTGTAAAGCATCTGTGCAGGTGTGCAGACACAGCTCAGTAGGTCTGATGTCGCTATATCTGACAGCTTTCTGCATACATAACATGGGTATAAGTTTTGTTTATTTTCTTTTTGGTTTTGTTTGTTGGTTTTGGTTTGGATTTTTTTTTGGGGGGGGGTGGGGAAAAGCATAAACATTGTGTATTTTTTTTCTTCCTTCTCTTACAAAGAGTGTGTTGGGTTTTGTGTCTCCCAATGGTTAAAGAAAAGGGGAAAACAGTAATAGGATATTCTTAACAATGTCTACATGATTATTCTTCATTGCCTGCTACACTCTCTGCCCTGATGCCAGAAATCATCTTAATTGCACCGTGGCATGCGAGTGAGCCACTGAGCATGGGGAGCTGCCCAGTGCTAAATGTGCTGTCTGAGACTGGCGAGGAGAGCAGCGGGAGTAAGGAAGTTAATAGATCTTTTGTCTAGTACAGACTCCAGCAATGGGTTTGGGTGACAGATACCTGGTGTGAAATAGAGATATTTACAGTTTTGAAACAGTGGCCAGGCTTTGTCTTGCCAGCAGGCAGTATAAAAGAAGAGCAGGCTTGCGTGAAGGCGTTTGCTCTAGAAGTGAATTAATCCTTGTCCTTGGGAAATGGTGTGATTATTTTTTTCCCTAAATTCTGTCACTAATTTATTTTATTTCTTTTTTTCAAATATATGGAAAAGGTTCACCTAGTGCTCTAATTGGAGAATGAAGTATCTTTGCAATATTTCTCATCCATCCCTGGGGTTTGCCCCATGGGATCAGACTGAAGCCCCACTGACTGCACAGCTCCCAGGGTTGTATGTAAGTGCTTTGTGAACAAAGTGTCCAAGGGCAGAGCTTTGCAATGGCAGGACTGTGGGGAATCCTTTGCTGAACCCAAAGCAGCTGACATGCCTTGAAACTGAAGGGTTCTGTTATTTTCAGTAAAGTAACAGCAAAAGGTTTAGGAAACAAGGAGGTTTATTTACGATTTGTGGCTTATTTTTTTTAGCACTAGCTTTTATCTTTTGTATGTTTCTGTGTTTGTTATTATTATGTGGAGAGAAAAGTGGTGCGGTGTGTATCAGAAAAGCGCAAGTAGTGAGGTAAAGTTTTCTTCAAATACCAAATAATTGAGATTTGTAAAGAAAGCCCAAGTGCTTATTCCAGTGTATTTTACAGCTAGATGGTGTAATTTTGGATGGCAGTTGTTGAATTTGAAAGCTTGCTTTTTAATTTTATTTTGGACTTTTATCCTATTTGTAATCTGCAGTGACAAACCAGATAATATTTGACATTGTGTGAATGTGTTTTGTGATCGGTCTCAGCTTTTCCCCCTGTTGTATTAATCATTAGGTTAATACAATCATCACTGTTGATCTCATGTAAAAAGGAATAACGTAGGTGTCCTGAAGGGATCCCTTCAGTCTGCCATTCTATACCTTAGTAAATGTTCCTGCTGGGAAAAAACCCCTCAGCAATTGCTAAACTCCTTTCTCTTGGCTTTCCAACCTAAATTCTCTTTTAACCTTTTGGGCAGGGCTGAGGGTTTCACCATCACAATTTTATATTTAGTGTAGAATGACTGATGCCTACGGGCATCACTTGCACACCACGTGACTCCCCTCAGTCCTGCCTCCCCAAACAACGGCCATGTGCTGCGGGATATTTTGGGTGGCCCTGTGTTGTACCCTGGCTTGTGTCTGGCAGCCATAATAGGAGCCCAGGGACAATACCTCATCTTCTGTGCTGCATTACCAGGGATTAGGGGGAATTAGACAGGATCTCCAAGTTTGCATGTTTAACCCTTCAGTGGGTGGCTTCCTTGAAGGGAGCTGTGGGTTTGCTAGGAACCAATAGTCCCTGTATGTATCATATATAGTGATGTATATATCATCTATGCCAGCTGAGAGGGGGTAACACTTTGGGAGGGGAACTCCTCGTTCAGTTCAACATCTTTCATATACTTTAAATAGGTTCCTCGTTTCCAAGGAAAGGAGGAGAAGGCTGTAAGTGAGGAAAGTGTATAGACTTCAAATGAAAGATTTAGTAATGGTATTGATTTGAAAATGGAAATACTTGGAGAGGCAGAAAAGTGGTCTTGTTAGAGCTTTTTACCTGGGAGTGTTAATATCCTCTCAAAAGAGATTGTCTTCATTTGCAAAAAGGGAGAAATGAGACACTGGGTTTTCTTTTGCACTTGTGCATTTGTAGCTTCATCTTGTGAGTACTTCATGATTGACACTGTTGGGAATCCTGGACTTCCAAGCTGGGGGATTGTTTGTTCTTTATTCAGGCAAGATGTGGGGATTTCAGACAATGCTTGCTGCTGGCTTAGTAAAGATCTGGAAATTAACGAAGACAGGCAGAATGAATGGCCCTGGCCTCCTGGGGAGAAAATCACAGGACATTTTGCCTTGACTCGGTATGAACTGCAGCCATGGCCACAAACCCAGGACTGCATGGTGTAAATAGCTGATGTGGAGCCTTTTGTCTCAGCCCAGGCTACATCCTGTGGCTGAGGTAGCTGTGTGTCACTCCTGCATTCCTTGGGCTCGGTACTGCTTCAGGGGTGTGGTGTCACTCATCATCTGATTGAGAGAGGAAAAGGGGTGGCCTGGTGGGGCCAGACACCGAAGGTGCTACTTCTCTAGCCAAGCTGGCTAGTGGAAGGCTTTAAATTTAGTGAGGGAATTTGAAACCCACTTCAGAGAAGTCTTATCTGGCATGTCTCGTATTTACCAGCACAAATAAGAACAATGGGGTTCTCCTTGTATTCATGCTATTTATAAATCAGTTCATTCTTTAATGATACATGGCACATCAATTGTTGCCTGACAAAGGAAGCTGCTTGTGAAATGTTGGAGTAAACAATGAAAATCTGCTGCCTTGTCCCAGCTCCAAAGAAACTTTTTTTTTCTTCCTAGAGCTGATATTGCTGATTCCAAGAAACGTGTAATGATTTAAGTTACTGCTGTCACGTGCACGATCTGAAAAAGGATCTCTAAGCTGTCCTTGAACTAGAGTGGGAGATGAATGTTCCTTATGTGGAAAACTATTCAAAACCAATTTGTGTGTTTTGGTTCAAAGTTGGCCCTTTTTTCATCCTCTCTAATTTCTTTAATGATTCTGCCTTGCTACATGTTCTTAATATCTAGAATTTCTCATTTCTTTGCTATTTTAGCAGCCTTTGGGCATTTTTGCATGTGAGGTCACTTCATAATTTTTATGGTAAAAATCACTAGACTTCTAAAAACAACATTCTTTATTACGGAAAATATTATTCTTCATGCATCTCTAATGCAAACAGCAGAAATAATAGCCAAAAAAAGAGGGCAAAATTTTCACGTGCTTATTTTTGCTAAGTGTTAAATTCTTCATACAAATCTCCAAATGGTTCTTGGGTTCTATCGATGTTAATAAGCGAGTCCTTGTCCGTGTAAAATGATACCCCCAGGGCTGAGGGAGTGCAGGGTTCTTTCCATGTGTTGGGTGAAGCAGTCAGTGGCTGCTCATTTGCTCCAGAAGTTGGTCACCAAAGCCTGCTTGCCCTCCCTGTGTCCCCAGCCCTCACCTGTGTCTTTACCTGGGGCAAGACGGTGGTGGTGGTGGTGTCTGAGATCTTTGCTGTTGTTTTGTCCTGTGCAGTTTCTCTGGGACTGCACCTCACCAAAGGATGCTCGTTCCCTTTTGACTGGAAGAAGTTCCCGTGTTCTGTGTCTTTTCAAATTTGAGTTGCCACTTCCCACCCCTCCAGGAGCAAGGTGTCCATTTAATTTATATCAAAGCAAGCCCTTGGCATGACATAGTTCTGCTGGTACAGTTTGTTTTAACTGTGTCTAGACTAGGGGAGTAGCATTGCTGTTGACTCAGTTTGCTTTCTTACTCTGTGCAAGACCTTGTGTGGAGACAAGCCCTAACACTCTCGTGTTCCAATTAAAAAAGGAATTTATGGTGACTAGAAGTGAAACAAAGAGTTTTCCTAACGCATTCCCAAAGTCTGGAAAAGCCATGCTAGATCAGAATGGTGCATCAATGCCATACTGATTTGTTTCACTGAATTTATAGCCTGACTCGGCTTTGCCAAGAATAATACCAGATATGTTAGAGAAACTGTGTCTTTGTTTTACTGCGACGTTTCTCTCTATTCTAATAAATCTTATTTTTAATTAGACCCTCAGTCTAGACTGTCAGGCAGGTTTGTTTTTACAGTGATCTATTTTTGTTTACTTCCTCACAGCGAAAACATTCCAAAAGGACAGTGGAACAGATGGAAGCTGATAGCCATGATCACACTGTAAAAATACAGAGAGTTGCATTAGTTAATGCAAAAGAATTTCAAAGGGGCTGTTATGAAGTGGTAATTTATGTGCAAACAGCTATGCAAAAAGTAATGGAAACAAGAGTTTGCCTTAGCATTTCATTTTTTGTTTCACATTCTGCAGCCGTCACACATGCACACTGTTGGTAAGCTGTGACTTGTATTGACACAGTGATCTTAAATAAGTGTATAAGGGTGCTGCTGCAATTAATGCAGCCATCCAGACCTACAGCCAGAAAGGCATTCAGCACCTCTGAGGCTCAGACAGGTGGACGGAGCTTTTGGAGAAGAGCATCTTCCTGCAGTGTGTCGCCCTCCCGCCCCTCTGCACTCTGGCCCTAGAGGTGGCATCATCCCATGGCCAAGCTTGGGTTCCCTGCAGTGGCCCTGTGAGGGAATATGACTCCTAAGAGCCCTGTGAGGCTGATTTGGATTCTCTAACAGAGCTGAAACACGAAGAGAGGGTTTTTCTCACAGATCTTTACGTGAAATGAATGGGAATAGGTTTGTGGCGTGCCATATATTTAACTCTTGTAAATATCCCCTCTCCAGCTCTCTCGTAGCTCCTTTGTGAACTGGAAGGTGCTCTAAGGTCTCCCTGGACCCTTCTCCAGGCTGAACAACCCTAGCTCTGTCAGCCTGTCTTGACAGAAGAGGTGCTCCAGCCCTCATGTTGTCTACTTCTTATTTAATTCTGTAGGAATGGCACAGATAAAACTGAGGAGCTGGAGACTTTGTGTTTTACAAGTTACTGTTGACTCCTTTCCAGGCCCTTAGTTGGCTCTCTCTTTTATGGGGCATCTTAAGAGCACTGAGCATGACTGTCTCTGTCACTGATGGGAACGAAGAGGGGATTTATGAGCTGGGTTATGACAGCAGCCGCTTTCGGAGGTCTCCGTCACCAGATGGAGCATCACAACTCATTCCTGAGCTCTCTCCTGGAGAGCAGAGCTGGGCCAGCAGCACCCATGTGCATGTCCTGCCTTTGGGAGCAGGGTGTGCAATCCTGCCAGGGGCTTTCTGCCAGGCCTCACGTGTGGAGCTGCTCTGGGCTGGTTCATAACTCTGTTCTGATACTGCTTCTGGTGTGAGTTTATTATCTACTGTTGAAGCAAAAAATAACAAAGGACAACTTTCTGCCCAATGAGTTATGCTAATGAGTGTTAGTTTTGGTTATGAAGTCATTGAAGTTTTTTTCCTTAAGGATTTCTTTGGAGATATTTGAATTTTAATGCTTCTGAAGCCTTTTCAAGATTTTTTTTTGTCTAAAATATGAATGAGTAGAACATTAATTTAAGATTTTAAGCAAGTGCTTTATATCTAGTCGTCTTTGGGTTTTAAGGCAAATATTTTATTTTTGGTGGCTACAATATTTCCTGAACTATAATCCAGGAGAAGACTATTAGTTCTAAGAACATGTATATGATATTTCACCTACCCAGGTGTGTAGTCCTCTTTCTAAGCTATGGAACAGAATTTATATCCTACTTGTACCGAATTAATTTAAGTAGCATCCAACACTAGATAGCGCTGAATTACACAGAGCCATGCTAATTGGCTTTCAAAACAAGAACTTGATGTGTGGCATCCCGAAGCAGCTGGGGAGAGGAAAAAACCGAGTTCACATCACAGGCCATATATGTATATTAAGGCAGAAAAAACACTACTTTAAGCTGGAGGGGTGTGTTTGCCATGGGCACTGCGCGTGGGGAAATACGTGATTCTATTTCCCTTGCAGTGTACTAGGAGATAAATTGTTCCTTGGAGAGCCGGAGGGAGAGCTGAGCTGAGTGCTTTTCATGTCAACTCCTTTCTGGATCATTTTTGATAAATTGAGAGAATTCTCCTGAAGTAGTTCAGAGGGATAAATAAGATGCCAGACTGGTGCTGCACATCTGTGGTATATGTGTTTAAAGCTTGAATTTTCCATAGGGGTTTTCTTCTATAATATTACACTTCAGGTTTCCTGGTGTTTTCCCCATTTTCATTCTTTATTCTTTTCAATACAACATTTCTTTTTAATCTGTCAAAATGTCATGCTTCCTGAAATATTGAAGACACGTTACAATTACAAGGCTGTTCAGAAACAGAAGGCAAACTCAGTAGTTTATTGCAGGCTTATTCTTTTGAGACCTGCATTTCTCTGAGCATGGTTCTATTCCCTTTGAAAGTTGCCTTATAAAGTTTTTATGCCCGTCTGCTTTGAGGAAAGAATTTGAACCTTTATGATTTCAGCAAACAAATTAATGAAAATCCAGATTTTTAACCCCAGTAGGGTCATGTCAGATTGTCTGGAAACTGATTTATTGTGGTGGTGATTTTCTTACCATTGTTTTTTTTCTCTAACAGTGCCCTTAACTCCTGCACTTCAAACTTTTGAGGAATTAGCCTGGTTTATTTTATTTTTGCCTATAAATTTCTAAGCTCCAAATAATTCCTATGGTCAGCACTGGAAGTTGTGCGGGTTTTTTGACATCTGTTTGTTTTTTTGGGCCAAGGTACCAAGTGGGGTTGCAGTTCCTCAGAACGGGGTTGAGTGCTTGCGTTGAGATGGTAATTAATGGGACGTATGCACCGATACCTTGTTATTTCAAGTCCTGGAATTAAGAGGCTCGGAAGGCTGTGCCTGACCCGCGCCAGCAGAGAGGGGAGGAAGAGGGAGGGGACTGTTTCTTGCAGGGCAGGATGATGTGGGGTAGGAGCAAGCTGCACACATGCCTGCCAAAATGCTTGGATCAGACTAAAGGAACACAGATGGCTGAGGCTGATAAAGGTGTCTCTTATTGTGTTGGGTTGTTTTTTTTTTTTTTCTCCTCGGCACTGTTTTGAGTTTGTGTGTGAGGGACGGGTAAGAGGGGAGGAAGACAACTACATTGTATAATATGTTTATTTTGATACATTTTACAGCGTAGGAAAGGAGTTGTGTAAATTCAATACTCCTTCTCTGTAGGACGCCAAAGGCTGGAGCTAAGCCCTCCTTTTGGGTTTCTGTAACAAATGAACAATAATGGATCTTCAGGGATTTATGTCATGCTGTCCAACCTTCAGTTCTTATCTGCTAATAGAAAAATCCCCATCCACTGCTGAGAGTAGCTCCTAAAAATTGGACTGAGAAGCCTTGAAAGCATGTGGCTGCCTCTGCTCATAACCAGCCCTCCTCTTACGTGGCCCCTTCGTGTCTCCTGGACCCCCAGGTGATTGATTACCGTGGTTATTTGTTTATTGCCATGCTTTATGATGTCTGTGTATAAACATCAGGTCTATATGTGTGTATGTACAAAAGACACACATGTACAAATAATGTCTTCTCCTCCAGTAAGGCGGTGCCCAGCTCTGCCTCCAGTTTGCTTGGAGGAGGAGGCCAAGCCACCGCAGGACAGGAATGTGTTAAGGAAGAGCAAGTCCTACAGACTCTTAATCTGAGCAAAGCCCAGTTCTTCTTAGCATTTGTTATTTATTGTTCTAGAAATTAACTGGTCACCGCTATCTGGAAATGTCATGTCTGAACTTTGAAGCTGCTTGCAGAAATAAATCACTGCCACCAGACACGGTGCCTGTTCCAAGTCTGTCAGAGCTGTTCCACCCATGAGCAACACCATCCATCAGGGCAAGGCTGAGGAGAAGGGAGTAGAAGCAAGACCTTTTTTCCCTCCATCTACTGAAAGCAAAGTCTTAAAGAGGCAATTTCTTTAGAGGGCCCTAAGATTCTTGCCTTGTAGATGATGGCGGTAATGTTCTCCTGCTTGTGGCAGCTGGAAATCCGCAGGATGTTCTTCCTGGTGAGCATGGAAGAAAAATGGTACATGAGACTTCCCATTAGGGCAAATAAATTTCATTTTGTATATCTTTTTTCAATTTTCAGTCATTAAGTTGAAATATTGCAGTTGTTTTTCATAGAAATGAAGATATTAAAAATCTAATTGCAAAGTCATACTCCTAATGGTGTAACTAAGCTTCATCCACATCAGGCTATTTCGGTCTGTTGTCTTCTAGATATTCCTTTTGTCCTTCCTTGACCATCCCACGTGTATCTGTTTTCAAAACACCCATGGAAATACAATTTACAACAGTAAAGCTATCCAAAACTGATGGAGGGAGACAGTCTTTCATTCTGAGATTTAGTGCTATAAAAATGAACTTGCTTTTCTGATGCCATGAGGTCTCACATGTGCAAACAGTCTCGTCTAAAAATACACCATAATATTATGATTATTAATTGTGGCTACCACTATACAAATAGAAAAATAAATGCAGCCCAGCTACATTCCCTTTTCTTAAAAAAAAAAAAAAATAGCCCCTTTGTGTGAGTAGAAAAATGCTACTTTTTTTTTCTGTGAAAATATAACATTGTTATTACAGCTTTGGCTCTCTAAAGGTTGTATGAGCATGAGAATCTGGAGTATATGAAAGAAATTATTACTAAGCAGTGGACTGGCTTTCCTTTGAGTTATGCTAATTTTCCTTCACTGTTACTCTATTTTATTTAGTTAAATTGCTCTTAATTTACGTTGGTATAACCGAGCAGAAAATAAGGCCATGAGTACATGAGAAGGACCTCCTATTTGTGTAAATTAAAATCTATATTGAAGGTGACAGGGGGTAAACACTAAACATCTAACAAAAAGCTTGCCCTTTGCCAAGGAAATAAGAAAATCAAGACGTTCTGGAGTCTATAATTAGGCACTTTACATGGCTGTAGGTCTGCAAAAAGGAGTAGAAGACAATGGTGTTAGCACAGTACTCCAAGGAAAAGAGCTAGGGATAAACATTGCTGTGAAGTGGGTTACAGGGCAGCTTAATGGGGAGCAGCTTTGTGGGAGCCTGGGTCGAGAAGTCAAACTCTAGAAATTAACTTGTAAACAAACACGCTGCTCCCTGCTCATACAGGTAAAAATAATTTAGTTTTAATTTAGAGGCTTTCTGTTGTGGCATAGCTTTAAAAAGACAAAAATTAGCTGCTTTGTCTGGCTTATGTTGGGGTAGGTACTTGATGTCCATGCTGGGACCTGCGTGCCTTGCTTAAAGTATTTGGGATTTGGCTAAATTTTGATACTAGATGCAGATTTCTGTTTATACTGGGAGCAGCAACCAGCAAATCCTTCTGGAATGCCACAGATCCACCTTTCTGTGGCTCCATCTTCACCTGTGGATGGAAGGGTATGCAATAGGCTGGGTAAAATTCAGTGGTTCATAAATACTTAATGATATTTGTGGCAATCTCCTCCTTACAAGGAATTCAGTTTATTCATAGTGGTTTTTTTTTTTTTTTTAATTTTCATTTGAGGAAGTTTTATTGGAACAAAAGAATTGCTTTTAGTAGGCGGAGAGATAACTTTCACCACCACTCCAAAATCAATTTTAATATGATTATAGCAAATACGTGGCTGTCTGTGTATTTCTTCATTTGAAAACCAGGAGGCTGGTGCTTTGAATAAAGGACTCAGAAACAGTGCATTAAATTTCCTTTGCAAATTCCACAGACATTGATTAATTGGGACAGTCAGCATGGCTTGGTTTTGGAAAGAAAAAGCTTAATGATTAACTAAATTCTTTTTCTGTCCCCCCACTGAGCATATAAAATGGTTATAAAAGAATGTAGAAGAGGCACAGTTGGAGCTGTTGTTGTTGTGCACAATAAAAACACAGGCAAATATTTCACAATATACTAAATGTAGCCAGAAACATTAATTTCCATGTGATAGCTATCAAGATCTTAATAAAATCATGTGTACTCCAGGTCATTTGGTGGTTTTGGGAGAGAAAAGCTGTCACAATCCGTGAATTTTAGGTTAAGTAACACCTACACTGAACGATTTACCAACACTTCTTTCTGTGTTTTGCTCCACTGAAATTGCAAAGCAGGGTTTTGGTAAGTTTTTACCAATTCTAAGCCAAATGACCTTGCTCTGCCTTGACATTTCTAAGTGCTTGGTGAAAAGTAACGAGGCTTGAGACGTGCCCTTTCTAATGTGAGATTTTTTTGTCGTCTGGGGGGATGAGAACTTTGTCCTGTAAGTAAGGGAATTGTAACCTTGTCCAACACAGTTGACAATGGCTATCATATTCCACTTGTAATTCCATGTTGTTGGTTACCACCAGCAATGATTGAAGCCTGCTGAAAGGTCTAATTACATGTCTCTTGAACGGATCCTGCACAAATCCAGTGTTTTGGAGGTACCCTGATGTGTGGGACACCACAATTTTTGTTCCTGTTCAATGACATCAGTTGCAATTCTTTGCTCTTAAACCAGGGGTCTCAAGAGAAGTTGGGAAACTTTGCTCTTTTGGGGAAGAGCTGTCGATATGTTAGCTGATAGCACTTTGTAAATTGCTGTGGTTTTTTCTGTCTTTCCCCCAGTCATGTGAAGGAGAATAGTAGGATATAGCTGTGTGATTCACCACAGCTTTACAAGTACAAAAGTTTATGTAATGTAGTGGCAGTCTTGAATCCATTTAGCACATGTTATGTATAGGCTTATGTTGAAAGTTACACCAGGCTAGCTTCAATGGGATGACTTTAATTTATGTGTTTTGAAAGATATATCCTATGTTGAACTGCTTTATAAATATGCCATTGTAGATTTACACAGTCAATGCCCATCAGTAGCTTCCAGCTCAATGTTCTCATCTAATGAGTCCCCTAAAAGTCATTTTCCCTCTAAGTTTCTAAGCTCAGCCAGTGACAGTTTCCCAAGTGCCAGCTCGTGCACACCTAAGCATTTGAAATTTAGCTTTATCATGACAGAGAATGGAATTAGGTCTCTTACAGCGTCTGAATATCTCATCAGAAAGATTTACGGCTTCAAGTCCGAGCATAACATATACTTCTGAGGGATTGTTTGTGTTACAGGCTGATAGGTTTTGTCTGGCTCCCCTGGATTTTGAAAACATTGGTGGGATGGTGACACGCTGGTGGGATGGTCTGGTGGTCTCTTGCCTTGAGGATTTACTGTCTTTTGAGGAATGTAAATTCTGCTCCAGGCTGGTTTGCATTAATTTTTATGGTGACAGTGGCTTTATTTTCTGAAAATGGCCTGCATTGGACATTGGCATAAAAGCATTCAACAGGTTTGGAGCATCTGGACAGTCTCCTAGGACTTGGTTCCTTCCTTTTGTGCCTGTTTTGGGGTGGGAAGGGATTCCTCTGTAAGGCTCGACCTTGCCCTCAGTGGGAAGGGCCACTATGCTGTATCCTTGATATAACTGGAGCCCCAGAATAACCCCACTGTCTTTGGAATTTTCTCTCTATACTGAGTCTTCATCTATTCTTTTTTTTTATTTGTGTATAAAATTCTGTTATCTGTCCTTATATCTTTTTTTTCATAGTTACTCAACATTTTTCTTTAGTCAAACAGAAACCCGTGCACTTAATTTTTAACAACATAACACCTGTGTTTAGTAGCTATTATTTTGAAGCCAGAAATGTTGTAGTGGTCGTATTTTAACTGTGCCTTGCAACAAATCTGCCAAAAAGTATAAAAAAGTTATCTGAAGATTTAGTTAGTGGCGCAACAGCTCGTTGCAGACCTGTCTGAGTGGATAATGGCGTCCGGGAATGAGTGGTATGAAGGAATGTAGCTCCATCCCAGGGCTCCAGGACAAGTCAGGGTTGTCCACAGCCTCAGTGGTCACTGAGGATGAGCGCTTGGTTCATTTCACAGGGATTTTCCCCAGGCATGGAGGGCTCCGGGTTGAGAGCTCTGGCAGCGGAGCAGGTAAACACCCATAGCCAATTACAGAGTGTAGAGACCCGCATGGAGGACAGCTGGGGAGATGAGGTCAGGGCAAGAAAATGGGATGTGGCACCTTCCCCAGGGAAAGAGATGGAGCCTCTGATCCACTTAAGCACCTTTACTTTAGAAGACAGGTACTATTCTTTTTCTTGAAATTGTACTCTAGTTTTCTCTGTCGTTGGTGGCACCCATGGGACTTACACTCCTCTGTTAATTTCCAACTGTTAATTATCTATGTATGTGTTTATGAGAGTGAGTAATCATTTGTATTTATTGGGGTTTTTAACACTTCTTCCTGCTCTGTTACTGGCAGCAGTATTTGATGTATTTCTGTGATTAATTCTTGCCCCTTTGAAATCCATGGAGCCTTTAAAAAAAGAAGAAAGAAATCCTAACAATAATAGTAGCATTCAAGCTCCTTTATCTTCATTTTGTTCCAGTGCAGTGGTGGATATTCCAAATTCTCCATGGTAATAGAGAAGTATTTCAGAAGCAAATATCTTGCCAGATCTTTGCATTTTCACTACAATTATTGCTAAGGAGAAAGAGTACTTTATCAGCCATAGGCTTTGTAGTGCCAGAACGTGGATGTTTAAAGCTGATGCAAATGAGAATTCTCTTTTCATTGTGAGTTTACTGCTGAAGCAGTGCAATTTTTTAAGAACCAGGGTTCTTTTCTTAGAAAAACTTCCCTGGCATCTCTTTGGTAAGCGAGCGGCGCGGGGCATCCCTGCGGTTTCTTACAGGCGGAGCAGAAAGGTCTCCTTTGCTCGGCCGAGTTTGTTACCCAGGGATTACGTGCATTAGCTGTTGTCCCTTTATGTGCTGCACTCGTAACTGTGCTGCTCGGGGCCTGAGTGACCAGGGTGGGGCTGTCCTGCTGACACGGAAAGAGCACAGGCAAAAAAAGGGCTGAGTGTTTGGCCGCTGCGAGGACAGGTAATTAACCAAAGATTTTTATGGATTCGGACCCTAGAATGGTTTGGGTCGCAAGGGACCCTAAAGACCATCTAGTTCCAGCTCCCCCATCATGGACAAGGACACCTTCCACTGGACCAGGTTGCTCAGAGCCCTGTCCAGCCTGGTTCCAAATCAGGTCAACATTCAAAAAATGTTTTGAAATCCAAATCGGTTCAACATTTATTTTTTTCTCGTACATTTGCTGGTCTCAGGCAGACATCTTCCACCTTTGGTGTCACACCTGGCCTCCACTGCAAGCAGAGAAATAATTTGTTGCTCCTGAAAGTTCTGCCTGATCTTTCAGTGCCACACATAAAGGTTTGTTCCTATGCTGTAAATCTTACAAAATCAAGGGTTTGGAGCTGTGGTGCTTCTCTACATTAATCAAAGGCACAGTCGAGTTGCAATAACAAGTACATTGTTTTTCCTGTGATAACACTGTATTTTTATTGTTTCATTCCTGTAATTTAATCTCATAATTGACGTCCTGCTTTGGTCTGAATTTAGAATTAGCACTTGTGGCATTAAACTCTTTTAATATCTATTTATTCTACTTTGAGACTTTATTAGATGAACACTACCCTTTCAGAGCAAATATTTATTTATTTATTTATTTATAGCTAAACTTTTTTAGACTAAAAATAGCTTTTGTTGAGTGAGGGGTAGTAATGAATGCAGCACTGTCCTTGACCAGGCTAATTACCAAATACTTCAAATTAAGGATATTCATCAAGTTAAACCCGTGAAAGAAGTGATCTAATAATAAAAAAAAATGTTCATAGAGCTTTCATCTCCAGTGAGATTACTTGCATGAGTCAGTTGAAAAACATTCACCTTTGTTCACTGGCGTTTAAGAAATAAGTAGCTTGGAGCTACTTGTTATGTTGTAGCTATTTAACACTTGTTTAAAAACCAACTGTTTTATCTATAATACAGAGGATTAATTCTGGAGAAGTTATGTATGGTACCTAATTTGATGTTTGAGACTTCCTTAATTGCTAGGGTAAAGGATTGCTAAGCACGGAACTTCAAAATAATTGCTATGCCAATTACTAGTAATAATAAAACCGCATCAATTATCTTTATTAATATGGTATCATATCTTATTAAAAGTTTGTGCACCTACCAAGTTTTGCCTGCAAGGAAATGGAGCTCTGTGAGACCCGGGCAGACACTGAATCCAGCCACTCAAGTATAATGCAGGACAGAGTACATGGAATTGTCTGCATTTGGATTAGTGTATTAAGAGTCTTTTTTTGGTGTTTGTTTTTAATTAAACTGCTCCCTTCACCAGGGTTTGATGGGCATTCCTGCCAGGACGAGAATATGCATGTTGGGTGGAGGAAGAAACTAAATAACTGTTTCCTGCATTTGTGAGAGCTGAACCTTTATGACAGCATTGCATTTGGGTCTGTCATGTATATGTGCCCCTGTGTCAGCTAAAAAAAATATGTGTGGAGGAGAAAGAATTTTACTTCTCCTTAAAGGCTTCAACAGTATTTTCATGTTGACAGCTTACTTTTTGAGACATCATTTTTATGTTGATAAACATCTCAATCCAAATGGTAGTATCAAGTGTGGAAGATCTTAGACCCAGCAGTGTACATTATGTTTATGTAGAGGAAATAAAAGAAATGGGTATAGTTGTCGTATCATCACCTTTGAAATATTTGCATGGCTGCTACTGGAGTTTGTGTTGCTGCTGTGCCCCTGGAAAAAATGATGTATCTTCCTCAGGATAACGTATGGATAACTCTTGAATATTCCTTATGATGTGTTCCTCACAGCTTTGTGTCGTAGCCCAGGAAAATTACCAAGGAAGCAGAAAAAGGCGACTGTAGGGAAGGATAAACTTCTGGTCTGGGTCTACAATGCTGGGCATGAGTCCCAACCGGGGTTCTGTCATGCTTAGGGGATTACTCAGTCTGCGCCGTGACAGCTCACCCAAAATGTGTCGGAAATACTAGTCACCTGTGAGTTTAGATTAATGAGCTTTACACTTTTGTGTTTGGCAGGTTTGGAATAGAGGCTGCCAGTTTTTCTCCCTGTAGTTTGAGAGGTAAGTCACCTAGAAGCACACCCTGTGGGGAAGCTATCTGTGCCAGCACTTGAAACCCCTGCATCTGCCCTATTTGCTGGGACCTGGTCGCTGAAGGTCAGAGAGCCCCAGTGTTTGTTGCCCGTGGTCGTGTCTAAAGGAAGCTTTCTATCCATTTGACTTTGAAATGCTTCTTTTAACTAAAGGATCCCTAAAGATTGGAGCTCTATCAGTTAGATACTGTGCTGCCTTGCTGCTTGATGCAGTTAAAGAGCGCACATCACTAGAATATAACCTCGCTACTGAAAAAGAACAATCTGTGTGGGTAGTGTTTGTACTGCGCTGTTTTGAAGCATAATGAAGACACTACAATATGCAAACTAAATTTTTGCTGCCTTCTAGAGGATGTTACTCAGTTCTGAAAGCTACCTACTTGGCTCTGCTGCATGATGTTAACTTCTAAAACTGTTCAATCCGTATCACAGGATACTTTCCTATTACTAGTGATTGTTTCTAGCAGGTGGTTCCTAGACCCAAAGCATTTTAAACTGGTGTAAAAGACACAGCAAAGACCTGAATTATCAAAAGGGAATGAAGATGCAGGAGTTAAGATTCAAAAGGATGATGTCTATGAGAGAAATCCTTGCTGCATGAACGAGGAGAGCTGCCCAGAGCTGCAGGGGGTTGTATTGGGAGGAATAGCAAGTTTTGGGCGCAGAACACCTGGTGTGATTCTGGAGACAGAACCGAATTGGAGGTGATGCCTGTCTGATAGAAGTGATGGTGCCTCAGGTGAATAAATAGATTAATTGAGCTGTGATTCAGGTAGCCTTCTGATTAATGACAGAAGATGTCCTGTGGATGTAACTTACTTTAAGTGTTTTTTCAGTGTCTACCTGTATTTTGGCACTGCTAAGATGGATAAACACCATTTCCTAATGAAGCTTGTTATATTTGTCCTCATCCCTGTTTCATTGCATGTGGATATTAAGTTTAAGTTAGTATTTCATATATTTCATTCAAAGTTTGTCTTAAACTGTCCCAAATGAAACCAAATGCTTGGTTGTCCACACAGTATAATTTTTAAAAGCTTTGGAGATTTTTGTCTTATATGAGCCTGGTTTTAGAGACTTGGTTTTATAATTCAGTTGTGTTCTTGTGAGCTGCATGGGATTACTCATTTCTTAGAGGCAATCAAGTTTTTCTTACTTAACTTGCTGTCGACAAGTGGCTTTTAAAAAAGTAATGCTCTTAGAAGGTCATTTGACTTTTGAGGGTTATTGACGTTGTTAGCCCAAACACTAAAACCTTGTGTCCTTGGGTTCTGATTAGTGACACTTTAATAAAGTCATTTGAAGTTCAGTAGACTGAATTTTCCACCTTTTCTAATGTTTCTATGGTCACAGGGAAGCGACCTGCATTCAATCTTTTAAATGCAAATCTTTTAAAACTTACTGTGCAATTTTGTGTACCAGGCTTCTTCATGGGTTACAGAAACTCCCCACCCCCCTTTTTTTTTTTTTTTTTTAAACAGCTACAGCAGTGTCTTTTTCTTTTCTGTTTTCCTCCTCTCTTTCTTTCTAGTGATGTGACAGCAATTGACTAAACTTGGGTCTTTAGATAACAAAGGACAGAGAAAAATCTTAAAGGTTTTTATTGCCTCACTTGTTTTTTTGGCAGGGCCAGGACAGACAAAGGCCTTTCCACTTGATTAGATAATAAGGCTAACGTGGTCTTTGAGTGAAAAATATCTTTGCATTCTGCTCTTCTTTTTTCACCAACCCAAAAAAAAGGGGGGGGGTGGCGAAGGAGAAAACTATGCCTAATCAGCAACAATTAAATCTTTCATGGGGAACTCACTTTGGAGGAATTAATGCATTTCGTATTGCCTAACAACTCGAGTGAACATTAACAACACGTGAGAACTGAGGGGAAGAAAAATTATGGCCTTTTTTTTTTTTTTTTTTTGGTTCTTAAGGAACAGGGAAGGGCAGGTCATTGACTTGATTTTCATGGGAAGATTGACTCCGGAGCGCTCGCATATCCAGGAGCGGAGTGAGGGGGTATTGACAGCTGGGGTTTGGGGAGGGGGGCCTGCGGGAGCAGGGACTGCACCATGGCTTGTTGGGGAAAAACAAGGGGAGATGGAAAACAAAGCCCAGAGAGAGGGAACAGTAGCTGCAGTGTCCCGGGCTGAGGGGCCGCCGCTCCGTGGCGGTGGGTGTGTGTTGTGCTTGGACTCAATGGGTTGTGGTAGAGAAGTATCGGTACAATGAAAGGGGCTGCCCTTGAGTGAGAAACAGTCTGCTGCAAAAGGAGCTGAAGAAGCTGTGCCACGTCCCTCCGTGCGTACTGTGGAAGGGTATAGAGGGTGCTCAGTCAGCCCTTTCAGACCTCCTCCCTGCTGAAGAACAGCTCTCGCCAAAGACATCTGGGAATCCAGGTGTGTTTTGCCAAGGTTTCCTAGGAAGTTTTACAGGCTAAGAACAATAACCAAAGGTGTTTTTTTTAATTATTATTTTCAAGATTTCTTTCTTCTGACATATGTAGTCTTTGATAAAAATAATCTGGACACTGAGGTAAATACACTATCCACCTATTCCCCCTTCCCGGATCCTGGATGCTGACACATGGATATTCATCCCCGCTCCTCTGACGGAAAAGTGCACGCCCCATCCTCTGCTGGTTGTGCGACCCTCCCACCTCTGCCAGCGCATCCCAGACTTTTCCCTCCTCCTCCCTTCACTCGTGCGTGCTCATTCCCAAAACGGTCACAGCCCGCGAGAGCTTGAGTCGTCATTCGTCTCCTTTTATCCGATTAATCCCATGCCTTTCTCATCCCTCCCTCTACCTCTGCCATTATTTCCCACCCTCACTGGGTGCCAGCAACTCTGTTGCCAGCCAAGTTTCCCTCTTGATGCAATGGTTTTTCCAACTTTTTACCCAGGAAGGTTTTGCTCCCTTTTGAGCATCGCATGCAGGATACAAGATTGTTATTCTAAGTAAGTATTTTCTTTCCCTTAAGAAATCCACACTTGAAGTGAAGTTGCAATTCATTAAAGCCTAATCTCATGAGCTATTAAAATAACTTGAAAGCAAGTGAGAGTTGTATGTGGTTCTGCAGGTAAAGGAAGCATGGAAAAAGCCAAAACAAACAAGTTTGGCCCTTAAATGCTTCCTATGAGAGGACTCTCTTCACTCCTTTAGGCTTTTACCTTGGCATGCAGGCTTTATTTTGGGTGTCAAAAAGCCAATACCCTTCGGAGCAGCAGAGCAAACTCCTCTCCTTGCTCAGAGTCCCACACCTGGTTGTGTGACCCAGTCGTAAAGGTTTCACCACTGCATACAGAAAAGTCACCACCTAAAAGGTCAGAACCATTTCCTTTTTTTTTTTTTGTTTGTTTTTGTTTGTTTGCTTTCACCACTTAACCAAGCTTTGGCAGCAAAAGCCCTGTCTGCTACATCAGAAGTTTCTTCAGCTCATTCAGCTAGTTCAGGTCATTTAGAACTGAGAAACTGATTGGAAGCTGGAAAAAACTGAGAAATAATTTCCTTACCCAAAAATAATGAAGAAGCTGTGAGGAAATGAGGTTTGCAAGTTATGTGTTCCTGGAGAGCCGGGTGACAAGAGGTGATGGCTGGGTTTTTCCTTCCAGTCTCTTATGCCAAAGGAAAGGCAAGGAGGTAGGAACTGTCTGCCTGAAGCTTTTGTCTCACTAGCAAACAAATAACTTTTTTTTTTTTTTATTTCTCTGTATTTTTCAGACAATTTAGCACAGTTTCAGTGAGTATGACTTCCTAGATGACAATACAGTTAAGTACATCTTCATAGCCTGATCTTACAGCCAAATTTTCATTAATTCTTTTGAATTGCCCATAGTCGGCTTGTGAATTTGTATCAAGATATGCAAACATATGAAAGCTGTTTGTTTTATTTAGATGTGTATATGATGTTCCTCTGGGAAGTGCTACCTCCTTTAGTAAGCAATACTTACTACTGTTTATTTTTGGGCCTTTTTTTAAAATTTGTTTTGTCATGAATTGCTCAGCTGGTCTTGTGGAAGTATTCTTTAAATTTTTCATTTTTTTAAACTCTTGTGAGGTCCATCAGCTGAATTTCCCTTTTCAGAGAGCCGAAGTTCCTATTCACGCATGCAGCCCTTAATTTACCCAGTTGCTCTGAATTGGAGCTGTTCTCTGCAAAGGCACAGAACAGCAATCCAAGGCAAAGTCCATGGTTTTTGATGCTGGCTGAAAGCAAACCGACCCACATTGCCCAGCATCCAAAAAACCCTGGGGTTAGTGCTGCACAAAGATCACTATAGGAAGTGGCTGAGTTGTTTCTTTTTTCTTTTCTAGCGCTGTCTTTTATCTGAATCCCCGCTTTGCTTGAGCTTTAGAAGTCAAATGAGCAGAAGAAATGCAGTAGATGATTTGAGATGTGTGTGGGAAGAATGGGAGCTGAAAGTTTGGCTTTCTGAGGGCTTCGCTCAGTTCCTGCCTTCCCAGAGAGACCGTGGGGAGGTTATTCTTCCTGACTGCATCTCTGCGGCAAAATAATTGCTTTGTGGATGGTGCTGTGGAAAAACACTTATTTCAGATTGTCTTTGTTTTAATGGAGGTTAAAAAAAATCCAAGAAAAGGCAAGCAGCAGAGGTAGGGAATTGGTTTGGCTAAGTCAAAGTGCATTATGGATAATTTAATAGGCATAAGTGACATCATTAAAATCAGACAGAGACGTGGGTTCCTGAGCTTTAATGAATGTTCTGTGTTTCACTAAGTGGCAGTTGTGAGTGCTGGAACATCACTGTGCCTTGCAAGCTCCTCAGTCCGGGTGGAAGTGGGGGTCTCTGTGCTTGGGATGTGGTGGGGGTGAAAGGATGCAAAGGAAGGAGAAGGATCAGGCATCTGGAGGCCCTGGTGCACTGGAAGCTCAAGGCGACTGTGTGGGAACCACAGGAACAGGACTCTGGCAGCGAGTGCCTTCTGCCTGCTGCGCCTTTTACTGAGTGTCTTCCAGTTGGAAGATCCAGGAGCAAGTCTGGATCCCACAAGGAAAGCTGTGTGGGTCCTGTGTGCTTTCCGTAGCACCTACCAGATCAAATGCCGTCCTCAGCTCAGACCTAAGGTGCCTTGATCAATTAGTCCTGGAAAGCAGCTTCCAGCTGTAAGTGGTCTGATCTGTAATCTTATCACCTCGTCCGGCAGATTATCCATTTTTAGCTGATTTGTGGGCCAGCAACCTGCATGTCCTGGCAAACCTGATGCTCTCAGGTCACTCCCTCTGCTTGCAGTGTTCCCACAGCTGCCTCCTTCCTTTCTGGCAGTTCAGTGCCTCTCTTAACCCAGCAAAGAATTGACTGAAAAAGGAACATCAGGTCAGGAGAAGATGATGTTTGAGTGTTCAGAGAAAGCTGTGTATTATTGCTGCTCATTCAAGCAAAAAAAAGAAAGAAAATCTGCTTTCGTTGAATTCAGAGCTAATGTATTAAGATGAAAAATCGTGGTGCTCCGTGCTGTAGATAGACAAATGTGATGCAGTGATGCTGCATTTACATTTCAGTAATAGCTGAAAAGAACTGAAGGCACAAAAAATAAAAAATTAATTCTTGCAGACTTTGTATTTCTGCAGGCAATTGCCATTTTCATAACAAACTGTTTCATAACATTGTGGCTGTTACCCAGTGTATTTCTTAAGTTGTAGCCCTTTTGTCTGAAGTGGAATGAAAAATTTCTGATCCAACCCATTGTGTATATTTAGTGAAATTATTCCAACGGTACAGTTAGGGTGGAAAGTCATTCCTAGACATTCCTAGTTAACATGACTTCCAATTATTTGTCACACCTTCATTTCTGTCCCACTACAAAAAGTGAGAGCGTTTTCATTGCCAGTCCCCAGGCTCCAGACCCCACTGCTGGCCTTTCTGCACCCCACACTTTCTGACTTTTTGGAAATCTTAATTTTTTTGTATTTCTATCCTTTTCTAACCTCTTGCACACTGAAAGGGTGGAATCTCTGATTTATCACTCCCATTGTTCGTATTATGCTAGGCCTCAAGTAGATCTATTCTCTATCTTCAACTTTTGTACTGGTGGTTTTCCCAAGTTTCTTGGCACTTTTTTTTTCAGTGGTTGTGTGGTTGGGTATTGCAGAAATGTAATTTTTCTGAAGTCAGTAAAAATCCCATTGCTGTTGGTTGCAATTAGGATTTCGCGATCGTGATGAACAAGCTGATTCTCTGTGTAGTTTCTCAACTTTTTTCCTCTGTGCATTACTAGAATAAAGGCACACGTTGCTCCCTGCAATTTGGGATAGGCAACTGAGCTGATGTAGTTCCTGTAAGTTAGACAGCTTTTATTTCGAATGCATGTAAGTGATTAAGTGGCTTGGCAGCTGGTCAGAATGATTGCTTAAGGACCGCAAAGATACTCCGCAGTATCTTTCAAATGGAAAACAAGCCAGTAATTTAGTGATACCATTGGGAAACGTAGCATTTTTTCAAAGCAGGCAAAGATGTTATGCACGAGGGATAGACATCATCCCTGCTTTTGGCCTCTGCTGGCTCGTGCATTCCTATATGCTGCTTTGCTCCACGATAAGCAAAAAATGAATGCTGAGTATTTTCTTTAATCTAGTGCAAACTGTCCTTTCGGTAAAACCATAGGAGGCATTAGAGCACATCCACCCTGGAATTACAGACTCTTGCTTTGTGCTGTGTTAATTGGATTAAGTTGTTAGTGTTAACTCTCCAAGAAGAAGAGACAAACTCTCCCTGGCAGTGTTATTTAGCATGGGACAGCCTGTTCGTATGAGTGGCTGTGCTGTGTTGCAATCCTTGGGAAGCAAAGTGGCAGTGCTGGAAGTGGTGTGCATTTCCTATGGAAAGCAGTGCAGGTTATGATCTCGAAATCCTTGCCATTCACAAGACAAGATGAGCAGCAGCATGGGAAGACACAGGCACACCAAAGTGAGTCTTCTGGGTCTCACTCCAGTGCTGTCCCCTAGGTTTGTATCATTTTAAATTCCTACTGACTTTTTTACTGATGGTGCTTGCAGACCAGTGGAGTGTGGTCCAGTATGGACAGGGGAATTTCTGTTCTAGCTGCAGGAGCCACCTCGTAGTTCTACAGTGTTGCTCTAATTGCACACTGTTCATTTTCAAGGCTGAAATGAGTCGCTGTCAGGCTTGTACGTAATTCCATGTTTGGTCCTAATGCAGTGGTTGCAGAGCTTCTCTTTAACCACACACGCTCTTGTTCCATGGGAAATGTATTTTCTCAAAAATGGACAAGGGAAAGCTAACAAACCATGTCGTGCTCCAATTTCCTTCCCAGAAAGGCTTAGTTGTGTAAGTTGCCTTTTAGAAGGCACACAGCAGTGCAGAGCAGGCTGAAGTATTGTATGTTTGGGGTGGATGCTGCAGGTCTGGCCGTGGCAGAGCCAGAGGCGCTCGGGGTGGCTGGCCCGGCTGTGCTTTGTGAGCGGTGGCCCACTGCGGCTTTCCTTACAAATCAAAGCGGCTTTTAGGTCTTGCCCAGCACAATTCTCATGTCTCATTATTCCTGTGAAGGTAAACCAGTCTAAAATTGGCACGGGCAAGCAGGCAAGAGTCGGGCTGCTTTGTCAAAGAGCTGCCTGCGCCGCAGCTGCTTCCTGTGATTGACGCGGTCGCATCCGGAGAGGAGCAGCCCGGCTGATTGCACCGTGCAGTGTTTTTGCTCTGTGGTGTGTCTCACACACTCTCCTTGGTGGGTGCTGTGGACCTCAAGTGGGTCAAAAGCCTTCTTGTCAGTGTCTCTCTCTGGATTATTTGGGACATGAGATGGGTGCTGTGGCGGTGCTCCTGCTGACACGCACTGTGGTTCTGTTTCTGTACCCTCTCCATAACTTGGATCTTCCCTGTCTGTTTTATCCAGCAATGAACTGGAAATACCAGTTACTGGATAATTTGGCCTTGCTTGAGGGAATAACAGACAAGAACTTGTATGTGTAATCTTTAGCAATGCCACAGCTTTGAGAGAGGGAATGATGACAGCTAGAGGATCCATTTCAATGGGATTTCAGATCATGCTCGCATTCTTTGTGTGGCTTACAGCTCCTTCCTTGTGCAGGGCAAGGCCTTCTGGGGGGCAAGGGATGCCCTCTCCCCCCTGCCCATCCGCTTTGGAGGTGGCCACCAGTGGTGTCCCTGCATCCCTCAGGCTGGTACCCAGCCTGGGAGCACCAGGGGCAGAGGAGCAACTGACCCTGGGCAATTAGGCGAATCTCACTGAGGAATTCCCGTAAATTGAGCAGCTCCTTGTGGTCCCGAGAGCAGGAGTCAGCCTGGAGGCAAGAGCAAGCCTGGTGTTTAACAAGACACTGTAATCCAGCCCCTCAAGCTTTATCAGATGCCACTCACTCTGGTTTTGGTCTGTGTGGTGTGATGTGCGCTTCCTTAGGTTACATGTAGCAAGGGCATTAAGATAACTTCTTTTTGTTTTAACTCCCCCTAAAGGAAGGTGTTTCCTGAGAGAGTGCCAAAAAATTTCGTATTTGTTTGATAGGAAGTGTGTGTGATGGTAAGAGAAATTACAGCTTTAAGCATTCAATGTTTGTGGAGAACAGTTCGCTCTTGAGGAGGTTTCTTAATGGTGCAAACTGTTAAGGCACACAAATGCTCTCAGTAATGACAAATTAAAAACAAAAAACCCCAAATCACATAACTAGCAGACAGTTTAGGCAAGAATTTGCTTCTTAAGCCCAGTACTTCCAGCTAGTAATTTGCCTGTACTCAGGGATATCAGGCAACTGCTACCAGGTGGCAACATCCTGAGACCTAAAGCTCTGAGGAAGTTTTTTTTTTTCCATAGCATGGCAGATTGTATCTGCAGACCGCATTGCTAATGTATCAGTTTTGAACTGAGCCATGAGGTAATTTGTTCAGAAGAAAAACCTACCGTGTAACTGAGTCAGAAATGAAGGAAAAGCTATAATTTAAACGGCTTTTCATTCTGTCCCACAGGTTCAAAGTAGTAACAGAAAAATTGACTAAGTGTGGACCAAAAAACAATTTTTATACTCACTTATATTGCAGAAAAAATATATGGTCATACAATTTTTTTTATTAACTTGATTTAAAAAAAAAACAAAACACAAGACTTGTTTTTAGTCCTGTCATTCTTCTTTCCATTAGCAAAATAAACTCTCTAGACCCTTCCCCCAGCTAATGTTATTCTGCACACAGCGACATTCAAAAGCCCATTGACAAGCTGCAAATGATGTGTGAAGCAAACTCCAGGATTAAGTTTATAACCTTTCCCCAGGGGGAAAGAATTTGGAGGCAGGAATGAATTTGGGATAGTAAAACAAAAGGGTACAACTGAGGTGGATCAGGAAAACTCATATTCATATTTAGCTAAATGAAAAATACCAGCCAATCCTAGTTTATGTGGTATCCCAGGGGTTTTCCAGACAGGTATGTAGGACATTATTTTACAGCTCCTTCTTGCAGGTTTTACTGCTTTTGCTAATGAGAAACCACATCTCTCTCTCTTCAGCTTTGCAGCTGGGATTTGGAAGCGTGATAAATAAAATATAAATGGTAGAAGATGCAGGGTTCATATCCCGTGGATATTGTTTGCATCTTGGGTTTTGAAAGGCATGTACCTTCCTCCTAGGGGGATTGTCATTTACTGCTCAGTTTGTTGTGGGATGGGTGTGAATAGGCTTCGGGGGCCTTTGGACACTGTTAAATCTCAGATGTTAATGAAGTGATGGAGCTGGGGACCTCCTTCCCTGCAGTAATCAAAGAAACAGCTAGTTCCTTCACGTGTCCATAAGATTATTTCCTTTCATCCGCCGGTATTAGCTTCTTTTGAAGTCATTTAATCTTTGCTCCCATATAAATTGAGAAAAGTTATTTTAAGCAGCTCAGTGGGCAAGAGGGAGTCTTGTGACGGATGGTTCACAAAAAGAGGTCTGACCACAGGAGTTAACCCCTGGCATCACTGAGGTCCCTCGTAGTTAGCTGGGCCCTGCTGACAGCTGGATGCCTCGGTGAGCTGTAGCTCAGACAGACAGAAATGTAGCTTTCCTGGAAATAGATAAGTGAGGAGAACTACAATGAAAAGCAGCTAAAGGCCTGTCAGACCTGCTACTTCTTCTTCAAAAAGGAAAAAAAAAAAAAGAAAACAAAGCTTGGGTTATAAAGTCAATAACAGGTATAAATGGGTTCCTGGGAGAGAAGTAAAGTGAGCCTGGTGGGGGCATAGTGGAGTTCAGCCATTCCCACAAAATGAGCTCATAGAAAATCATAGAATGGTTTGAGTTTGAAAGGATTTTTGAAGGTCGTCTTGCCAACCCACCCAGCGATGAACAGGGACACCTTCCAGTACACCAGGTTGCTCAAAGCCCCATAGAACCTGGCCATGAATGCTTCCAGGGATGGAATGTTCCCACCTCCCGGGGCAACCTCTACCAGTGCCTCACCCCCCTCATTGTGAAAAACTTCTTCCTTATACCTCGTCTAAATCTGCCCTCCTTTAGTTTAAACCCATTGACTATTGTCCTGTCACAACGGGCCCTGCTAAAAGTCTGTCCCCATTTCCCTGTAAGTCCCCTTTAAGTCCTGGAAGGCCACAGTGAGGTGTGGTGGTCTGACCAGAGCTGGCTTCCCCTCAGTCCTCTGTGTGCATACGTTACTCCACAGTGTCTGACACTTGGGCTTTTGGCTTGTTTTTGCTTCCTGACAGCACACTTATGAAAATGAAAAATCAGGATGACTTGCTAGCGGCTGCCAAAAATGCGGAGAGCTCCTATGTAAAGCTGAGCTCCATCAGCAGGACAATACAACCCGACACAAATTCCTCTTGCCAAGTTAAGACGTATGCTTGGAATGAGAGGTCGGGGCCCTGCGTCATTATTCCATCTGATGCTCTATTATCAGCAGTATGATAAATTACTGTCCTCTTCATGGTTGTGCCAGTCCTCTCCCCCTCTAGATCTCAGAGCCTTGCATCACATGTCTTCATTTTCAAGGAAAATACTGCCTTTCCTCTCTTTGGGTCCCTGTATGCTTTTGGCACTTCTCCTCCTTCTGCACGGGCTGCTTTTTTTAAGGAGGGACCATAGTTTGGAAAGCGCAGACATGTGTTCTTTCAGGAATTCAAGACAGAAAATATTTGGCAAGGTTTTTTTGTGAGATATCCTTTGGAAATATGATAGTTCAAAAGTAAGTATTGAGTAATAAATTCAGATTGACGGGAAAAAAGTTTTAGTAATAACTAGTCTTTTTCATATAGGAGTGAGGTTGGTATCATCTGTCTTTTTAATTGCAAAGCATGAGTTCATATTTGTGTTTCCAGCCCTTCTCTTGACTCCCCGCCCTCACCGCCTGGGTTGCAGATGTTCCTGCTGTGTCCACATCAGAGATGATGGAAAAAGGCAACAAACGACCTACAGAAACTAGCCAGTTGAATTATGGAAAATATGCAAACACACATTGTCTTCTGCTCTTCTCACAAGTACAAAAGGGCTCCTTGTAGCTGCAGTGCCTCCCGGAATGTAAGGACTGGTGTGCTGTGGCTGACCCATCTCCATGTGTCAGAGGGGGGTGGTTTCCAGTGATCTGATCCCTGTTTGGTGTCTCCAGGTGGTAACCTAAAGGTGAAAGGCTGTGGGCTCCTCCCCAGCTGCTGCTCTGTCTGCTCTTTCTGTCAGGGATGCTTCTGTGGGGAAAGAGTGGGGACAACACGTGACATTTTACTCCGGGGTGGGTAGTGAAGACTGTGTTTTTGTTTGGCACCCTGGAACAGCCTGGTCCTACACCCCAAGTATTCTTCCTGTGTTCACTGTCAAGCCCCAAGTGTGATAGTTTGGCTGCATTTACCAAATATCACGGTCAAAAAGCTGTCCTGGATTGTTGTGTCTGGATTGTGCACGTCGTCCTGTGGCTCTGGGCTGCGATATCCATCAAGCACTGACTTCTGGGATATCACTTAGACCCTTACACCAGAAAACACACGCGTTCCGCAGGCTGTCCTGTTCATGTGTTGGTGTTGTTGCACCTGTTGCTATTGTCTAAGCCAGAAGATGGAGGTGATGGCAAAAGCAGCTGGAAGCCGTGGCCATCCGGAGGGAGATGTGGCAGCAGCCAGCTGTGAGATTCCCTCAGCTTGGATGAGAAGCTCTTGCTGGGTGTCTGGCTGCCTTGTTCTCAACCAGGCTTTTTTTTCCTTGCTGTTCCTTTGTAGTCCTGTTTTATAAAAGAAATCAAAGAGGAGATTACAGTTCTCTGTTGGGACAAAGGAAGGGAAGAGGAGACCGTTGCCCAGATCTTCTTTAGAGGTTATCTCAGATGGTTTTCAGATGATGGTGGAAGGGAAGTGTGCCAAAAAGTTGAATCATACAGTGTCATACCAGAGCCTTGAGTTTTCCTGAATACTTTTGTGTCGCACATAATGCCCACATCTTGGATGCTGAGCTCTGAAATGTTTCCTCGGTGTTCCTGTGGTGCTTTGATGAGAAAAAGTCTTTTTGAATTACAGGGATTGGTTAGCTGTTTTTTAGAATAACAAATTCCGAGTGGTCTTTGTTAACCACTGAATGATAGGTTTTTGTGGCATAAAATAGAAGTTCACTTAGACTGCACATTTTTGTTCTGAAATCGGCAGGAGGAGGAAATGCTGATATGGGTGTATACTTGGGAGGAAGATTTATCAAAGAAGCATACATTCACACACCCTCTCTTTTTTAAAGTTATGGTCAGTAAATGATAGGCTTCCTTCCCTTGTTTTTGACTGCCAAATAGATTTCTAACGAAATTATTTATATACACTTCCATTTAAAAAATATAAAGCAGCACCGGGTCAGTGCAAGGGCTCAGCATCCAGTTTAAAGCGGGAGATTAGGAAACTTCAGGCACAACCTCCAGCCTTTCCTGTCAGCACAATTTCTCTCCAGGAAGGGAAGATGGATAAAGTGAATTTCACATTTTATTGTGGATAGTTTGCATATCAGTTTCTTCCTGCTTAGTTTAATGTGCACTGATTGCAGTGGATGCTCCTTGCTGTTGACTGGCTTACCTCTGTAACTTTGACCATTTTTATGGCTTTTTGGCTGCTTGTACTTGAATAAGGCTCATGGTGACAATGGCAGTAGGGTTGGTTGTCATTCTCCACCCTGCTGAAGCACAAACAGGTCTGCTGCTGCCTTCTCCATCATCACAGCACCTTATGAGTTATTAGTCAGAATTGTGAGTTAGAGTTACTTTTTAAAAAAATACAAGCAAACAAGGAAAAAATGAATGCTATCTAACCTGCAATCCTAAAAAATCCTAGATACTGAGGGAAGTGCTTTCCCCACACCAAGCAAAAATATATGTATAGAAAGTTTGTCCTTCACTGCTAGGCTTACTAGACATACACTGTTTGTATTGTTGAACTCGCCAAGACAGTCAGGATGTAGGTTTTCAAGCAAATGAATGTGTGTATGTGTGTTTGCCCAGCCTTTCTTCATCAGGGACTTTCTTCCTGTTTCCTTCTCAGTGTTTCTCCTAAAATTAGTTTTTTTATGACAGTTGACACATGCTTAACCATCAATGACCAAACCATCTCCTCCAAGGCTTTGTTTGTACCTGGGCCGAGTGAGCTGTAGTTCTGGAGAAATGTTCCTTTCCTTGCGCTCTGTTACCAATCTTTACATTTTAATGGACAGCTATCGTTAGTTTTATGGTTACCCTTTGTCTAAAGTTTCACACTCATTCTTCCCTCCCCTCTGCCCCTAAGATGCAGTGGCCCTGCAGGGAACACGTCCTTGGCAAAGGCAGAAAGTCGGGCTGCCTGTGACTGCCACGTTAGGAATGTGCCACCGTGGCACGGCAGCAGCCTGCAGAGGATGAGGGGTTTGTGAGTGCTGGTCTTTCATACACCCTTCAACTGGCTCTGCATCTCCCTGAGAGGAGATACCTCAACTCTGTGCAGCAGGGTCAGAAGGACTTCGGGATCCCAAGGGACTTAGAGCTCCACCTGAATCTGTCATCTCAGAGATTACTTTGTTTAAAACCCTACATGCTTGCGTACTTCAGTGCTCCGTTTTAAAATCTCCCCCTTTTAAAAAAGAAAAGTGCAGAAAAAATAGAGAAATGGACTGAAGCCACGGGCAGAACCCCCAGGGATTGTTAGGTCGGATCCAGCTGTGCTTTGCTGTGCTGCAGCAGGAGCAGCAGAGGGAGCACAAGCTAACACATCATTCCTTTACCAAGAGCTGTGCTGTCATCACCGATGACATTTTGCTCGATGGATGAAGATCAAGAATGAAAAAAAAACCCCAGCCCAGCGAGTTTGCCATAGGATAGGAGGATAATATCCCGTGTATTAAATGCGGAGGGGTAGCAAATGGAAATGTATCCTATTACGGCTTCTGTTTTAAATTTTACGCTCTCTGTGAAGCTCCAGGTTGCATGATGTCAGTGCAGTTTCATGCCAGGCTGCAGCTGAGGGAAGATTGATGCTGTGTGGTTTTGGAGGGCTGTGGTGCCTTGTGGTGTTCTCCTGATAGACCTGAAGCAGCAGATTAATAATTTTAGGTATTGAAAAGGAAAACGATGATGGCAAACAACTGGCCGAGTTGTCTTTGGTGGGTGAGATTCTTTCAGATCTTCTGATTCTTCCAGATCTTCTGATTCTTTCAGACCAGATTCTTTCAATCTTTCAGATTGGTCAGGTTCTTTCAGCACACTGAAGCCTGGCCTAGCCTCTGGGCAGGATTGAAAGCAGAGCTCCATTTTTGTTGGGTTTTCAATCATGCACAAAAAATAAACATCTTTTCCTTGGAGTCTGTTGTGTCCTTTCAACCCTGGGCAGTGTGGGCTCTCTTCATCCATGCAGTCCTTGCCATCCTGCCAGGGCTTTCAGAGTGGATTGTCATCAGCAGTGTCACCAACTCTTATTTGTCACTGTTGTCTTAACCCTTAGGCGTGCAGTTTTGTCAGTTGTTTTCCCCATAATCAAAACTTTGGACAGCATTGGATTTCTTCCTGCCAGTTCCCAAAGCAAAGTCCCAAATAAGGTCAAAGAGGAGAGATATATTATTTTTTTTCCCCCTCTGGGAGTTTTAATAAACCAAATGCAGGCTTTAGTTTTTTCCTTTAGATTAGAGATTGCCAATAGCAAATCTTTGCTTTGTTGAATTATTCAGCAGAAGTAAACGTTACTGAAACGTGCACAGATAGATGGCTGGAGAGCCAGAGCGATAACTTCAAAAAGCCCAGGCAGCGCTGGGAGCAGGAGTAATTTTTGGTCTCAGAGAACAGAATTGTCTTTGTGCAGATAAAATAAAAGCAGTGGTGTGCTTTGAGAAATTCACCCTTTGCACCTTGCTGTTTTATTCAGCAGTCTGCTTTGTTTCTGAGGCCACTGCTGACTGTACACTGGAGATAGGCACGGGGTGCTAAGAGTCCACAGGTTATCTGAGCAGGTCAGGCAGCAAGGGCGTTGTTTTCCAGGAACACTTGTCCAACACGCGGTTGCACAATGCTCAGAAGCGGGATGCACAGATGGTGGCCTTTAAAGTATTCATTACCTGTGAAATTATTACCAGCTCCACAGGTTTTTAATGTGTAATTTGCTTGATAGCTGCTTTTGAATGTCTTCTGGAAGTGGCTGTTTATTCTCCTAAGTATTGATTTTCGGGTTTCGGAGAAGGTTCCCTGGTGTATCTCATTCACAGTTCTCCCGTGAATCTCCACAAAGATCAGCTGGGTTCTGAGCATGTGAGCTGCTCTTCACAAATTTATGTAGGGTTGGTTTTCTGTGGTCTACTGCTGCCCAGGAGCCCATCTCCCATGGCCATGAGGAAGGGATTAGCCAATGAATAGCATCAGGCTGAGAGACCAAAGAGACCACCATGACATCCAGCCTGATCCCTGGCTTTCACAGTCTACAGGGCTCCTCTGCTTATTAAAATGTGTCCCAGAGATATCTCATCTTTTCTAAAAAGCTATTTACCTCCAGCACAAGTAGGGAAACCTTGCCTGGTTTTATTCATGTCAGTTGTTTTCCTTATGGGCAGTCTCATAATAGGTTAGAACAAGGGGAGATCCAGTTACAGACTCGTTTGCGTGAAGAATCTGCTTATAAAAACATTGAAAGTCTAGTGCAGGACCTCTGACATTGAATATCTGCTACAAAACATGGCGACCTGTTATAGTCTGTGTTTTTACATGACTCCCTTTCATTTACCAGAAGAGGAAACTAAAAATAGGAAGCCACAAACTGACATCGCCGTGGCCTTTGCCGTTGCCGACCATTGGTAGAAAGGTGACTTTATCCAGTGCTGGTCCTTTACCCATCATACTCTTAAACACAGTAGTTTTAAGGAAAACCTCCAGATGCTGATGTTGGGGAGGTAGATCTTATTTTTCTCCTTTATAATGATGTTGGCTGTATGAATATAATTTGTCATGACTTGGTTTAGCTTTAGCCAGCTGTTTTTTATTGAAGAGCTGATCTTGTTTCACCAGCAGGAGAGCTCAGAAGTGAGAGAAGTAGCACCCAAAGAGCAAAATTCTAGCATCATCTATAAACTTCCAGCACTGGCTGGTTTTGCTTCTAACCTTTCCTGTTTGTTTAATATAGAAGCTGGAGATTAATCTGTGGCATTTTTGTGTGACTGAGCTGGGAAGGTAGTTCTCTTCATATGTGCTTCTGTCTTACCAATATCCTGTGTGGGGAGAGAAAAACGGCCATTTGCAACAGAAAACCATTGTAATTTGTGACTTAAGTTATTATTTGAGGTAGACAGCGCAAAAAGCATTATATGAGCATACCCACCTGTGCAGATGTAAAAAAACCTCTGAGCTTTGAGACTGGATTTACACAGACGTTTTTGCAATTGAAAGACCTCTCTGTAAATAACGAGGCAACACGACAATTGGCTTTGTCACTTCTCGTTTCTTTTCAGTTTTCTTTTTCTGCCCTGAGGAACGGGGTTTGGCCTCTGGGGCTCTGCTCATGGGCAGTGTTTGGCAGTGTCCCTCCTGGTGCTGCTCACTGGTGTTAAGTGCTGGTAGGTTGGCCTCTCTGTCAAGGCCGTGGGTGCAGGGGACCTATCACAAGAAACAGCAAAGAAGTGAACAGTTGTACACCTGGCAGATCCATTTGTTCATTTCCTTAGATCCAGGGAGAGTTTGCTTTACCCTAATCCATTGTTCGGTTAGTAAATTCTGCTGAGGCATTGATCCTGTTTTCAAAATCATTTTCCTGGGTCATGAGGGAAATCAAGATGAGCATAAGACTACTTGATCTATCAGAGCAGTACTTGAAACAGCACATACCGTGTCGGTTTAAAGAAAAAAAAGTGATATAAGAAGCTAGAAACTTATTTTGTCTCCAGAAGAGCTGGAAGGAGGTGGTTCTCTGCACAATTGATGGAGCTGCACGGTGGAGCTCCCCGCCAAAAAGCATTGTGTGTGCTGGAAGTCAAAATGGGTTCAAGGGAACGTTGGACAATGTATAGAAACCACATCCTGCTCAAAAAATCCTTGAACTGAAAATGGCTGGGAGCTGGGAAGTGTGGGGGGATTTATTCTTATGTGTGTTCCAGTGCTTTTTTATTTCCATGGTTTTACACTTGCCTTTTCACTCAGAATTACAGAATCAAGGAATCATTTCAGGTGAAAGAGACCTCCAAGATCAGAGAGTCCAACCATGAACCCAGCACTGCCATGTCTAAACAAACCCAAACCCCAGCAATATGATATATTTTACTTAAGAAATGTTTCTATACATGCTTTTCATAAATTCTTTCACAAATGATACCTGTACAGAATTGAAGTTGGGCTCTTCTTACTGCACTAGTGAAGGCCTGAGCAGGTGAACCTTTGGTCTGAGTGTGAGCATTCTCATGCTGCTGCATAGCAGTAAAAGCAATGAAAAAGCAAAGAATGGCTTCTGCAGCTCCATCTCTTTATTGGACAGCAAAATAAATGTTATTTTGGGCTTGGTGCATCAAGGGAGGGATTGCTTAGTCACTTGGACAACTTTTTAATGGCAAAGCTACTGATGCTTTGTAAAGACGTGTCCAGGGAGTTTGTAAAACTGTTCTTAGCATATATATTTCTCAGAGTGCTTACAGAAGTGCCCGTCTGGGATACCACAGGTACAGTTGATCCTCTCTTTGGGCATGGGGATGAACCAGCTAGCTGATTTCCAGATTTTTCCAGTCTTACTTCTTTTGTGTTTGTAATGCCTTGGCATTGCTTTGAGGACTGCTAATCCTAGCAGGGTTGAATAACTCAGACACACTGAAATTTCAGGCCGAGCCATGGTATAGTACAATTAATAAATTGCAATTCAAGCTGCAGTGCCCTAAAATAGGAACAAATGTGTTCTAAGCTGGAAAATCAATTAAGGTGTTTACAAATGAATTGCTGTCAATTGCAGGAGGTTCTTTTGTGGTGGGTTACCTTTCTCCCTATAAACCTTCTAGGTAGGTTTAAACAAATAAAGACAAGATGTTTTTTCCCCCCTTTTCCTCTTTTCCAGTAGATTGAAGAAGAAGGAATGGCTTGCTTCCAGCCACTTGTGCTTCTCTAGCAAATACTTACCTGGGATATTCTGGTGGTGTGTTAAGGCACATGCAGCCCAGGGCATTGCATTGTTCTGGCAAGAACAAGGGCTGCCAAAAACAATATTGAGCTGAGATTTCAGATTCATTCCTTATCCACTGCTGCTTTCTTGATGTGCATCCCTTTTTCAGTCAAGAGGATGTGTTTCACAGTCTCAGGAAGGGCAGTGTTTTTCCGGCCCCTGGGTTCATTTCTGAATCTTTTTTTTTTCTTGCCATCATTTCTGTTAAAAATGAACGCTTCACACAAATATTCCTTTTTATTTTAATTTACAGTTCTTCAGCTGCTGCATCTGTGCATGGGTAAAAGAGGTTGAATTTTACAGCATTGTGGGAGGTACAACAGGAATTCATAGTTTCAAAAACCTGGGCAGAAGCTGGTTAGCTGGCTGCCTTTCTCAGAGCATCTTCTTCGGTGTAAAAGACACCAAGGGTTGTTAAAATATTCATGTACTACTGTAACGCTAGGGAGGAGGCTACATCACCCAAAGAAGTCAAAGTGGGGTTAATTAAATAAATAATGCCCATTCAGAAGCCATTGTCAATAAGTAAAGGCTGAGTGAGCCATAGGTTTTATTCAAGTAGCATGAAGTTTCTTATCAAATCTGTGAAGTCTAAGGTGGGAGAGCTTTCACCTTTTGCTGTCTTTTTGGTGTGAGAATATTAGACCAGTGTGTAGATCATAGTGTTAATATTGCTTTTAAAGCACAGATTTTGAAAAATTCCTTCAGGTATGTATACATATATTAGGGAAAGACAGCAAATAGATTTTAACCCCAAAAAGGAAAAAGCCCAACCAAACCTGAGATATTACTTGGTTATTCTTTTTAAATTGTATTTTGGTGTGTTTCTTTGATTAGAAGTTGAAGAAGATATCTTCCATCATGTACTCTGTCACCTAAATAGGATTAATAATTTCAATCTTAAGTAATGATTTGTATTTTTGTGAATGTTTTGCCACATGATGTAACTGAAGCTTGAAATCCTAATGTCCTTTACAGGTGGCACGCCAAAATAGATGATTAATGTTCTCTGAACTTTACAGATGATAATCTGTCTACCAGAGACAGATTTCATCAAGAGAGTGAAAGGGGTAATTAGAATGAAGGACAGCCTTGCAGAAAGGGGAGACGTTTGTTATTAAGAGCCCTATAAAAATATTTCCTTCTGTAAACACAGCTGCTGTATGAAATGTTATTTTAAAATATATTGTGAGTGTCATATAAACGTCTAATTGACAGCTGAGATATTGCAGAATGTAATCTCTGCATGTGGGTCAGGAGAAGAAAGCGATAATTCAATGACGAGACTTTTTTGACACGGTAGTTGCGAACCCAAACTTTCTGTGTGCTTCTTGCTTACAGATTTAGAAAATATTTAGCTTTTCTTATGGGACCTAAGTTGTCCAGGACGTGCCTCCTGCCTGTAACGCTGGTTTGAGCTCCATCAGGAGCCTGTATAAACCCTCTGATAGTTGTTTGTGGAGGGCAGCAGAGCAGTGTTTCCCCGCATTTTCCCTGCCAAGCCTGGCACAGCCGCCTTCAGTTGGCCATGTGTAGATGGCAGCATTTACCTACTGTGCTATCCTCTTCAAAGACTTCAGGTGATGGGGATGATCAGTTCTCAGTGCTGCAAAAAACGGTCTTCCAGAAAAGAAAGTTGGCTGTTTGGGCTAAAAAAGGACAGTGCTGGATGCTGGTGGCTCCTGATGAGAAGCACTGTCCTTGGACCCTGCCTCTGGACCATCATACTGGAAATGGTGATTTTCCTTTCCCAGAAACAGCATTCCTATTTGTTGGGGTCTCATCTGAATCTCATTGTTTTTCACAGTGAAAAATCTCCACGAGTGCCTTCCAAACTGTTTTTGCCTATTTGAGATTTGCCTTTTCTTATTGAATGGCTGCTTCCTCATTATTCAGATTTAACTTGAATAAAGAATGTGAGGAATACATAAATTCTTACGTGTGTCTCTGTAGGATTTTTCTTATTTATTTAAAATCTTTTTAAGTAATTGTGTGCATAAGGATTACACCCCCCCCCAAAAAAAAATGTCTCTTGCAATGAAGTCCAGCTTTTGAACAAATAAGATACAGTTTTTGGAAAGTAAACACTGCATGGCACAGAATTTGAATGCAGCACGAGGCAGCCTTTTTCATTTTGCAGCACTGGGTAAAGTTAAGGAGAATTTTCAAATTTTATTGCTCTTTGCTTTTGACTTTGTCTATCCCTCCATTCTGAACATGCTTATAATCTGTTGAACTGTTATTATTGTTGCTCCCATCACCTTGCACTTTATCAAACCATTGCAGGCAGCTCACAGGCAGCAGCTCGTGTGCTTTGGAGCTGGTGAGTTCCTGGGATGTGTCTAATGCTGTGAGAAACACTCCAAACTTGTGATATTGTGGGAAACTTACAGAAAATTAACTGATTTCTTTTGTTCTCCCAGTGTCCCGTAATCATAAGCCATCAGAAATAGCATCCCAGTGCTGCACAGATCCCCTTCACACCCACGTGCTCAAAAATATGCATATTTCACCACTGTAAACCTAGTGGTCAGTTAGTTTGTGGAGCTACCTCGATTATTTCCACCTTGTGGAACAACACAGTGTTTAATTTTACTCCAGTTCAAACTTTTGCTGTATTGCTAGTGCACACACCTGGGGGAACACCTTTTAGCTTTCAGATTCCAAACCAAGTGTAGTAATTGACACGTTGGCCTGAGAGGAAAAAACTGAATCCATATATTTCCTATCTTGCTGATTCTGTGTTGTTTCTTTGATTTAAAGAAAGATTGCAGGAACAGGAGCTAATGCAAACTCCGTTGTCTTTTGAGAAATACAGTAATCTTTATTTTCAGACTGTGGTTGTAGGGACACATATCACTCCAGTGTGCTCAGCTTCCTGGACAACACTTAGGTCAAACGATGAGGAAGCATTCAGCGTGTGCTAGCAAGGATCACAATTCAGTGTGCCACCTTCTTCTGTGAACTCAGATTTAGAATGTGCTGTACAGACTGCCTCTGCCCCAAGGAGTTTGCAGTATAAATAAAATCAGAGCAGAGTGCACTGAGGAAAGCAGAAAGGAAATACCTAAGATTGAAAAAAAAAGAAAGAAAAATCTTCAACTTATTATTGTTGACTCATATTTCTGGCTATTATATTAAATATAAAATGAGATGAGAGCAAAAACAATACCTGGAAACTCCAGAGTGTCCAAGAGTAGGAGAAATCTCGCCATACAGGGTTTTAGTATTATAAGATTTTTATAAGAGTCCATGACTTTGCAGGTTCTGCTGCCATAAGGATTGGCAGTGAAGCATAGTAAAGCAATAAAAGGGCAAGGCGTGGAGCCAAATACTTCTGTTTGTAATTGCAGTGGTGATGTACAGAGCAGCAGGAAGAGCAAATCAAATGCAGATGGTTTTCGTATGAAGGCTTGACTTTTATTGGTGATAGTGCTCAAGGTGGTGCTGATAGTCTCCTATCCCTGGAAAAAGGCTTGCAATGGGGATCATTTAAAAGGGATGCAGGGAAGTGTCCTGCCCGTCGTGGATGGTGCCGAGCTGCAGGCTGAAGCTTCACTTTGGTTATCCTGTTTTCTCATTGGGGTCTCTAGCAGGTCTCACCAACCACTGGCAGTCACTGTTCACCTAAACTGCTTCCTAAACTGTTGTGGTATCAACAGAGAGAAGGTTGGGAGAAACCTGCACATTTTCCAGCACAGAGGCAGGACCTCAGGCCTTCAGTGTTCCTGGCAGTGACATTCCCTGCTTCTTCCTAGACTCTCCTTCATCCCAGCGCTGCAGCATTTCCTCCTAGGTGCTAGCCTAGGTTGTTTTTATTACTGTGTAAGTCTTTGGTTTTTAGACAATTTACTACCTTTCTCTTTGTGCTGTAAGGCTATTGTAATATAATTTCTCCCCATCTTCATTTCCGAGACTGAATCTCATCTCTTTCAATATCGGTTTGTGAGTCATGTTCAGTGACTGTAGTTGTCATTGCTCCTCTTTTCTGAGTGTTTTCCCTTGGCTCCACAGTTACTGGATTCCTGCACTGGAGTTTGATCCAGGGGCTGTGTAGCTAAGGTGAGCCTGTGAACAGCAGAACAGAAGGCTTCTTTCCCGTGCCATACGCGTGGCACTCCTGGTTCACGCCGTGGCATGTGGCTCGCCTTTCCTACATCTGGGGCACGTTACTGGCCTGTGCTCAGATGGGAAGACCCCCCCTCTCCTAGAGAGATGTGACATCTGTGGCTTTTCCCCTGTGGCAAGTGTTTGTTGCTCCCTCGCTGCAGGAAATTAGGTCTGTTGTACACAGTTGGCTGGTTTTTCTCTCCTTGCTGCCTTCTAGGTGCCTGTGAACCCTTTCCTTGGCTGTCTAGGTGGTATCTCTCTCCTTTTGTGCTCCCCTAGAAAAAAAGTGTGCACAAAACCTTTTGCTGATGGCTTCGGAATGAGCAGGTAATCTTTCCTCCTTACCTCCCTCGCTTCTCCTTCAGGAGTGATCGTGACGTGGAATACAACTCTGGGACATAACAGCTCCCCAGAGGGGGCACATTAAACAGCTCACAGCTCCCCCGTCAGGGGCGTGGGTTGGAAGGTTGCTTGTAAAACATCAGAATATATTGACTGCGCATCGCCCACGGCGCTGCCTGCCTGCTCAGGAAGGATGCTGAAGCGTGCGCAGAAGAGCAATAAAAGCTATGAGAAGATTGCAGGTAGAGAGTAATGCCAGCGAAGAAAGCCTGTGGGAGTGAGTTAATTTCGCAGTGGTTAGAAGACAGGCGCTTTCCTAGTTTGCCTGCTTAGATACAGAGACAGACAGACATTAACAGCAGGGGAATCAAAGTAGCAAGGTTAAGAAAAGGAAATAGGATTTTGGACAACTGAACCTTCTGTGGCACCACCACTGCCCCAGTAACGAGTACAGGGGGGGATGAACTGCGGGATGATGTTGGGAATGATAACTCAGATGACCTGTTGTTCTCCTTTCCCTAAGGAAGTGTCAGACCTTTCAAATCACACAGCACCACTAGGTGAACGCTCTGCCAAGGAAAGTAATTTTAGGCTCTTCATAAATTAATCTTATTTAATTCATACTTTTGCATCAATACACCCATAATCATGGTAACTCAACCCATTTATAACTGTGCAGCTACAAGCAATGGAAGAGACCTCCCAGCTTTTTGCAACAAATGGGATATATTAGCACGTGGGAGTTGCACCCCAAACGTGTGTGTCACCGCTGCTTCAAGTAGGGCAGGAAAGCACAGACAGACAAAATTGCACATCTACAAAAATATTTGGACCTCCTCCACTTGGTTCTCATGTATTTGGCAGAGCTGAGACTGAAACTGAGATAACAGCTCTTGTTTGCCAGGCCTGGAATAATCTCAGTGGACACTGGGAGAGGGAGCAGCCATTCCCAGAGGATGCAGCTCTGCACAGTGCTAGCAGCAGAAAATAGAGGTGGTCTCTATTAAATACTGATTTTTTTTTTACCTTGTGTTTGTAAGCATCTTTCTGAGACTTCTTGTAGGCTTTGAGGATATTCAGTAGCTTTGAGCTTTGAGGTGTGTCCCATTTTGAATTGCCACTGAAATTACTCCCTTATCCATCCCTCCTACTGAGATCCCCCTGGAGCTGGCCAGGGCTTGCTCTGAACTAAGTATTTGTGTGACACCTTCAGAAACCTTCTTCCTAAAATATCAGGGAGGGTTAATGCTGACAGCTGTCTTTGTTTCAAAATGTGGTGTTTTGCTTGTCCTGACCGTAGACATTTCATTTTGAGGAGATTTTTACTAAAATACATTTAACAGAACATTTTTATTGAAGTCCTTGTTTGCAAAACACAATTGCTAGACAATGAATTCTTATGATGAAACCTCTCCCATGGAGATTATCCTTTTGCTAATTCCTGGAAGGCAGCTCTTCAGTTTCACACAAGCCTTTTTGTATTTGAAAACATAAAACCCTACAGACACGCTTTTAAAACTTTTAAGTTCATATCCACTATGTGAACTTAAAATATTTTTTTTATTTTTTTGCTTGGCTTGAAGTTGTGAGATGATATCTGGTCATGCTCTTAAGGTTCTTGTCGACAGTGCTGAGCAGCTGTACAAAAGCAGATGCAAAGGCTTAAGAGCAGATGCTGTAATTACAGAATTACAGATGTACTCATTAATTCTTGTTTTTAGATTTACCTCTTTTTTTTTTGTCTCTCTCTTTTTAAACTGTACTCTGTAAGTGCCAAGCGTATTTGCCAAACATGTCTGCTGAGGATGGCTCACCCTAAAGCACAGCCGTGTATACAATGAAATTTAGGGCTGTGTCTGGTAGTAAATGCAGTAATAATCTGATTTTCTCTCCTGTGCATCAGCTCTGTATAAGTTATCTAGGTTACTGGAGCATTTGGCACTTGGCAAGCATTACCTGGCCCTATGCCAAATGAGACACACAACTTTCGTTGCTGTGGTGCCTGAGTTGTACAAATAAGCTGCTTTTTAGGCCCACAGGAAGAAAAACACGTCAATTGAAATGGTTAGTCACCTTTCCTTAGTCACATTCGAGAGAAACAAGATGGTATCGAAGCCATTGTGCAGAGTTACACAATTTGCAGGGGCATGTGGTGAGAGTAGCATAAATCTTTTCAGTTGGCATTATTCTGTTGCATGGTTGCTGTTTTGTGTTTTGTAGCAGATGACTCACACGATGGACCCCTTTCTGGCATAGTTACTGGATTTACAGCAGCAGGATTTTTGATGTAAGTTAATTATCATTTCAATACCAGGAAATAAGCTCAAGTTTAGGAGAGAAAAAAAAAAATAAAGTGCTGCTCTGTTTCTGTGCAGTCTGATGCTATTATTTGTCAAACTGATTATCGAATATGTGGTGTTAATCGAGTTAGTCTTAATAAGATGCATACATGAATGTACCCAAAAACCAGAGGAGCTGAGCTGTCCTTGTACATAAATTAGAAAATTTGATGAGCTACTATGATATAAGTGTGGTACAGGAAGCGTGATTAGAAAGTAGTGGTGAGATCAATGACTGTATAGTATAAAAATTAGTGCAGAATTTGATGCTCTCTGTTGTTTTGTGATGATTTTATTAGTTCAGCAATGTATTTATAATGTTGTAGCTGTGTATTAAATTAAAGAGCCACAAATAGTGGTGATCATGGTTTGCAGCACACTTTCTAAACCTGTAAAATACAAAGTTAATAAAAAACCAACATATACTAAGCCCAAGAACTAAAAGTTTAATGTTCATCAAGCTTGTGCTGAAAGACAGTGAGTAGATATGATTTTGAAGCTGCTTGCGTGTATTAAATGACCTTCTGTGCAAAGAAAGTAGTGATAATGTACTTTGTAAGCTGCTTTTTAAAGCTGTTCTGATGTCTGTGGTGTTTTACTAGGGGCTGCTAGAAACGTAGGAAAAGACTTTTTTCTAAGACAAATGGAAGAAGGATGTCTTCATAAGTGTCAAACTACTTTAGGCCAGTGGGAAATTGTTTTGGGAGTCCTATTTGCTTTTCTGCTGGTTATTAGGTACATGTTCATCAGCCTGAAAAACAGGAAATGGGTTGAGGGAGCAGGTAGGGATCTACCAGAGGTGCCAACAGGTGCTCATGTGTCCTGGGCATGGGGATGTCCAGGATACCTGGAGACCCCAAAACACTGAAGGAATGTCGGAGCAGTTGGGCCCCTCTGGCACATTCAGGGTCACCTCTGCTTGGTTTTGCCCCTCCAAGCTGTGCTGTCGGTCTAGGCTTGCAGAGTCATATTGCGAGGCTTATTCTGCTTTGTAAGGTTTTTCTTTGTGAGATTTTTTTATTTTGCTTTTGCTTGTTTTTCCTCTAAGGGCTAAGATGGGAGAAGCTGTAGAGCCGACGTAGGGTGTAGTAATCGAAGGCCTCAATTGTGTTGCTCTCTGAAGTCGGCAGATCATGGGGAAATGAGAGGGGCTTTTGCTCAGCCTGGCTCCCTCCAGCTGGGGGTCAGACCCAGTTTGCAGCGAGGGCTCCGTGGGCAGGATGGATTTGGGGAGGAGAGGTGGCTCTGTAGCTCAGGCATCGTCACAACAAGGCCGTTTGGAGCTGCTCCCCCATCCAAGCATAACATTGGTATCGAGCCCAGAGAAATAAAAGGATTCCCTGTGCTTTTGTTGCCCTGTACGCCAGAGCTGGATATGAAGTGAATCACAAAATCGTTTTGGTTGGCAGGGACCATAAAGATCATGGGCAGGGACACCTTCCACTAGACCAGGTTGCCCCAAGCCCCATCCAACCTGGCCTTGGACACTTCCAGGGATGGGGCAGCCACCCTGGGCAGTCCAGGGCCTCACCACCCTCACAGCAGAGTTTCTTTTCTGTAGCATTTATTAATACAAGGCAGACTGTAGGTTCTGGCAGTCTAGACAGAACCATAATGTTTCTTCTGGCTTTTCTCATTAATTTTGACAGATTTGAGGGGTTTGCATTTCTGCACAAAGAGGTTTCAATTAACCCTTCTAACTTGCTTGTATCATAGGATCATTTAAATTCGCTCAGCAGTGTTTGCCAAGTACCTTAGTCTGTGCTGTATAGATGTGCAAAGAAAGGCATTGGCCTTGCTGGAGTCTCTTGGGATTTGTTTTGGGGTAACTGAAACCAGAATGCGAATCCAGCCATCAGTTAGCATTGTTACAAATATTCCCTCTTCATTTCTTTTTACTGTTTTATTTGAACCTGAATTATTGTAATCATAACCTGTAACGTTCTCCCTGAAGCATACTGCAAATATTTACAGCGTTTTGCATATTATTTCATGTCAGGGACTTGCCACGGCCTGGTTGGAGGGCATCTGTGACTTACTAGGCTTCAAGGAGTAAGAAGGCTGCTGGGTGTTGTTTGGTGATGCCTGTGTAGGAAATACATTTGGGACAATGCACAATTAGTAGTTATCAGAAGATGTGTTAAATACACCAGCAACCCATAACTCCTCATTTTGAACAGTATCTTCTTTCGAGACAAAATATGCCATGTCAGCAACTGGCACACAGCAGGGAGTGTGTCATTGATTCATAAACCATAAAGGAAAGGTAAATAACAGCTTCTGCTTTTCTGTACTATAGTTTGGTCATAGAAAAGACTGCAAGAGTGACTTCAGTTGGCACATGCTTTTTGGGGGCTGAGAGTTCCTGCAAGAGGTTTGCTTCCTCCCTTTGTTGTCAGTGACCGTATAGCTTTCCGATAATGTCACATTCTGACTGAAAGTAAGGAGTGATGACTGCTTAGGCTGGCAGCCAGATCTGCCTTGAACTGCACTGTACCAATCATATCACCTCATATCTCTGTCTCTTATTTTTCCCCCCTGGAAGACTGATACATTAACATTTTACTACTGTAAAGATGCCTTTAATCATGTTGGAGAAAGTCTGCTGGAAGTTTGTAGAAGGCAGCTATTGATAAGTGCAGAAGTTGCTGTTATTAATTCCTCACAAATGCTGATATTTCAAGCAATATGTTTCTAGATAGGTGGGGATATTTTCAGCTACAGAATGTTTTTAAACAGAACAGCTGCATCTCTACTTCCTATGCAATTACTTGTAAGAGAAACAAATCCCTGTAAAGCACACCGTGGTGTTTTGGGGGCATAGTGCTGTCCCTGTTGCCCTATCACCAGCTGTTCATTATGAAATTATCTTGGTAATTATGTTGTTGTCACCATTAACATGATGAGCTAGCGGAGGCATTTGAGTTGTTGCCATTTTTTAAATTATTCAGAAGTCTTTGCCTGCCTTATTTTCCTTCTTTCCACTGCTTGATGACTTTCTCAGAAAGCTTTCAGATTTACCACACTTGTACCTATAAAATACTTTTTTTTTAGAAAAGTTTTCTCTGCCATTCTTCTGTGCTATACTTAGGAAATAAAATAACGTGTGTCACACCCTGGATCAAACCAGGCTGAGATTTAGGAATCTTAGGTGGTGGGGAGGAAATGATACCAAAAAACTCCAGGGAAACAAAACCCCTCAGCATTGTTTCTTACACCTCTCCATGATGCCCAGGTTTTTTGCTGTAATTTTCTTACTAAGAGTTAATGAGCGACTTTCTTTGGTTTTTTGTATTAAATTTTGCCTACTCTGTTTCTGTTTTCCTGTCCTTTAGTGTCATATAATCATTTAACTGTAAGCCATTCAAATTTTGTCCTCAAAATACTTTTTCTTTTTTCTCAATTGTCTATAAAATTATTGAAATGCTTCAATTGTGAGCATACAGTGAATGATCATTCTCTAATCTGTTCCACATGGATAGTGGGCCAGCTTGTGCATCCAGTACACAGCACTTTTTAATTCAGTTAAAACCAGAAAGACTGAGACTGTTGCAACCTACAAGATCTTTAGAAAAAATGCACTTTTTAAAAAAAATCTCATGCCACCTCGTAGACACCCTATTGAAGACACAAATCAAAGGAAGGAAAACAAGGGGAAAACGCAAAGAAATTGAGCTTAGGTTTAATCTTCAAAAGAGAGAATTATATCTTTTAGTTGTGTATTTAGGGGTTCTTGAACTCTGTGAAGAGTTTCTGAATCTTTTATGGTTACACTTGAACATTCATTCTGATTTGTTTTGTTTTTCCTGTGTTCCTCAGAAGGGAACTCAGCTCTTCTAAAATTCCTCCCATACATTTTAAATATCCAGAGACTTGTAGTAATGTAGTAATCATGTAGTAATGACCAGTGGTGGTGAACTTCCAGAGGATCAAAGATCTGGCACGATCAGGATAATAACTGGAAAACCCAAGTGCTATAATACAAGGGATAGCTGAGTCACTTCAGTCGGGACATCAGACAGGGACCCGAACAAGGAAAGGTTCTTTGGTTTCTCCTATTCTTGAAATACCATGGGAACCATTCTCTTGTGGTACATCTGCTTCCTGCCACACTGAAATTAAAATATGCAGAAGTGCCAGTGTATTTCTTTCTCCTTTTTTTTTTTTTTTTTTTTTTCCCTTTAAGGTTTACTAAGATTATCAGAACTCAAAGTTTTTACTTGATTGAAGGGAGGCTTTGGTTTGGTCAGTCTCTGTGTGGAGCAGATCAAGTGGCCCTCCTGACAGCTGTGTTTGTGTTACAATTGTCAGCTGCTGGTGATATTTCTGACTCAGTAATCAGAGCTTGCTTAGGACTATCCACAATAAAACCAAGTCAGTGAGAGACTGGCTGTGGTGCAAAGTTGGGTGTTGAGGGAGAGAGATGTAATACAGGAATATGTCAGGACCTGGGCTGTTAAAAGTTCTCATTATTGATTGTAGCAGCCGGAGAGCGCAACTTCATAGTTTGGTGTAGGTTCTGCATCTAGGGAAGATGTAGTGGATATTTAGGAACCAATAAAAGTCAAATCTCTGAATTTATGCTCAAATAAAACACTCCATATTCTTTATTAAGGAAGATGCCTGTACGAATCCCACATAAGCACACTGTTCCAGCTATTCCAGCTATTGCTGTGTAAATCTGGGGTTTTTCACTTGATTTCTCTTCAGTGCACAAGGTCACGTGTGTATTTACAGATTTGGTGAAATGATAAGTTTCAAAAGGTGAAGGTCTTTTTAAAGACCTTATAATTAGTCTTTAATGCTTGATTTTCTAAATTTGCTGTGTCAAATCCAAAGTCCAACAGCTGAGCAAGAAAATTCAAAAGGTAAGTGAGAGAAACAAAAATTGTTGGCTGACATGAAAAATTCTATAAACTGAGTTTCAGCCACCTTTCACATTCCTAGGCCAAAAAAAATGTGTTATTCAGCTATTTAGAATACTTTTGGAGATGAAAGTTTGTAGTTATATGTAAATTTGAATATTCATAGTTTGGTAACGGACTAATATAGGGGTTTTTATTCAGCTTCAAGAAAGGCTTTATTTCAAAACCTCATCACCAGAAACAGCAATTTTTTCAAGAAGAGATAACGTAGGCATGTTGAATCTAGTTGGGCAGAAAAACTAGGTTTTGGAGGCATGCAGGACTTTCTTTTTTGTCCACGTGTAGGAGTTGGTCCAATGCACAGTGCATCAGCCTACTGTTATCGTGTAGGACTTTCTTAATAATTGTAGTAAAGGTTGCACAGCCATGGTGGACCAAAAAGATAACTGGGGAAAGATATGCCTGAAGATACAGCTGCCTAAATGAAAATTCTGATGTGAGGGAGGAAAGCGGATAAAGGAGGGCTGGTGTGCCCAGTGAGTTGAAGTTCTTGACCCTGCCACCATAGCCTCGACTGTCAGCTGCCTCTGCTGAGGGCAGCCACATGAAAAGGTCCATCTGTGGCCACAGAAAAAAGTCTTTCTGGCCTCAAGTGGCCTGTGGCCGCAGGGAAGGGGCCCTCCCTGACACCAGATGTGAAGCTGCTGCATGAGCCTGCAGTCTGCAAAAGAGTAATATGGTGAGGAAGGCATTTCCCTGAAATTTGTTAGATGATGCAGAAATACATGGAATTTCTAGCCCCGACAGTTCCTTGCTAGCAGCCTGTTGATGCTATGGGGGGAAAAACCTTTAGGCATTTCTATAAAATGGCCTTGTGCTTCTGAACCTGAAACTGGAAAGTAACACGTTGGCCTTGTGTGTTTTATTGGCTACAGTCTATTTAGATTCTTGTAGGGATTCTTCTCAGAAAGGTGCCACATATAAAACCCTCGTAACTGCAAAACATCAGTCAGCATTCAGTCCTGTATCTTTAATTCCCTTCCACTCACAGAAAAAAATCTGTGCTTTCTTTAGTGTCTCTAGCAATGCTTTTTCTACCATGGGTCTGGGTAAAGAGCTTTTCTTTTGCTGTTTGGGCAGCCTTCAAGTGATGAGATGGATTTATCGTACTGTCCTGATGACTGCATGTGTCTTAAATGTCACACCTGTAAGTTTAATTAGGTGATTTATTTAATTTAGAGGTGTGACATTCCCATTCTTGAACTTCTAATGCTTGCATTTTCTGACTTTATGCTTTTTTTTTTTTTTTTCTGGCATGGACTGAAATGTTCTTACCGATTCAATCCATTTCTTATTACATGGCAGTAGACCTCATTTAATTAAATGCAAAGTTATAAACCAAATGGTTCCCAAATGTATACTGCTTTGAGTATTTAAGAAAAAAAAATCCAAAAAGAAAAAAAAACCTCACTAGCAAGTGTTTGCCAAGTGTTTGTGTTGGTTTAGCAGGTATTTGGAATTGAGTTTGTAACCAGAGGTAGTACTAGATACAGAAGAAGTAATGTCTTCATGAGAAAGTCACCCCTTTTATCTGGGGAAATGCCATAGGGCCATGTGTGTGTGCATATCCAGCATCCCTGGAAAGGGTGGGTGGGTGGAGGAGCTTTTCATGGTCCTTAGTGCCAGCCCAGCTCTGCCTGAGTGCCACTGGATTGCAGTTTCTGGGCAGACCTGGGAGAGGTCCTGGTGTGCTAGTTAGGCCTGCTGAAATGGAGTTCAAAATAACTCATTCCTACAATCAATCTATTTTTTAAACTGTATGAATATTGACTGAGCTATAAATGTCACTCGTTAAGCAGTACTGACAAAATAACCTGTATTTCATTATGGTTCTGGTGGTGAAGGAGGGGAAAAAATAACTGCTTGTAGCATTTCTTATCAGCTTTATTATCCCTTGTACCAATTTGATGTTTATCTCTCATTTGCTGTGAAGTTGGATCATATTGGGTTTCCATGTTTATGATTCTGTATGTTTTGATGTGTGTTTCAAAGCCAGCGTGCTGTTACTTTGTTAAATTAGCCAAGGTTTGAGCAGTGCTTTCCCTAACCCAGTTTTAATTCCCTCTGTTGCATGTGAGACCGTGTCTCTTTTGAGGGAGCAGAAAATGATGCAGTGCTTAAATTACCGTAAAATACTGATTTCAGGAAGAATGAGAATTTTCGCATTGCTTGCTTCACCTTTCGGAAAACTTTTTTTTTTAATCTTCTGTCTTGGAAATGTCAATGTCGTGTCCTGGCTGGTGGCCTTCTGCTGGGACAAGGTTGTTTCTTTTCAGTGTCTTTCATCTGGACTTCGGCAAGAAAAGTTAGATGTAACCACAGTAGGTAACGCATTTCCAGACAATGCCTTATTGTCTGCACAGGCTGGACGCAGAGACCTTGCACACTACTTAGAATCAAGATTAAATTACCAACCTTTTGGGCATTTTTATGTAAAATGCTCTTTATTATGGTTTTCTCATAGCTAAAGCATGAGTCACTTGCAAGCCATAATAGATTTTGGCTATGCTGCATGATGAAGTGTTCTGGATGCAGTGAAACATTTAATCAAGACTCCAGGCAGTGCAACTCCCAGTGGTCACCTTAACAGATAGAAAAAAAAAAAGGGAGAGAAAACCAAACAATTATGACACCTTTTCTTTAGCACTAGGATCGATATTTGTTAGAGACAACAGAAGGAAGTAGCTTCTTTTTGAATTTTAATTTTAAAAGATGATGAGAGCAGATTCACACCTGATTTAGACTAGGTGTAAAGAAGACATTTTCCGTGATGAGGGTGGTGAAACACTGGCACAGGTTCCCCAGACAGGTGGTGGATGTCCCTTCCCTGGGAACATTCAGTGCCAGGTTGGATGGGGCTCTGAGCAGCCTGGTGTAGGTGAAAATGTCCCTGCTCGTTGCAGAGAGGCTGGACTAGGTGGTCCTTAAAGGTCCTTTCCAGCCCAGTCTAGTCTATAATTCTATGATTTTTCTGCTAGTGTCAGTTAAATCGCTGAGTTTTTGATCACTCTGATCTCCCAGCATTTTATAGCGATGCTTTGTAAAAGGGTCTTGGTTGCAAAACATCAAATCACCTCACTGAACTTTACATAATATAGTATTAACTCCAGGAAAGTTACACTGTGTTAAAATACTAGAGTTAGAGCCCACAAATTAAAATTACCTGGGAAATTCCAGCACTACATATTAATCATAATAAGATTTATAAGGCTCCATGCATGTTTGTTTAACGGACAAAGCAAAACATGTTTCCAAAATGCATTGAGCCCTAAGTTTCAAAACAATTTCAAGGCTGGTAATCAGTAGTAATCCCTGATTCTGTGAGGAAAAAGGAAGTATTTCTATAATCCCTATTCTAAATTACTGTTGTCTTGTATAGGGTTGATGTTTTATTTGCTTTGGGGTAACTGGAGTGGGCAGTGGTGGGGCCTAGAACAGCTTTCACATCCTGTCTTTCATTAAGCCTGACCTCAGACATCAATATTAAGTCTTTTAAACCTGGCTTTCTTTAGTTTTTTTTTTTCCCCAAATGGTGCCTTTTTAGCACTTTCCCCCCACATTTTCTCCCCAGCTGCAATCTTCCCCCTGTTAATAGTGGGACTCTTAACAACATTACATTTCTATTTAACAAGTTTGCTGGCCTGCAGCACAATAGACTAATGTGATTTTTATTGTGCTAGCGTGCGCTGGGATTGTTTTCCTCCTGGAAAATGGGATATTCAGATGCCTCATTCAGCCTCAGCTATTGCCTTGTCCCAAGATATTTTCTTTACAAATGGGCTTTCCATCTTGTTGCGAAAATTGTAAATGTGCATGATCTGTAGTTCAGGTTTTTCACCTTCCTGAGCTCTGCTATTACTGGGTATTGAAGTAATTTTAAAGAGTAAGTGTTTATTTTTTACCCTCAAACTTACTGTTTCCCAGTGATTTAGAGCAAGGTGGGAAGCTGGTTCAAGATGGGCTATGGGATTTTATCTTATTAGAAATTTTACTGTAGATATTTTCTAGGAATATATGTGTGTGTGTGTATATATATATATGTGTATATATATATATAAAATTTTATTTATTTATTTTAAAGAGCATTTTTCTTCTTTTCTTTCTGAAAATGCATTTTCAGAAATTCATTGTGGTCTGATGCTTAATCTCCCCATTCCCTTGCCTCTCCAGTTTGGAGGAAGCACACTGGTCCTCAAGCACTGAGTGTGACCACAACTTCACTGATGTGAGTGGCCAATAAAAAAAAAGGAATCTACACATGCCTGTGTGTTTTCCAGGATTAGGGAAGGATTGTTTGCTGGATGAAGAAAGAGGCTGAGGTGATGGAGGCAGGACTAATGTTGGCCAGGCTCTTCAGTCAGTTACATGGATGGGGTGAATTAATAGTTGTATTCTTTCCTTGTATCATCATGAATGATATTATTTAGAATATTTACCAAGGGAGGGGGAAATAAAATCCTTTCACTTTTATTCCATTCAAATTGATAATGTGCTGCCGTGGTCTCCAGCAAAGAAGAAAAAGCTCCTTAATTTTTTTTTTAAGATGAAGGATCATCTAATGACTTAAGCATAAACAAAAGTCTTCAGGGTGATTTGTGCCAATGCTGCTCGTAGATTATTAGATGGTATCTCCTGAGAGAGGCAGTGAACATCACGGCAGCAAGCAAAGGGAAGAAGAATGACTCAACACCATATCAATTGAAAGAAAAGCTGTTGCCTTTCCACTCTGTTTCATCTTTAATCAAATAGTTGTAGTGTTTGAAGAGGTATCGAAGGCGGGAGGCATCTGGGAGTTCCTCCCTTCTCAGATCGTGTTCTATCTATAGATCTCCGATCGAGTGCGTGCCATGGATAGCGTGGCTCCAGGCAAGAATTACTGTTTTGGGACTCCCAGGGAAACTTGCTGCTGCCACGTGAGCTCATTCATGTTTCTTGTGTCATCTTTTTTCCTCCTCTCGTTGTCATTTGATAGGTAGAAGAACTTCAGAAGACTGTTCTGTCTGTAAACCCTCCTCACTTTGAAACAGAAGAAAACTAAATGTTAATAACTGTAATAAAACAGAAGACTAGGGTCTGGCCAAGTGAGCCCGTTGGTTTATGGAAGGTGCTATGATTGGTTAGAATTTGGCACGTTGCCTTGCAGGGCGATGTTTTATTTTACATACCTTTGTAGCTCATAAACCCAGTCACTAAAATAATTTCTTTTTCCAGAATAAAACTCTCATTTTAAGCTTTTTATGTCGAGCGTGGAACTTGTCTAGCCTGTTCAGTAATAGTTACCTGGGGTACTAATATTTTTGAAGTGGAATTGGTGTTTTTGCTCTAAGAAATGAAACTTCATCTTTTAGCAACTGTTTCCTAATCCAACAAATTATTTTGAATAAGCTTAAGAATAGTTTATGTCCTAAGTGCTTAAATAGATCTGTGTGCTTTAAAACTTGAGGTCTTGGTATGATTCCTATATCTGTTAACAGCTGAGGTTTGTCTAAATGGAGAAAGAACTATTTTTCTTACATCTACATTCAAAGTAAATTGAGGCAGAACTGTTTGAGGTGAGTGCTGCCCTGCCTCGATCTGTTCTGAATTTGTTTAGGGAGAAAAAAAAAAAAACCACAAGAGGCTAATTTGAGCAGCAAATAAGAATCCTAACAAGATCAAGGCAATTAATACTTCCTCTGCTTTGAAAATGTCTGTGACAACAGGCTGCAGCAATCGAATAGTCACAGATGAGGATGGGCTGGCCATCTGTAACTGTGGCAGGGGCAGGGCATCATTGTGAGAATGTTATTAAGCCTGTGGAGGAGAAATGTGATTCATGCACAGGGAAATTTGTGGTATTGTTTGGCTTTCTGTATTGCCGATCTCTGTGGTTTTTTGTGTGCCTGTGTTTTTGCATCTTAGCTTGAGTCAAACATAAAACAAGCACACAAAAAAACCTAATAAAAAAAAACCCCACCCAAAGATGGTTTGCATAGAAATTGCTCTGTAAAATTACTGTGTTTATTTTACAAGGGTTAGTAAATAAGCAACATGTATTTGTCTGAAGAGTAAGCTCTGAGGGAAAGCTTTGACTTTCAGTCTTTTTTCCTAGATGTATTAAATGTGTGAAGGAAAAGCACTGTGCTAGAATTTGTACAAAAGTAGAGTAATTTTGTGGAGATTTACGTGCATGTGGATTGAACAAAGCTTCCTGATTTTTTTCATTTTCCCCTGAACAACAAAAGTAAGACATTATTATGAATCTATTAATCAGTTTTCCATCACAGTCTTAACAGATTTAGAAGAGTCTGTAACTATTTGTGTTCTCATGGCTTCTGCAGAAATTCAAGGCTGTTCAGAGGAGCAAAGCCCCCATCAGTGCCTGGACCACTGGAGAGTTCAATTAGAGAATTAAAAAGGTGCTTCACTACCTTTGCTGCTTCTGTATTTTATTGTATGTGAGTCCTCTGAGTGACAGTCAGAATTTTGGGTCCTATATTAAAGTAGCCGTTGATACAAATAGGAATCAAGGAGTTGTCAGATGGAAAGTTGCAGGAGTTTTTGTTGCATAGTGCAGTACTTTGAGTGCTCTCAGATGGTTGGTTTGTATCTGTCTGACATCCTAGATTTGCACTGAATGACGAGTTTGAGGTCAGGGAAGAATATTTCCAATTTTGGATAAATTCGGAGAAGGGGGTGGTGATTATCCCTTTCCATATAGCCTGGGCATGTTGCTTCCTACAGTTCTACATGCATGAGCATGTAATGGTTCCTTGCTTCAGCTCCCTTGTTTTCCGTCCTGTGGTGTATTTGAGGTTTCGAGGCCTTCGGTTTCCTAGATCTTTATTCCTGTACTTGCTGCTCTCACTGGTGGGTGGTTTGCCATCAGTGTGAGCTGAGAGCGCAGCACACGATCCCTTTTGAACATGACTCCTGTGGTGCAAACAGCTGGTGATACCCCCATGTCCACCTTGTCTTGCCTTCGTTAAGTCTGAGGCAGAATTATGCTTAATTTTTAATTGGTAGCATATGATGTTAATCAAACCATGTATTTCCTGAAGTGACACACATCGACATCTTTATGCAAATATGAAGTGCGATTGGAAAGATAGATGCAGTTGGCTTAGTTCAGATCTTTGATTAAAGCTTTGTGGATTTTTTTTGCTTTTTCTTCTTTCTTTTTCGCAGTAGAGATGTGATAAGATACGCTGCAATCTTACAGTGCCCTGTGGCAGTGGAAGATTTTGTGGTTGTGGTTCTCCTGTGGGCTTCTGCTTCGTGTTGGAACTTTTGGAATAATTCCAAAGTGAAATTAATTTCTGAGCTCCTGGACTTTCAGTTTACATCCAATCTCATTCAGGATCTATGCTCTCTTAAATGAAATGTAACAGACTCTTGTTTTGAGGAAAATGTGACTTTTTTTCTCAAATCTTTCTCAAAGATGTCTTAGACCAAGCTGGATGGGCCCTGAGCAAACTGGTCTGATGAGTGGCATCCCTGCCCATGGTGGGGGGGTTGGAACTACATAATCTTTTAGGTCCCTTCCAGCCCACACTATTCTCTGATCCTATGATTACTTCAGTGAAATTTCTGCAAATAGGTCCATCCAAGGATCTTATTCCCTAGTTCTGTGTGTAAGCTGAAGTAAAAAGATGGCTTTAGACACAGATGTTAATTAGACATAGCCAATGGTGAATAATGAAGCAATACACATTATCTAAGCCCTGTGGATAAGTAATAAATCATGGTACAAATACTCTTAAAAAAATGTTGTGTTCTTTTCTAAAAAATTCTCATCCTTCTTTGAGAATTTCTTATTTTTACACCATCTAAAGCATGTCTTCAGTATAAAATACAGTTTCTTTGTTTACTTGTGAACTGATTTTTCAGATCAAAATCACCTCTTTTATTCTTCCCTTTTTTTTCAGTCCTCTGGAATCTGACTTTATAATTAATTTATTTGGCCCCCAATACTTAGCCATCTGTATTCTTGAATCCTCACTATTTTACATTATTGAAGCTGTAGGCGATGCACAGCTCCTATCCCAAACCCCCCAGAAGTTGTCACATATTTTTCATACGATTTGTACAAAGGGCAATCTCTCATCATGAAAATGGGTTCTGGTGGTGAAATGTCACCCGCAGCTGAAACATTAGCTGTGAATGACATGTATGGTAGGAATAAATGAACTGCAGAGCTGTGCAGCTGCTTTACCTTGGAACCCTGTCTGGGGAAATGCTGCACTTTGGGGAGGAAAGCAGGAAAAGCGTGCTGTGCCAGCTCATGGGCAGGGAGGGCTGGCAAAATCCTTCATCTGTCATTTCTACCACTTTCCTCCCATTTCTGTGATTAATTGTCACCCAGATGCAGCATTCTCCTTGAAAACCAACCTAGGCTGGTTTGTTCTCTGAAAGTTTGTGCCTGGTGAGGTGGTTGTCAATCACTGCTCGTGGTGCTCCGCTCAGCACTCCTCGTGCTTCTGTTATATCCCTGTTGTCAGGGATATAAATTCAATGACAAAACCTTCTGGGTTAATCTGTCTCAGGCTGTTAATTGTTTTGTGTACCACTTGTGAATGACCAAAGGGATTAAATAGGGGATAAATAAATAATGGCCTTCTGTAAAAGACCACTGTTTCGTCTCCACTCCCAGCACACATAGCTATTATATTAATATTACACTAATATTAATATTGATGTAACATTTCCTCTGGTTTTTGGATCATCCTGGTGATTGAGTCAGAAGAGCTTGGCAATTGGTGGTCCCTATGAAAACAGAACAGAGAAGAAAATGTTATGACGGGGGACTAGAAACAGTAGAAATCGTAGACTTTGGCTTGCCAGCAATGTCTGTGTTGGGTATATCCAGAGCAGCCCAATCCATATATTTTCAACTAAGTGTAGGAAGAATCCTTCTGGATAAGGGCATAGCAGATACCGTAGTGTAAATAATATTTTGTCTGTCAAATTAGATACCTTCTTTAAGTCATCCACACCTTTGCCTTTTACCTTTCTCTCTTCCTTGGTAAGACTTCTTTCAGCTATTCCTTTTCTCCTTAGTGGCTCTTCAGAGTTTGGTGACTGTTCAATATTTTGGGTCCGAAACCTTACATTTTTTTTCATGATAAATATAAAACAGCTGTGTCTTCTTTTTCTATTTTGGAATATCACGTCCCAGACCCAGCAACAAGAGAAAACGTAGCTCTGCATCTTTTTGAATTAGCATCAGCAGGGCAGCAATCTTGCTTATGAAAAACTGGGGATAAAGATCACGAAACAACCTTTCAGGAACTATCATTCCTACTTGGAAAAGCATACAAATATGGCATGTGAAAAGAACATTTGTTGAGTTTTGGATAGGCAAGGAGAGCAGATGCTGGTGGGTGCTCCTAAAGTAACGTTTATGTTTGCAATTAGAGGGGAGTTTTGGGAGAGAGAGAAAAGCAGCTTATTTGTTATAAAATGTACGAAGTGCAAGGGTGTTTTTTCCCCTCTCGGAACGGAGAGTTGCCAATATATAAACATTTCAGAGAGAATTTTACACCACCTCATCTTCATGTCAGGCAGCATTTAATGGTTGAACGATCTCCTGCCCCGGCACTTGGCAGTTATTCTCCAGGGGCTGACTTTGAGGATTACAATGACAGTCTATCCGTGGATCTTTTCCAATATAAACTAGACTAGGACCATTTAAAATCAGTTGCTATCAACAAGTCAAATTAACTTTATTTGTGTTAGAGGTTTTCCTAGGAGTATTTTTTAACAACGTGGAATTTTAATATCCGGACGGGCTTTTCCTATTGTTGGTGTGATTTGGGAATGTGCTAATTCATGTGATTAAGAGCAATTTACCTGATTTCTTTCAGAATTATCTGATTAGTAACATTCAGGTCCTATCAGCATCCAGCACTCACTCAACTTTTTTTCCCATTCCTGCTTTTTACAGGTAGAAATAACACTTCAGGATATCAATGACAACCCACCAGTATTCCCCACAGACATGCTCGATCTGACGGTAGAGGAGAATATAGGAGATGGATCCAAAATACTGCAGCTGACAGCCATGGATGCTGATGAGGTAGGAGCATGGTTTCAGTTTTGAATGTTGGTACTAAAAGTGCCATTCTGGACGTGTTTTTGCCTGTTCCCTTCATCCCTTCGTGTGAGCTTGGCCTTAGGAATCATGGCAGTCATTCACCAAATTCTGTCCAGTATCATGGAGGTCTAAACTAACTTTGAAACCATGATGTTGTAGTTGAGCCCAGGTCCAAGGTGTGCAATAAAATTATTCTGAGACAAGCCTTGGAGAACAAGAAAAAATTCTGATAATGCCTGCTTTCCCTTTGACCAAACCAAACAAAGATCAATATTATCCCTTCCAAAAGAATGTTTTATTTTACCAAGAAGAGGGGAAAAGAAATAATGCTCAAATGCGTGCTCTGTACATGAACCTGTTTGCAAAATAGCTTTGCCCACTTAGATTCATTACTATGAGAATGATGCAACTAAGGTGCTGTGAAGAACTTGAAATGTTGATGCATTCATTTATTTTAGAAACTTAAGTTAAAAAAATGTTAATCATGTTATTTTTGTTTAGTTGAACTATTTCTTTCCATGAGAGAAAGGCCTATAAAGTCAATAGAATCATGCAAAAAGTTTGTGTTATCATTAAAATATAAAGTTACACTTGAAAACAACAAGCAGTTCTTGCTTTCAAATAATAGGGCAATTCAACCTCCTCAAGAGAATTTTATTCCTGGCCTTTTTTGTGTTAGCTTGGTTAGTCTTCCTGTGATTGTTAATTGGTGTACTTAATCTTACTACTACAGAGGGAACCACGGGAACACCCCCGGAAATGGTGCGAATGTGATTGTAAATATTTTGGTTTTCTCTTTATTTTCCAGCAGTAGCCTGATTATACAGACAAAACCCAGGATTTTGGAAAGGTGCACCTCTGTAGCAAAAATTCTACCTGTTTGTCTTTATTTTAGGAAGCAGTAAATACTGAACTACCATTCTCTGGTGTGGTATGGCAAATATATCAAAGATTATAGCAGTATCTTATGCTCCGGCCTCTTTCTAACCATTCCTGACCTGCATCTAATCTGTTACCCATTCTGAAGCACTCCGTCCAGTGGAAAGTGATTTGTTACCTTAGAGAGAAATCAGTCAGTCTTTTTATCAAAAGCAATGATTTCAATTTCCCTACCAGAACATTTGTAACTCAAACTCTTTACAAAGAGCCTGAATTTTCCTAGCAATGTGCAATTTAGGGTCAAGATACCTTTTTATTTCCCGCCCCCCTTTTTGAAGTTGAGGGCGCAGTATAAACCAGTATCACACGTGGCTGTGGTTTTAGCTGCACTCTGTTAGGAGTCTGGCTGGTCAAACATGGGGTGAAGAATGTGGTCACCTCTGAAAACTCTCATGAGATGTGATGGCTAAGCCACACAATTGGAGGAAAGCGTGTGACAGCCCCTAGGCACACCTGAGCACACAGCTGGAGCACTGCACGCAGCTCTTCAGGGCTGGGCACCTGCAGAAGCCTGTTTTCTTTCTAAATTTCCTTTTATCAGTTAGCTCAGTCTGACTCTCTGAAACAACACCCCAGAGAGAAAGTTTGGCACGGGGCACTCTGGTAAGGTCAGGTAACTACTGCTTGTCTGTCCTCTCACAAATAAGAGCAGGTGTTTTATCTCTGTTAATTTGCTTTTTTAGGCGGGAGTATTTGAAACACCCATAGAATTCCTTTCTGCCTGATCTCTTTGATCTGCCGTTCATTGCACAAGTGCCACTGGCATGTCAGCAGCAGGTTTCTGCTGTGAAACCTGAGCTCTGGCCTGGCACCAGAGGAGGGCACAGTAAATATCTGCTTGCATTTCCAGGCACCATCAGCACACAGAGTTTAGGTACTGTATCTGGTGTTAGAGGCTACCAAACCTTCAGTATCCTTAAACCTGTCTTGGAAAAAGAAGTACATGACATTTTTCTATGTAACATTATTTTTTCTTAATTTTCCTTTCAGCCAAAATGCTCCAAGTCCACATGAATGCTTTTTTTTTCCACCCCCAAGAACAAATAAAAATTTTTTGACCCAAAAGCAAATGCTTTTGACTTGCAGCACAACCCAAGAGATCAGAACTGTGATTTTAATGATGTGTGATTTGTCACTTTGGGGCTTTTTATTTACGGGGGTGAATGTATATCCATGCAGAAACTGACCTTTGAGGGCTGCTGCAAGCACGACCTCCATGAGTTTCTCCTGACCATGAGCTGTGGCCCTTGCCATGCGTGGTGGCTGGAAGAGCTGCCACATGGCTGCCTCAGGTCCCCCCTCCTTCCATCCCTCCCTCCCTCCCTCCCTCTCCTGCTCCCTCCATCCCATCTCCAGAGAGCAAGGAAGGCAGAGCTGATCCCACTGCCAGGGATTTAATTTAACCTTCAAACATAAAAAAAGAATAACCATTGATCCTTATTAAGATGTCACACTTCTCGGTGGTGCTGCCTTGAAACTAAAACGGGTAACAGAGTTTTTTTGGTATTGATTGGATGAAATCCTTTTATGAACAGTGGAGCACAAAGTGTCTGGGTAATCTCGTCATTTCACATCTCATAAATAAAAACTGTGTGCGTATGTGTCTTTACTGTGGGACTGAAGCAGGGACTGGGCAGGAAGGCTGTTTATTAAAGGAAACTGTTCTGAAAAATAATCTCCAAGTGCAGTTACTGGAACGATCCTTGTCTTGCTGCAAGTTATGATGTGGTTTTCCTGGCAAATAACGTGATTTGACCACTTCTGTTTTGACTTAGGGAGCCAATGCCCTGGTCACATACACCATTATCAGCGGTGCAGACGATAGCTTCCACATTGACCCCGAGTCAGGGGAGCTGATAGCCACCAAGCGCCTGGACCGGGAGCGCCGCTCCAAGTACTCCCTGCTGGTCCGTGCTGACGACGGCCTGCAGTCCTCGGACATGAGGATAAACATCACTGTCAGCGACGTTAATGACCACATCCCCAAGTTCTCCAGGCCAGTGTACTCCTTTGACATCCCAGAAGATGCCACTCCAGGTAAACAGGAAATGGAAATATGACCACTGACCTCTCAAGTGGTTGTTTTCTTCTTTTTAAGGTGCTTTGGTATGCAAGAGTGTTTCGATGCTTAAAAGGTGGGTTGTAAACTAGAAAATATTTAGATCAAAAAGAGTTTTCAAATACTGTGCTCTATTACATGACTCCAGGTAAAAAATGAATATTACTTCCAAGATTTTATGCAGATTGCTAGTACAAAAGCAGTATCTGCCAGTAGCATCTTAGAAGCTTATTGTAAAGCATGAATAAACCAAGGAGATGCAAATGACATGGTGATAGCTTTTAAGCTTTTATTAGGGCTTTCATAAGCATGGGAGTCTCAGTTTGGGATAACCAAGATCACCCCCGTGCCTCAAACTTTTGCACTCTTCCCCACAGTCCCTGTCCCAAAATTTGGTGGTGTTTTGCATTAAAGGTTTACAGCGCAATCAGCTGTGCCTCAGGAATGTGATCTGGAAGTAATTGAGATGTCTGTATAGCACAGAGTGCTTTGGTTGCTGATCCCCAGCCATGCTCTTTTCTCTCAGAGCCTCGAGTCTTGGTCTGTTTTAGCAGGAATAACCCTAGAAAAGGCAAGCCTAATTCCCTCCACATTAAAATGAGACTTCTCTCATTAATCATTTATAGGGTGTACATTAGTGCTTTATACCAGACTTAGCAGTGATGGATGCTGAAGGAACAATTAGGCTGATTTTCTGTTGAAGTACTGCATCTTCTGTTCTGCTCTCCAGCAGTCCTGGAGTAGCTGGCAGGCTCATCCAGAGGGGAAGGACCATGAGGTTTTCCCTTCGAGGTTCCACTTTCTATCCCGGAGAGTAATCCCCATTCCCCTTGCAGTTACAGAAACATTAGAGCTTGAGCTAATCAAAGGGTTGTGAAAGATGCCAGCATATCCAGCTGGATTAAAGGGGGTTATGGCACTCTTCTTTGTTCCGATGATATAAGCAGTTTTCATTATCACGTTGCTTGAAAATAGTTAACTGTGCTGCACGTAGTTCATCTGGTTCCAGGGAAAGGAAATTTAATGATTTATTTTCTTGGAAATGAGCTGATCTTAATTATAATTAGTGTTCGAAATACTAAAAAGTGACACTTGATTTCCAAACTCTAGTCAGATAGGTCAGTCATGCGAGGGCAGCTATGCAGAAATGAAAACACTGGCACAAATTCACAGGGCGTTGAATTTCAGAAAACAGTGGAGAACGGACCCCTATAAGGTTTCTAGTTTTCTAACCGCAGTTACCCTGCAAAGGCACTGTTTCAAAAAGCAGAGCTGGGATATGTGGTATGTACTCATATTTTGGTTTCTGCATTTGGAAAGAAATATCTAGAAGGTTCCAGAACTTGTGATTGTCTGCGGCAAGGAGAGGGTCCTTTGAATCATAGAAAGACAATACCTAACAGGAGAAAAGGTATTTTTTTCCCCTGTTCATGTCTAATCTGCATAAAGATAAAAACCATTCCTGGCCATTTCCTGTGGTGTTTGAGTAGCCCCTTAAAGCAAGAACATGTTGTCCCTTTCAGCTTTGAAAAAACTTTTGCAATAGTTACTCAGACAGTGTTGAGGCTTGGATTTCTCTTGGAGGACATCTCTCATCTGTGGATCTGCTTGATGCTGAGCTGGCTCTGGGCAGCCCAGGGAGCTGCCTGTTGCAAGTGCCTGATGGTGCTCTGCTGTTGTGCCGTGCAGGTTCCTTGGTGGCAGCCATTCTTGCCACTGATGATGACTCGGGTGTCAACGGGGAGATCACGTACACCGTAAGCGAGGATGATGAAGAGGGAATCTTCTTCCTGAATCCCGTCACCGGGGTCTTCAACCTGACCCGGGCCCTCGACTACGAAGCACAGCAGTACTACATCCTCACCGTCCGTGCTGAGGATGGGGGAGGCCAGTCCACGGCCATCAGGGTGTACTTCAACATCCTGGATGTGAATGACAACCCGCCCGTGTTCGGCATGGCCTCCTACAGCACTTCCTTGATGGAGAACCTGCCCCCGGGATCCGCCATCCTCAACTTCAGCGTCGCCGATGCCGATGATGGTAGGAGCTCCCTCACATTCTGTATTGGTGATCGTAAAGCTGTGTTTCACCTTAGCAACCTATCAGAAGACTTACTAAAGAGGGAAAATTAGGGCTCCCCATAAGTCGCTGCTCTCATATGCTTAAATTCACATTTGAATTAGACCTAAGTCTGCCAACTGTTTTTCTGAAAGTTTATTATAAGTTCTAAAGAGGGTTGTGGTAATATCAAATGTTATTTGCAGTCATCATAAATGTACCGTAAGTCTATCATGAAGACAATTGTCATCTACAAGGTGTCGATAGTGGAGGTTAAAAAAACTTGTAGAAAGAGATCTTGGGAAAATTTCTCATTAAAATAAGCTTTAACCTTGGGATCGTTTATGGCATCTAGAAGGTGTTAATGTGTTGGAGTGTAAAAGGTACAATTTTTATAGCTTGCTTAACCATTTTGCCATACAGTTTGTGCCCAAGCAAGAATAATTATAGAAGATGGCCATAAAATACGTAAACATCATTCCATTGTGTACCGCATTTTCTGAAGCGTCCACAGACATTACCCAGTGTGACTTAATGCAAAACTCCTCACAGTGACTGTACAGGTGAAGGTTATTTTTGTGACATGTTAAGCAACCTCATCTCCTCTCAACTTGACAGGGGCTCAGCGGAGCCCATGGAAGTGTCTCATGCTGAAATGTCCTTCAAGGACAAAGCACCTACGTGCTTCGAGGAATCCCTGTTTGTGCACCTAAATTGACTGACCCTATCAAGATTACTCAGTAGAGCAGTTTTTCCTCAGGAAATGCTGAGTTGTTGAACTCCAGCGTTTTTGTGGGGAGATAAATTTTGCGCTGATGGATGGAACTTTCCATGGTAAAAATTGTGTAACTGGTTTTGAGATCAAACTGAGGAAGGGAGAAGAGATTCCGTAAGATAAGCCAACAAATCAGAAGTCAAAACTTTGTGATACTGGCTGTTCTTGCATGAATCTCTCTTTCACCACACTTGTTAAGGCTTTTATTTTATGTAAACTAAACATGAGTTGGAGGAGGAACTTATGCTTGTATCATGCATACCCAGGGAAGGGATTGTTCCTTCAGACTTGTAGATAAATGGGTTTGTGTCTATCTCCTCCTTTATTTCTTATTTTCCTGTCAAGACTACAACACTTGGTTTCAAATCTTTTTGGAAGTTAATTTCACTTCACCATTATGGGTCTGTTTTCCTTTGCTCTTGCACCTCATACATTAATTTCCATCTGTGCACAGTGGATGGGAACTATATCATAGCACTGACATATCAATTCACATTCATCACACACTCAGTTATCAAGGAGGCAAATGAGTATTTGAGGAGCAATGCAATGAGAAGTCAGATATCTTGCCTTTTATATTTTCTGGCACACTTGCTTTTCTAGCAGGCTGGATTTAAAATTAATAGGGCAGAAACATCATTCCAAGAGCGTGCCAGGTTGAGTTCTCCCATAAGACTGTAACTTAAGCAAATGTTATGATCTATTGTTGTTTCTGTTTCAAGCTCAAACTTGTTATCTTGTGTTGTCTTATATTTATCTAGAGCACAGAAATAGCTAGTGCTGGTATTATACTCTTCTCCATGTGCTCACAGATAATGCACTCAATACAAATATAATTTTGTTGATTATTTATGTTACATGATCCCATAGTTTGAAGGAGCTCTGAAAAGACATTGTTTTATAATGAGGTATGGCTGTTGTTTTAGGAGAAACACTGATAAAGGACAGAAATATGGTGATAGTGAAACTGCTTCAATTTTCATTTTCTTGTTCAGCACACCCCTTGGGAAACAGCAGCTGTTTATCTCAGCTTGGACTGTTTCATGTACAGATCCATAGTAAATATCAGCTACAGCTCTTGGATATTTAATAATGTAGTAATAGAATAATATATACTAAAGAACTCAGTTACCTTAAAGACATTCATTTTGAGATTCAGATTTTATTTTTTTCAAAGAATTAACAGGAAAAATCTCAGAGGAAAGCACACACACATTTGTCAGTTTGTTAAAAAGTATGGTAAGGTATTCCTCCAGGCAAAGCTGGTGTAATTTCTCAGCTAAACTCTACAGATATTTATAGAATGGCAGAGGGGAAGTAGTTTTGTTGGGTCTTTTTTTAGTCTCATTAGTAAATAAATAAAAATAGAAACAAAACCCTTTAGAGTGTTATCATGAAATTGGTGACTCCATGTCTGTCCTTTCAGTGTTTTATCAGATTAAGCATCAGATTAAATAAACCTAAAGTTCAACAAAGAGGATGTCCCTGCAGTCTCCCTAAGAAAAGCCCAGTTCCAAACCTTGGAAGGGGGGATGGACGAGATGCACAATGCCAGCTTGGCATGCTGTGTTAAAAAAAAGAATAGTGCATTAAGTGGCCTTCCTGGCTCCACTGATATTTAGGCAACTCTTCTGTTTCACAGTTTAATTTATATTAGCATTACCAGCATGGAAACCCATGAGAATACAGGACAAAGAATGAAAGGTTCATGGAGATGAGATAAGGAAGAGCGAACCAATTTTTTCTTAGGAATAAACACCATAGAAAACACTGGGGTGAGGGGGGGGGGTGTGGGGGGGAAGTAATTTTCTTTTGCAGGACCCAAATCCTACCCATCTCCAAAAATCAACAAAAATCTTGAATTGCCAGAAAGTACTTTACTGAAATCAAGATTTTTATCCATATAATTAGTAATTTGAAAATACAACTGAACAAAAAGCAGAGTAGCATTAAACTTTCACCATCCTTCACTTGATCAAAGTAATGGAGAAACACTAATATCTGGCAGAAAAATGTATTTATTTTTTTTAATTGCATTCAAATATTTTGTCTTTCATGTTTCATTCTATTCATTTTATAATTTAACTCCTACAAGAGGAAAAAGAGAGAGGGAAAGATGCCAATTAGAGTAGCCACATGTAAGACTAGATTTCTCAAGTCTGAGCATAATAAACAGCCGAGATTAATAAGTCTAACGCCAGAATAATTTTATTATCAAAGCAATTCACTCAGAGAGAAAAGAGCTTCTGAGTAAAAATGACAAAATGCACAGCAGTCAGTGAAATGGGCAGCTTGGTTTCTTTGCATGAACAAGCTAGTTGAAGGGGTAAGTTAGTAGCTAATGGTTGGTTAATTTACTAATCCTAAACGCAGTTTTGAATATGCAAAACAAGAAAAAATTTTTGAAATTAATTAAAATAGGAGTAAGATAGAGGAGAAGAAACTTGTCTCACAGTTGGATGTTCGCAATAATTAGTTGTTTAGAGTGAACTGTGGAATCGAAGCAGTAACACACATTGTTTGCTACATGGAATATGTAAGGATGTTTCACAGCCTTGTCCAGGTTCAGGATGTATTTCCATTGCTGGAATGATAAATCTCTCCCCTGACCATAATTGCTAGTTATGTTTTGATCATGAGATGAGTGAGGGCTGTTCATCTGATATTTTGGAATACCATGCCATATATGGGAAGCATACCTTTCCCCAGTATTCACTCTTGGCTTGCTCCAGCTAGGCTTGGGAGTTTCTGCTTGTGGCTTTTTTAATTGAGTGGAAGAATTCATGAAATAATTACATTAATAATAATGTTGGTTAGTTGAACTGGGAATAACGGAGGAAACCAGATGTTCACTGAGCAGCAGAACCACTGAGTCTTGGTTTCTGAAGGAAAACCCTTCAAATCCTTTATCCCCAACCATTTTAGATGGGGAAAAATTACTCGTGGTGCCACCGTGCAGCTCCTGCTGAATGAAATGCAGAGATGAACCCTGCCAGACATTCCCTCTGTGGCCTCTCCAATTAACATCCTCCCTCTCTCTTTCATGAGTATTATCTTGTCAGAAAATAATCATTTCAAAGACTTCTGCTCTATTCTGAAACTTGCCTGAAATTAGCAGATGGATTGAAAAATGGTGATGAGGAGGCTGAACACTTAATGTGGTTGTATAGGAACCACATGGTTCATTTCCATAGGAAAATGAAGGAAAATTTCCTGTGGAAACAAGGCCAGAAATATTGATACCTAGGTCAGTGGGATGAAGTCACCTTATCTACCTTTCTTCTCCCTCCCCAACCAGGCCCCAACTCTCAGCTGTCCTTCAGCATCGCGTCCGGGGACAGCGCGGGGCAGTTCGGCATCGACAACAGCGGGGTGCTGAGCATCCGGCAGCCTCTGGATCGGGAAAGCCAGTCCTTCTACAGCCTCGTCGTGCAAGTCCACGACATGGCCCCCCTCCCAGCCTCCAGGTACACCAGCACAGCCCAAGTTTCGATCATTCTGCTGGATGTGAACGACAGCCCTCCGAGCTTTATCTCCCCTAAGCTGACCTACGTCCCGGAGAACACGCCCATAGACACAGTGGTGTTCAAAGCACAGGCAACTGATCCCGACAGTGGTCCCAACAGCTACATCGAGTACAGCGTGCTCCGGCCTCTGGGAAACAAGTTCAGCATCGGCACCATCGATGGGGAAGTGAGGCTCACCGGGGAGCTCGACAGAGAAGCCGTGGCCAATTACACCTTGACTGTGGTAGCCACAGACAAGGGCCAGCCCTCCCTTTCTTCGTCTACGGATGTGGTGGTGATAGTCCTGGACATTAATGACAACAACCCGCTCTTTGCCCAAAAGCTTTACAAAGTAGAGGTGTCAGAAAATACTTTGACAGGGACGGATTTAATCCAGGTGTTGGCTATGGATGCAGATGAAGGGACAAACGGGCAGGTCCGCTACGCCATCGTGAGCGGCGATGCCAGCAATGAGTTTCGCATCGATTCTGTGACAGGAGTGATAACTGTGGCCAAGCCTTTGGATAGAGAGAAGAAGCCCTCCTACACACTGACTGTTCAGTCATCTGACCGCGGGAGCAGCCCCAGGACCGATACCACGACAGTCAGTATTGTACTGAAGGACGTTAATGATTTCATTCCCACATTTGAGCTTTCTCCCTACTCTGTGAACGTCCCCGAGAATTTGGAGACGCTCCCAAAAGTTATTCTTCAGGTGGGTACATTCAGCACTAAATATGTGTCTCTGACAATTAGTAGCATGCCTACATGGTATTAATGCCCAGTGTCCTTCCTCCAAATTTAAAAAGGGGCAAAAGAATGGAAAAGTTGCCTCTTGGCTTTAATTGAACTTGCAGTCGTTGTTGGCTTGTTTTCCTTTTTGTTTGTATGGGTGCAGTTTTTTTACCAAAAATTTATATTATGCTTTGGAGTTCTGTTTGTGTTTTCCCTACCTATCCTCACACCCCCGCTGGGACTTTGAGAGTCTGCTCTATCTCTCATCTCATTCTCAACTTCCATGCAACAAATCTCTCAATCTGGTCATTGCCTACGTGGGATGAGGCTGTGTGCCAAATATTGAGAGAGAACTAAATGGATTCCGACAGCAGGACGTGCAGTGCTTGCTCTCATACAGAGCTTAGCCTATACCAGGTCATTTGTGGTTTTCACTGAGCCCCAACACACTTTTTCTGTATTTATGCTCGAGAAAAATAGGTAATCAACTATTTAATATTTTCAAACTATGTTTTTTAAATGCACCACCACTGTGTTAAGTATTTTTTGACAATTAGGCTAATTTATACTTGTTGCATTTGCATTAATTCAACCCGTTAATTTGGATTATTATCATAGCGAATGTTTCCTCTATCCCAATATAATTTTACAGACCTCCTGCGCTCATCAGGTCTTTGATATCTCTTCTGTTTGCATTGCTTGTGTAGGTCGTAGCAAGGGATGATGACCAAGGGCTGAACAGCAAGCTGACCTACGTGCTGGTGGCTGGCAATGAGGAGGGAGCCTTCACTCTCTCGGGCAGCGGAGAGCTGCGCCTGGTGCGGAGCCTGGACCGGGAGGCCAAGGAGCAGTACCTGCTGCTGGTCACGGCTGCTGATGCAGGTGAGGCAACCAAAAACTCTCTTCTGCTGAGGTCACGTGGAAAACAATGCATTCTGGACAAAAACGTAAATGTTTTCTCGGCCGTCTGAGACTTTAGTGGATGGACATTGTGTAGCCGCGTTGAATGGAGATCTCTGTGGGGAGAGCGGGGCTTACCTGATGTCAAAGGGAATTTGGTTTCTGGAAATCAGGATTTTATTCCTATGTCCAGTTTTCTGCTGTTAGTAGTACTCGCTACAGATTTAGGTAGGTGGATTTTTGCCCTGCAGTAGTAAGTGGTCCTACCTAAGTCATAAGAACTTCATGCATGACTACAAAAAACTGGTTTAAACGGCAATAAAACCCTATATAATGTTGGCATCACGAATGTGCAGAGGTCACATCTGTGGCCAGAAAACAGCTATGGACTACCCAGTTAATCTTACTGAAATCTTAGCCCTGAAAAGTAACAAGAATTTGCATTTCAGTATTTTAATTTTCTGCTTTCCTCAGCATCCAGTCATATGTTTGCTCCACAATACCAAACATATTCCAAGTTTTTTCATTTTAAAACAGGACGTGAAGTCTTGTTATGAAGATTAATTACACTTTCACTTGAGGTGTCCAAGCACAAAATTTTGGTTTCAGATTTTGGTGTGAGTATTATTAACAAAGACATCCTGCATCATACTTTGGACTGATCTCCAGTCTCCCATGGTTTGATGGATTTAATTTACTGCAGAACTTGTTCCTGCTTTCTAACAGTAAAAATAGAACCAAACCCGACTTGCTGACAAGTGAATACAGTTTTGTTTTCTGCCATGCTGTGTGCAGTGTCTTGTGCCAGTGACAATAGCTATGGCTTATATTTTCCTACTGCAGCAGTGCTCAGGTATTCCACAGTCTGAGCACAGCCAAAGCTGCAAAACACAATTTTAGGGCTTGAGGTATCATTTGTCTTGTACTTTGGCTAGAGATACTGTGTGCTTTATGGTTTTTATGCTGGCTTTCCATTACTCTGTAGCCTCAAACTGCTCACTTGTGACTTGGACTTGCTTGAACGTCCTTGTGTTCCTTCAGAAGCTGAGGCTGGATTTGTCTTGGTGTCTCTTTGGTCTCTCAGTCCAAGCTGGCAGAAGTCAGTGAGGGCTGTACAGAACAAAATACCCAAAGACTGAACTGATAAAAGGGGTGTCACGCAGCCAACAATTACTGTCCTTCTTGGAAGAGGGAGGGAGGCAGAACTCAGCTGTACCCCACTCCTGGCACTGTGTGTAAGCCAAGAGTTTGACCAGAGCACAGGCTTTTCCTAGACTCTGGTCTCTAAAAAAAATACAAAATCTAGGAGTTTTAACCAACAGGTAAATCCAGCAGTCCCAAATGAAAATATTTACTTGTGTTGGGAGATCTCTGAGTTTCAGGTGATCCAGGGAGATGTTAATACATGAAGTGTGCATGGGACCTTTGCCATAAGTGGCTGACGAGAACAGCAGCATGTTTTATGAGTTCCTGTGTTTAAACACGGAGATATCACACTGATTAAACACTGTTTGAAACTTCCTTTTTAAATTTGCTATGCTCTTGTAAAGCTAGCGCACAAGTTCCCATGCCCTCCTGCTAGTGTTAAAATGTACTAGCAAGTGTGTTCAGAAGCAGCTGTTCAGTAGTAACTTTAAGGTAAATGTAACTGCTTTGCTGTGTTTAAGTTTACAACCTGACTAATCCACAGCTGGTGTGATTTGAGATAGTTTTCAGCCAGGCTGGTGGATAGCATTCGCTATCATCTTCTGGTTGCACTGAAGACTTGTTGTGAATTCACACCAGCAAAGAATACATTGAAAACTATGCTAGCCACAATTTATCTAAAACATCACAGGAAAGTAGAAGTCTTCCATAGAAGTCAGTGGCAAAACTTAACTTGATTTCATGGAAGTGGGATGTGAACCGTAGGCATAGTAGATATCCAGGTGGTACCACTCTGGCTGCTGCTAGTCAGTGCCTGCTTCATTAAATGACGTATTTCTTGTCATGCTAGCAAAAAGATGGGAATGACACAATCCTGAAATGGATAATAAAAGTGTTTGGAGTATTTATGTTCTTGAGCAGCTGCTAAATGTTTGCAAAAGAAACTCTCACAGGTGTGTCCAGCTCTTTGCCTAACATAGCCATTTCTTTTGAGTCTCTCAGTTTGTGTTTGTTTGATAATTCCTAGAAAGAAGGGTTTTGCATACAGATCATTTATCCAGAAATACACATGCAAAACAGGTAGGGAAGCTGTGCCTGACAAAGTGTTGAAGAAAGCAGACCCGTCTGAAATTGTCCACATCCATGTTATATTTGAAAATGAATCACGGAAAAGGTATTATCCTTTGCACTTTGAGTTTGGCTCTTAATAGCTGTAATAAACAGTCTTTCAAGTAGTCTTCAGCAGCCCAAAGAACAGTCTTGCCATATATGGTGCATCTGATTTAAGGTTTCAGGGTTTTTTTACAGATAAAAATCATGGTACACATCCAGATGCAGTTAACTCTCGAAAAGTCCATCAAGAGCAAAATTCTGTCCGTCCAGCCGTCTTCCCATTTTTCTTAGGGTCTGCATCTCAATTTTTATAGGCTGCACTGACTGGTTTAAAGTATTCAGAGATGATATCCTGCTCCTATAGAAGTCTATGCCAACTCTTCCTGTTCTTTCCAGGAAGCAGACACAATGCATACTTAGAAGCACCGTTAGACATAAGAACTAATGGATTCCCAACTTAGTTTTGGCTGTTTTCCTGGTCTCCTTATCCATAATCAAGGATTTCTTGCTTTTCTTATGTTTATATTCACTTCATCAAGTCGTGACTGTGGATTCTCGCAGTGTTACCTTAGCCTGTGTAAGGGGAAGTTGCTGGAAGAAGGATGACTTGTAATTTTTCATTATTTTTATCTCGCAGTGTCCATCCAATGCACCTTTATAGGTTTTACAGCATGTTTTGGCAGCAGGTACGCTGAGTATAACAGCAAGGGGAGGATAAGGACGTGGTGAAGTGTGGAGCCAGCGGGGCTGCATAGGTTGCAGTGCCTGTGCCCTCAGGGATCTCTGTGCTCTTTCACTGCACACAGGCGTGCTCTCCCAGAGCCCAGATCTTAGTCCTGGGCACGTGAGAAGAACTGTGAGTGGTGAAGAGCTGATCTGCTCCTAAGCACTGGGGACAGGTCAGGTGGGGGACCGCTGGTGGGACCATGTGCGCCAGCAATGGAAATCCGGGCAGTTGTCGAAGAAATGCTTTCCCAAGCAAGAGCTCCCCTCAGGCCCAGGGAAGTCAGTCATGATATATGCATTGTCCTGGCTCTGGCCCAGCTATTCCTTGGACTTGGCTGCTAATCCTCCGCCTGGTCCTCAGGGTGGATCATGGGTCGGTGGAGAGTCTTCCCTCTGTGCTAGGAGAGGGAAAAGACTGACAAAACAACTTCTGGCGCTCAGCTCAGTGATTTGTGTCCATGCAGCCTGCCTCATGCCCAGTTTCCACAGGACAGTCTGCACAAAGGGTTTTGATTCCTACCTTGGTTTATCATCACTCTTCCCTCACTTCTGCACTTCCACCGTGCTCTCACTATGGCTGGGTCTCGGATACTAGACCACTGCTCTAGGCAGGGGGGATTTATGAGGACACGCAAAGCATCCATCACTGGGAACATTCAGCATCTTCCAGAGCTGTACACCTGTGGCTTTGCTCGAGAAATAAAACACAATTCAACCCCGAAGCTTAGCCATCCCAATTTAGAGACCCTCTTGCAGCACAGGCTCTAAGACCAGACTGCATGAATTATAAATACGGTGACAGGCGAGGTGATGGACTGTGGAATAACAGGATGGTGTTTAGATTGCAGATGCTGCCCCAGAATGTCTGCTAACATAAACGCCAAGAAACCTACACACAACTATTTGAATGTGTCTTCACGGGTCTGCTTCTACCACATAAATCTATTCTGCTGTGCTGTACCTTTCTTCATGGCAAAATGGTTGGGAAAAGAGACTTGCTACTTTTTTTTTTTTCACCCCATCTGGTGGGGATGCGGCACTAGGTAAACATTCAACTCTGGCAGCATGACAAGAACTGGTGCAGCTGCTTTTATCATCCATGTCTTTAACTCTTTGAGCAATTTTCTGGACAAATGTTAGCATTCCAACAGTCCTCCTCCTCTTATTTATTGATTGCAGGGATGTGGAGTAGCACATCTGGAAACCTACTCACTGCCCAGGACTACTGTTTAAATAAACTGCAGCCACCATCTCTTGATTGGGTTGGTCGGAATGGCACACTGCCACAATAAAACCAAAATCAAATTGTGATGTTTCTAATTAGAAGCTGTGTTCCTGTATTTTGGAGTTTTTAAAATTTTATTTTCTTAAATAATCTATTTACTGATATAGATAAATAGTCCCTAAAGAAATGAATCAGTGGACTGATTATTATATTTAGTTAGCTGTTCTTTGCATACATCCCTGGCCTGGATGAAAAACAACCATATGTTTTTTCTTTAGAAAATGTTGGTCCCCGACTTATGCATTCTTTCCTTCAAGGATGTAGGAGGGCAACCAAGCAGAGAGGTTATATTCTTCTCAGGAATTCTCTTCTGAGCTAGGCTTTTGGTTCCCTTCAATCCTAAAATCAAGTGAAAGATGACAGTGCAGTTGTGTTGTTTTTTTAACACATTTCAAGATATTTCCCAGTTTGGGGTAACAACAGAAGGACAGCTCTGTTTTCTAGTAATGTTGAGAAAGTCTTAAGACTCAACATTGCGTGAGATTTAAGTGGCTGAACTTAAAGACATTTGTACTCATCCTATTTCCTTAGCAGACACTTTATTTCTACCTAACACGGAGTCTACAGTGTGAAAAGATGGCGCCTGAAAAGAATGAATATTATTTTTAGAACAAATTTAGCTATTTTTAAATTTTGGTGCTGTCAAAACAAACAAGCAACTCACTCACTTCAGCTATAGATGTCCTGTTTGCCAGACTTTCTGTGCAATGTTTGCTGAGGCTTTGGTGAGCTAAATGGAGCTGATGTCTGCTCACCTTGGTGCTTAGCAGTTGACAGAAGGATTGCTCTCTTCTGTGGTCTTGTTTTATACCCACAGCTGTTTCAAAATGAATATTGGGTTCTGTCCCAGCTCTATTTATTTCCTTGTCTTTATGGAAGCTCTTCCTTGTGTCAATGCTGTCTACTCTAGTCTAGTTTTAGTTGTTTTCTATTTCCCTGGCTTTATTGTTTTTGCTCTTTTAATACTGGTACTAAAACTATTGTTGCAGTAGTTCCACATGATTTTTTAATTTATTTCTAAATGGCACCATGGGAGAACTGAAATGGCAACATTCATCAATGAGTTCATAGTGTTCATAGTGTCTTACCATCATCCAAAATCAGGAGACAAGAGAATTGAGAGTGGCATTTTGTGGTTGTGGGAATCTAATAGCAGGGTCTTGCCCTATCACAGAGCCTGGAAACTGTTAGCACTTTGACATTTTTCTCTAGAAGACAAAAGCTCCAAAAACTATTTAGGAAGAGAGTTTGTGGCAGAGTCAGCCTGATATCCCCTAAGGAATTATTGTCAAGGAAGAGAGAATGTCAGTTTCTATAGGATGTGACACGTTTCCTCCCCAAAGGAGATGAGGGCTTTAGCCCATCCCCTCAGAGAACCGCCCCACAAGATGCACAATACAGCCCCAAAATGCCATTTGAGGGATTTAGTCCTCCTTTTGGACTTAAACCTTCATTATTAGATCACTATTTTCAAAATAGTCCAGAGAGAGTCTCTGGGCCAAATCCAAGCATATAAGTTCTCTGGGGTGGGGTGCAGGAGAGACTCATATTCAGGTTGGCAAAGGGCTCAGGCTGGCTAGCTCAAGCTGAAATATCTGTGAAAACAATGAAAGATTTTCACTCAGATTAAAATAATGCATAGCACTTCATTTTCAAACCAACTCAATCTAGTTTCAGGGGGAAAAAAACCAGGTATATCTCTTCAAAAAAAAGGATTCAAGCTCATTTTTTTAAACTGGAAAGCAAGCTAGAACGTAATGCTTAATATGTAAAAAATTTTCAGGTTAGAAAGAATTGTCTGTTTTTCAGTTTTCAAGCTGTTACACTTCCTCTCTTACCTCTTCATTCATCCATCTTGCTCTGATCAGTTTGGAACTTCTACATCTAAATTAATTTTAAATTGTTGTTCTGCTTACATCTCTTACCTGTGAAATTCTATTTCATATCTGCTAATGAGATCTCTGAATGTAATCTGTTTTGCAGAAGAATACTTAGAATAATTGTTAAGCAGTTTATCAGCCTTTGAGAAATACTAAGATTTTTCCAGCCTTGGTGATCTTAAACCGTTTTTTAAATTAAACATTACACCTTATAAATTGTAAGTCTGCTAGCTCAGTCTTCAAATACAAAGCTACAATTTCAGGAAGCCTTAATTGCAAGGATAAAACAAGTAAAACATGCACATATGGCCTGAACACTTAGCCTGCTGGTTAATCTTCTCTATTTATACAGGGTGTTTTTAAAGCGTAATTCAAAATTGTGCATTACAGGAATTTCGCTGTGGGATATTCAGGAGTCACAAGCTGTCAAAAATTGCCTTAGTCAGCAGTCCCTGCAGGAGCCAGCTTCTCTGTTTTTTCTGTTTACAGCAGTAACTTATAACAAGGAGGAGTAATTTGGTGGTTTTAAGAAAATATTTTTTTAATGGCTCTGCCTTTCTTCTGAGCTGCAGCTCCACTTTCTTTCAATCTCCCTTAGGTCACCAGAGGCCTTGGGTGGGGCATATGGACACGCCCACTCTCCCAGCACCGCCTGCCTTGCGGGCATGGGGAGATCATAAAATGGTTTGGGATGGAAGGGACCTTAAATCTCATCGAATTCCAGCCTGCTGCCACAGTCAGGGGCACCTTCCACTAGACCAGGTCACTCCAAGCCCCATCCAAACTGGCCTGGGACCCTTCCAGGGATGGGGCAGCCACAACTTCCCTGGGCAACCTGTGCCAGGGCCTTGCCACCCTCACAGGGAACAATTTCTTCCTTGCACCCTTACAACCAGTCATATGCCATGATTTTTATGAACATTAAGTTCAGCATTTTCCTTAATTGTTCTTGTTTTGAAACATTTGGTTGCTCTGGAAATGAATGCATTTCTGGCTAAGAAACGTGCAGTACGTACGTGTGAGATTGTCGAACATCTTGAAGTTGTGCTAAATATATATTATACTTTTTCTTTATCGCATGTGTTTTGTTCTCAGTCGGTGTCTGTGTTCCTGTAGGTCTGTAACAGTGCTCCAGCTTTTTTTTTTACCTCTCTGGGTTAACAGCTGCAGGAAACTGCTCCTGATCAGAGGAAGAGGACAGGGATAGGGAAATGTGCATATACACCAGAGGCCTTAAAACTGCCTCTCTGTGTGCCTGCAAGTCCCATTCTTACAGCAGCATATTAAGTCTATTGTAATGTGATGTTGCCCCTGTTCTGAAGCCCCAAAGCTTAATGAATTCATAGGATGCAGTCAAGTCAGGAATTTTGGTATCCAAATTTAAAACCCATGTGGATAAAACCAGATGAGAGATCCCATTGTGCATCACTGTTTTGGGACCAAGTTTTCTTCTGCACTCTCAAAACAAGTGTGAGTATCTGTGTTTGTGCACATGCATCGGCCTAAGCATGGCTGGACATGTTGCTTGAACAAGGTTGGACTCTGATCCAGTGATTAATTTATTATTTTGTTTTCACTTTGGATGTTCACAAATTTAGGTGTTTTTGCTCCCAGCTTGTTTAGGCTGCTAGATGGGGGATGATATTGACTGTTCTCATACCTGATATAGTACAGAAAGTCCCTTTTTATCTTTTTTTTTCCCTGTTAGATAATTCTTGCAAAAGTACAGATCTGTCCCAGCTATCAGTCTATTCCCTTGGGTTTTGAAGTACAAGTTCTGTTAAATCAGCTTTGGGAACAACTACTACTTTGTATCTAACTGTGAGAAAAACTCAAATTTGACACACTCTGAAATTTTGAAAATGTGAGTTTCCTGCATAGTCTCATTCACCACAGTCACCAGCTGACCCGACTGAGAGTACGGCTTCTAACTTTTTAATATCTTTTATTAGCCACTTATTCGAGCTTTTGTCTCAAAATAATCTAGGCTCACCAGTTTTTTTAAGACTTAGCATGACAGCCTGTGGTGAAAAATTGAGTAAGAAGAAAACAGAGCACAGTCAACATACCCAGCCAGGACAAATATTTGTGGTGCAATCTTGTAAAAAGAGCTGCTTCTTTTTCTCATTTCACATACGCAGTTTCTTCTGTGTTCTTGGAAAATAAGTTAAAGTCATCCATGTTCCAAATCAAGGCTCGTGTGCACTAGGAATGCAAAGTGTAATGCAGGCTTGTTGCATTTTCACTTAATCTAGCTCTATATTTATTTTAGAACTCACCAGTTGAGTGAGGCTCAGCACTCTCTGTCTGCATTTAAATGCATTTAGAAAGATTGGCCACTATATTGTGAGAAAGGCCTTGTTTACTTGAGTGAAAAAGTTAATTCTCTGTGATAAAACATACAAGTCCTAGTCCTGGGACTCATTCACTGAGTGTTTGACTGGAGAAGTGAAATCCGCTTTGTTGCAAAGCAACACATTTCAGTGAGGCAAAAATTCCATTTCTGTTAAATCGCTTTCCAATTTTCAGGATAATGATGTGTTTAATTTACCACAAAACATGGTAAACTGCCTGCAGTATGAGTCTTGATTAGTCATTTAGATTCATTTTATTTCATTTTAATCCTTTTTTTCTTTCATTTTAGTGAAATGTATCTGTGGCTTTTTTGCTTAAGTTTACTGTTAGTTTTCTAGCACGTGATTTAGATATTTTAGTGCTGGCAAAAACTTTTGAGTTCCTGCTTTCTGAAAGGAATGATGGTTTTACTATCTGCTGTGCTAACCATGGTGCAGACAGGGCCTAGAAGCCATTAAGGCTTCAAACAATATGTGGATGGTGTGCTGGACACATTCTCCTATTTCTAATTTTTGCTGTGAGCCAAGCAGCACCACGCAGCCGAGATAATTTCCAATAGCATCATCTTTTCCTGAGCTTTCTTGAAGAACCTAAATGGCTTTGCAAGTTTCCTTCCATGGTTTTTTTCTTGCTGCTCCAGTGCACTAAGTGCTCTGATCATTCCTCACTCACCCAGATGTGGTGTGGAGAGCGGGACATGTACCAGAGCAGACAGTGCCATGTGTTTGGGGATTCCAGGGAGCCCAAACAGCTTCCCTTTCCCATTCCCCAGGACAAGGGACAAGCACACGGTGCTCCCTTCTTCCAAGGGTGTGTGGATAGACCAAGGCAAAAGTGAAAGCAGTCTTTAGGTGCATCCCTTGTGGATGACTTTTTGGCTTTGAAGCATCAGCATAAGTGGGGGGAATGAGTGGCTTATGATGAGTTCATCCAGAAAGGTGTATTGTCCTCTCTTTGCTGGTTATCCAGCATTTGGAAAGTAGAGATTGTCAGGTTAAATGGTATTTCTCCCCACTGTCACCTTCCTGCATTTTGTTTCCTTTCTTCTATTTGCATTGATGCACAGAGCCATTATTTTTCATCCCACCTCTCCTGGACAGGGAGAGGAAAAAATTGAGAGGACTTGTTGCAGTATCTAAGGTGACAAATTGCAAATATCGTGGTTTTTGTGGTGCTCAGCTGCAAGCAAGCGTGGGTGAATGGAGCAGAAAACCTGCTCGTAGTTTTTTGCCAGTCCCATCTTGCTGGGACAAGAGAGATCCTGCCCCGTGCTGCTGCCTGCCTGACCCACATTCCCCATGGCTGTTTCTTCATGTCACTTCCTCCAGCGTCCCTTGCAGAGAGGAGAGCTGCAGCCCAGTGCTGGCCGAGCCCAGGGTGGCCTCTCATAACCTCTCTCTGTAACTCATCCTCCACCACGGGCCTCCAAGGAGCAGGCTCCCAAGGTCTGCTCCTTCTCTTCATCCCCAGACACATGTTTACTTGCAGATGTAAGCAAAAAAGCTGAAATTTTTGGGAGAGCGTCCGTGGGAAGCAATTTTCCCCCTGAACTCAGTGTTACTATTTTGACACTGTCTCAGGTTAATCTCTGTTTCAGCAATGACGTGTGTGGACGTCTGTGGGACCGTCTGCTTAGTGTATATGTACAGCTGCCACCTAGAAAATAAACTGTGCAGTTCGTGGAAACAGACCTCAGCACACAGAGATGGGAAATTCAGAATAATAATGATAATGATATATGAATGGCACCATCTTATACATTTTAAAGATTTGGTACTCACTGAACAGGAGCAGCCAATTTGTTCTCTCCCATTTAGTTCACGTAGTCAATTTTATGTTCTCTGGTTATTCATCATTTGGTGGTTCCTTCACTCCTCAATCCTTCTAGAAAACTTTTTTTCCAACATGGGTATTCTAAGCCTCTGTGAGACATGATATTTTGGGATTTGGGAAAAAACCTACTGGTTGTATAACACTAGAGAAATGCTCTAAATGAGGAGTGTCTGACAAAGAAATAGTTGCTGCTTCTTCTGAAAAATAGTGAGGCTATCATGAAAAATCATAGAAATTTTTAATGGAAGTTCAGTAAGGGAAAAGTGTATGTTTCTTTGTGGCTTTAGCCCTCAGGGCTGTTTTTAAAAGTACTCAGAGGCTCGTGTGGCTGTGTACAGCAATTTTAGATAGGTTGTAACATGTCTGGTTTATTAAGAATGGTTTGGGGTCATCTTGTGTGTTTGGCCAATATTGCAGAATTTACACTAAATTTACTACCCTTATTTATGCAAAATATTAAGAGCAGTTTGAATAAAATAGGGGTGATGCTCTACCATAATAAGAATAACTGACTTGGGGAAGATTTGCTATTGAAGCAAAACTAAGAAATCTGGGAACTCAGCCTGACCATGGAAACTACTTCTCTCACCACAAATATGACATGTACACTTTATGAAACCTGCTTATTACCAAGGGCCAAATCCTGTGGTCCTTATGCAAGCACAGCTTTCACTGGAAGTTCACTGAGGACGGTAGAATTTGGCCCCGAGCTATTTCTTTTCCATATGAAATTACTTCATTTGTAATTTCCTCTTCTTATATTTCTCAGTAACTGCAGAAATGTGAGCTAGTCGTTTAATTTCAACTGAGTAAAAGCTTTGAGGGCTCTCTGTGAAATTGCAACTTTATCTTTCGGTGTAATAGAATAAAGGAGTAAATTTGTGGACGTGATATTTTACTTAGAGGGAAAAAACCATATTTGGATAAGTACACAGACAGGAAACCAATGTAAATACGTGAGTTTTTCCATCTAGGTAAGATGAGAAAGTTTTGGGGTTTTGAACTGAGGAGCAGTGACTTGGGATGTTACAAACAGCTGAATTAATATTGGACTTCTGGGATGTCTCTGAGAGCACTCTGCAGCCACAAGCTAGCGTTGACGAGGTCTGGGTTACTTATGTTACCCCAGCTAATTTTGTCAGTGTGGTGCTCAGCCTTGGCTGGCACAGTCCCTTCCCTGAGGCTGACACAAATGAGCCCATACTGCACTGCATGGTGCCTTGTAGACACTTCCAGGGAGGAAGGGGAATTGGAGAATAAGGGGTTGGGGTATGAGGCAAAGGTTGGGATCTAAAGGCGCTGCCACCTCTGTTCATTTTTGTGACTTGAACCCATGGCGTGAATTTTCTGGCCTTGGCTTTGTCCTAGCAAATACATTTAAAACAGCAAGTTTCAGCTTTTAGCTGTGAGCTAGCTTTCTTTTCCAGGCTGAATTGCATTACTGATGCTCTTTGAATATGACTTACCAAGATTAATTTCTGAATTATATATAAATTGTTTAATCAGCTGCGAAACTTTACAACTTTGAACCTTTCATTTCATTAGCTGCGAGATGAATGTCAATAAAATGCGTTTGGAAGGCCAGAGCTTGATGACACACGCAGCAAACGCTGCAGAGGACTCTCTTTCGTTTAATGCAGTAATAATAAACACTTCACAGGCAATATTTCAGCAATCAAGAACACTTTTGCAGGCTTTTCTATCTGTATGTGTTTGGCTAAATGACAAAATCGTGAGTTAAAAAAAAAAGAAAAGGCTAAAAAATGAGTCAGACTTATTGCCTTAATGTAACCTTCCTGGCTGAAAGCGTCTTAATTGGCAGAGTGAATTACCTCAGACCAGAGCAGAGAAGGGCCTCTATTGTGTGATGTGAAACCTATACTCCTTGGCTTGCACGTTCTTTCCTCGGCGTTGTGATCCTTCCCCTCTGATCAGCAGCCTCCAAACCCAGCCTTGTGAGATTTATAACACCTTTCAATTGGAAGCTCTGTCATTCAGCCCATTTGGGCATTAAACCACATTACTGTAAAGCATTTTGTGGGGAAAAATCCTCCTTCCCGTGCAGAGGCTGCTCCCAGTTTCTTCCCGCGGTGCAGTGCGGTGCTTCTTCAGCCTTCAAGGGTTAACATGTGGGAAAACGGGTTGTTATTTCTCCTTTTATATAAGAACTTTGTGTTTGGAGCCCTTGCCAAGAGCAGATGAGACCCAAGAGCAGAGCCTGCCTCCTTCCCAGCCCTAAGGTTGAGCTCCAGCAATAACCTTGGATAGCAGTGACCCAATCATCTGCGGGGCTGGAAGGACTGGGGCGGTCACAGAGGGCAGCCTGCGTTCCATCAAGTGACAGCTCCGTGTAATATGCCTGCCTCACGGCAAGGACTCCACCAGTCTCTGGCCCAAAGCATTTCATTATCATTGCTTTTTTCCCAGTCCAGCAAATGCTAAATTTTTGTATCTGAGATGGAAGGGGAAAGCGATGCAATCTTGGGTAAAACAAGCATGGTCATCATCTGTCTCTCGAGTAAAAGGGGCCATAACTTATGTGTTTTATGCTCTGCTATCACTTTTCCTTCTCCTTCCTATGTATTCAAAGAAAGGAGTAATCCCTTTTTTCCAGGGGACCCTCAGTGAAGAATTTGGTTAGCAGAAGATGTCTTGCTGATTCTTGGCTGAAAAGAAGTGTAATGAATGGACTGACAAAACTAACATGAACTTGTAAAAGTCTCCATTGTCTTTTTTTGGATTTGACAAAGGAAAAGCTTAAGAGGACAAATACTGAGAGATTGCACAGGAATAAACATGCTATTTCATGCTTGTTGCTGCTCATCAGAGTTAAGTTTAGAATAACAAGGAGGATGAAAGCCCTGGGTTAAATAAGTTCAGTCTGATTTCCCGTAAGCCAGTATCCCATCGAAGCAAGCATTATTTGCTGCTATAGATGGTTGCTTCTGTGGAGAAAATGAGTCTGAACATGGCTGGAGACTCGTTACAGCCTTCTCACCCGCTCCCAGAAGGTCTCCCCAGGTCAGGGATGCGACCGGCAGTGAAAAAGCCACGCGGAAAGCTGGGTTTTGCCACTGTTTCCACTCCATTTGTTTTGCGGACAAATAAGTTGAGCGCTGGAGTCTTCACGTCTGTCAGCATGCCACCTTTGAAAGTCTTCTCTCAGAGAAATAGGAAAGTCAACCACATCTTCAAATTGGTCCTAATTGTTACAGGAAAGCTTTGCTTTCTGAGCAGTTCCAAGACCATCTTTTTCCACTGAGCTTGTATTACAAAATATTTCTGGAATTAGATGGAGCAAGAAAAATAATAACTTTTTTTTCTTTGTTTTTTGTCTTTCACAACTTGTACTTTATGTCAAGATGACTTTGAAACAAACCTGACCCTGTCCTCTGTGTTGAGCTGGCTTTCTTGCTCTGTGAACTGTGACATGCTCAAGCGCTCGGCTCTAAATCGGGGCTGGCAGACCTCCGATTAGCATGCTGGTGTTTGTAACCTCTAGCACTTTGTATCCCCCCTTTCCCACAGGATCTCCTGCCCTCACTGGCACTGGAACCATTGCTGTCACAGTGGATGATGTCAATGACAATGTCCCCACGTTCGCCTTTAACATGTATTTTGCCGCTGTTCCGGAGGATGCTCCCACGGGGACAGATATTTTGCTCGTAAACTCCTCAGATGCTGATGCTTCTACAAATGCTGTTATTAGGTAGGTCGATTACTGTTGCTCCATGGAATACTGCCTCGTATCTTGCCTGAAGTTTTCTTTTTCCCCAGTGTCCATCACCAACATGCCTTAAAGCTGCAAGACAAAATAGAGCAGCTTTATGTGTGTAACTAAATTACTTGGGCAAATCTGTCTTTTTGTTGTTCATAGGCTTTTAGAGTTATATTAAGGACAAATAGGGTTGTGGAGTTACTTTATTTTTTTACTGAGTGAAAAGCAAACCAGTTTAACTTGCACCTGCACCCACTACCTGCCTTGTTGCTGCATTCACACCTTTTCATGAAGTGAGCAATTTTCACTGCAAGCCAGCATGTTCCTTGGGTAAATTTTTGGTCAATTAATGTCTTCAGTTTAATATGAAAATCACACAAGGATAGGCCTAAAGTTTGTGCCATTCAGAAAACCGGTAAAAAGTTAGAATTTGGCATTTTTGCACTAAATGCCAAAGGGTTTGCAGGGCTCGGTTGATGGAACTTAACTGGGCACTGGGCTGAACACTGGCCATTCCCAGTTCCACAGACAAGAGTAATGAAGATGCTGAGTGGCGGTGACAAGCTGAAGATTATCCACTGAGGACAGAGACATTGCGAATGGAATGCAAAGCAAATTTGTATTAGTTCTTAATCTTACCACATTTAACTATTGTGGCTGCAAACGTCACTGTTTCCAAACTCACAAAGCAGGATGTAAAAGTAGCTTCTTTATTTACCTTTGTTAGTACCTCAGTTCCTTCTTCAAAGAGCACAGGAATACCACTGTGTCACTTTTTTTTAAAGGAAGTAAAATAAAACAGAACTATGTTACGGCCAAGCAATGTCTATAAAATACTGAAATATTTTCTTTCCAAATAGCTGCAATCTAAAAATAGAAACTTGACGTTTAGACATCTTTAGATATTTGAAAATCATCCAGAATTACCATTTATTAAATTGTGAAACAATGAAGCTTTTAATTCTATTCCCTCTTAGTCTAAGAAACTATTTCTGGCAAGCTCCTTTAGAAAAAAAGAATTCTGTGCAAAGCATGAATGACTGTAATGATTGCGTCCCATAATCAGAAATTATCAGAGTGCTCTTGGATTTCTTTAGTGTGGTTAAATTGCTTTAATATCTCTGCCATTAGTCTTTGTCATTCACTCAGTACCTCATCATAGAATTAGTTGATAATTTTTTTTTCCCTTCATAAGTAGCTATTAAAAAATTGTTTTCAGGTTTTGTTTTACACTCTTTAGGCTCAGGAACAGACTTTGTTTTTCTTGGACAGAACTTGTCCAGATTCAGCATTTAAAGTAGATCTTAAAATATGACTGGTATTACAAAACTGGTGAAAGCCAGAAGGACCAGAACATGCAAGGTTGTCTTGTCAGAGGTGTTGAGCACTCAGAACTCCTTTTCAGTCTTGTTAAAATCTATTTCAAAATTAAACCTTTGGTTTCCAAAAGGGGTATTTAAAATCCTTGGCTAACATTTTCATGTAAAGTCAAAAAATGTGCTGTGTTTTGAAAGAAGTGGTTAATCTTGTGGAAAACTGTCACCTGTCCATATGTGCCAACTCTTCTCTTGTTTCTGGTGATAACCTGTGAAGTCATTAAAGGAGGGCAATGGGGTTGTAAATGGCAATGCACACTTGAGCAGTCTTGTTAAATATAGCAGACGTAAGAGTCAAAAGGCCAGATTTTAAGTGTTTGGATCAAATTCCTTTTATGCCACTTGTCACCATTAGAGTTTCAAGGGGTTTTTGGTTTTGGTTTTGTTTAGTTTTTTTGGGTTGAGTTTGGATTTTTTGCAGTTATGTTGAGACACATTTACATTGTCCAGTTGGTTTACGTGCAGATACAATTCAAATAATCTTATGACAAATACAATATGTCTTTATTAGTTCCTTTAAAAAAAAAATTCATGGTATCTTGCCAGTGCTAACATTTGAGCCGCTACATGAATGTGGAAACATAGAAGAGAAAGTTTCTGTCTCTGCAACACCTCATTCATGGTTAAATCTCTGCAAATCACAGATTAAATGTGCCTGTGCTGCTGCTGTTTAGGGAGATTGAAGTGGTGCTTTAGGCTTTGTACACATTCTTTCTATTCTAGAGGCACATTGCTATGGCTGGAGAATAATTGCATATGGCCATCACATTATATCGTAATTAAGCAATTAAAGTGTGCTCATGGCATTGTGTAGAGATTAATGACTGAGCAGGAGAAGTTGCCACAGCTTATTACACAGGCTGGCTCTCAATCCTGTTGATGCAGCTTCTGGGCTGTGTTATTATTGCTGTCATAACCTGTTCTGGTCTTAAAGAGGTGAAGATAGGAATATTAATCTCTTTCATTAAAGGCACTTTCTTCTGAATCTTTCACAGAATTACCTAAAAAAGCTGCTACTGTGCTCTACTAGAGGAGCAATACTAACCGCAGCTGTGTTGGGTTGTAATATTGAATATGAGTATTGTTCATTTTAGCCAGTTTTTGCTTCCATTGTTCTCTCAAAAATCCATTATATGAATTATTAAAAAAAGGTAATATAAACCAAGTACCTTTAACAGTACGTCTTTGAGATTCATTCTGTATGAACACAAGCTGGATAAGCATTCCAAGAGAAGGGACAAACTCAGTGTGGTAGGGAGCCAGAGGTAGCCAGTACGACACGCTGCGCACAGTCAGTTCTTATCAAATCACACAGGGATGTGTGCACACACATGCACCCACCACGGGTCAAACTCTGGTCCCAATTAGTGTCTGTTAACAGAGCTCTCTGGTTATTAATTTGCTATGAATTAGTAAAAATTAACATTGAATTCTTGAACAGCAAAACTTAGCATCAGGAGACAATATGGATATTAAATTCTGATTTCATTTTGTAAAACTGTCATCCTTTTGTTTCAGAAAACAGCACTGTTTCTAATTATATTCTGCAGATTCAGTTGAGAGGTACATCAGCATTTTGGAGTAACACTTAATGCAGGGAAATTACTGCCCAGGGAAATCAGCACTAGAGGATGCCTCCAGTAGGAAGTTTTAAGAGTATGTCTGATGGTATCTTCAAATATCCAAAGGCTCAGTCAGCTACTCACGTATTAGAAATCTATGTGTGTTAAACAACTATGCTTGGAAATCCCCAGAAATGTCATTTATGACAGGCCTTGAAATACAAAAAACAGTGGGGACAAGATGGGAAGTCAGAAGAAAATCTGACTGTCTGTATTGATACCCATCAGCATGGTGGTCTGAAGAGTATGGAAAATGGGTATTATTATTATCATAAGACATCAGGCTGCCTTTTGAAATACTAATCCAATTTTTCTTCCTTGGTTTTCCTTTCAAACAGCTACAGGCTTATGGGTGGCAATTCACAATTCACCATCAACCCTTCTACGGGGCAGATCATCACCAGTGCACTCCTCGATCGAGAGGCGAGGGAGAACTACACCCTGGTGGTGGTGGCGAGCGACGGGGGCTTCCCCAGGGCTCTCTCCAGTTCCACCAGCGTGCTCGTGTCCGTGGCCGATGTGAACGACAACCCACCCAAATTCCAGCACCACCCCTACGTCACCCACGTCCCATCGCCTACCACTTCAGGTAACCTGAGCACTGGCAGTGCTTGGGATAAAAGCACCTCCATAAACAGAGCATCATGGAATGGTTTGGATTGGAAGGGACCTTAAAGATCATGTAGTATCAACCTACCTGCCATGGGCAGGGACACCTTCCACTAGATTAGATTGCTCGAAGTCCCATCTCAACTTGGCTTTTAACACTTCCAGGGATGGGGCATCCACAGCTTCTCCGGCAACGTCTTAATGAAATGCAAATCTGTGCCACCAGAAATGTTTGAGATGTTCCTCTGCAGCTGTTCTCCCGGTATTATCTTTGTGTTCCATGGGAATGAGGAAAAACAAACCTCAAGTTACTATCCACAGTTTAGCAGGTTTTTTCTATTGTGTTCCTCCCATTCAAATTCAATTATGTTCCTATAGTTACGTAAAGTGGACATACTGTAAAGGAACACCCACTCAAAAAAGTGATTATTTTGCCAGGGTTAGGAAGACAATGGCCTGTTTTTATTCCTGAAAGTCTCCTCTGAGCAATTCTTAAAGAGGATTTTGACAACCTCTTCCAAAAATTCAGTGTCTATGTCAGATGTTAATTATGTTGCCTTTCCTTGAGCCAAGTGGTGAAGTTAAATAAAATAAAAGTAAACCCAAGTAGAAATCTTCCTTTTGTGAAGCCTACACCCAAATTAAAGTTACTTCACTCAACACAGGAGTTAATTTCTGATTCAGTTCATGTTTCATGTTTTCACATGCATACACATACATGGATATGTGATGCCTACAGACAGGATTCCATGACAAATGGTTTATAAAACAAATTTTCTTCTAACAGAAAAAAAGGCTTATTTCCATGTCTTGGATTTTGTCTCTAAATTTTAAACAGTTGCAAATACTTCTCCTTTTCATGGAAGAATAGATTTGTTTACAATTCTTCGCTGTTTCCAGAACAACATTATGAAATTGTTTTATTACTGCCTTGGTGAAACTTCGTGTAATCTGACTAGGGCACAGTGACTTTGTCTGGTTGATTCTGAGATGTTTCTTCAAATTCTTTTCACAAGGAGTACACATAGGTTGACCTGATGTTTTCTGGCAATATTTATTGGGCGCTTTTTTGTATAAAATCTCATATAACTAGAAACTTAAGCTATGTTTACTTTGTTTTTAACCTAGCAAAAACCTAGGGATGCATCCACCTTTTTATTTACAACTTTCTTTTCTTTTTGGTATTTTTTTAATCAAGTTTAAAAGGGGGAACTAGTAATAATAATAATAATAACAATAATAATATAATTTGAATAACTGAAGCAAAAAGTCTTCATTTCTTCCTGTCCCATTTCTCACATGGATTTGAATACTGTTCTTGTCTAAATATTCCTGCCCGTGGAGTACAAATCACTGCACATGACAAATAGTGACATGAAGTATAGTTTTAAGGGATGCTGTCAAAGTAATTCCTGCCCGTAAATGATTTTCCCTTAAGAGGTTGAAAACAGCATGATTTTTGTACGAAACTGGATATTTTCTAAATTTTAGTAACAATAAAACATCGACAGTGTTCTGCAAATTGGTAGGACAGTGTCAAATTTGAAAGACGTGCCGTGCATTAGATCTGTAAAGTGCAGTGAGGAAGAACGCCCTGGGTTCTCCTTGCAGATGGGCAAATACAGAGGTTAATGCAGATGGTGCCCATACAGTCAAGCTTCTTGTGAAGCCTAGATTCAAAAGACCTGAAAAGTCTGAGTATAATCATGTTATTGTACTAGTGTGCAATAGCTTTGTATTTCTGTTTTTCCCCTTCCTCAGGGGACCGGTGTGCTTTTAAAAATGCAGTCCTTTTAGTTACTGTCCTTGTAATACTCTTAGAAAACTAGAAGTAAGGGGCTAGTGGGGAGAAAGGAGCAGCACCTGTGGAATAGGAAGAGAAGGGACTGCAAGGGATGGTGGATGTGTAGGGTAAATGTCCATGGGTGCTGTCTGTTTAGTTACTGAGACCTGTACTTCCGTCTCTCTGAATACAGTGCCCGAGTTTTCAACTCCACATTTTTAGGCTGCGTGCATGTCTTGTGGACTCACAAACTCACCTGCCCCTTGCTGAACTCACCATCTTGTGAAAAAAGCAGTTCATTTTCAGGGCAGTGTAAGGAAGAGCATGCTGCTCCAGGATGTGCTTCTGAGTGCAAAGCTGGCATCACGTTTCTCACAGTCAGTGCGTTCATTAAAGGACTGACCTAACTTTGTTCTCCGTTTCAGGCTCATTCGTGTTTGCTGTGACCGTCACCGATGCAGATGCTGGCTCCAACGCCGAGCTCCATTATTCCCTCATGGGGAAGAACTCTGAGAAATTCCACATTGATCCAGCAAGGGGGGCAATCCTGGCTGCAAAACCACTGGTGGGAGAGTCCGAAGTCACCATTTCTGTTCACGTGAGGGATGGCGGCCGGTACCCCAAGACAGACTCTACCACGGTCACTGTGAGGTTTGTGGACAAAGCCGAATTTCCTCGTGTTCAGGCGGATCAGGAGACCTTCACATTTCCTGAAAACCAAGCAGTCGGGACCCTTGTCACCACGGTCTCGGGATCTTCAGCCAGGGGAGGCTCCTTGTCCTACTACATCGCCAGCGGTAACCTGGGCAGCACCTTCCTGGTGGACCAGGTGACGGGACAGCTTTCTGTTGGGCAGGCTTTAGATTTTGAAGCCATACAGAAATACGTGGTGTGGATTGAGGCCAGAGACACGGGCTTTCCCCCCTTTTCCTCATACAAGAAATTGGAAGTATCAGTGATTGACGTCAATGATAACGCGCCAGAGTTTGAGCAAGATCCCTTCATTGCAGAAATAGCCGAGAACCTGTCCCCACGGAAGATACTGACGGTAGCTGCTGTCGACAGAGACAGTGGTCTAAATGGACAGCTAAATTATGAAATAATCAAGGGCAATACTGAAAATAGTTTCAGTATCAATCGAGCCACTGGTGAGATCAGAAGTGTCAGGCCCTTGGACAGGGAGAAACTGTCTCAGTACACACTAACGATAAAAGCTTCGGATAAAGGCACTCCGCTCCAGAGCACGACTGTCAAAGTTATCATTAATATTTTAGATGAAAATGACAATGCTCCGAGGTTTTCCCAGATATTCAGTGCTTCTGTGCCTGAAAATGCACCTCTGGGTTTTACAGTAACCCGAGTCACAACATCAGATGAGGACATCGGGGTGAACGCAGTCAGCAGGTACTCCATAAGGGATACGAGTCTCCCGTTTACCATAAATCCCAGCACTGGGGACATCACCATCAGCAGACCACTGAACAGGGAGGACACTGACCGCTACAGAATCAGGGTCTCTGCACATGACTCTGGGTGGACGGTGAGCACAGATGTCACCATATTTGTCACGGATGTCAATGACAATGCCCCGCGATTTACAAAACCGTCCTATTACCTGGAGTGTCCTGAGCTTCCTGGGATTGGGCTAAAGGTCACCCAGGTTTCAGCCACCGATCCAGATGAAGGGTCCAATGGCCAAGTCTTCTACTTCATAAAATCCCAGTCCGAGTTCTTCCGCATTAACGCAACCACGGGGGAGATTTTCAACAAGCAGTATTTAAGGTACCAAAACTCCAGCGGTTCCAGCAATGTCAATATCAATAGGCACAGCTTCATCGTGACATCATCAGACCGGGGCAGCCCCCCATTAGTGAGCGAGACCACCGTCACCATAAACATAGTAGACAGCAATGACAACGCACCGCTCTTCCTCGCTCCTAAATATTTCACTCCTGTTACGAAGAATGTGAGGGTTGGCACAAACTTAATTAAAGTCACTGCGGTGGACGACAAGGACTTTGGCTTGAATTCTGAAGTGGAGTACTTCATCTCTGATGAGAGCAAAACTAATAAATTCAGACTGGACAGGAGTACAGGCTGGATTTCTGTGTCATCTTCACTAATGTCTGATTTGAACAAAAACTTCCTGTTTAAAGTGAAAGCCAAGGACAAGGGTAATCCTCCACTCTCATCCGAGGTAGCTGTGGAAATAGTAGTGACAGAAGAAAATTACCATACACCTGAGTTTTCCCAAAGCCGTATGAGTGTTACTATCCCGGAGAGTCATTCTGTTGGAACAGTGGTCAGGACGGTGTCAGCACGAGACAGAGATGCTGCTATGAACGGATTAATCAGATACAATATTTCCTCTGGAAATGAAGCTGGAATCTTTGCTATTAATACAACCACTGGTACACTGACACTAGCCAAACCACTTGATTTTGAGTTAAACCAAAAGCACGAGCTGGTTGTTACTGCCACAGATGGAGGATGGGTGTCCAGAACAGGCTACTGCAGTGTCACTGTTAACGTCATTGATGTCAATGATAACTCCCCAGCATTCAGCCCTGAGGACTACTTTCCCACCGTGTTAGAAAATGCCCCCAGTGGGACAACTGTTATTAGTTTAAACGCCACTGATGCTGACTCCGGATCTAACGCTGTGATTGCATATGCCATTCAGTCCTCAGACAGCGACCTCTTTGTCATTGACCCCAACACGGGAACCATCACCACCCAGGGATTTTTAGATTATGAAACAAAGCAGAGTTATCATTTAACGGTAAAGGCTTTTAATGTTCCAGATGAAGAGAGGTGCAGCTTTGCTACTGTCAACATCCAGTTAGAAGGGACAAATGAATATGTGCCCCGTTTTGTGTCCAAGCTTTATTATTTTGAGGTTTCAGAGGCAGCCTCCAAAGGTACTGTTGTAGGTGAAGTTTTTGCAAGTGATCGTGATATGGGAATTGATGGAGAAGTCCACTACCTCATCTTTGGCAGCAGCAGAAAGAAGGGCTTCCAGATAGATGAGAAAAGTGGCCAGATCTACGTTTCAGGACCTCTTGACAGAGAAAAAGAAGAACGAATCTCTTTGAAAGTCCTTGCAAAAAATTTGGGGAGCATTCGTGGTGCAGATATAGATGAAGTAACTGTTAATATCACAATCCTGGATGCCAACGACCCTCCTGTTTTTACCTTGGGAACCTACAACATACAAATTAGCGAGGGTGTTCCTCCAGGCACCCACGTCACATTTGTCAGTGCCTTTGATTCAGATTCTGTCCCCAGCTGGAGCAGGTTTTCCTATTTCATCGGGTCTGGCAATGAGAACAGCGCCTTTTCCATCAACCCACAGACGGGACAGGTGACGGTCACTGCAGAGCTGGATCGAGAAACGCTGCCTGTTTACAACCTGTCTGTGCTGGCCATCGATTCGGGAACGCCGTCTGCGACAGGCAGTGCCTCTCTATTGGTAACTTTGGAAGATATCAATGACAACGGCCCTACCTTGTCCACCAGCCAAGGAGAAGTCCTGGAGAATAACCGCGCTGGAACTCTGGTGATGACGCTTCAGTCGTCAGATCCTGATCTCCCTCCCAACCAAGGTCCTTTCACATATTACTTGCTCAGCACTGGCCCTGCCACCAGCTACTTCAGCCTCAGCACCGCTGGTGTCCTGACAACGACGAGGGAGATTGACAGGGAGCAAATCAGTGATTTCTACCTCTCAGTGATTACGAGAGACTCTGGCGTTCCTCAGATGTCTTCCACAGGAACTGTGCAGATCAAGGTAATAGACCAAAACGACAACCCATCTCAGCCCAGAACAGTAGAAATCTTTGTTCATTATTATGGCAACCTCTTCCCAGGTGGAATTTTGGGCAATGTAAAGCCACAGGATCCAGATGTGCTAGACAGCTTCCAATGCTCCCTCACCTCAGGAGTCACCAGCCTCTTCAGCATTCCCGGGGGCACCTGTGAGCTGCACTCGCAGGCGAGGTCCACAGATGGCACGTTTGACCTGGCTGTCCTCAGCAATGATGGGTTACACGGCGCCGTCACCAGCAGCGTCCGGATTTTCTTTGCGGGCTTCAGCAACGCCACCATCGACAACAGCATCCTCCTTCGCCTGAGCGCCCACAGCGTGCGGGACTTCCTCACCAACCACTACCTGCACTTCCTGCGCATCACCAGCTCCCAGCTGACGGGGCTGGGCACGGCCGTCCAGCTCTACGGGCTGTACGAGGACAGCAACCACACCTTCCTGATGGCGGCCGTCAAGCGCGGCAACAACCAGTACGTGAACCCCAGCGGCGTGGCCACCTTCTTCGAGAGCATCAAGGACGTTCTCTTCCGCCAGAGCGGCATGCGGGTCGAGGCTGTGGACCATGACTGGTGCCTGCAGAGCCCCTGCCAGAACGGAGGGAGCTGCCTGAGGAGGCTGGCGGTGAGCCCGGCCCTGAGGACCCACGAGAGCGTCCCCGTCATCATCGTGGCCAACGAGCCCCTGCGGCCCTTTGTGTGCAGGTGCCTGCCAGGGTACGACGGGAGCCTGTGCGAGACCGACATCGATGAGTGCCTCCCATCCCCCTGCCACAACGACGGCACTTGCCACAACCTGGTGGGGGGCTTCTCCTGCAGCTGCCCGGAGGGTTTCACTGGCATGGCTTGCGAGAGGGACATCAACGAGTGCCTTTCCAACCCCTGCAAAAACGGTGCCGCCTGCCAGAACTTCCCAGGAAGCTTCAACTGCGTTTGTAAAGCCGGGTACACAGGTACGGTTTTACTCCTCTATACCTTACAATCCAGAAAAGATGGGCGAGAGTGTGGAGATGTGCCTTCTTGGCCCAAGCCTGTCTGAATACAAGCATCCCCAGTGGATGAAGATGTCATGCAAAATGAGGTATCAATAGTGTGAAAACTCAGAAGATCAGGTGCCCACACTATTAATTTATTCTAGCTCTGTCCCCAGGCAAATCTCACTTACCTGGTTTGCATTAGAACAGAAAGATTTTTATGAGAGCTGTTTAAATTTATTAAATGTGCAGAAACGATTTCCAATGCTTAAGTATGATTTTTCTGTACATGTTATTGTTATGCATATTGTGGGAGCATTTCAAGTCTGCTAGAAGTGTGCCAAGCAAGAAAATCAGCCTCTGCCCCAAATTACTTGTAGGACAGAAAACAGATGAAGGATATGGGAAAAAACAGAATTCAAGCAAAATGGTCAACCTCTGTTCTGTTCTGTATTTTGTCCCTTTGTCATTTATTTTTTTCATTAGGCACAGAAATGTCTGCAGCATTCCTACCCCTTCTGAGTATTTTTTTCTCTAATATTTATTACACATTCAAACACAGCAGCATTGTAACCCTGGAAAAGCAGGCTGGTCTTTGCTTCTGCCGTGAGTATGATATTTAAGGAAGGTCTGAACAATTTTAACCAGTGCTTATGGCCACTTTTTATAGAAATCAGAAAAAAAAAATCTGACCTGAGAAGATTAGGTAAGGCTTTCATTGCCTTTTCTAAGGAGTATTTCTGTATTGCCCATGCCCCAGGGCAGCCCAGCTCAGCACAGCTGTGTCCATTCTGGTGTCGGACTTGCCACCACCACAGCTCACCTGTAACCCATAGAGGGATTAGGGGATCCATTGTTCCTTTGGTTTTTTTCTTAAACCAGATCAGTGCAGGAGAGAATAAAGAAAGTTGATTAATTTCAAAGTAAAGGTTTAACTACTTAATTTAAATCGCAGCTGCAGCAGTGAGTGCGTATTCAGTGCAATATCAAGGACGCTGATGAGATCTTTCGCGTGAGCCTCACAAATGCGCTCCTGAGCCTCAGGTCAGGAGCAATTGTTGTTAATTGACAAGCAGTTCTAATTAAGTTACCAGTCCGAGATTTTATTTCATGTTGTATTAGCACATCAAATTATTTTGCCAGGAGCGTGGCAAAATAATTCTAGGGCACCTATGCCCTGTAACTCTTGAGGTCATTAGCACCAGAGAGTAAATGGGCATATGTTTGCTGTTGCAGTGAAGCAAAACACTTCATTAACTCCAGCAAGCAAACTACAGTGTATGCCTCTAGCCTGTAATTTGAAACATTTATGAAACATGCAGCGGATTTCTTCTGGTATTAAAGCTCATACTTTAATGCTCAACCCTTATGTCAGCTAAAAATCGAGCTCTGCGTGTGACGAGCTCAAAAAAAAGATGACTATTTTTACTAAGAGAATGTGATGAGAGACTCTTAGAGTTTGAAGTGTTGGATTTCTTTCATGCCATGAATTAAATGTGGCATCTGATAGGAGCTTTCTTAAACTCCTTGTCAACACAAATAACCTTAAAATAGACTGCCACTGAGGCAGACGTTTCTATTTGGAAGTCAGATGTTGTTTAATCAGTTGGCCATTGCAGAATCAAGAGTTATTAAAGTGTCCTGAGATTAATTGATCAAGACAGAAAACAAATGGCACCAGTGTAATTAAAAGACAAAATATCTTTAGAGTTTAATATCAACAGAGTTTATTAGATAAGATCACAATTAACACACAGTATATTTAGACAATTTATGTCTGCAAAAGCATATTTGAAATTCTGCGAATTAAATATTCAATAAATTCTGCAAACAAATGTCAGTGTACTGATTGTTTGGGAATGCTTGACATAGAGGCTATTATGTCATTATTATACTGCCATCAGAAAGAGAACACAGCTGCCTGGACTCTTAATTTGCATTCATATGTGATTAAAGATAGCCACAGTGAATGTAAAAATAAAGCCTCAAACTATTTCTTCATGAATGTAAGCCTTGAGCGCTTCAACAACAACAAAAAAGAGGCATCCAGGATAGTGGATTTCTAATTCAGTTTGCCATATACATAGCTTTGCTGCTTCTGTTGGAATGAAAATACAGTCTCATAATTGAATTTGCATGCTTGGTAATAAAATAATATTTACATGGTACTGCATGCGAGTAGAAATTAGTGTTTTCTGAGACAGACGCTCTGCTCACTGTAAATTAGAGTACATGAGCTGCAGACTTTGATAGTGGTGTACCTGAAAATGGAGTCTTACTTTTCCTTGATTTACTATGTTTTGTCAGCTGCATTTCACTTCATCATGCTGCAAAAGGTAATGTCCTTCTTTTCACTGGATAGGATTATAAAGACTGATTACCTCAGAGCATCATTAGGGTTTAAACAATCTGTTATAATTATATCTCTTAATGATGAACAGGTTTTGTTTTTAAAATGATCACTTTCTGGAGGGAATATGCTTGGTGATTTACAGTAGTTGTCTGCCCTTCCTTTGAACCCTTCATTTCCTGTTTTCCAGGATTCATTAAGATGAAGGAATGTAGGTTTGTGAAGTTGTTTCAAATGCAAGATTAGAATATTAGAACAACCACTTTAAAAGATGGACACAGAGAACCACAAAAACTAAAACTCTCAAATCAGCTGAAATCTTAACTCAAGAGCATTGAGCTGGTATCTGTTCCTGTTACATTTTTCAATTAAAAAAGTCTGAGGAACTTACATTTTTTGCATAAGCCCCTGCCTGTGATAGCATCAGCTGGAGGTGATGAATGATAAATGTTGAATGCTGTCTGTTACCAATTATCCAGCATTCTCCTAATTTTCATGGTCTTCAGAAAAAGATCTTGCTGATGCAGAAGTGAATACTTGCATCTTTCAGAATTTCAGCTGAGAATTGATCTATAAACTCAGCTAACTGCAATTTTCATCAAGGCCAGCTTGGATGGGATTTTGAGCAGCTTGATCTCGTGGAAGGTGTCCCTGCCCATGGTAGGGGGTTGGAACAAGATGGTTTTTAAGGCCCTTTCCAACCCAAACCATTCTATGATTCTATGATTCTGTTATTCTAAGCACACTTCTGTTGGTTTCAAGAACTCTTCAAACAATAGTTAAGCATGAAGAAGACGCTGTTATTCACTGGTTAAAGTAAGTGCAGCTGAAATAAACATCCATATTCTCTTGCTGACTCAGCAAATGTGCCAGCTTTAATGTTAGCTGAGAAAAAGAAGAGTATTTAGTTAGATTGAACTGCAAAAATCTGAGTAAGCCTTATTAGCTACACTTGATTTTTGTGAAAACTAAGCAACATCACTGAGCTATTTTAAGCATGTCTGTCTCACTCTTGCTGTGTGCTCTCCTTCATAAGTCAAAGATCTCTACTACGGACCATAAATTGAAAACAAAGAAAACAGCAAAATCTCACATAAAAAGTTAGCTCATCCTTCAGTCATGCCCATTAGAGAATAAAACATAAATAAATACCCCCAAAGCATAATTAGATTCAGACACTGGAAAAGTTTCCTGGATTTATGGTGCATCTACAAGTGACGTATTAACCACAGGAATCCTCCAGTGCTCCATTTCCATCCTGCTTGCAGTCACACATGGAGAGCTGCTGCTCACATGGAAGAGCTGCTTGCAAACTCTAGGTTAAACTGAAAAGTAGAACAGGGAGAAAAAAAAAAAAAGATGTTTTCTTCATTAGGTGACTCAAGTTGTGAAACTCTGAAAAAGGTAGCAGAGTTCATAAAGCACAGTCCTGATTTTCTACAGTTTTAAGCACCAGCAACCTCTAAGGACTGCCTATTGTGCATTCCTGTCATGGGACATGTAAAATTGTAAGATATATGTGACATACAAGAATGGACACCCTCTGTGCAAGCTCATGTTGTACTTTTAACTTAAACATGTACATATGGCGTAAGAAATAAAAAAATTCATTATCAATGCAAAAAGGAGCATTAAGGCAGTCTTAGCCCTTGCTTTGTGCATATATCCTGGCTGAGATGAAGTTCAGGAGAAGTCTGGAAGACTGTGGCTGGTTTTGTGAGTTTTTGCAGTGAAGCAGGAAGGACAAACATAACAGTGCTTCGAAGTTTTTGCTGAGCACAGGCAGTGAAGGCTGGCACTGCTGGCAAAAGGAAGACAGGTTCCAAGAGTGGGATGTAGTGGAAGTGTTGCTAAACTCATCAAAGCCAAGCAATGAAAACCTTAGAAATGAAGACCAATATTTTTGTAGTTAACGTTTCCATACAAAGAAAATTTTAGTTTCGTACGAAGAACCCCTGTGTCACTATTTGGCATCTGTTAAAATCTTCACTTTTTCTCTTGGTTCCCTTCCTTGCTGAAATGAGTTACGTGATTTCAGTTTGTTCTCTGGGGAATGATACGTACCATGTGTGACAATGTCTGCTTAGGAAAGGACTGTATCCAGGGTAGCTTGTTTTTGTGGTCTCTCCGAGTCAGGAAGGAGGTTGTAATTGATGAGGAAAAATAAGAAAAATCATATAATGTACAATGGCAGGCTGTGTTCAGCGTGACCTGCTTGTACAGAGTCCAGCAAGGGCTGTCTGTATCTCCTTTGCACTCATGAGTATATTGTGTTCAACAGGGAGGAAAAAGAGATACATTTTTACAGCTTTTTAGTTCAGCATTGCCTTTGATTTCATGATCTCATGATTTTATAGACCCCAGTTAATAAAATAAATAATAAAACTCAGTTCAATTAAAACAACAGTCCAAAGTACCTATAATCACAATGAGACACTTGAAAAGTAATGTTGCTTTCTCTGGGCCACAGATTATGCCTGTGACAGGGCTGGGAGCAGCCCAGCATCCTGTCTGTGATTCCTGTCTCCATCCCACAGCCAGGCCCTGGCACCCTCTCTCCTGGCCATGTGTTCAGCGTTGGTTCATAACCTCGTTACCTACACCACCAGCCTGACTTTCCTAGTGCCCTGAATAGTCTGACCTGGAAATTGCTTTTGTTCCCTTATCACAGGGAAAACATGTGACTCCACTGTCAACTACTGTGAGTGCAACCCCTGTTTCAATGGTGGGTCCTGCCAAAGTGGGCTGGAGGGGTATTTCTGCCACTGTCCCTTCGGTGAGTACCCTTCTCCTCCTCTCCTCTTCATCTCCCCTTTCCCTATTCACATTTCTATTTATTTTTACCTGCATAAATGATTTCTGGTTTGAAAATGATTCAAGGTTTGGAAAAACTGGAGGTTTAGTTAACTCATTCTTCTTTAAAAGAAAATTAAAAAGTGATGTGGTCGCTACCAATATTTATTTGTCATTCCTGGTAGCAGCTCCTTTCTCTCTCACACAAAAACATAACAAGATCCAGCCAAACAACTCAGTGCCTAAAAATTAGAAAGAATATTTCTAATGAGGTGGATAGATAGATATGGATAACTGGCCAAAAGTAAGAATGGATGCTTGAAATCTTTAGATCATGACCACTGACTTCCTAAAGAAGCAGCTTAGCTCAACCACAGCTGGATCAGGGCTAAAGTACCTTCACCACCAAGAATGTCCAAAGTTAAGTGTGAAGGAAGAGGAATGATGATAACAAAGCTCTCCTGATGAATAACAGGCACTTTTAGGAGAGCTGAAGAGTAAGACCATTGTAAATAACATCGGTATTTTACATCAGAGAAGCATATAGTAGTGCCAAAATAGTTTCATAATTTTTAGAATTTAATTATCCCAGATTTGGTTTGTGGAATGAACCCAACAAAAACATAGAACAACATGGATATTTTAAGGTATCATGACACAATTGCAGCAAGATTGATTCTGAATACAGATTAGTCCAAAATTGTCGTTGTTTATATGGAAAAGTATGAAAGTAAGTGTAACAGATTAATAAAGAAACCAGAAATGTACAGAAATCATCTACGATGTTTTAAGGTTGTTGAAAACCATCTCACGAAAGTATCATTCTCAATATGCATTTGTAACTAATGCTGAATAAGTTTTTCTGTTAACATGTGGAATAATTTCTCTATGTCCTTTTATTTCCTTTATTGTACATTTACTCAGGGTTTATTAATTTCCCTTATAGACATATTCCATTGTAAATGTAACTAATATTCATAAATAAAATCAGGGTTTTTTTCTCATTGTCACTGCAGTAAAAGAAAAATCAAGGGAAATTATGTGACAGAGATCTGAAAAGAAATATGTGGAATGCACCAAAATATTCATATCAGTAAAAACATGAAAAGGCATAATGTTTTAATCACACATGCTTATTTCTTAAGTATGAAAAATGAACCACCCCGTGAGAAACAGTTCAGATAACAGCCACAGAGCGAAAAATAAACTCAACTTGCACATTTATTTCCATAACTGGATTCATAAATGCCTGATGATAATTAACAACCATGTCTTGACAGAGCTGTCAAACTGGCTTGTTTTGGTGTTTTCCAAGGAAGCCATGGAGCCCAATGAAATGTTTCTCAATAGATGTGTCTATTTGTAACTTGTCCTTTGTAACTTGAATTTTTGAATTTAGATATAATGTACCTCAGCACCCAGCTGTGGGTAATAGCATGCTTCTGTTGGTTGTGTGTTTTTAATTTTACACTAGAGGTTCCTTGAGGAGCCTGTGCATCACAGCCATGTTGAGAGCGCATCCATACTTTGCTCCTGGCAGAATGCACGGTGAGGAAAAAACTCGCTGATTCCAGATTTTGCTCTTCATTTTGCAGGTGTTTTTGGGAATCACTGCGAGCTGAACAGTTATGGATTTGAAGAGCTGTCCTATATGGAGTTCCCCAGTATGGATCCCAACAATAATTACATCTATATCAAGTTTGCCACTATAAAGAGCAACGCCTTGCTGTTGTATAACCACGACAACCAAACCGGAGAGCGGGCAGAATTCCTGGCCCTGGAGATAGCAGCAGGGAGGCTGAGGTTCTCCTACAACCTGGGCAGTGGCACGTACAAGCTCACCACAGCCAAGAAGGTGTCTGATGGGCAATTCCACACCGTCATTGCCCGCCGGGCTGGAATGGTAAGAAACGCTAAAATGAGCATTTGAGGCAAGTTCAGCCAAATCACTTTGGCTTCCAGGGGAACTCAGAGAAGTGTAAATTAGTGACATTGCGTTTGCTAGCAGAAACTCCAACTTTGGGAAAAACCGCCTTCATTTCTGTCTTACTCCAACTGACTCAAAGCCCTGTGGTGGTTTGTTTAGTATGATGATGATAAAGTATAATGAAAAAAACATGTGCAAAATGCCCCCATACTCTCAATGTGAAAAATGAGAGCCAGGAATAATTAATGACATAGATGACTACGTACGGGGCTAATGAACTGGTGTAGATTACAGGGATGATTATCAGGGAATGCTAATTAACCACAGTAATTGCAAAAAGCCTCAAAACAATTTTTCTCAACATTTGGACAATAGAAGTGGACAAACTTAAAATTCCAGGGCATCCTTGACCTCCTTGAGCTAATTCAGAGATTTTATCAATCTCGTCAGACTGGGAGCCTGGTTTTCCTCTGCAGCATACATGTAAAGAGTTAAAAGGTGCTACATTAAGAGAATTTTTTGAGGGGAAGGAGGGAAGTTACTTCTCTCTTTGTCTCCCAGAATGCATCTGAGGTGAAGAACTCTGCCAAAAACTGGTACAACTGATTGCCATATGCCTGGCACTCTGACCCCTCTCCTGCCTTCATTTTTTTCTCCAGTAAATGTTTTCTATTCCTCTTCTCTCATTTTTTAATAATATTTCCAAAGCAGAACATAAACCAAATGCTCTTTGAATCCAAGCCAAGTTTTTTGACTCCACAATGTTTGAGTTAGAAATGAAACCAAATCTATTTGCCATCCATAATCAGTAACTATTGCCCAACAGTTCCCTTCTCAGGCAGAAATGGCCAGCATACGTGGAATTCCATATTCTTCCCACGTTTGAAATTAAAGTAATGGAACCATAATATATGATGGGGTTCCCCATTTTGGTTTGTGTGTTTCAAGCTAGAAGTGATGAAGGGAATAAAAGCAATCAACTCTTCTACCCAGTTTGTCTCCCCTCTAGACCTTGCAGAGTCTTGAGCCTGAAACTCCATTTCAGTTCGTAGTGCAAGATCTGATATCTCCATTTGTTCTGGGTATTGGTCTCTTCTCCCAAGTTACCAGCAACAGGACAAGAGGAAATGGCCTCAAGTTGCAGCAGGGGAGGTTTAGATTGAATATTAGGAAAGAGTTCTTCCCCAGAAGAGTTGTCAATGCCTGGAACAGGCTGCCCATGGAAGTAGCTGAGTCACCATCCCTGGAGGTATTAAAAAGATGTGTAGATGTGGCACCTGGGGACATGGTTTGGTGCTGGCCTTGGTAATGCTTGAGAGTGGTTGTATTCTTAGAGGTCTTTTCCAGCATAAAGGATTCTATGGTTCTGTGAAATCCACTCTTCAGCTGGATTTTCAAATCCAATTTGTGTGTGTTTGTAGGACTTACATATCCAAATAAGATGAAAGGTAATTGTGGTGTTGAGCAATGACTTTGGTTTAATGTTACTTGATATCAGATATCAATTTGCATCTTGCAAGTTTAATAATTTACATCACAGCTTCTTAAGCCCAAAGGTGCACCTTAATCTTGAGACGCACCAGGTTCCCATTTTAGTAACTAAAGTAGAATGTTACTTCTATAAATAAGATTTGGATGGCTAAGTATAGGCACACACAGTAAAAGTTGCAACAAATAAATGAAGTACACTGAAGAAAAAAAACAGAGAAAGAAAATGTTTTACTTGTCAGTGTGCCAGAGGACTATAGAAGAAGAGAGAACATAAGAAGGGCTATTTATAGAAAATTTCAGCTATGAATGCTTCAGGCTGAAAGCAGACATTTAAGACAACCTATACCTTTATCTGAATGTTTTTGTTTGTTTTGCTTTTAATGTTTAAACCTTTTCAGTAATGTTTACAAACAGTATGTGAAGAGAATCGCCTTTGTCTTAGATATTTCTGCTGCAGGAAAAATGTCTCCCAGGTGTCCAAAACTGTATAAAATAGGCCCCCTTCAGGATTCCAAATCTGTCATTTCCTACAGCACAGTGGGATTTTATCGGAAACTGGTAAAATCATTAAGTTGTCAGTCCTGAGCTATTGCAGAGTGACAGGATAGAAAGGCTCATAATGTGGCAAGGTAACTGTAGAGTAATGCTTAAGTAACAAGCAGGAACATTTGACTAACATTAGAAAAAAAAATTGTATGAACTCTGGTCCAAGTAAAATATATTCTCAAATATCCAGCCCTTCAGCTGGGGTTGGAGCTTGGCTTGCAGAGCACATAGCAATGTAAGTTAGGGAGATTATGCTGATTGAGCTAAGAACAAAAAACTCATTTCAGTTTTTGTTGTTGATGTTCTGAAGGAAAATATGTATGCATGTAGTGGCATACAGAGCAGCCAGCTTATTATTCTTTCTCTGAATTGTTTCATTTACACAAGGCTATAATCTGCCTTGGAACTGCAGACTGACATTTCTTGGGAGAAGCACTTTGCTCATTTGTATGGAAAGAAATTCAAGATAAGCTTTCATTAAAAATAGCAAATTGAACAATTTAATCGTACTGAAGGGCATGATTTAGGGCTAAGAGCTCTGAATTTGTTTGGTCAATACAGTGCATCAGCTTGCAGCCTGTATTTGGAACTAGCACGGACAATCTGTGGGGATTTCAACAGGCTGTTGTTAGCAAACTTATTTGCAGGCAGTAGAAAAAACCTCTGCAGAGTAATGATGTACTGATAGCCAGTGCTGCTTGCTCAGCTCCCACAGAGTAATCTAAATCAAAATATAAACCCAGGCATTTTTAAAGGTGGCGTTTGATTTAACTTTGCTGTAAAACTGTACCACACATCTAGCTGAAACATGAGGAGATGTACATTGTGGAGATTATGTTTATTTTTCTGAAAATTTGTTTTAAGGAATAACTAACCTTCAGGGTTGGTGGTTTTTTTTTTTTTTTTTTCCTTTCAGTGCATCTGTTATTAATAAATCACTGTGGGGACAATTCTTTGCTAAATAAGGAATAAAATAAAAACTCCTTTTTAAATCAGCAGGAGTTATTTCATGATTTTAGTGACAACTTTGGTTAGGCTTTTATACATTACAAATAGAAGTGCCATGAGTAGCTGTAATGTAAATAAGTTGGGTGGGTAGTCACAGAATCACAGAATGGTTTGGGTTGGAAGGAACCTTAAAGATCATCTGGTTCCAACCCCCGTGCTGTGGGCAGGGACGCCTTCCACTAGACCAGATTGAAGCAACCTCGTTATCTGGGACATGATGGCTTGGAGATAAAAATAATAATAGTAATAATAAAGAGTAAGACGACTGTAAGTACTGATAATGCCTGGTACTTCTCTAAATATCACCTCAGTCCCACTCTTGGTGTCCAGATGCTTCTCCATTATCACAGTCGAGATCCCTGATGACCTCTTAGTCAAGGGGTTACCTTAAGCAGGTCCATTTGGTTACTTTTTGAGTTTTATTGAGTGGTTGGATATTATTTATTACTAGTAATCTCAGTGTTTCTACTCCCAGGGTTATTATTTTTAACTAGTAATCTCACTGTTTGTACTCCGAGCTTTTGTAACATGCTTTTTATCAAGTTCAATATGTTTAATGTCATGGTCAAGCCCTGAAAGAACGCCCTTTGTGATTGGAGGGAGCAGGTTTTTGCTCAGATTATCTGAACCATATCAGGAATAGGATACAGTGCAAGCCAAAATAACTGCAGTTTCAAGGAGTATAGCAAACAAATACGAAAGAAACCCTACCCAAATGTGAAAAACTGGTGTTTAACTGCTTCTTTGTATGAAGCAGACAGTTGGCTCCACACGTGGTCGCACCCACACCTTGGTGGTGTCCTGGCTGTGCTGGTGGAGTACAGAGCTGAGCAGTGGCTCTGGAGCACCCTGCAATCCTGAGTGACACCGTAATATACAAGTGCTCCCTTCTAGCCAGCTCCTTGATATAATACACTTAAGCATAAATAGTTAGTGTGGCTGGGGACTAATGTCTTGTAAAATTCAGCGTATTTGTGTGCGTGCCTTTTGCAGGCGGCATCCCTGACAGTGGATTCCTGCTCCGAGGATCAGGAGCCAGGCTACTGCACTGTTAGCAGCGTTGCTGTTTCAACTGACTGGTAAATATTTCTTCATTTTGTGGGGTTAATTTGGGGTTTGGGTGGGATGCTTTTTGGAGTAAAATTAAAGGTAAAATTAAAAAGAAATCTCCCTGTAAAGCCAGAGAAAGTTGGAGTAATGATAAGGCTCCCAGGAGTCAGTTTCTTCCATCTTTGTGAAGCAAACTGGATTTTATACAAGTGCTGCTACTTGCTAGTTCAGGCTGCATTTCTGCATGGAACTGGATCATAACAAGGGGTTTGCTCAGAAATCCCCAGTTCCTGGCACCATCTCTGTCCCCAGGCTCTGGTGGCAGTCCGGAAATGCATGGCCACGAGTAGCCTGTACTGTGGTGTAAATGAGGATAAATCTATTGCCTAATGATTTGGGGTCATGTATTTATTTAAACTGCACCTCTCATTTCTCATAAAGACATAGGAAATAAAATCACCTTAATTACTGCTGTCTTTAAAAAAAAAATTAAGACTAATTACTTTGACATTGTTTTCAGGTGTTTTCTGTTACAGTTTTGAGTTCATAAACAGTGTCCAGTAAAAAAAGCAGACTTTATTCTGTATTTACTGTAACTAACTCAGTAACCTTTGGGTTGCATCTTTGCAGGTAACAATAACTTTAATCCCAATCACTTTGGCTAGTTTCTTACAATAATCACAGTCATGTTTCCTGCCACACAGGGTTTCTGTGCTAGCAGAGGTGTTATATCTTAGTAAAAACAATTAGTCCATCTTCCTGCTATTTAAGTATCATCTACAATCTAAATTATAGTTGGGTAAAAAACCTTATTCGTTGTGATCTAAAGCACACTGCTCAGTCAAGTGAATAGAAATTTTAACGTGCAAACTGAGTGTGAATTTAGAGTCATACCCGCAACAACTGTTCAAGTGCTATTGATCTCTCTGTCTCCCCTTCTAAATGTAAGATGCCAATTTGGGAAGAGGACTTTTAGCCACAGGCTGTAGCTGATGGTTGCAGTTCCTGTGCTGTCATTGCTATCCTAATGTCTGGTACTGATTAGTTATTTTTCTCTTTTACAGGACTCTCGATGTACAACCAAATCGAGTTACTGTTGGTGGCATCAGGTCCATAGAGCCCATCCTTCAGAGGAGAGGGCAGGTGGAAAGCCATGATTTTGTGGGCTGCATAATGGAGTTTGCAGTCAATGGACGTCCCCTGGAGCCCAGCCAGGCTTTGGCAGCTCAAGGAATCTTAGATCAGTACGTCTGCTATATATGGGATCAAATGGACCCCGCTTGCAATAAAGGAAGCTGTCATGAGTGCTATTCCATTCAGACACCAACAGATATTCCATGTTAGAAAAAAATTACTGTAGAACCTACTGTAAAATGAGAAAAATGTAGGAAGAAAGTGAATCTGGATGACAGGTTCACTAAAGATTACAGAGTCTTCAAAAAAGCAGCATCATTACATTTCTATTGTCAATGATTATTCAAGCTGCTTTGCAGGCTGAAATTGAGTAGCTGCTGTTCTTGGGTTTCTTTATAAATTCCACCTGGGTTTGACTATACTCATACTGTTTGCTAACCCTCTACTCCCTTTTACTTCCTCTTAATCCACCGTGTCTGTTGTCTCACTTTGCCTCTCAAGTATCCCTGAATTTCCCTCATATCCTCTGAGTGGTCTTTCAGAAATGGTGAACCATCTGATTCTATTGTTTTTTCCATCTCAGTATTTGAAGTGAGCTGTAGCAATAATGTCAGTCTTCCATCCAGATTTCCTCACTCACGCTTCCTCTTTCAACCCCCGTGTTTGCGCTGGTCATTGTAATACAAAGGCTCTGGCAGTCTGCAGCATAAAAAATCCCTAAAAAAGTTTCTTCTCTCTTGCATAACGGATTATAGGAGTTTGGCTGTCTCTGAATCCCTTCCTCTTTTGTAAGACTGTTCTAACTTGATGCTGAAAATTGGGGTCTGCTTAGAAACTTGAGCTGTCTACAGAGATTCTTAGAATGGCACAATGGTTTGGGTTGGAAGGGACCTTAAAGATCATCTGGTTCCAGCCCCCCTGCCATGGGCAGGGACACCTTTCACTAGACCAGGTTGGTCAGAGTCCCATCCAACTGGCCTTGAACACTTACAGGGATGGGAAGAAGAGCCATTTTTGGATCTCTGAGGGGAAGAAAGGGAGTACCATTTAAACACAGGACACTTCCCAGCGCGTTTGCTCTGCTTATTCGTGTGCACATGCTTCAGCATCTACTTTTCCGATTTCTTTCAGGTGTCCCAGACTGGAAGGAGCCTGCACAACCAGCCCCTGCCAACATGGTGGCACTTGTGTGGATCAGTGGTCGTGGCAGCAGTGTCACTGCAAGGATGGACTGACAGGAAAGCACTGCGAAAAATGTGAGGAGGAGGTTTCACTGTCTTTAACACGCACCTAACTATGGCTCAACCAAAGGCCATTAAGAGTTTCTTTTCAGGGCCATGGGATAATGAATTTTATAAAACAATGAAAACAAGCAGCATGTTGCCTCTTAAGCAGTTTAAAAGTCCACAATGGACTGTTGTCCTTTCATGAGCTAAAAATGGCAACAACTTAAATACATAATATTTTCTGGTCTGTATATCACATTTCAGGTAACTTGCACTCATTTAAAGTCCTGCTTCCCAATAGCATATAATCCATAACTAAAACAGAGGTATCCCATAGGAGGGATTTGTCTGCTATGGGGAGGTAAGAGGGTAAGTGAAAACCCCTTCACGTAAACATTGAGTTCGTGTGCTTATGGCTTCTCCAAACTAAAGTCCTTTTCATCAAATTGACTGTGGATTATATGCAAGAAAATATTGTAAATGTAAATGAAAACAAGGCATTTACGCTCAGGGGTGATTAACTCTTATAGGAGTGGCCCTGTAAATCAGTACGGAATTGTCCAGGAGAGCAAAGTGATTTATTTACGTGTAATTGTAGTATAATGACTGGGCTTTGTTTTTTTACGTGTCCCATTATTGTTTAGCTGATTTATATGCTTTTATTGCACCAGTTTACAGAAGAATTTAGCAATAATTTTAACAGCATCTGGTAGTCAATGCTCTGCCTTTTTTATTCACTTTTTTTTTATGCCATAACAAATAGAAAGTCATTATCTCTGCCCTGAAGAGTTTAGAGTTCAATATATCATGAAACCCTGCTTGCAGTAATGGAAACAGTAACATCCCTGGGAAGGAATTACAGTTCTGAGAGCCAAATTTTTTTCTCTACTCCCTCACTTGTTCCCTGGTGAGTTTTAATTTACTATTGACTGATAGCAGCAGTAAATTACTCGCACACTCCCACTCTCAAACACACATTCTGGTGGAAGCCAAAGAATAGAGGGGCTGCAATTGCCATTCACTCCTGCTCTCCCCCCATGACCTGCTCTGAACTTGATCTCTGCTCCGAGGGAAAGCGGTCGCAATGAGGCAGATGATGGCCGGAGCTGTAATGGGCTGCGTGCTCAATGCTTCCCTGTCCTTGTCCCAGATATCACTGCTGACACGGCCCTGTCGCTGGAAGGCAAGGGACGGCTCGACTACCACATGAGCCCCAACAAGAAGCGGGACTACCTGATGAGACTTGGGGCTCGGGGCGCTGGCGAGGGCCCCCCCGGCGTGGAGCGCCTGGAAGTGAAGTTCAGGACAAGGAGCGAGAGCGGGGTTTTACTCCACGTCCAAGAAAGCAGCAACTTCACTACCGTGAAGGTAAGATTACAGCTAATGCCGAGTTTGATTTGGTTGGACTGCCTCGTGTGCAGTGATCAAAATCGCGTTTTTCCATTACTCTTGCTGTTTCCTTTGTAAAATATTAGGTCTTTAACTGAGCCTAGGCACTGCTCCAGTATCATTCATCTTCTCAACAATTCCCTTCCTATTTGCCAAGGTATCAGAAGATCTTGATGGTTTTGTATCTAATCAGTTTTGTCTAGGCTCCAAGTAGTGACTGCTTTAAGGCGGCGAGAACAGTGCTCATTGCCATGGTTATTATCATCATTACACTTTACAGAACAAATCATTTTGTTATTGGCCTTTTATCTTCTGATTTTTTGAGCCTTGAACCCAGACCCTCCTTAAGCTAGCAAATGATTGCCAAAAAGTTTTCATTAATTCCTACCAACATGGCTCAAGCTTATCAAACTAGGAAGTGAGGGATAACTTGAATTCATGAAGTAACTCACAGACCAGTGTCAATATCAAATTATTTTGGCATACATAGCTGAATTAATGCTTCAAATGCCACACTGTTTTGGGGTTTTTTGTTGTCTTTTCTTTCCTCAAAGAGCTTATTGCTGCAGGAGTTACCTTTCTCAAGAGAAAGCGATGGTTCGGTTCCTGGCGATGACTCAGTCCATTTACTCATAACTCTAAATGAGTACAGCAGTGATGTTGGCAAGCCCCTTTATTGGGTTGCTGTAAGCTCCAAGTTTCCTTGACTGCTGCAAGGCTTTCCAAGTTTTTCTTCCCTGACTTTTAGAGAAATTCATACAGAAATTCACACTTTCTAAGCTTCAGCCCCATGGATATTCTCCACCTGCCTAGTCAAGAGTTACGGAGCTTTCCTGACACACCGGCTGCATTTAAGAAGCAAGTCTGCACTACTTCCCTGGCATATGTTTTTACCACATCATTTCGTAGGAAGTTTCTGCCTCGCTCAAATTAGCAGATAAGATCTCATTATTTTGACTTCTGGAGAGAAAAAACTTTTTTCTCCCCCTAGCAGAATTTGCTAGGTGAGCTCTCCAAGCATAATTGAAAAAAAAAAAAAGAGAGAACTAATTGCCTTTCCTGGCTAAAAGCACTGGTGCTGTGTTTATGCAAACACTCGTGTTATTGTTAATATTGGTGAAGTTATACAAGCAAGCAGAGGGCGTCAAGTCCCAGCCCCAGCTGTGCAAGGGCAGAGAGCAGAGGTTTGCCTAGCACCAGATGCAGAAGTTTGAGGAAGGAGAGGTAACATCAGCGTGCTGGTTGTTGCCAAGCAGTTCCCAGGTGATGCTAGTTAGTAAAACTGTAGTAATTTAACTGTAGCTAGCACAGTATGGCCTCTGCACTGCTCCTCATTCCCAGAGTAGGTATCATGATGAGTATTTCCCTCAGTGGTGGCCTGAGATGCCAGTGAAGCCAAGCCAGCAAAGGTCTCCTTGTCATCCCCATCTACTCCCGGTGCAGAAGTTGGGCTTTAGGGACCCATCTTTTCAATTCCTGTCAGTCTTTAAAACAGACAATTTTATAACTTGGTTTTTGGGTCTTTTGATATGCTTGTTATCCAAAGTATTAGCATTCAGAGAAAACCTGCCGAGTGTTTTTAATATTAAATCATGCTAGGGAAAAACTGTGAGTCCTGTGGCTACTTTCATGCCTTCCCATTTTTTCCTCTTGTGGCTTATTGGTTTTGGTGTAGCTGGGATTGGGGTAAAACTAGAGAAGCTCAGACCCACTCAGACTGTGAGCAGTTGAGTCACTAAATGATGGATGTAAACTTCCCCCAAAGAACCCAAGAGGGGGCTTTATGATATAAAGGCATCCTTAATCCATGAAAGATAGAAAATATTTCAGGTTACATTAAACAATGATCAAATTCAGATGGAAAATGCATCTTCCAAAATCCACAACAAGGAAGAAGGTGAGGGATTCCTTATTACTAAGGCTCTTCATCACAGCTTATTTTCCTACAAGTGCACATTGCAAGTAATTCAGTTAGAAGAAATGGGATAAATACAGCAGGTTAAAGGTGAAATTGCCTGTCTTGTCTTGCTTTATCTGGAAATCTGGAAATGCAATCAGATTAAATTAGCATAAATGGAGGTCTAAGATCTCTGAATTGTACGGGTAGAGGATGTGGATTGCATGTTACCTACATGAGCTAACACGTCTCTGTGTGAGGGTGCTGAGGCACTGGCACAGGTTGCCCAGAGAAGTTGTGGATACCCCATCCCTGGAAGTGCTCAAGGCCAGGCTGGATGGGGCATTAAACAACCTGATCTAGTGGAAGGTGTCCCTGCCCATGGCGGAGTGGTTGGAACTGGATAATGTTTAAGGTCCTTTCCAACCCAAACCATTCCATAGTTCTATGCACGTATCGAGTTGTAGGAATTAATGACATCCCATTTGATGAGCTATAAATCTATAAAGGCTAGTGTTCAGTTTTAAGACAAATAAAAACCAATTTGTTCAGTAAATGAGACTCGGAATATTAGTAAAGTTGAATCAGCCCCATGGTTAGGAATATGTTTGCTTTAGTGGCTCATTCTTTTCATTATATTCTCCTTGTCAGTTGCTCAGCCATTTAAATAAAACCCAAAAATTCGTGTTACTCAATTCTGTCAGGCATCAGCCTTTGTTTCAAATTTAGAAACATGTTCTGTTTCAAGGCACCAAGAAGAATATTCCTTATCTTTTCCTGGTTGAAGCAGTAATGGACCAGTCTTGTCTCTGGAAATTTTCTTTTCCAAATGCCCCTAATATGTTATTTATTGAGTCTGTTAGCATTAGTCATGTGCAATTTTAAAGAAACAGAAATAGGGTTAAAGAATCATAAATCAATATGGAAAAATATCAGTTGCTGACAGGTAAATAATTCTACAGTTCTTTTCTAAGGTGGAATTAAAAATTTCAGTTCTGTGCTCAGTCTTCCCTTAAGCTTAGAGGGTATTGTCTGGCATGGTGTTTTCCTTTCTGTTTACATAAAGACCAAAATACAAGGCAGTATTTTTTATGGGGCATAAAAGACAGAATGAGACATAACAAACCAATTGCAGGTTGCAGACATAAATATATGTATATATTCGTCTCAGTCAACCTTTTTATAAGTGATTATGGGAAATGGTGTTTAATATGTTTTAATAGTCTGTGTGGCTGCATTTGTAAAGGTGGGATTTTCCTTTGGCTGTGTGATAGTTTAGACACATGCCACTTTGTGTTTAATCAGTAACAAAAGCATCCTGTCTCCGAGGGCAGCTTTATCAAACGATGCGTTTTCAAATAGTCCAAATTACTGCCTTCATAAATGAAGTGGATGCACGTATTAACCATTGTGTACTCCATCCAAATGGAATACGTGCTAGATGCATTCGTTCAGGCTGCTGCCAAGGCACGAGCGTGGTCTTACAGCCTTATTAAAGCTGGAGTGTCTGAACAAAGTCCTCAGCTTGCATCACTGGAGAAGCAAATCCAGAACATTTAACAGTTTCTGGAAACGAGAGCAGCATTCTTGTAGCCGGTGTGTCACCTCGCAGTTCTTCCCAGGTGAACCTTATTTTTCCTGGAACAAAGGATGCGAGGCTTTGAGAGCTTTCAGCAAACCTGGGGCTTTGACCTTCCCTGGACTCTGCCTGTGCACGTCCCGCACGCTCGTGACACGGATCTCGGGCTGACCGAGCCGCAGTGGGGAACACGGGACGGAGAGCACTTGTTCCATTTCATATGTGTGACCAAACATGCAGAGCACGGAAGGAAACTTGCAGCAAGTTTCAGAGCCATCCTGCGTGAGCTTACACAAGTCTGTACACCCTCAGGAGGTCAGCCAACACACCCAAATTCATGCAGTATTTGAGAAACCGGCAGGGTCGGGTGTTGGGGATTCTTTTTAAGCTCCTACGTCTTAAATGCAGAATTTGTAGTGGTCTCATTTTGGGATTGCAATAAGAGGTTTGAAATCCTGCATCTCGTGATTCAGGAGAATTGTGAGGCGTCATTCTTAAGAGAAAAAGCCAAAATATTCTTCCTTTTTTCCCTAGCAGTTCACAAGTCTTAAAGCAGTTTGCTCAAGAAAGCACTAGTTGAAAATTCTCACAAAATCATGCGCTTTGGAACTCTTCAGAAAGTTTTCTGAAATACAACTGCTTTTCTGCAAAATATCAATTAGCAGAAAAAGCAGATATGAAATGGAACTCTTGCTCAAGCCCTGCCATGCCTTATGCATTCCTACTGTGTTGTAATAAAAACTGGATGCAATTTTCTTGGGCAAGGACAACATCTGTTCACTCTGCAAAGCATTTTCCATACTTGCATTGAAGAAGGAGGAAGAATTATTCTTTCTCTGATTAAAATGTGTTGTCATGTGCATGTCCTGTAGCTGGCTTCTCGATAGGATTAGCCAGAGAATGAGTGGGTGGCAGCTCTAAGATGCAGTTTTTCTGCAGAAGTTTCCACAATGTTATGTATTTCATTCTGGCCAAATTTTTAGTACTAAGTAATTAATGCCTTTTTAGTACAAAGCAATTATTTGGGGAAAAATATACCCACCCCAGCTTTCTATAACACCAAAGCTACATGTTACTGTAGCTGTACTGAGTAGGCATCACACTGGTTACATTGTGTAGGAGTTGTTATGTGACACCATCTTAAAATTACGCATCGTGTGTTCTTCTGACCAGATAAAAGGTGGGAAGGTGCACTACATATCTGATGCTGGAGTTGCTGGGAAAGTGGAAAGGAACATCCCCGAGGTGTATGCTGCAGATGGCCAGTGGCACTCGGTCCTCCTGGAGAAGAACAGCTCTGCCACCGTCCTGTCGGTGGACAGGACTCACAGCCGGGACATTCTCCATGCCACACAAGACTTCGGTGGGCTGAATGTCCTCACCATTTCTCTGGGAGGAATTCCAGCCAGCCAGCCTTTCAAGAGCACAGTTGCAGGTAATTTTTATTTTTTTTTTTTTTTAATAGAGTGCACATAAGGAGATTTGAACAAAGAGTCTCTGTTTGCTTTAAGGTTGCCCAAAGTACTATAATTCTCTATCAGTAATTAGTATACGTCCATCCTTTGCCAGAAAAATTGCAAATTGAGTGAGCAAGGATTACAGGCCTTGTTCCTTTAGTACACACTGCAGGCTTCTTGTTTCCAAAAGCAGGCACTCCATCTGCAGGGCTTCTTTGACACAGGGGGGTTGCTTGTCTGTGCATCAGTTGTTATATTTTTGTTCCCCTAATGGAGAAGGAAGGATCTATTCTTTACCTGAGTCAGAATGTGGAAAATCAAGGCAAATCTTTCATTTGGGCAAAAATGCTAAACAAAAACTTTACAGGGATTTGGTAAGTACTGCAGGATTTAGCCTGTTATTGATATGATCAAAATATTTTATGCAACTTCAACTTCCTCCTGCTTTATCCTGCTGTCAAATGAAGAACAGGATTTATTTCTGAGCAACAGAAACCAAGGACAATACGGAACCACTCTCTGACTGATGTCTAGCTGCTAAGAAGTAAATCAGTCTCCCTTAAGAGTTAAAGTTGCTGTCTCAAACCCTGGCAAAAGAAGTAGATAACACATATTTGATATCATTTCCCAAGTGCTAAGTAAAGATGGAAGTGATTTTTAGCTGCAAAACGTGAGATACTCCAGACAATACAGATGTATTTTTCACATATTTTTATATTGAAAAATCTTCCTGGCTTCATGAATTGTGACCAGATAAAGTATTTTCGAGTGGAGCAAATTCACACTTTACACTTGTGTATTGTGAATATGTATGAAATGTGGTACAAAATCATGTGGATGCTGTGCTGACCTTTATCCTTTTTACATGTCTGTTTTATGAACAGCGTGTGCATGGAAAAAGCAGAGGCTTGTAGGAAAACTGGAACAAGGGAAATGGAGGACACTAACCTCTCACCACTGCCCAATGCTGTGGCAGACAAATTAGGAATGTCTGGCTTCCATTAAGCACACACAGTCCAAAATCTCTTATTCATACAATTTTATTTTATTTTAATATTGGATTGCATTATGTACGACATACCAAGGATTTACAAGGCGCTGGTATAAAACTCTGCATGAACTCGGAGTCAAAAATATCTGCAGTGTTGTTAAAGGCAGACAGTGCATGAGGGTGACAGGGCTGTGAAGTGGATGTGTCCAATAAAATTTCCAAATCCAGGTAGATGTGACAAATTCCCTGTTGCTGTTTATCACATCACTACTGCAAGGAACCACCACGCATGCAGTAAGGTGATCACCACTTTTGCCTGGGCTCCCACCTGAGCCTAAATCTTCAGCTCTGAGGATTATAAACCTTTAATACCATCTCATACAACTCAAGTGTATTTGCTATTTCATGACAGAGTGGTATCCATCTCTGTGTACCATTTTGCCACAGCTCCAAGCAAGGATCCCTGTAAGGTTGCACTGCCTCAAAACACTTCCAGAAAGGATTTAGTCTGGGGAACACAGAGAATTATTAGGCTGGCAAAAGACTGGATTTTCCTGTGACCTCATTCAGCCACTGCACAGAGGCTGGGGATAATTCCGTCTCCCTGGGCTCTCACAGCGCTAAAACTTGTTGTAGGGTAGAACTGCAACCAAGATATGGGAAGTTTGGGAAAAGGCCACTCAAGATTCAGAGATATAAAAGCATTGTCATGAATGTAGGAGATGGTAAGACAGGAGGAGACTTAGCAGTAGCATGATAGGCAAACTCAAATAATGTTTGGTGGTAGCACAGCCAAGCCAGCTGCCCACAGGTTTCTCTGTGGGAATGATAAGAAGTTTTAGAAATAGGGGAAAATCAGGATACAAAAGCATTTCAGTATATTGAATGAAGTCGTTAGAAGGCATACTTATTCAAATTCAATTTAAAGACATTAAGTACTGTTAGACTAGATGTTTCCCTATGGTAACCATGTGAATTCTTGGTTTATTTACTGAACAGTGGAGCCTGTACTGTGCTGTTGACAGTGCATACTCGGCCTTCAGCCCCCAACATGACTGTCCCTCTTTCTCCTAGGCTTCGACGGCTGCATTTCCTACATCAAGTACGGCGGGGAGAGCCTTCCCTTCGCCGGCAAGCACAGCCTCGCCACGCTGTCCAAGACGGACCCCTCGGTGAAGATCGGCTGCCGCGGCCCCAACGTGTGCGCCAGCAGCCCCTGCTGGGGCGAGCTGATGTGCATCAACCGCTGGTTCGCCTACCAGTGCGTGCCTCCGGGCGCCTGTGCCTCCAGCCCCTGCCACAACGGGGGCAGCTGCGAGCCCGGGCCCCACGCCGGCTTCACCTGCAGCTGCCCCGAGGCGTACGCGGGACGGACGTGCGAGACCGTGGTGGCCTGCCTGGGCGTCCTGTGTGCCCCTGGCCACGAGTGTAGGGCGGGCGTCAACGGGGGCCACGTGTGCCTGCCGTCCCCACACCCCACCGAGCTGTCCCTGCCGCTCTGGGCCGTGCCGGCCATCGTGGGCAGCTGCGCCACGCTCCTGGCGCTGCTGGTCCTCAGCCTCATCCTCTGCAACCAGTGCCGAGGGAAGAAGTCAAAGGTGCCGAAGGAGGAGAAGAAAACAAAGCAGAAGAAGAAAAAAGGGAGCGAGAATGTGGCGTTTGATGACCCTGACAACATCCCGCCCTATGGTGATGACATGACTGTCAGGAAGCAGCCCGAAGGGAACCCGAAACCTGATATCATCGAAAGGGAAAACCCTTACCTCATCTACGACGAGACGGACATCCCGCACACCACGGAGACGATCCCCAGCGCCCCGCTGGCATCCCCCGAGCCCGAGATCGAGCACTACGATATCGACAACGCCAGCAGCATCGCCCCCTCCGACGCCGACATCATCCAGCACTACAAGCAGTTCCGGAGCCACACTCCCAAGTTCTCCATCCAGAGGCACAGCCCGCTGGGCTTCGCGCGGCAGTCCCCCATGCCCCTGGGCGCCAGCAGCCTGACCTACCAGCCCGCCTACGGGCAGGGCTTGAGGACAACGTCCCTAAGCCACTCGGCATGCCCCACTCCCAACCCCCTGTCTCGGCACAGCCCCGCACCCTTCTCCAAGTCCTCGACGTTCTACAGGCACAGCCCGGCCAGGGAGCTGCACCTCGCCATCAGGGAAGGGAGCCCGCTGGAGATGCACAGCGATGTCTGCCAGCCCGGCATCTTCAACTACGCCACTCGGCTGGGGAGGAGAAGCAAGAGCCCGCAGACCATGGCGAGCCACAGCTCCCGCCCGGGAAGCCGCCTGAAGCAGCCCATCGGGCAGATCCCGCTGGAGACGTCTCCTCCGGTGGGGCTGTCCATCGAAGAGGTGGAGAGACTGAACACGCCTCGCCCCAGGAACCCCAGCATCTGCAGTGCGGACCACGGCCGCTCCTCTTCGGAGGAGGACTGCAGGAGGCCTCTGTCCCGGACGAGGAACCCGGCCGACGGCATTCCCGCGCCCGAGTCCTCCTCCGACAGCGACTCGCACGAGTCCTTCACCTGCTCCGAGATGGAGTACGACCGGGATAAGCCCGTGGCGTACACCTCCAGGATGCCCAAGTTATCCCAGGTCAACGAGTCCGACGCAGATGACGAGGACAACTACGGCTCCAGGCTGAAGCCCCGGCGGTACCCGGGGCGCCGTGGCGAGGGCGGGCCAGTGGGGGCACAGGCGGCCGGGGCCGGGGAGAGCTCCCTGCCCGGGAAGCTGGGGCAGCAAGCGGGGAGCTTCAATTGGGACAACCTCTTGAACTGGGGCCCAGGCTTTGGGCATTATGTGAATGTTTTCAAAGATTTGGCATCGCTTCCTGAAAAAACAGCAGCAGCAGCAGCAGCAGCAGTGAGCGAAGACAGCAAAGGTGGTACAGCAAAGCCTGTTCCCAAGGAAGGGGAAGCAGAACAGTATGTATAGGCTTTGTCTCCTGGTATTGCCACAGTGCAAAGCCACAGGGCCTGCTCAAACCATTATATGGTTGTAGAAAAGCCAAGGTCAGCATCTGAACCCCAGGCCAGTCTGGTTGAAGGAGACTTTAAAAATAATAACCATTATGCTGCTGAAAGAGACTTAAGACATTTTTAATTTAATTATGCTTGGATGAATTAATTTCTCCTGCATGCATTGTATTTGCAAACCAGATATTCGGCATGCAGCCTTTGGAAAGGGTTTCCTATTTACCGTTGTTTGGTTCGTGATTCTTAAATTAATAATGCTTTGTTCTGAAAATGAACTAATTTTTTGTTTCAATTGTGAAGGATGTGCATATTGTCTCCAGCTACTAACGTGTTTTACGATGCAAGAGTACTGAGGATTTAATTTTCCTTAAGAAGCGCGTGGAAGTAAGGTGGTGAATGAAGGAATTACACTAGTGAGGTGTCTCAGAAAATGTAGTTGCCATAACCTGCAGTTGCTCACATGTGACTTTATGATGAAATCAGCTTGAATAATTGCTGGCAACAGTGCTTGCTGTAAGTCTTATTCCATACAAGAGGTGCTAGAAGCAGCTCAAGCCAGTCAGCACTTTAGGAGTTTTTTTTTTCTTTCCAGTTTGTTTGTTTGTTTGTTTCAGGTTTCTTTCTCCTTTTTTTTTTTTTTTTTGGTTTGTTTGTTTGGTTTTTTTTTTTTTTTGACAAAGTTGTGTGAGAGCTTCTGAATCTCTATGAAATGTTTTTGGGGATGCTTACTTAATCCTGGTCCCTTCCTGCCCCCCCCCCCCAGTGATTCCTGATGGTCATTTGTCAGCCCAGCCCCCTGGCTTACAGCAGCGAGGGACAAACCTCTCCATTCCCACACCTCTTAGCCTCTCAGCTTGGCTGTGCTGCTGCTGCAGCCTGTGCTTCTCCCCTGATTCCATTTCCCCATCTGTACCATGGAAAGGTAGGAAAAACACTTAGTTGCCTGCCTCACAGGGGTGTTGTGAGGGCTAATTAGTTAACTCATCTGAAGTGCTTCGACATTATAAAGCACTATAATAAGTATTATCGTAATTATTATTAAAGCACTGCCTAGCCTCTGTGACCTTGGAGTGGCATTTTCTGCATTCTATGATTTTCTATGATGGAAACTTTGAAGAATTATTTATTGTATAGAAAATTACTGCACTCTAGCATTTTGGAGCGGATATGAGGGAAAACTACTTGTAGATTCATTAATGTAGCTTACCAGTTGCCCCCAGTTCCCTAAAGTCGTAGGTAAAATAGAACCTCACAAAGTTCTTACATCTTCATGCAGATCTGATGAACCTATTGTACTGTGTAAAAACTTCTTTTTTTTTTTTTTTTTACCTAAGCTGTGTTTTTATATCAATATTTTCCTATGCTGAATAGTTTTCTTACTTTCAGGGAAGGTAAGAAAAATACTTTTTTTACATTTGTTACTTATGTAACATCCATATTTTTCACATTTTGATAAAATTGTAACATACTGTATGCTTTCTACCTGTAAATGCCAATAATAGAATTAAAATATTTATTTAAAATCTTTAGTGTGTGTTATTGGAAACCTTTTGTCTTTTCTCTCTGATTTCCACTCCTTGGTCTTCACTTTTGGGGTTTAAGTTATAAGGTTTTTAAGCTATATAAGCTTTTTAATCAGAAAACAGGCTTTGAGAAGCAAGTACCTATCTCAGGAAGATGGAGAAGAGTATCATGAGGTTGTTGAGCCTAAGATAATGTCAAAAAGTACCAAATCTACTTTCATATTTCTAATAAAATAATAAAAACTGTATTTTAGTCTGTAGGGTTTTATCAGCAGCAACTGGTTTCACATTTGTTAACCACGATTTCCACCTCTGCTCCAAGCTGGAGCTTTCCAGTACGCAGACAGTGAGGAGTGTGAGAACAAGAGCTTTCTGTCATAAAGCAGCAGTTGAACAATAAATAACTGCATTCTTTTATACTTACAAAGGGATAAATCAGAGCTTGGACAACTTCTTGGAGAATGCAGAGAGTGGAAAAGTTAAGGCTGCAGGCAAGAGGTGAGTTCTGAGGTTACACTTTGAATTAGTGGTAAGTGTAAAGAACTTAGAAAAGGACAACAATTCAAGGGGGCTTTTATGTGTTACTTGTTTGGTTTAGGGTTTATTTTGTCTCAAAACTGCCAATCAGGAACCAGCTCCTTTTGGCTAAAACCGGTCCCAACTTCATCATGCCCCACTAAAGTGAAAAGATAATGGGCCAAAGTAGCCCACATTGGTGTGTAAGTAGTTTCATCTGAAATAACATGAGATCCACAAAGTGATTTCAGAGTTTGAGGAGCTGCTGTAATTAAACATCTGTTAAAAAGCTGTATGTTTAGTTTGAATATTATCCTTTAATACAAACTGTACCACATCCAAGCAGTGATTTTAATAACACATGAAAACTTTAACAAATGAAAGCTTTTAAATGTAACACCAAACATATTGAGGGCTGTGTTATGCCAGTTAAGCATTCTGAAATTATCAAAAAGGTTTGCTAAAGGACAATAATATACAATGTGGACTTACACAAAATGTATGTCATAACTTTAGCAAAGTTTACAATTTATCGAGTGGTACTGCGTTCCTCTAAATTTTGACACTTTATGGTAGACAAATGTATATTTTACTGGTTTCCTTGTTTCCCTGTTTCTGAAAGGCGTAGAGATGTTTTTGACACTTAAACATATGATCCATTTCTGCCCTTTTTTTATAATTCTTTCATGATGAGGTTCAGCAAAGGATTCCAAGTGAATCATGCGAAACACTCATCCGAAGTTACCAGTTGTGAGGGAGTGAGCTGCATAATTCCCCTGGTTCATCATCAGAACTACACGGTCCCGTTTCAAGATCTGGGACGTATTATAAGTCATAAATATGTGGAAAGAAATACAGTCTGCACTGCTCACTGTGGTGCACAGGAGCCTCCAAATACATCTCATGTCAGCAATTTGTCTCTGACCTGTCTTTCTGCTGGTAGATTGCTGAACGGTCTTTGCCATCTCAGGTGGAGATGTTTTCTCCTGATGGTGTTACTAATTAGATGACAATGGACAGGGAAATGGCAGATTTACTTGGCATTCTCTTGTTTACCTGTGAAAGGGAAAATATAAGAATACTGCAATTTGTGGTACAGGAATAAATGAATAAAAGGAGTGAAATCTAGATAAATCTGGTTTCAGTATTTTTCATCAAAGTTTTGCAGCTTTAAAACCACGAAATTAATAGTAAAACACATTAGATTGAAAAGTAACGTAAAGTCCCACATTTTGGTGAAAACATCCCCCATCGAGGATCAGACTGTGAGTCTACGCTGCAGACCACAACCTGTGTCAGGGAGTATCGGTTAGCAGTGCAAAATCCAGCTGGAGCCACATTGCTCCAGTCTGGGAATGAGAAGGCTTGGGGCTGGAAGGGAGTGCGGGATCTCACTGATGTCTTCAAAAGCAGGAGATGGAGCCAGCCAAAGGACTCGAGCTGCCAGTGTTCATAAGGTAAATTGGATGTGGTGGAAGCTCTTTCAGAGTCCTGTGTGTTTTTATTGTAGATTGTGTTTTTGAAGCACAAAATTCAGGTACTATTCTTCAGTGTTAGGGTGTGTAAATGGTATTTTCTTAACTGAATTGTAGAAGAGACTCCTAATTATGGATCCTTTGAAATTGGGAAGGAGAATGAGGAGAAAAATAAAAAAGTTTTAGTCATCTTTTTCTCCTCATTCTCCTTCTCAAATTCAAAGGATCCATAATTAGGAATTTGATTAAGAGACAAGTCTGCTATTTTATGAAGTAGGACTGAGGGAAGAAAGTGAAGAGGTTGATCTCTTTGTTTTATCATCTTAGTGTTTTTACTGTTCACCATTTTATCCTTTTCCATGACCATCTATGTATTAATTCCACCATCCTTCGCTCTGCTCTGTGAAATCAGCTTTGTTCATCCCAGTGTGCTCACTTTGGTTTTCTATAAATAGCACTTAATAAGGATGACTGACAGCTTGTGGTTAGGTTGCCAGTCAGCATCACAACCTGTCTTTTTTTTTAAATTTAGATATTTGCACTCAACTGGCCTTTCCTACATTTTGCATGAACCTCACCTTCCATTCCGCCATATTACAGGAGCTTTTTCCAGCAATAAAATATGGTTGGATTCTTAGCAATTTTTACAGCCTTTTTCCAGTGATGTTTAGGTTTCATCATCCTGTACTGAGATCATCAGCAGTGCATAGAGTCTGTCTAAGTTGGATTGTGAGTTGAAAAGCACCTTTATCTCTGGGCTTCACAAAATAAATCCTCAAGAGACTCGCTCTTCAATTTTAGGGCCATATGTATTTCATTAATGAGCATGTACAAAAAAAAACCCCAAAAAAACCAATTCCCACTTGAATGATAAATATCTGTTCCTCTAAGTTGCCATTATTGGTGCGGAAGAAAAAGGCTCTCCATCTGTCAATCCAAGGAAGTATTTTCAGAAATTCTGAGCAATTTTCTGCGATTTTCAGAGGTCTCCACCAAGCACTTTTTCCACTGAGAACACCGAAAGGGCTTAAGGCCTGCACAGTGCCTTGAGCCAGTCAAATGGCAACATTCCATTGGCATTGATAGGGATCACACTGTGCCTGCTTGGAGCTTGGCTTCATCCCAATCTTACACAATCTTCCCACTCCTTTCAGTGTGGGGCAAAGTGAGGATCCAGCAAGGTGTTGCTTCCCTTCCTCCCTTACAGCTGGCAAGTACACCTGGCAAGAGATGGAGAATGAGTAGAAATTCCTCCTAATCCCCAGGAAACAGGAATGCTGAGCTACATTCATTTTCCTTTCATTTACATCCTCTCAGAGGGAGCATTTTCAGGCAGTCACCAAACGGTGTCAGCTAGTAGAGAACAAGGACGAAAGCCCCACATCAGAAAATTTTGTCAGTCAGGACAAAGCAACAGCAAAGGGGTTAAAAACATCTCAGTCTTTCTAGAGTGAGCCCCAAGGATGATGTGGGATATCTCAGATAACTCACATGTTGTGTCATCAGTCAAGAGAAGAAAGTGGAGCAGATATTGGAACAGGCTTTCAAGGGTAGTGGTGGAATCATCATCCCTGGAAATGTTCAGAAGAGGATGTGTCACCTGGGGAGATGGTTTAGTGGTGGACTTGGCAGTGCTGGTTTAGTGGTTGGACTTGATGATCTTTTCCAGGCTAAATGATTCTGCGACACGTATGCGTAGCAGCGCACATCCGTGGACATTCATTCCACATGGCAATTAATACCCTGCAAATTCCCTGTCAGGACTCCAGGCTTGGAAAACAGATTAGCAACCTGCCTCCCCCCAGCCATAAAAGCCCAAGCCGCTGTTCCGTGCGATTCCGTGCGTTCCCTTAAAGCACTGAGACTCTTTGTGCAGCCTGTCAGACAAGGAGCAGGGAAAATAAACAGGTCCCTGTCTTCCCATTTGTTGGTTTATTTCCCCTGAGCCTTTTAAAAGCCAGAGTCTGATTTAGTAATTAGTGTTTCTCCTTGCATATCTTGTGCAATTAGCTAGAACAGCAAATTAGGGAATAAGAAATAAACATTAATATAGAAAACAAACATTAATATAGAAGAACATAGGGGATGAGAAATGGATATTGATGAATCATTCAAAAAGCACATTTTGGTGCAATAATCTAGAATCCTTACAAATAAGCATTGTAATTTCCTTTAAAATACAACTCTTGTTCAATAATGCAAGTCTTTATTAAAACAATTTGTTAAACCTTGGCAAAGAAACCGTGTGACAGCATCGTTTTACAAGAATTCCTTGTAGTTCGTAGAAAGCTAAGTGAGAGCCGGAATGGTTTGTCTCTCTTAAAACAACTGATGTTAAGCATATTAAAAAGGAAAATGAATAATGTTTTAAGATATAATTTTTTTTACACCTGTAGAATTCATCACAATCATCAGAACTGGCTGGGCTTTGTAGAGCTGCTTAGCCCCGTGTGGCAGGGAAGGCATTTTCTGTGATGGTGACTCCTCCCTGCTTTGCAGGAGGGGCTGTAATCAACATGTCATGTTCTTCTGAGCTCCTGCCAGAAGCAGCCTGCTAGTTTTGAGAAAGAGCAGTGAGTTCTGATAAAGAAAACCCACCCTCAGCCTCGGAATGCTTGGACCAGGCCGGTGTCCAAAGGCAGCCATTGCTTTTGGTATTGCCAGGGACAACATTCCTGACTGCCTGTGAATTTCTGCCTAAACGCTCTTTTACAAGGGAGAAAATGCTTTTGTAAAGGGGAAATTGATTGGTATTTCAGTCCGAGCCCGTTACTGTCACCAGGAAAAAGGACAGGCAAAAGCTTTAGGTTAGGAGGGACCTTAAAAATCATCCAGTTCCAACCCACCCTGCCATGGGCAGGGACACCTTCTGCTAGACCAGGTTGCTCCCAGGTTACCCATTTGTAAACTGGCCTTGAGCACTTCCAGGGATGTGGCATCGTGGTTTCATCTGACTCCTGTTCTGGTTTTGAATCAGAGTCTATATAGGCAACACAGACTGGAAACTAGGGGGGCTTTTGTGAGATTTAATCACAGCTGAAAGCACTCAAAGGTAACAGCGTGTAAGAACACAATCCTTTGAAACCCAAAAATTAGTGTATCTAATCTACTGGAGCACCCTGACATTTCAGCAGTTGTTTTATGGAATTGCATAAAGCTCTGGCTTCCCAGAAATGCCACAGAAAAGCCAAATAACCAGATTATTTTATCCATGTCAAATATACTTCTATTAAAATTACCCACAGAATCCCCAGTGCCCTGGCTGCACTTACGGCACCACCCAATCACTCAAAGCACAACAAGTAGAAAAAAGATCCTGATGGAACAAATAGGTCCCTGAGGATGACAATTGCTCTCTACTGCTCCTGAGGGAGGTCATTCCTGGTAAGTGCCAGTGATGCTCAAAACTTGTAGCCTTAGTTTTTTTAGGAAATTACTTTCCAGCTGGGGTAAATAATGGACTAGGTATGGGTGTCACTTGAAGCTTTTCTAATCCTGTTATGTTTAGGGGGTTTGATCCATTTTTTTTCCCCCCAAAGTAGTTTGCAGCTCGAGTTGTGTGAAGGAGGTAAGAAATATTGTTGTTACTTTGGCAGAACCGATTTTTGTGATTGAAGTTTTTAATTGCAGTGAGGTGGGAGTTTATTTGAGGGACACTATATTAAATTCTATTGTTGTTTGTTGTTCTGTACCCCATTTGGTTTTCTCAGCATTGGTTTTATTCACCTGTTCTTAGCATTAAAACCGAGGGCAGCTTTTTATGAAGCTAATGCTGCAAATAGCATCCCCCTGAAACTTTTCAATGCTTTTTGTGGCAAAGGGGGCCCTTCTTTTTCGTTGATTCGAGTGCACTCACTGAATAATTGCATCTGACGAGGTTCTGAAGCTTTGTCAAAGTTTCCTCTGCCTACTGATTTTGGTTGCTTCTGTTTTGACTTTAAGATGTCCCTGGATGTTTGTCACGGGAAATGAGCTTGGCTGTTTGCTTTGGTTTAAGTGACATTCAATACTCTGAAGAGAGAAGTGGAGTATGACAGGTCTGTAATTGGGTCAATTTTTCTTTTTCCATCCATGAAATAGCCAGGCATGTACATATCTAACTGTTCTGCTCGTGCAGTACACCATGTCCTGGGTTTTTAATAGGGTTTGTCTGTAGCTAGTTTTGAAATGGTTTTTTTTACGCTTATAAATGAATCTTGTAGAGCACTGGGTTTTTAATCTGGAAAGTGTCAGTGACAAGAGAAAAGCTGTGGTATGAAAACTAAGAGAACCTTTTCCAATTTGTCTGATCAGCACTTCCCTGCCCTTTGGCAGGAGACTCTGTCACTTGGGTGGAAAACAAAGCTGCAGATTTTATAGTGCTTAAAAAAAAAAAGGCAATGGGCAAAACTGTGGGGTTCCTGAACAACAAGCAACAGGTTGTGAAGCTAAAATCTGCCTTTGATAAATGGCTTTAATAGGATTAAACAGTGCAAATTCCTGGGTCTAACTGCCTCATGGTGTCTTTTGCTCTGAAGAGTTTTTATTCCTGGTGCAAAACTGGCCTCTTTTTTGCTGAAAAAAAGGGCACTTGGCTGGCTTACAGCAGCTGAAGAGCTGGTTCTCTGTGGTTAGTTAAGAACAGCAGCACAGGTCCACAGACATCTGTGAGTAGTTGCAGTAGGGGAAATCTGCATTAGTAGAAAAAATTCTTCCCTGTGAGGATGGTGAGGCCCTGGCACAGGTTGCCCAGAGAAGCTGTGGATGCCCCATCCCTGGAAGTGCTCGAGGCCAGGTTGGATGGGGCTCGGAGCAACCTGAGTTAGTGGAAGGTGTCCCTGCCCATGGCAGGGGGCTGGAATGAGATGGGCTTCAGGGTCCCTTCCAACCCAAACCATTCTGTGATTCTGTGATTCTATTCTACCTACTCACTTCTACCTAAAAATAGAAATTGCTTCTCTAAAAATAATGACACTTCGTCTGCATCTTTGACTTAAAAATATGATGTGTGGGACATCAAGGGATGAGACAAACTGTGTTTTAGTCAGCTGTGGCCTGATATCCAGCTTGTGTGATATTAGCTGATAACACTTCCATGGCACCACTGAATTGCCTCCTCAGCTGCCTGAGTACGAGGAAGAGATCAATCCTCCCCTGCCACCCCCAGCCCTGCTTTGTATTTTATACACCTACAGCTGTAGGACATCTGCTGAGACAGAAGATCCTACATAAATAAGATGTTAATGTAAAAAATGTTATTTACATTACCTAAAATGAGAACTGTTAGGGAGACGTCCAAGAGCCTGTGTATCTTTCCTATGACGGCTGGATGGAGATTCCTAAACAAAAAGCAGCAGGCAACCTAATGTTTTCAAGGGGTCCTTCACATTTTCCTAAACTCTTAAGGGTTCTCTGGCCCTTTATGGTCTTAGCGGCTCTGTTTGTGCTTTGCTTTCTTTTGGTTCTAGTGGGTTCTTTCCTCTGCTCATTGAGGAGTAGGAAGTGATTGGGAGGGTCACACATGACTCCCAGATGACCTTCCATACTGACATAATCCACGTGGAGGAGAGAAATCCTTGTCCATCTTTGACAGGCACCGGGGTGCAGCTTCCAGCGCGAGCCTCTCCTTTTGCTTTCCTTTCTTCTAGGCCGAATTTGCTGCTAAAATAGTCACCAGTCACACAGATCTTTTCTGTTTCATCTTTTTGCTTCCTCCTGGGGTCCCTTTTCCTTGGTTCTGCTGATCTCACGTGTGGACACGGGTGACACACAAGGAGTTGCACATGGATTATGACCACTTTTGTTCTGGAGAAAGCAGCGTCCAAGTTTGCCAGGCCCCAGCGCCGATACGGCAAGCGCAGTCAGCAGGGGAAAACATGCCGTGTCAGCAGGATAATGTGAACAAATAAAACCAACAAATTATTTGTGGTTGGATGTTTGTTTCATGACTCTTTTGTCACTCAGCCGCCCTTCTCTTCATCATGATTTTTTTCGTTCCTGCTGAACTGCTCTGACATATTTTCCACTGCATACATCACTGAGGATCGCTGCCCTGGGAGCAGCTGTGGTAGGACAAATTCCTTCCTCTTTAGTCCTGATCTCTGGCATTTATAGCGAGGAAATGGCCCTTCAGAGCACAACTGGGTGCTCCTGGGGCTCAGAATCACCTTGCAGCTCTTCAGCTGGCTGTGTTAAACTAGCACTCCATACCTACCTGCTCACCACAAAATTAAAGGTAATAATAATGAAGGTAATAATAATACAATTAATAGCAGTAATATTAAAGCAATAATGATAAAACAATAAGCATAAACCAAGTTGTGAGGTCTCCTGCTGATGAGGATCTGGTAAGACCATGCTATGTGTCCTTCTTATATAATCTGGTCATTTCCAAACTCTGCTGATCCCAAATGTTTAGAACTTTCATGAGGCAGTCCGGTGTTTTAGGTTATGCCTGACAGTTTGAGTCCAGCTCTCTACAGCCTCCGTGATGCTCTCGAGCCAATGCAGCACTTTTATGTTTGCAGCCCACTTGGAGCCCATTTACTTGACCACATCCCTGTTTCCCAGCTGGCTTCTCAGGAGCTAATCAAGCAGAAGAGAATCAAACCTGGCTTCTTGTACGACCCTGAATGGTCAGAGGAACTCACAGACTAGAACCAGCCCGGCTCCTGGTTTCCAGACCTGGACTGGCCAGAGCCATATCCGATCTCAGAGCAGAGTAACGAGTGCCAGGTTGGTGGGAAGAGGCCGGTTGTGTTAGTGGGAGAGCCACAGCAGAGCAGGGCATTGCTGCTGGGTGGAATCAGAGCAGAACAAGGAGAGAAGTAAAGCAGAGGTGAGGCTGCTGCATGACAAGGCCCCGAAATTACCTGATGGGCACGGAGGTGCACACAGTCAGACTCCATGGGGATCTCATTCAGTACGAGATACCACACGATGTTCCTGAAGTTGTGAGTTGTCTGCTATCCCAAAAATCGTGTGTGTGGAAGGACCTCCAGCACTGGGAGTGACAGCAGACACACTGCCTGTCTTGGGATGCTTTAAGGAACATGTGTTTGTGGCAGTTGCTGATCCCGGTTTTAATGTTTCCACCAGGCCTGTGCTGAAAGACACACCATGCTTTTCAAATGTCTCTTTTGGGCTCTCAGCCTTGCAGAATGGGCTAATGGGTGTCTTTGAGTGCTGCTTCTCATTTGGTGCTGTTTCTCCATCAGCAGCTGCTATAAAAATAGCTCGGTCAAACTCTGCACTCCAGGTTTGTGTGCATGAACACAACATGCACGTGCAGAACAGGCAGATGAGAACTTGTATTTTGTTTAAAAAAAAAAAAAACAAAACAAAACAAAAAACCAGATGCCATTGCCTTTTACCTTAATGGAAATTCTGATTATTCCACAAACCAGCCCCTGCTTTACCAAGGTCTGCCTCTGATTATTCCACAAATCCGTGCCTGCTCTACCAAGGTCTGCCTCTCTGGGATGTGCTGCAGTGGCTGGGGGTCTTTGCAGTGGGCTGCAGCTCCAACCCCCATCCCACACCCAGACTCCTGGGCACTGAAAACAGAGATACATTCACATGACAGTGTTTATAGGTCAATATAGATGCCGAGACATCCTCCTTGGGATAAGAGAACCCACAAATGTTCATAGGCTGAAGTGGAAGCACACGAGAAATGATACTGGGTTAAGCAGTAGGATGCAGCTTAAAGCATGGAAATTTTCCCATCTTCAAACTCTGCACAAAAATACTGCAGTAGCCTTCATCAATATATCTAATTAGCTTTCCCCAGGGCCAGTGCGATTTGGGGTCAAGAATAAAGAACAAAGAGAAACATATATATAAGCTATGTTTTACACCATAATGATCCGGTCACCCCCTAACCAAAAATGCTGAAATAGCTCAGTAAATGAGTTTGTCTGATGCAGAACCACATGAAAGATCCTTTTAAGGAGCTCCCCACTGCAGACTTGCCACTCTGTTTTTTTTTCCCTAAAGACATCAGCTGTGGCTTTTTCCTCTCCTCCTCTCCTCTCCCTTCTTAAAAAGTGCTACATTCTTGCTGCAAATTCCATTCCCAAAGCAAAGGGAATCATTAGTTCCTGACACTTCAAAAACTACCAAGTCCTCCTCACTTGAGAAGGATGTAGCAGCCTTTCCCAGAGCAAGTCTCATCTAGAAGAACTCAGGCTATGGGGCCCTTTTGGGATATCCTTCTGGTTTCTCCTCAGATTAAAGAATTATCCTCCACATCATGGATATAAGCAGTGATATGTGGGTAGTATTTAGGGCCATTTCCTAGTTCCACAGTCTGCACAGAACTGGGGTAATTGATCTACATTTTGTTGTTCAGTCTTTCCTGGCCTGGGATGACTTTTCTCCCATGGTTATATCACACTTCTTTTAGCAGTTTATGTGCTCTATATATGGACGATCAATTATAGCCAGAAGCTGTAAATGTAGGAAAAACTTCAGAGAACATGGAGCACTTACCAAAGTGCTGGTGGAGGGACAGCCAAACTGAAATTTAACCCTCTCAATGCAGCCCCACATGAGTCCTCTGTCCACATGGACCCTTAGAGAATCACAAAATGGTTCAGGTTGGAAGGGTCCTTAAAGATCATTTTGTTCCAACCCCCTGCCATGGGCAGGAACACTTTCCTCTATTTCGGGTTGCTCAGAGCCCCATCCAACCTGGCCTTGGACACTTCCAGGGCTGGGGCATCCACAGCTTTGTGCGTAAAGCAAGATCCAACCATGTCTTACCAGTTATATTGTTCCTGGCTAAACTTGTTCTATAAAATCAAAAATCCTAACTCAGCATCCAGTGACTCCAGAGCATGGAGTTATCAAGACCTAATTACTTTAGTTTGCTTTCATAATAACAAGAAGTGTAGCAGAGCACTGTCAAAGTGGCTTATTTCCATAAATACTGTTGGAAGAGTCTGCTGGCATTTATACGGTGAATGAGTTCATTGAAATAAAGATAGACTTGTTATGGATTAAGTGGGAGCAAACACTCAACCTTAAAGCAGCAAAAAATAGCAATATTATTCTTGCTATCTGCACATTGTCTTTACAAGAACACTCCTCTTTGTGTTTCTGGGTGGTTCTTTTATTTGGAGGGGAAGGGTTGTTTTTAATACTGCATGATAAGAAGACTCTGAAAAAATAAACAAGCCTGCTGGGACTGCGGGAAGGGGGACTACCCTCAGTAAACCATTGTGTTTCCAAAGCTTTCCTCTATCAACAGCCTGGCTCTGGAGTCATGACTCTGGGTGTTTATTATTGTATTAGCATTGTATATATTGACAGTCTGACCAGTAAAACTCTGTTAGAGTCATTCCACAAAATGCTGGTGAGAGAAAAGAGCACTGAACCATCCAAAATAGTATTTTGAAGCTGTTTTTGTCTCTCGAGGAACTAGCAAACTGCAGTGAGTTTATTCAGATGGTCCCTTTCTTTCCCGTTTTTCCCTTATTTTTTGTGACTTTCTCCTCTCCTATGTTGCATTTTTCAGGAGGGAGGGAGATAATCCAGCTAAAACCATCCCAGAGTGCCTTGCGTTTCTATACTCTTGAAATGCAAACAGAAGTGAAAAAATCCTTTTCAGAGAGAGAAACTGATATTGGCACTGAGTGAGGGGAACAATCTTCCACCTACCCAGAGCCCAGTGCTTTGGAAAATGTGTTTGCAGGTTTTCTTCTAAGGCTGGGTTATCTGGGTGGTGTGAGGTGGTATCGACTTCTAGATTCTCCCCAGCTGACAGCATCCATTTCCAGGTGTTCCCTGCCTGATAAGCATCCGTTTCTAGGTGTCCCCTGGCTGACAGCACCTTGGTGCAGTGGGCAGGAGTGATGGGGCAGTGGTTGCAGAGCCACACTGATGCTCTCAGTGACAGAGACAAAACCCAGCAGTGCTGATGTATGAAATCCACCCCAGGCTTGTAGCCTCATAAGGAAAAATATGCCCCAACAGAAGGCAGTAATTGGCAGAAAATAAGGCAGAGGGAGAACTCAGCTCGAGTCTCTGTTCTCATTATTTTTAAATTAGTGGGACTCCATTGGCTTCACGGGAGTTACTTCTGATTGATGCTCAGATAACTGAGCTCAGAATCAGATGCATGATGGATTGAAACCTTTTTTTTGTGTACAGCTATGTGACATCCTGTGAAGATAGCCTGGAAAATGCTGTGTTTTGCTGGGCTGCCTGGCAGCACCATCCAGCACCACAGTGCCCTGCCCACAAAAGAGAAGAAAACACTGACACACTTTGCGTCATCCCAAACTCCCCTGGTTAGCTGGGCATCGCCATCAAGCACATAATGCCTTTTTCACAGAGGTGAGGGAAATCCATCTGCAGAATTAATCTCTGCTTTGAGAGGTGTTCTACCCACGAGCAAAGCTGCTCATTCAGCTAAATGCAGTTTGCTGATGAATAGTTTGTGCTGGCTCTGAAGGCCAGCATTGCCGTGGTTATTTGTACTTGTTTTAGTCTATCTGCTGTGGACAAGCTGCACTGCTGGTCCTGCAAGCCCTATTTCTCCAACAGGCATCTTCACTCAGCAGCCACACTTGTTCTCGTAATTAATAACATTTAAAGTGACAGAGGCTCAGCTTCTCCCTACAACGTTTCTTTCATTACAGCCTTTACGCTACAGAGATTGACTTCTCTCAGTCAGTGCCAGTTAAACATAACCAAACATTGCTGAGGTTTTGCCATTCCTTATTTTTGTTTGTTTTTTTTATCTTTTTCTTTTTTCTAATACCTTGGTTACACTGATTGCATTTTAAGCAGAGAGAAAATGAGCAGGATCTGGAGGAGGCAGAAGGACTGAAACCTGACAGAGTCAGTGGGTCACAGCAAGCCAGGCATTCTCACTGTGCTCTGTGGCAGCTCCAAAATCTCTCTGCTGGCAGCGAAACTTTCACAGTGTGGGTTTTGCTGGGGTTTAAATCTGCCCCTCTGTAGTTCTGAGTGTCTCAGGCTGCACTATCTCAGATATGCTTGGAGGTAACCAGGAGAAGAATCTGATTTAAAAATTAAGAGTGAAATAAAAATAGAATTACAGTAGTGGAGCTATGAATGTCATTCAAAAGTCTTTAGTCATGTTACAGGCAAAATTTGTGCTGTTCTGCTCATTCAATTTGTGCTCATTCAATGTCATCAGAACAAAACAGGTAATTTGAAGGAAATAAGATGTGATAAACATTTTAAAACCAGAACACCAAAAGTTTCTCTTTTATTTTGAAAATCTGCTTTTGCTAAATAGGTGAACATGTTATAAAACCAAATAACTGTACATTTACCTATATGTATATGCACTCTGAACAAGCATGGGTTTGCTTCTTGACCATTTGCAGTGATTTAAGGTTCTGGCACGACAGCATTACTAGAAATTAGTTGAATTTATGGAAAATACTTCAAAATATTGTTAGAAAAGCTGTGTTTCAGTAAGACCCAAAGCTGTTGGACCTTTCCAAACAGAATAAGATCTTCAAAGTCCCAGGAATTCATCAGGAAAGTGTAGTCCCAAACTTACCTTTTAAGGAAGTTTGTGATGTTTCAGATAAAACTGGAAAGAATTTCCCAACTTTCCAGCATTTATCCATTTCCATAAACAAACGTAAACCCTAAACCTTTGACAAATCACTGGAAGGTTTACCCACAGCATGTGCAATAGATCTGGATGCAGTGCCGAGGTGCTCTGCCCTGGGGGGTGGAATTCAGAGGTGCCGCATTGGTTTCGTTGCCAGAGCCACTCATTTTGGTGTGTTCCCTCGCGGTTCTACCACCGTCTCCACGCACACAGCTGTGATTCAGCTGGGAATGGAGAGGGCTTGTTTGCAGTGACATTTTGGGCAGCCCCAGAGCTGCCTTCCCCCGGCCCCAGCTGCATGAGCTCGCTCGCAGCCTGCCCTGTGCGTGCGATCCAGCTGCTCCCCGTACGCGTCCTGACCCCGGGCGCTTTCCCTGCTCCACTCGGCCCTGCTTCTCTTCGCAGACTTGTCCTTATGCATCAAAATTAGACATGAGAAACATCATCTGATGGTGTTATCGCCTAACAGGAATGAAGGAAACAAAGCTGGAAGTCAGAGCTAGGGTTTGGGCTGGCTGTTCCTGGCAGAAGGGCTCTGGGGCCGGAGGGTTACAGATGGATTTGGACACCAACTCCTTATGTCTCCAAGATTGCTTTAATACTGTGGAAAGTCCCTGCTTTGGAGTACCTACTTTGCAATAGGATCAAGGATATTGTGTAATGAGGTGTTTGGTGGCCATTTCACAAATATAAAAATGTGTTTGCGAGGAAAGGCGGATGGAAATTCTGCTAGTAGTGTGAAATACATTGTCAGCTGGGCACTCTTCTGAGGGGGAAAAAACCAACCAACCAACCAACCAACCAACAAACCAAAGTAAAGTTTTCAAGTTTTATTTCAAATTGTGGCCCAACCCTTTAACATCAGTTCTTCTGCAGAAGGAGCCTTAAAGCACGTGGAAAAAGAGTGAGAAAGGAGGAGAGAAGAAACAAAAGCTGTCAACAGCCCAAATGCTCCTCATGCTTTTGCACTTCCTTCCCAGTCAGCTCATCTTCCATTAAGGCTTTCCACAGATCAGCGTAAAACAATTGTCTGTGAATCTCGAGCCTAACAAAAATAATCCTTTCTTGTTTAGCACTTAATTGCAGGTCACCACTTCAATTCTAAACAGAATGAAAATTACTGTAATCTGTAGGGGAAAAGAAAAGCACATCCTACATCCAATCTAGCAGGAATCACTGAGGTACACAGGTAGATCTGGGAACATATTTTTCTGGTAACTGAAAATCAGAATTTTGCAATTGTTGGATGGGATAAATTTGCCAATCATTGGATGAAAGTCTTTGTGCTTGTCAACTTCAGAATGGGCTGAGATTCCACTGAAAATTACTTACTGTTAAGCAAATTGATACTGCCTGTGTCCTCCTGATTTGGAATACAAGGCACTGGGGCAGTACAAACAAAACGAAAGCTGCTTCCCTCATGGAAGATACTGAATAAGTAATTAATTCACAATATAAAAACATATTAATAAAATTTCAGTAATCAATGCCAGATTCCAGAAACGGAGTTGCTGCTGGATGGTTTGAACACGTGGCAATTAGGAAAAGTATGTGGCAAATTTTTTCCCCGCTGTGACTTTAGCAAGCCCATTGATTTTGGCAAAGCCAGGCTACCTTATTCTACCTGTACATATGTCTGTATATCTATATGGGACCTCCTCAAGCTGTGGGATGGGCTGTCATGAGGTTGGGTTATCAATATATCTTTCTTGAGCATGTCCAGCTCCATTTTAAAAGCAGTTTGGTAGTTTTTTTTAAATGTTGCTTCTTTACAGCAAGCAAATTTTAATGTGAAAATTGCTGGAAGGTATTAAGAGTAGACCTTCACACTTGCACTGTGGCAGACACTTCAGCCACAGCACAGCCACACTCTGATATTGCTTTAAAGCTACCTGTTCTTTTTTTGTCCTCTGATCTCATTCTGGTCTCCCCCTGACGGTCAAATAACATCGGTCTAATTAAAATCAGGCAAATACTTTGTGTCGTGTGTAATAGGTAATATAAAGTACATATGTAATGATTTAACTGAACATCTGAGTTTTGGATAAAGAGAAGTTTTCATCTGGCATTGGCTTCCCAGTGGGCGGAGAGCAGTGACTGTTGCCAGTCCCATCGGAGCTCTCTGATGAATGCTCATTCTATAGGAATTATTCAAGCACAGCAAATTCGAGTGGGTTTTTTTTGGTAGCTTTCATTTGTATGGGAAAAATGATCTTCAAAGATAACAGAAGGAGATAGAACACCAGAGATTTTTGTGATACTTCTGTGAGAGTGGCCCAATCTAATCTCTGTTTGGTTATGGGAGCTGGATCAGTATAAAACATTAGCAAACTGGGTCTCTGGCCTCACAAAGCCAAACACAAATATTTAACCTGGCAAAGGATTTTTCAGTAACAATCCCCCAAAAGCCTGAGAGAAAGTAGGCTTTAAAATACTTTTAAACTGATAATATGCTGATGTGCCAGGCTTCAGCCACTGCTCAGGAATAGCAGGCAGGAACCCTTTCCAGGTAGGGATATCTATTCAGAAACAGAGATATGGGTGGTGTTGTCCCTCGGGGGTGTTGAGAAAGAGCTCACCTAAATTCCTACTTTTCTTCTTCAGAACTTGGGAGGTGAAAAGTAAATGCAGGTAACTTTCTGTAGCTCTGGCTGTGTCCAGTGTACCCAAGTTTTAAAACAGCGCAAGGAGAGGAGATGGCTGATCAGTCACCAGAGGAACAGGTAAAGGGAGGGATACTTTACTGCTGAAAGAATGGTATTAATATTTATATTCCCTCCAAGGTGTATGGCTCTGTAATTTGCAGCATAAAACTATAAATCCTTTCCCCCTGTTTTCCAGATTTAGATATCAATGGTGATTTTTCCTATTCTGTCCTTAAATAGCTGGTTGCTGCTGTTTCTCTTGGCTCATTTTGCAGAATCTACAGAACACAATGACAGCACTTAAGGAACTTAGAAAATATGCACACACAAACACACTCTTATGTGTATTGGCAGGTTGTAAGAAATGTGTCAATGTCATTCTCAGAAGTCATTACCCGATATAAAGGATCTAACAGGAATTGAGAAATTTATTTAAATTCCCATCTGTATTGTGCAGGATTAAAAAGTACTGTGGGAATGAAAGAGAAAAAGAATGAGAGATCTTCATGCTTTGTGTGATAAACCAACTATTAATTCACAGTGTTTTCCCCGGAGACCTTTTTTCCACTTTTATTCTCCTTTTGAGATCTCTCTTTGAGAGAAAGGATAAAGTGGATCACTACTCTGAATCAGTATGGAAATTTCTATGTTATATTTCAGATATTTGTCCCACTCTCCACTCTCCTGACTTGGATGAGAGTGAGAGAAGCTACACAAGGAATCGGCTGCACCGAAAGTTCCCAGAGTTTGGTCCCATTCACTGCAATTTCAAAGGCGTTGGGGTTTGTATTAGGAATGAGTGCCACAGCCTGAGCAGACTCCTCAAGGCAATACTGATTTTCCTGAATGAGCCTCCTTCTCCACTTGCCCTGGAGCTCTGGTACAGCACAGCAAAGGTGCAAACAAGTGGCAGGGACTTTGCTGTGGGCTGCATGATCCCCCAGATTACTTCAGACTGAACACATGCCAAAGCTGCAGAGAAATACCATTGCCAAGAGCCTGGTTCTGCAAAAGTAAACACTTCTTTTATTAAAAAAAATGTAACTGTGGGTTTTTAACCCACCTTGGGCCAAGTTTTGAAAATTTCATTTGATTTGCATTTTTAAATGCATGGGTTTGTATTTAGCCAAGACTCCAGGCCTAAATTCCCAATATGGTTGAAATGATGCTCACAAGCATGACCAGTCACTCCAGTCCTAATAAGGCACACTGATTTTCTCTTATGGCCAGTCAGGAACTGCTGTTTCAGCACAGCTCTCCCTATGAATTTTGAACACTATAAAAATAAAAATAATCACTGGATTAAGGGATTGGATTGCCTTGATCTACCCTCCAGGCATGACACCTGCCTCATGGAGCTGCACTCCATCCTCTGGTGGTGTAATTAATTTCATGTAAAGTGGAAGGGCCTTACTCTGATTTTCAGCGGCTCGGTGTGGAAGCACTGCTGTCAGATAAGCTTTTGGTGCTGAGCTTATGGGATTGTGGGAAAAATATTGGGATGCATTGTTTGTGGTGCCTGGTGACGTACACGTTCAGATGACTCCTGAATATTTGTCATCGATTGTACCATCGCTGCTGACTGTGAGGAGCCAGGTTTGAAGTGCTGGGTGTTACCAAAAAAAGGCTGTTTGCAAAATCAGGAAAGGAGAAGAGTAAATTTGTCTAGGTGTTTCATAAGCTGTATGGGAACTCCTCAGTTAATTGAGGAAAGGGAAAGTGGGCACAGCTGCCTTATTCTTCTAAATTAAAAATACCTTGGCTTTATTCACCCCTCTAGGAGCCAGCCCAAACCTAGGAATTGTAACAGGATGGAAACAGCTTTAATGAATAAAGGATTCTGAGTCCTGGGCAGATATGCTCAGGTGATGGTACATGGCATGGCCAAATTTAAAACCAGTCCACGAAGTTGGGGATGGACAGACATGAATCCTGCTGACACCTCTAGCCAGCTGGACCCTGCCATCTCTGTGTGCCCCAAGGGAATAAACCACGTTGTTCCAAGCCCTGCCCAACCTGGCCTTGAAAACTTCCAGGGATGGGCCACCCACAGCTTCTCTGGACAAGCTTCTCCAGCACCTCACAGTAAAGAATTTCTTCCTAATATTTAATTTAAACCCACACCCTTTCAGTTAAAAGCCATTTTTTTTTTGTAATTTTTGTCATTTTGTGGCCTTGCTACTGAGGAGAGCAGCACAAACACTGAGAGGTGCTTGATTGCAGTTTCTGCCTCCCTTTAAGTGCTGTCCAGGTGTACATGGCTTCTAAGGAAGTGGTGGGTCAAATCCCTCTATGGAAGGGTCTGGCAGGGTTAAAAAATGAGCTCTTCCCAGGGAAATTCCCCTTGCAACAACTGCCTGTTGCAGGGAGCAGAGCCACCTGCAGCCCATCAGCATGGGAGGGAAGGGGTGATGAAGGTCAGTGGCTCTTCTGAGAAGTGCCAAAAAGCTGCACCTCCATGGAGATTATGAAGCTGAGCCAGGAGGACCTCGGAAGGGAGATGCTCAGTCTTAAGCTTTTGTATGGAATGAGGCCTTATTATTGCTATTGTTATTATCATTGTTAAATTATTGTTATTATTTCTTCTTTACATAGATGTATCTTTTGCTCATTTCCACTTTAGGAATTTTCTTGAACTCCAGCACTTTTGCTCCTCATTTCTTTCCCCTCTTCCAGAATTCCTTTTATGTTGTTTTCTTTTGTTTTGTTTTAAGAACGGGTTAAAACAAAAGGATTTTTACCTCTGTAACTTGGACAAGGGGATATTCGAAGGGGAGCATAACTCTGTAGTCTTTCATGGTGCCCGACTTAAGCTAAGCTTGGTTTCGATCTTAGCTGCCAAGGTTGGTGTGTCTTTATCAAATCAAACAAAGGTGCTGATGAGGCACTGCACTTAGATCTCTGGGGCAGGGGTTTACAAGCACATCAGACACTTGCCTCAAAGCCATCACCTTGAAGGCTGGTGAGGAATCAGGCCATGGAGGCAGCAATGTGCTGCTGTAGCAGCAGCCCTGGCTCTGTCTAATCTGCTGCTGAGGGCTGTGGTGGTTGCCAGTGCTGCTGTTCCTGAGCTGGGAGGGAGCAGACCATCCGGATGCTGTTTGGGCAGACAAAATAGTACAAAAACTAAACCCAAGGACACGTTTGGCTGCCTTTCCTATTGCAAATAGCATAGTCTGAGATAGAGGGCTTCCCTAGAGGAAGGAAATTAAGTGTTTACTGATGCTGATTAATTTCTGAAAAGATTTAAGAAATCTGTTTGTACATGGGCTGAAGGTGATATCATTTTGTCTGATGTCTGGGAATAATGAAGGCTTCTTCAATTTGCTTATTCAGACGTTAAGCCCTGCGAGGTGAACAGAGAAGGCACCACATTGCCTCATCACATCAGTCAGAACACTCACAAAGAGCATGAGGCCACATAGTCTGGATTCAGTAAGAACAGCTGACTTTGAACGAGAGAAAAGCCCCGTTTGTGGCTCTCTTTTCAGGCAGGAGCCTTTGAGGGGATGTCTGTAACACGCCTGCTGATCAGAACAAGGGAGCAGAAAGCTGTGCTGTGCCATGCCTGCCGTGCTGCTGTCTGCCTGCCTTCCTCCTGTGCCTAATCCCCAGCCTGCTGGGGAAGGGGTTTTAAAGCCAGACCTTCAAGGTTCACATTTGAAAGATTGCCCAGAGAAGCTGTGGATGCTCCATTCCTGGGAGTGTCCAAGGCCAGACTGGATGTGGCTCTGAGCAACTCGGTCTAGTGGAAGGTGTCCCTGCTGCCCATGGCAGGAGGTTGGAACAAAATGATCTTTAAGGTCCCTTCCAACCCAAACCGTTCTACATTTCTTGATATTTATAAAGAGTATGAGCTAAAGAATGTGTTTTACCCAGGAGAGTGAGGGCAAACACAAGAAAGTCAGGCCGCAGTAGGTCAGGCTTAGCTCAAGGTGAGGATTTGATAACCAGGTCAGAGCATGGGATAATTTCTTTCCTGAGCTGAGAGCAAATTGCTTCACGCTACAGGTACAGACCCCACTGAAAGTGGTGGGAGGTGATGGTCACAGTGTAGGCAGGAGAAAACCCAGGAGATCCAGGGAGGAATGAGAATTTATGGATATGGTAGACTGCAAAAAGGGATCTGATGGTGATACTTTTAAAATTGACTTCCTAGAGTAATTTTGTATTTGCAGATGCTGGGAACACTTCGATTGCTCTGGTTTGCTCAGGAGGTAATGTTTCCCACTCAAAATATCAGATGCATGTGAAATCTCAGCCAGTAGTGATGGAATAAATCACTGATCAATAGAAACCAGAGAACTTCAAGAAAGTGTTTAAGAACATCAAGTACCATCTGTTCTGAAAGCAAATGGATGCAGCAGGCCAGGCTAGGTTGGGATAAAAACTGAAGGTTCTTCTGCAGACCTAATCCAAAAGAAATTCTGATGTGGTGTACAAGAGGAAACACTTTTCCCTTATTATTGGGCTCAGAAGCTGGTTGTTATTCTGTAAGGAAGAGTCTACTTGATTTTCCAAGTCTTGCTTGTTTACTTGTAGTCTGTTGGTGTTACAAAGGTTTTCTTTCTCAGCTGTAGCATGAAAGTTGGGAGGACACACAAATTACTGTTCCGGAGTAATGATCTAAAGCACACCCTCCCTCCTATGCCTGTCTGCAATAACTCCTTCATTACGTGACCATGGAATTCTCTTTCATTCATGTAGCATCCTGTTGGCAGCTCGCCCCTACGAATTTCAGGTAAGCAATAGTGTGAAGAGACCATAACAGGCTATCGGATGTGGAAAATGCAGCGTCAGTGTTTGGGAAGTTCGAGGCATAAGGATTAGATTTGGAGGGGGAAAAGGTGACCGAAGGCAGCCTAGGGCCTGAATGCTTTTGTAATGCTGGCTCAATGTCTGCTGTACCCCTAATTAAATCCTGCTCCCTCCCAGCCTTATGCAGATGGGGAAGTGTCACTGGAGCCAAGGGGGTTTAAGAAGCCTCTGTTCAGCACATGGCTTGTAGCACCACTCAGATTCTGCCTGAGTTGTTCCCATGGCTTTAGTAAGGATCTGGAGAATGACATATTTCAATGGTTTCATTGTTTTATAGGGTTCTCCAGTGTTGTGATGAAATTTATATTCTCAGGAGCAAAACACCTTATCCAAATTGACATCTTCCATCTCCAGCGGAGGGCAGAGATGGGAGGGAATCAGCAAAAAATAAGAAAGTTTCTCTGTTTATCTTCTTGTTGTTGCAGAATCAAGACCATACTGAGCACTTAAAGCAGAAGTCTGACACAAGATAATAAACAACCAACAAATGGAAATTAGTGATGCCACATCATTGATTTTTTTAAAGTTTGCATTAATAATCACGAGACTGATATGACTTTGACAAATTATTTATATATGGTAATGACATTTATAAATGCTGTGAAGTTTAGTTGTGCCATTATTTTACTTTTCTCCCCCATTTACTGCCTTTTCATACATTATTTAGCTTGTTTGTTGGAGTGGATTTGTATGTTTTTATGTCTGATACATGTGTTTTTAATATACTGGGAAGATAAAACATTACCTCTTGTCAATCCAGTTGGAGTCTGTGGCCAAATCTCAACCTTATAGAACAGAAATGAGCCCCTGTTATTCTGTGTATATGGAATCATTTCTTTCTTATCACTTTATGTCCAGGTTTGAGTTAGTATAAGGGCTTCTCCTTTTTTTCCCTTTCAACCTCCTCCTCCTGAGGGAAGGTGTGGCTGTCTGCTGGTATTTTTATCTTTCTGGGGCCTAGGATACACTTGAGGGAATACAAAGAAAGAAAGCTTGAGAGATTAAACAAAAAAATTGTCATTATTTGAATGGACAAGCTTTCTGCTTTTCACAGAGAGCACCCTGAGGTTGGTTTCTTCAATACCACCCATTTTTTTCTGCCTTGGAATCTCTTTATTCATGCCATGGCTATTCTTGCTGTCAGTACGAGCTGGTCAGTACTTCCAAGGTCCCTGTGATGTAAATAATATCCGTGCCTGTCCCAAAGCCATGTGGCCTTCACTAGATGCCTGTACAATTGCAAAGGTCATTACTCTAATAATGAGCTACTCCTTCCTTACCTTGTACATATTCGCCCTGATCTTTAAATATAAAATATTTTACCAGACAAGTCTTTCAAGGCTGATTTTTATTATTTCCTTTTTTTTTTTTTCTTAAAATGGTGTATTGGGAAAACAATGTTTTATAACCCTAGTGCACAATTTCCAAAGTGGTATATTCATAGGACAAATGCCAATAAGCTAGAACGTTACACAAACAAGAATGCTATAAATTGTGTGTGGACTATTTACATAAAAACTTCAGCTTGAGAATTTACACAATAATTCATTTTTAAGCATTTTACAACATATTCAGTAGGAAAGAGGAAGGTAGCAGAGTTAGACCATTTCTTTTGTAACTCAGAAGTTTAGAAAGGAAGATTTATCGGATGGTTAGTCATATTTTGCATAGTCATGAACAATAAAACCTAAAGTTGCTACAGCTGTAGTTATTTGACAGAAAAGACTGTTAGAAAAGTTCTGTTAATGCTTAATGTGTTGCTCCACAGAAACTACATTAATGTATATTACAGCTGAAACATAAACCCACCTGTGTATACAAAAATGAGATTTTTTTTGTTTGTCCTCTGTTGTTTACTGTCCCCTGACATGGTAGGTAACAGTAAAACAAGAAGAATTGTGATTTACTTAAACTTGTTAAGCCAAAGGAGAGAAAAGAACAAAGTTTCTTATTGTGATACACTTCTTTTTGAGGAAAACTTCAAAACTTGTGATGATCTGACCAAGCACAAAACTCATTTTTCTTCAACAGAATGGCCACTGCAGCACACAAAAAAATGTGAATCGAAATGCTTCAGTCAAATATGCTGCTTGACTATTCTCATTCAGAGGGAAATGTTTTCTTTCCATCTCTTACAATAGTTTTTTTTTTTCTATTCTCTCTGTTCAACTTGCAAAAAAAACCCAAACAAAACAAAAACTGTATTAAAAAAAAGAATCTGAAACTTACTATTCTACCATTTCTCAGCATTCATGATGTCAAGTAGTCTGAAAAGCTGCCTTGATCTCAATACCTATAAGCACCTGGCATTCCTAGAGGAGTGGTATATTCTTGGACACTGCTCTTATTCAACATAGTCTTCACAGATTCAAAAAGAAATGTAGGAACATGTTTTTAAAAGAATTCTTTATGTTGAGGCCAAATCCAGCCTATATTTTAACAAAAACCACTGTGAATCCTCCCTTCTTATATGGAAATGGGTGGTTGGTGAATTCCCCAGTTGAATTCCCCATTTCTAGCCTGGTTTTAGGTTTCCATTGTGTTCCTGGTGACCAGCTTACACATTCAATTGCATTCAATAACTTCTGGTTTTGTAAGTTGAAAAACAATGCGCTTCAGGGCAACATCCCAATTCCGTTTGTTTCTTTGGGGACAACGTGATGCTTGTGAAGAGCATTTCAAACAATTAGGGTTAAATTAATCCTGGTGTTCAGAGGCATTTCTTCCATTTGGCTCTTTGAAAGGAGAATACTCTTTTATCTTCTTTTGTTTCTTCTGTCATCTTTGACAGAATTAAAGGCAGGAATAGAGTTGCACCACTGAATACGTGCCTGTATAATTTTGTTAAATGGGGTGGGGTTTTTGAGTCTGTGTATATGTGTAGAGACAGTGAAATTAACAAATTATTTTGAATATGGGACTGACTGAAAGTTGGGGTTTTTAAGTTTACACACATCTGATTTTGTACTATGAGTGTTTAGGTTTATATGTGTCAAACTGACTGGAAAACCCACGGGAGCTGGGAGCTGAGTCCTGCTGGAGTCATGCATAGGAAGGAAAGGCCAATTGAACTCAAAGACAGGCTTTTTGTAATGTTAGACAGAATTGATGGACTAGTGATCCCTCATCACGTTTTTATTCCACAGTGAATCCTTGTTTTGGCCACTGTTTTGTAGCATGCCATCTTGATTTAATGTACAAAGTGCTTGGGCTGTTGGATATGCCCATAAAGTGTTTTATCTCAGTTTCAGGTTTTAAATTTTATGTCAGTAATAAGCACCTACATTTCATTACGAGTTAACAGGACCATCTGATTGTAAATCTTTGCAAATCTTTTTCCTTCCTTAGTAGAGGAGTGAACTTCATTTTTTTTTCACGTGGCTCAAGTGCAGTAATGGGAGGAGAGACAAAACAGTTTACTTGAGCCTTGGATATAAATACAAATTCATCCTCTTCAGGATAAACTTTAGTCAGGGTTAATCCAAATTTAAATTTAAGTCTTGCTTTGGCCAGCACTTCAGTGTGCTTTTAAGTGCAGCAATCATAAATAAAATTCCAGGAGAACAAATCACGCTGAGTGACATCTCTTAGCGTGTTCCCTGGAGTTCGTTGTCCTGCCTCTGATGATGTATAACGTCCTCTAACAGACATATCAATGTGTTTCTTTTAAGCTGATAAGCATGCCCAGGTACAGCTGTATTTAGTTAGGTCCCTGCTGTCACACTGCTCTGTGCAATGTCTCAACCCCAGCAGGGGTGAAACCTTATGGTGTTGGGAGCCTCAATGGAGCTCTGTCCGAAAATGTCCTTCATGAGGCATGGCGACATCTATGTTTGATTTACCACATTTCTGGATTTTCTTTTTCTTCTCAGCTTTGTCCATTATTTCCCAGTGTTTTACAGCTGTGTCAGTCAGTCTAACAAAAAATATTGCATCTTCTTGCTAGTGATTCCTCTCCTATGCCTTAGACTCTTACAGCTGCAACAATACCACTGCTATTAAAATATTTACATCAATCTCTTTTGTTGTTCTTGTTAGTTTTTCTCAAAAGGAATTAGAGTTTGCTGTGGTAAACTCACTTTTCTTTAGGCAAGTGTAATTCTGTGGATAGGTAGTAACTTAATTGTTATTTCATGTAATTTAGCACTTTGATTTTTTTCACCGTTTTAGGAAAGACTAATGAATTTCATATTACTTTATGCAAGCAAAAGTAGGTGATCTTTAAGAAATGTTAATGAAACATCCTATAAATATTAAACTTTAAATTTTAAGCTCTATTAAATTAAAGCTTTAATACAAAAAACCCAAATGCTAAAAAATTAAACAAGGGCAGCAGATATTCTCTCTGCTCCAGATATCCTAGAGCTCATCCTAAAATGATCTCAGTCAGCAACATTGCCATTGAAAGGCAGAGGTCAGGTTTTCAATGTGTGTTCTCTAGAGCACAGGGGTCACTGGCAGAGCTCCCCATGTTGGTGTGACTTGAGGTAAGAGGGGGCAGATTAATCTCTTCTTCATCAGCAGATTGGCTCCCTCCCTCCTCTGGGTGGCCAAACCCCAGGTTTTGTTTGCCCTGACGTCATGGAAGGATGGCTCAGCATGCTGGAATGATTTTTTGGTGCTACAGTGGCGTGATAAAATTCGAAGGAATCCAAGCACAAGAGCTGACACCACTATGACAGACAAACCCTGGGTAACACAAGGTTTCAGGGTACTTGCAAATACATTTGATATTTGCCTGAATTCTCTTATGTAACACAGAAAACACCATAAACAGACTTTCTGCAGAGCAGTCAGATTTACGCTTTGATGCATTCATCGTTAAAAACTACAGCTCTCCTGCTAGGAAGATGTCTGTTCCACTCTTGGGTTGCCAGCAGAGAGCAGGTTAGATGGCAGGCTTTTTTTCTGGCATAAAAAGAGAAACAGCAAGAAACTGCAAGATGGTCCTTTCTTATCACAGTTTGGAGTGAGGAAAGAAGACAGTGTGTCAGGCTATTACTCAGCTGTGGTGTGACTGATGATTGAGGGCTGTAGCTTTTTGTAAGGCTGTGAGGACTTTCATGTCTGCACAAATAACACAGCAAAAACAAACAAGCCAGTTGGCTGGAGTGATGGGTATTAAAAAGAATCTGAATGATTAGCTTGTTTAATAGAGGAAGTGTTAAAGGCAATTATTGTTTTTCCTTTAGGTTTTCAAGACGATGCTAATGTCTTACAAAAAGTAGTCAAGGAGTAATTGTATGCAGAAGGTGTCTTTGGTCAGCCAGGCTGAGCTGTAATTCAGCTGAGAGGCAAACTTTGATCTTTTGGTATTACATACAAACTTCTCATAGTGTTTTTCAGTGGCTTTCACCTATTTTATTTCACGATTTCTCATTTTAGTTTCCTCCCTCTCCCTTCCTGGTCTCCTCATCAAAACTGGTCATTTAGATATTGTATTTTTACCTGAATTTCACCAAAATTGGTGCAATTAACTTCTTAAAAAGAAGACACATCATTGTATGATTTGAAGTCCCTGAGCAAGCGTCTAAACACAGCGTCACTGCAAATGCCTATGTCTTGCAAGACTGAAAGTATTCAGCTTTATGAATCTGTTTCATTAGCCTCATTGAGAAAAAATACTATAAAATCACTGTGGAGAGGTTCATCTCTGCGTATGTTATCACAAGGATTTCCCTTTTAATGGGGAAAATATTATTAAGCTCAGACTGTTATGAACAATCCAATTTGTCTGGGCATGTGATATCCATGAGGAACAGATAAAAGAGAAGATTTAATAGTTTCAGTCCTTGGCAGTATATTTTGTTCCAGTAACCGCACAGAATTTAAGCTGTTTGTGTTAAACTTGAACAAAGCTAAACAGAAGAAAAGAGAGATCATGCTGATTTTCACAGCCAGTCAGAAGAATCCTTTTGGAAACTTACAAAAGGGTGAAATATTCCCTTCCCCAGAAAAAATTCTTTAAGATGAGTAAGCTCCCATTTGTGGGGTTCTCTGAGGTTGTTCAGAATAAGAGAGTATCTTTTTTCTTGATCAGTTGAGTGGCTGCCAGGTACTGAGTGTCACTAAAGCAAAAATGTGGTACCTCCTGCAATCTGAGTTTCCTACAAATTACTTTATGAACATCTTTTTACCACCTTTTGTGTGAGCATTAGATGAATTCCCAAGGTCAGTCTTTCTGGTGCATCAGTCATTTTACATCTTTTGCCAAGTTTTTAATCAGACTGAGCACAAGTTATCTGCTAGTGAAGCGGAGAATGTAATAATTTATGAAGGTTTTGGCCCCACTAAAGTGCAGCTTAGGGCTTATGGACATACCCGAGTATAGAGGAATAAAATGTGAGAGCAGTAACCTGGACAATCAGAAGAGGATTAATAAAAGCAGTGAGTCCATGCTGTCTTGGAACACCTTTACCTTGATGGCTGGCTGTGGCCAGCCACACAGGAAGGAATTGTCTGAGCAGCTCTGTTTCTCAGTTGCTCTGTCTGACTTCCCTGGCTCTGCTCTGTGTGTAGCAAAATTCACATTTAGTGCAGAAAGAAACAGAGGAGAGGTTTTACAGTAACTCTATGATCAACCTACCGTGTAAACGGGGAATAAAGAGAGGATTCACTCCCCATCTTTCCTGTGCTTCCTACTGGCAACCCACCTTGTCAGAGCCAAAAAAACTCATGGACCATGGCAGAGATCCAGGTGAAGGTTTTCCAGCAAAGAAAAAGAAATTAGAGGGCAAATACAATATTCAGTTAAGTGTTGATAAAGAAATATTTTGAGAGTTTGCTAAACTTCTCCTCAGCTCCCATGCATTATTAAAGTCACTTGGAATTAATAACTTTCCAGTACTGGCTGGCAGCTGAAGAACTTCCATAAAGATGAATTAACTAAGAAGCGAGGGAAAAGCTCGCATCAGAACATAATGGCATTATAATTTGCACAAGAACATTTGTCAGAGAGGAAATTATTACTAAATGCTACAAAAGAGTCCTATAACAAAGGAATCTTATGGGAGGAAATGTTCAGAGTTTTTTATGGTCTGTTCTCTATTTCAGTGCCTGATGTAACAACTAGCTCTAATGTGCACAGTCAAGGTCATTCAGTGGAACTGGAGCCAGCAGCCATTTGTTCCAGCAGTCCCTCTATTTCTTCTCAGGTCTTACTGAATTCCTGGAAGATTTTCTCCCCATTGTTTAACAGAGGCTGTGTGAGGTCTAGGAATCGTCTCCTATTCTTTTCTTTTTATTGCCTTCTTTATAATTTCTCATTCTCTGTTTTTGTTACCCTGCCACAGTTCATTTTCTCCCAGAGATGCTATTACGCGAATTCTGTCCCCAGAGGATAAAATCTGCAGATATAGGTACAAAATTCTTGTCTTTGCTTTCACAGTTTTATGCGTCTTCAAGATGTATGGTTCCTGTTTGAATTTCTCTAGCGTGCTCCAGAATCAGAGGAACTTTCTCTCGCTGGGAAATTTTCTCAAGCCAAGAAATCTGGCTAGGAGTCATGATGTGTTTTGCCTCCTGCTTGTGTGTCTCCACACTTGTGAGGTCTTGCAGTGTTTTGCAAGTTGTAATACTTGGAGCCTAGCTTGGGACTGTTCGGCATAACTCGGTTATAAAGGCTGGCTCTTCAGACTGCACTGCCTCATGTAAAACATGAATCCTTGAGCTTTACATCCATGTGTTTTATAAAAATTCCTCTCAGACGTGTCACTGCCGCTCATTGGAGGCATCTGAGCACCCCACTATGTCATCTTGGAAACCTGCCACAGATCCTAAAACCAGACCACCACTTGTAAATTTAGTACGGAGTTGGGCTCGTCCTTTGGCAGGAGGAAGGGAGCAAGAACCCAGTCTTATCCTAAGAAAAATGGGAACGCAGCTCTTGACTACACATCCAGTGAGCACTTCCTATCCATGGCCATCAGGATCTGCAAGTGTCTGTCTGTCCAAGTTTACACTAATTTAAAGAAACAATATTTTTAAGTGGTTAAAAATATTTGAATCAAATAAATTAATCCAAGTTATTTCCCACACTGGATTGTGCTAGAGTAACTCTGTTCAGCAAAATACTTACTTGATTTTCATTAGTTGGTATAATTTTATATTGGCAGCATTTTCCTGGTTATTTCTGGATTATAATTCGGCTCTGTTTGAGCTCAATGAAACCGTGATACTTTCAATGTGGAGTTTGGAGTTAGCTAGAAAAGTGATTAAAAGTTTTCAGGTTTTTTCAGATCAGCCCAATCCTTAATCCAGAATTTAAAACCAGATTATCCTCTGTTTCATTTTCACTTTCCCTCAGAAATAGCTGTGTAACTAAGGGATCTTTCAAGATCTTGTTGTTGCAAGAAACTACACAAGGAAAATAGGTCGTTTATAAAAAGTCTCTCTCCCATCAGCAAAAATTAACTACACCAGTTCTTATTCAGGAAAGTAAGTGCCATTAAATCATGAAATTGCTTATGATAAAACCAAAGAAAGTGTGAGTGCAAATATAAACACAATGACGACTCCTTGGTGCCAAAATTAAAGCTTATATTACACCAGCTGATAGCTAGCTGCAAGTCAGAAATACGATACACTAAAATAAACAGTTTGAGATTAATCTGCAGCTATCTGGCAGAGCATGAATTAAAGCACATTTCAAATAATGTCAACATCAGTTTAATTCTCCTTCCCTTACACCCTCTTCCATTACCTAGCCTTATACACATGTTTTTAGTTGAATCCCAAGGTCGGGGATGGACTTTTAGCTGGTGGACCCACTTCACATGCCCAGACGTCTGGGAGAACAGTAATTTAGCAGGAAATACCCCAGGTCATCTGGGAAAAGAGTGAGGCCCTCCGTCACTTGCTTTCAGAATAGATCGCAGTGAGACCTTGGAGTAGTTTTGGGTTTATTATTTATATTTATCTCAATTTCTAGAAAAAATCCATCTGATGTTTGAAAGTCAAGTTTTTCTTTAGGCTCTCATTACTGAATATCACCTACAAGAATATTTTAGGGTCTCATTGCAAAGAGCTGCATGCCAAGCAAACTTGAGTAGTGTTTGAATTTAATATGGGAGCAAGGGCAGATCATAGGGAAAATAAAAACCACTCCCCTGTAGTGCAAGATATACTTATATGGCTCTGTTCACTTGGAAATCTGTTCTCGTTGATCTTAGTCTGACTCTCTGCAGGGTTTCCTTGGTCAAGGAGGCTAAAATTGATTCAAGGCCCAAAGCTCTTCAGCTCAGTGTTGACAAAACCTAGAATCCAACGTCCTTGTGTCAACACGCTCTGACTTTCTTGGATCTTCAAACCACATTCTGCTGTATGACCAAAAATGGAAGGTGGATCACAATGAGAAACATATGGCTGGGAATGGAATTTCAGACTGGAGGAGAAGAAAGGAGGAGGAGGAGGACAGAGATTGAGAGGAAAAGAGCAGAGTAAAGTAGAAAATGAAAAGAGAAATTAAATTTAGGCTCCTCTATTAGGGAGAAGAAAAACAACCCCCTCAACTCTTCTGGTGACCTTACATGGGAACCTCCTAGAGCTTTGTTTTTTATGACTTCTCTCTTTCTTGCATTTGTTTCCCTTCTCTGTTATTTCTATAAGGTGCTAGACATTAGATTTGGGATAAGCTGGAGAGCTACAAATTTTGAGTTATTTACCTGCTTTGCAGGGCATTCCAAAGGGGTGTGCAATATGTCTGAGTTCGGAGGCAGGAGCAGCTTTTCAAATGAAGACGTTTGGCTGTGACTGTAGTTCGAGGCTGTTCGCAGAAATGTCTGAGGCAAAAACTCATTCAATTAGTTCATAATTAGAGCTGACTGAAGGGCAACAACAGCTCTGCTGTGTGGCAACTTGTGAGGTCCAGCAATTTGGGTTTGCTCAAACACGGCCTTATCTACTGGGAATTTAAAAATGTCCACTTTTCATTCTGACATGGAGCAAAGTTTGGGGCTTTTTGTTTGCTTTTGCAAAACGCTGATATGTTTTTACAGGGTGCGGGAAACGACCCTTCAGCGAGCTGTGCTTTGTTCCTTACAGGAAAGGACAGTGCATGGGCTTGCCTGTGCATTGATCATGCTGCCCCTGGGGACACTGTTGGCCCTCTCTGGTGGCTGCAGAGGGACTTGTGTCCAGGGCAGGAGGAGCTGTCTGGCTTCCATGGATAGAGGTTTCAGCCGGGATTGGCACTGCTGCATCACCACCTCAGCTGGGGCGATGGTTTAAAAAATTGCTCTGTATTTTTGGTCAGATTGCCATGAGAAGCCGTGACTTACAGCATCTCAAAGAGCACAAGGCGCCTGTGCTTAGACAGATAAATTTATCCTGTGTTACCCATTGTATGTTCAGTCACAGCTGCTGGCTGTTCGGAGCTGAGAAAGATCTGCTTGTACCATACATAGCTGTTCTTATCATGTTTTAAGCAGTCTTCTTATTTTAAAAGGACCAGAGAAAATGGGACTTTCCCGGCTGGATGAAGATGTTTCTTGATGTAGCTTTCCAAACTGTGTCATACATAGAAATAGGGAAAAACAATACCAAAAAAGAGATACACATGATTCATACCAAATTCCCCGTTTCTAAAAATGATGATACCGTGCAGATGATACAATTGCACTGCTTCAGAGCTAATAACACTTGATAACCAAAATCTTGTCCCTTATTTTGACAGCATTCCCTGTGGGCACCATGGGAGCAATGGCTCAGAGGTAACATTTTAAATGTAGTGTCTGCTACTGGATCTTGCTTCTAAATTCTCTGCATATCAGCCCTACTCTCTAAATTCTTAACAGAGTTCCTACTGATTACACCAAGCGCAATACATATATATAATTAAATTTTATATATATTATAAATAATGAAGTGCAGCTGATTGTAAGTGATTCTTGATGCATCAGCATCAAGATTTAGGGGTGGAACAGAAAATCAGGTTCCTACTGGCAGGTGATTCTTCACATGCTCTTGAGAGTGTAAAGAGATTTTCATATGGGTAAAGAGCGTGGTTAAACACTGATGTAAGTGTCAATCTGTGCTGAGATTTCCAATAGGGAACCAGATTATATCTTTAATGATTAGCTCTACCAGATGCAATAAACACACTTCAGATTTTGGTTTACAAAATTAATTTGATATGATATTGGCCAAGCTTGTGACAGCTAACTGCATTGTACAAATGGATATCTTGGAGCATTCTAAATTTGTTTGCTTTTCAAACAACAACAGCAAAAACCTGGTTTTGGACAGCCTATTAAACACTACACAGTGCAGACTGCTTCAAAAATAGCATAAGCTAAACATTGATGGTTTTTAATAAACCAGACTTAAACACTGGGTAAGTTTAATAAAGGGGATACTTAAGACAAGCATAATGAAAGGTGAAGGTCTGTTTTCTTTTTATTTCATTTCTTAACCTCTACTCTTCGATCCTATGTTTGGTTTGGGGTTTAAAATAAATCATTCTCTTAAATGAAGTAATAAGAGAAGTAGAGTGAAGAGCCGACCTGTGCAAAGAAATTTATTGCAGAGAAACTAGCAGGCAGGGAGAAAAAAGTTCCTATATTAACTACAAAACAGTAAGTGCTAAGACTTTAATAACTTCATTGCAATGAAAATGTTTTTCATAGAGTCAAAACAGATTAGTTGCAAGAAAAAATATTTAGTTCTTCTACTTGAAGCCAAATGTTGAAAATTTCAGTTAATCTAAATAGATTTATGACTCTCATCATAGTCTGTTCCCTCTGATGATTTGGCACGTTTTTTGCTGTAACCAAACACCTTGAGACTGTACTCAGACTAGAGAGAAAAGTGATCATGCTTCCTTTTTATAACCTCATGTCTCTCATCTCCCTGAGGTCTGTGTGACTGCGATGCCCTCTTTATCAGAGCTGGTCTGGAGGAGGTGCAGGTAAATCACTGCTTCTTCTCAACTTCTACAAGTTGAGGGGGTATTTGACTTCATATTTTAGGATGCATTGCCTCTTTTTGCATTAGTAGTTTTTGCAGCTGCTCCTAATTTCTTTTGCCAGCCCTACCAGGCTTCAGTAAAGGCAGAGAATTCTCCCCAAAGCTTCTGTCAATCTATTGAAAACAGCCTTGTGCTTTGAATGTTTCAAGCAGAATTGTTTCTTGACACAATAAAAAAAAAAAAAAAGCCAGTTTCAACATAAAGTGGAGAGGAATAAATTTCAGTTTTCATCTTGTAGAGAGGCATACATGGATGAGATCTAGTTTAAATTTATTTATATGTGAGCAGTGGCAGAAAGGGTTTATTAGTCATACAGCAATACTAATATACGGTGTAAAGAGGCTTTCCTTTGGAGGCAAGGTATTGAAAAGGCATTGACAAGTGGAGGAAAAGGAGAAGGTTGTCTGGTTTGTGTACTTATGTATAGGTGGGCATTCAGTTATGATTATTAATAAACTCTAACAAATTTATCAGGGGTGCCTCTATATCACAGTTGTACAAGATATAATTTGAAACTATTAGATTGTAGCACTGTAGTAACATATTGTTTTAACAGTATCTTTTTTGTAATTATTTTGTTTCTACAATGTGACTTCTATTCAAAGAGAAAAAAGAAAGCCTTCCTAACCATGACATTTAAACTAGGGCCACTGGATTAATGGAAGGAGTTGGTTACAGTGGACTCAGACAGCTATGAGCTGGTGACTGGAAAAGATGCCTAAGACATATATGGGTTTTGCTTTATTGAAGAGAAATTTTAGAATTGGAGTTTCTTTTCCAGGTTTAAGAATGATGTGTTGCTAAAGCAGAGGGATGTCAGTGTAGGTAAGGAAGAGATAATGCCTCTGACAAAAGTGTTAGTGAGGTTAATTAGCAAAGTTACCCAACAAGTTTTTCTAACAAACACATTATTTAGAGATTCTATTGAGCTTCTATTTAGTCTGTTTTTCAGGTAGGCATTCCAGATAAAAGCAAATCAGAAAATTCTGTAAGCTTCAGATGACATTCCCAAAATAGTATCTCCTTTAAGTGAGTTTAAAAGTTACAGATGTACATTGAAAAAATTATTTTTACATTGTTGTTAGTAAGGCAGTCCAGATATCATGGGATTTCCACTTGTTTTTGTATTTCTGCAAGTGGGTATAAACTTTTCTTCTTAGATAACCTACATAAGCTTAAGATTCAATGGATGATGCTCTGAGAATAAAGCTTAATCAAGATTTTGAAAAATTAGAGTAAACAACTTGCGAAGCGTTTGCTTTTAGTTGTAGTGGTGTCAGGACTCTTTAACTGAAAGCTGCATTCTTTTTCTCCTGAGTGAGTAAAAAACCATTTTCCTATGCTCCTGCTGTCACCAATGTGCTCCAACTTTCTCAATATTCTAAAATGTGTTCTCAGAGAGGCTGCGTTGTCTTTCCTGAGACATTTCGCCTGTCCACTCTGTTATTCTGAACTCATACAAATAATTTACAGAAACAGAAAGAGAGCCTCGTTGTAAGAAGGATAAACACTCTTGTCAGGCTGATGCAGGCAGGAGGTGGGATGGCTGTATGCTCGACAGGTGAGGTGGGACCATCCGCAGCTTTCTTTAGCACCATACAGAGAAGAAAAAGACAAAAACTTCCAGGTTTTTCCATCCCCAATGTTGATAGGTAATGCTGGTTACTCTGGTTACAAGGCAGCAGCCATCTGGGGAGTTTTGTTTAGGTTTCTTATTGGTTTACTCTGACAACAATCTTAGTTCCTTTGGGAGTTGTCCTGGTGGGAGAAGGGGATTTTTGGAACTGTGAAAATGTGCAAGTCCTGTATAACATCACTGCAGTGGCTCAGACACTGCTTCTGACAAGACTAACAGTGATAACATGCAGGGATGAATCTCAAGTGACTGTTTATACAAGATAATCTCGTTGCAGAACATTGGAACGCTTGTTACCCCCTCTGCAGCCGTGCACACCTTCCCGCCCTCATCCTGGTGGGGGCTCCTGGATAATTCCATGTAAGCCTCTCTTTCTGCTGGGTGGATCAGGTTTTTTTGCCACTTCAGCTGCAAATCCTGAATTTGCCATGTGGCACACTGCGTAACTCCACTCCTGACCCCAAAGTCATTAACTGTGCAGAAGACTCAGTACAGAGCTGTAGTAACTCTGAGAAACCAAATACTATCCTTTTAATTGGGTTCCAGACTTCTCTGAGAGGAGGAGATCGGTCTCTTCCTTCAAGTGACAAGTGACAGGACAAGAGGAAACAGCCTCAAGCTGCACCAGGAAGGCTGAGATTGGATATTAGGAAAAATCTCTTCACTGAAAGGGTGGCCAAACATTGGAATAGGCTGCCCAGGGAAGGACCTGGCGTCAGCAACCCTGGAGGTGTTTAAAAGGTCTGTGGATTTGCCACATAAATTGTACATCTGCTGCATGAGGGATCCTGATCCTTCACTGTCTGGAGAGGAGGCAGCTGGATTGATCTAATTTAGGTATTTTGAATCTTTCCCTTGAGGTGTTTTTACACAGTCAAGACTTAGAAGCGCAGTTATTTTCTTCGTGGTAGTATGAGAAAAATTTGCACTATCCATGTCAGTTACCAAATGTCTTACACCTTCTGCAGGACTGCTCTGAGCTGCTCTAAGAGCTCCTGGGAAAGAAGCAGGATGTCTTTCCAGTGCAGCCACACGTTTCCTCGATGGTGACGCTGGGACACTGCGCTCACACAGCTGGGCTGTGGGAAGGGGGGGAGCACACAGCTGGGCTGACTCCGCACCGGCGCCGGAGCCCAGCTGTGACGGTCACACTTTGCTTGTCGTTTCCTCATTGCTCTCAGGGGGATGCTGTCACCTGGCAAAGAAGTGTGGGTGCCTTTGCCTCCCCACAGCACCTGGAAACCTCCAGAAAGTCCCGGGATTTCCCAGCCATCCACGCGGGAATGTGGCAGTATCCCGTAATGGCGTGGACCGTCTCCTGAAGATGGGGGATTCATCTGCCCCACATAACGATGCTTGGAGAGGCTGGAGGCATTTCCAGAGAAGGTCGTGTGCAGATGCTGATTTGGGGCTCTAAAGCAGTAATGTCACATAGGTGCTGGACTCAGATTGGGAAACTTACAGAGCTGTATCATTCCTAGCTCACACCTTTGGCTCTGTGAAAGTGCATGGCACACAGGATGCACAATTTTGGTATCCCCATATGTTTTATACACCAGCATTGATATGCTTGGCTCCCTGGTCATTCAGGTTTCTTCTCTGTCCGCCTCATTTCTTTGATCCTATGGGGTTTTTTCTCTCTTTTTTTTTCTTTTTTTCCCTAGGCAAGGTTTGTGGTGGGCATAATGGAATGAATTAAAAGGTGCCAAATTAAATTAGTTCACAAATTTGGAAGGAAGCCAGTCAGGAAATAGCAACTGCTTTTACAGGAAAGCAGGAGAGAGGGAGGGAGAGACAGGGAGGATCTGTCTGCCTGTGTGCATGTGCAGATGTAAATCACGTGCCCAAAAACCAAAGTCAATTGATTATAAATGTTTTGGATCGATGCAGCACATTTCTGAGTAATTTCCAATACTTCTTCCTGGAAAAAAATGCCCTTGTTTGCTCATAGATGTACAGGACTGGTTGGGAACTCGTGCACCGGTATTTTGGACGTTTCAGGGTTACGTTGCTGTGCTGATCAGTGAAGGAGCCCCATCCAGACCTTATTAACTTGATGTAAGAGTGCAGCACGGTAGAAAACAAGGATGATGTGCTCACTAACTACACAGTAATGGTCTACACGGCTTTAGCTCTCCTCTGAGCTTACGAAGGCAGCAGCCATGAGGAAATCTTTCCAGCCACAGCTTGCCTCCACTTTACAAGTTGATCTCATTTCATCTGCTCATGTGACTTCCAGCAAAGTTAAATCTGCGGAGGCTTCCTCTCACTTCATTCCGCCCTGAACTTAAAATAGTCAGAAAGCTTTTATATGGCTTGCAGCAGAAAACAGCCGTGGTGGCTTTCAACCAATTACATCATGATTATGCGGTAATCTGTGTTTTCTATGTGTTCAGAAATGTATTTTTTGCCACAAGTGCCTATTATAGTAGATTTATGGAAGAGCGCGGGGCACACTTTCTGCTTTGTAAACTGAATATTTTATTATATTAGACCCTTGCCAAAGTTCTCCTGATATATTTTGTGTCAGACTGTTGTGGGAAACAGCACAAAATGGAATACATTTCTTAGTTTCTCATGAATACTAATCTCTGAAGAGAAGTACAGACTGTATTCCATCAGCTTATTCCTGGTGCAACTCTAAACTGAATCAATGAGATCTCTATATGAGATTACAACTCTTGGGAAATTTTATTGTACTCCTTTAATTCTCTGTTATCCATGGCACACAATGCATTGAAATACATTGATGAGCTGTTGAAATGGTGGTTATTAAATATGTCACTTATGCACCTCTACTGAAGGCCTTCAGAGTTCTTGACAACATCTACCTTGTGTGCTTATTTATTCTATATTTATAGAATGTAGAATGTACGCTGCATAATGTATATTAAATATATTATACATCTTACATTAATGTAAAGTTAGAAATCAGGAGAAGCTAAGTAAATGACTTGCCAAAGCCAGAGAACAATTGCGTGGAAACATCACCAATAAAAATCAGAAATTGTGGCTCTTGGACCTTTATTCTAACCCTTAAGCACTAGTTTTTAAATCTACATGGGCATTGTTTTGGGGAGAAAATGAGATAAATAATCAAACTGCATTGAGGAAGTCTTCTTCAGCTTCCCAGGTCTGAGGTATTTTGATTGAAAGAACAATATAGCTACCAGAAACATATATAACTACTTAACAAAGGCAAGCAAATGGATAGGTGGGAATCCTTTATGTCTCTGGGATTTGACTGGGCAGACGGGAACTTGTTGCACTCAGAGGAGACGTCAGAGCATCTTTCACAAGAGAAATACTTCTGGAGTTCCATGTGGGACCTGTCACCATTGGATTCACTTTGGATCTTGGCTTTCTGCTCCTGTTTCTCCTCATCTTCTTTTCCAGACACTTTTATTTTTGTATATGAAGACTATTAATAGAACTAAATGCTTTATAATTTTTTCATCCCTAATTAAGCCCCTGGTCTGGCAATTTCTTACAATGATTGCAGGTAAAATCCTTTCAGATATTATTCCAGAGCTCATAGCTCCTTGTGCTTAAACAGGGAAAAGCCATAAAATAGACTGTGTAAAGATATCAAATGAGACACCTTTCTTGTGCTTTCAAGCTGAGACTCTTTTTATCTACTTGGCTTTGAAACATCATTCACCTGTTTCTCACAGCTGAATGACCAAATTCCGGGCACTTTGAGATGCTTTTCTGGTGACAGCACCTTCCCTCACTGAGTTCAAATTGATAAAATAATCAATCTGCCTTTCATGGCATCAGTAAGGGTTTTGTTTAGTCACAGCAAAGTCAGGTTTTGTGAACAGCCTGTAGTGTTTCAGGTTTCCTTCTAGCTACAGTGCTATTCTGACTATTCTGTTGCACTCATCCAGAGCTGTTGGATGTTTTCAGTCTGTGTCGCCAATCTCTCTTCTAATGCAACCAAGAGATGTATCAGAGCATTTTCTTTCAGCAGATTCCTTGAAGGCATCCTAGTGATGAATAAATGTGTGATAAAAATATGGTACATCATCCATGGTGCATATAAATGGGCCCCAGAGTTTTTGAGACTGGTATATATTTTGCATTTCATTTAAATGAATGCTTTGCCTTATTACTTAAGTAGACAACCTTGGGAAAACCTCATATTATGAGCTTTATTTCAAGCTTAAGTTAATTATTCATATGATTATTTTTCTTTCCTAGGTACCACCTTTCTCTTTTTCATAGTCTGACAATAAATAATGTACCTAACATGCCTGTATTTTTGGACCAAGTAAAACACACTCAACAGTAAGCTTATTTTGTGTATGGCAATCAAAGTTCAATAAATATAAAAAATTAATCTGTTTTTCATTTGTGTAAGCACAAAAATGTATTTAAGAAAATTCAGTTTCCTTCATATTTTACACTCTTTAAGCTCCAACTTGGCTTTAGTGACTTTTTTTCCAACTTAAAACCTGGTTTGCCAAGATTCAAACTGAGAGAATTTTTATTGCACAGTTATAAACCATTGATGGGGGGGGGGGGGAGAATTATATAATGGAAAAAAGTTGAAATAGCCTTTGCTCTAAAAGTGCAAATAGCATACAGCACCCATTAGAGAGAGAAAAAAAAAAAGGTCATTGCTAATATTTTCATCGACATACTCCTATAATGCTTTAAAATGCACCCAGGGTGCTTTTCATAGATGGAACCACTGAACATAGTTAAGGAGTAATGACCAACGGAGGGAGAGGGCAGCTAACGATGAACTGGGGTAAAAGCTGTGGTGAAACCACCAGCCCTGAGCTTCACTGGTGTTTAGCAGCAAGAAAAAGCCAAACTTTTGGAGAAAGAGGAGTATTTTGGTCCTGATGCTGTTCAGGGTGTGGTGCTTTGGTGGCCAGGTAAGCATCCTGCTGCTCCTGGCTGTACCAGAGGAGAAAGAGGGGGCAGAAATACCCAGGAACATGTCAGTTTTATGATAGTCACTCAGGGAAATGTCAGTTTTATAATAATCACTCAGGAAAAGCTGGGAAATATTCAGATTCTGTTAACAATAGTTTGGATATGCTTCCAATATTTTTTTCTTTTGGAGGCTGGCAGCTGCCAAGACCTTTGCGGATTGTTACTTTGCATACTGGGGTGCAGCTCTTGGTGATTATTTATCCCAGTGAACCACAGCTTCCTGTATTTTTCAGCATGACCTGGATGGTCAGATCTTTGGCTAGCTCAGTGATTTAAACTGAAATACCACCTGGCAGCAATATAAAACCCAGTATGGTAGGAGGTGAAATGGAAGAGTAGGACAGGATTGGTAAGAAGATATGACTGGAAAGCTAGGATGTGTATCAGCAATAGTATCAGGATCAGTGTAAGAAATTCCGTGGTACATCTTGGTGCCATCTGATGGTTAAGTTTTATGAGGCTTGTCTTCATGAAGGAAAACACACAGATTTGAGGGAAAGAACCAGAGTTCTCCTATGGTAGGAAACTATTTTCCTTTGGTGGAATATGACTGTTGGCATTTACAAATGCATAATAATGAAGGGGAACAAAACACATTCATTATAATGCTCTTGAACCAACAACCAGAGTCTGTTTTAAAGTCAAGTGTCTCGCTGTACATGAATTAACTTGACAGAATTAGGAAAATACTATGGAAACTGGAAAATGTACTGCATAAAGCTGACTCTGTTTTGCCAATTCATACTCCAGTGCATTTGTATAATTTTTATACATAAATGAGGCATTGTGTAATCTGTGTAAATCATTTGTAAGTACTGGGAGCTGCAGTATCTAGAGCATGAAGAGTATGGAGCCAGAGAAAAAGCTCTGAAGGAACAATAATGTTAATGTGATGACCGAGAAGTAACTGCATATTTAACTGTCTGTGAAACAGAAAAAGGTTAACTGCTACATGAGAAGCATAATTGTTATAGTACAGATTTCCCATAGCTTTTGAGGACACTATATATACATATGTGCGTATACAGTCATGATTTCATGTAAATTTGTGCATCAATCCATGCACTAATTTGAGAGCAAACAAAACCTTTGGCTTTTTTATTTTAACCTTTATTCTTCTATTATTATTTTTTCTATTATCTCCTCTATGAATGGGAGAGCAAAATGCTCTCAATTCATGTAGTTTCACGTGAGTTTTATTAACATTTGGTCTTTAATTTGGTGAAATTCCATTTGTAATACGTCTTTCCCATGAATATGGTTTAAACCAATTTCTTCAGGTTTCACTGACATAAAGCTTTAAAGACAAGTTTGCTAATGCTTGCTGTGTTCTGAAAGACAGTGATTAGGGCAACAGGAGCCTTGGGTTTTAGTCTTTAAGTAAAGAAATTCAGTTGAGGACTCAGGTGCAGAGTAGGTTCAGAAAGCAAATATCCAGAGGTTCCATACTCAACACCTGGGGAAAAACAAACATGGCAAACTCTCTCAAGATGCGGTGCACAAAATCTTTTGTTTATTCAAGGGAAATCTCCTGCTTTAAAACAGTGGAGTCTTTACCTTCCATTGTTCAGTGAATTCTGAATAACTCCTATTTGTTACAAATCTGACTTTGCTAGGACCTATGAAAGTGAAAGCCATAAATATAGGCGCAACAATCTCGCACAGCAACAGGATGGATCCTCAGTAAGCTTCAACATGAGACTATGCAGAAGCATAAAAATAAGTGGATATTCAGTAAATCAAACTGGTTTTGCACATTGTAGAAAGACTGAGACCTAAAGAGTTTTAAAGAATGCATGGAAAGGCTATAAAAATAAATGGGAAGGGGTCAACAGAAGAAATAAGCAGAGATGATTAGAGGAGAATTGGTAAAATTTCTGTGGAAGGCCAACCAGAATAGAGAAGGAATAATCAGTTCATAAGTTCAATTTAACAGTTTTTAGTTAAAAGTTCAATTATACTATTTAAGGGCTTTCAGATGGTCCCACAGGATAGCATATTTCTTCTTTTTCCTTGGATAACTGCAGTCCACTCTCCATAAACTGCAATTCCTTGGGTCTGACATGAGTGGTGATTCAGATCTCCAGCACAAACCAACAGAGCAACTGTTCTTAATAACTGTTGTCAATAGACACACCTGACATGAATTTCTTTGAAATGAGCTGGCATGTGAATTTTGTTCAGGCAACATTATGGTGTTTTAGTCCCTAGTATGGATCACCAAAATTGGGTTTCAAGAACAAACTTGTTCAAAAACCTTGTCTTCCTGAACGTCTTCACAGTACATGCAAAGACCAACTGCTTTCCCCCAGCTTTTGGCAAAGTATGAAGTACCACTATTCATTTCCAGGCCAGGAATATTTGAAACTTAGTTGTTAACAGCCTACATAAAAAGATTTTTCTTGAAAAATATCTAAAAATTTTCCAAATTTTAATCCATATTTGTCCATGGAGCATGATTCCAAGATCATCATTTCAGTGCTCTGTCACAGCCATAGAAACCTGCCTCCCTGTGGTGAAGGTCTTGCTAGATTTTTCTAGAATATAGCTGTGAACCTGGCTCTCTTATTTGCTCCTTTTTCAGATCAGAAGGAATGAGGAAACTCATGTCACTGACTGATTTAGAGCTGTTTTCCACAGCAGACAGCTGCTGGAAGAGCAACAACCCACCCATTCCCTGACAAGGTATCAGATTTATCAAAGACTTGTTGGGGCATTTTCCCCTGATAAATGGCTACAAAATCTCTGTCTCCAAGAATTAGATGGCCCAAAGAACCTTTTCATGGTTAAGCCTTTGGGTTGGAAATGGGATTACCACGGGACAGAGTGGTCCTCGCGTGCGTAGGCGAAGACTACAAAGGCAAACTTGGAATTAGAGTTTTGGCAAGTAAAAGACTTGAAACCTCTGCCAGGCATCCCATGTCCAACAGTGCCCAGCATCCTACACAGAAGGAAGCTGAGGGAAACTTTTGATACCTTAATGAGCTAAAGAGACTGTAAAAAAGTAGTGTTTATAACACGTGCGTTGTGCCAGAGACCAAAAAGAATCCACTTTTACTCTCTGTGTGCGAAGGATAAAGAGGTAATTCATGGCAGAGAAGTAAATAAAAATTACCTCAGGCTTGCAAGACTCTTGTTTTGTTTTAAACTTTTCAAATCTGCCTTATCTATTAATTACCATAAAGTAATGTTTATCTTTGTTGCATTTTAGTGGCAGCTCTGGCTCTTTATGATTTCTTTCCAAAGTAAATGTTTGAGCTTTTTCGGCTGAGATGACAGAATATACCATTTCCATTAAAAACTAAAGTCATGAAAGCCATGTAAACAGCTTTTACAGGCCCTGTAATCACCTATCTATGTTCCTATAAGTGGACCAGGGGGAAACAAAATTAGCTGGTGATTTGGACTGCCTCTGGCACTGCAGCCAGGTGTGCGTGGGCAGGTGCCTGTGCTGCTGTCTCTGCCATCAGCAGGGAGATGCTGGCTGGTGTCCCTCTGCTCCAAGAGCCCATGGGGCATCCCCTGGATGCAGCCATCCTCTCCTGGAGTGCTGCTCATCCAACAAGTCTGGGTCTGCTCCCACCCTAAGCCAAAGTTGGTGGGAATGGTTTTTGTGAACTTAGCGGTGCCGTGAGACACTTGACTTGAAAATTTCCATTAACAGGCTGAAAGGCCCATTGAGAAAATATGTTATAGATTCATGGAATGATTATATAATGAGTTAATAATATAGGTGATTATTATTAGAAAGCTCATATATTATTATTAGGGTATATGATAAAATAGCTTGCTATTAGAAAGCCTGTGTAATACAGATTATGTTAGAAGGCCCACTGAGAAACCATAAGATCATATAGCATCATTCATTACATAATGAGTGAATGAATATAGAATACTTTCACTTTGCCCTGAGATCTGTGAGCCTGTTATCTGTGGAATTTCCATTCCTTTTCTTTTTAACAGTGTTTTAAACATACTCATGTATTTTATTCTACTGTGTTTTATTTTATTTTATTATTTTTTTATTTTATTTTATGTTTTGTTTTATTTCATTTAATTATTTTATATCATTTCATTTTATATATGTTTGTGTCTTTGATTTGCCTTGATGGAAGTGTGTCTTGAAACTTGCTGTGTAAGCCATTCTCCAGTGAGAATGCATTACTTTCTTAAAATGCATTCATGACAAATTTTGAAGTAAAGTTGTAAATGGACTCATCAGCTTTGCCTCACCTCTCCTTCCCCCTCTCTTCCCATTAATGCAACACTTAAGGTCTGATACGCTGAGCTTGTCATCTCCTTCAGGGGGATTAATTGTCCCCCTGCAAGGCAAGTTGAGAAAACAAATAATAATGTAAATCATAACATTTTGTTGCTCTTTTGTGCATTTTGTGTTCCTTAAATTGCAAACTGGTTTTGTGTAGCTTGTATGGAAGCTCTTTCCCCACTGCAATAATGTCTATTCTGACTTCAGCAGCTCAGTTTAGTTGATTGCTACAGGCCTTTCCCTACTTTTCCTCCTCCATTCATCCCTGATGTCCAACTAACAGCTGTAGGAAAGAAGCTCCATTACCTTTTTTTTTCATCCTCTCAGTTAAAAACATCTGCTGGAATGAGTGGTGCTGCTGAGCAATGAATTGTGGGCATTTGTCTGTCTAACCACTCACAAATGCTTATCTCTGGCACCTACTGAGCAACACTGCCCTTTGGGGTCCAAAATTTCGCTCAGTGGCCTGACACACATCGTTGCCACGTTGAATGTCACCCTCTTTGCTAGGGATTCCTGGCACAACGGGCTTTGCCTGGGATTTGCTCTGAGGAGTCCCAAGTGCCATGCAGGCAACTCTTTGCATCGGGCATGTGAACCTTAGGAGGACAAAACTCTGGTGGTCTGAGTCTGTTGAAAGCCTTAGGTCAGAGTTTCCATCTGTAAACATTCTCTTGCGTGTTTATGTTTTCATACAGCTTGATTTATTGGAGGTGAAACCCACTGTATACTAACTAACTGTATACTAATTCTTTTAAGGAAACTGATTAATTATTGTTGATTGTAGAATATGCTCATCAGCAATAATGACTCAGATGATCAGCTCATAACCCCATACTATTCATCGGCATGATGAGCTCTTTGGTTAGATGTGCAAAAAGGGACTGTAGGTTTTCCCACCTTTTGAAAAAAGAAATAAATTAATAATTATAACGTTGCTCTTTTACAACATGTCTCCAGAACAGATGAAAAGTGTCCATTACATTTCTGTCTGGGTGACATCACAGATCTCTGGTGCACTCAGTGCGCTTGTTAATAGATTTTCAGAGTGAAAAGAACTTTATATTGGGAGCTGAGAGTCATCCCTGAGTCTTTAGACATACAGACCTACTTATTAATTTTTTTTTATTTTATATTTCTTGGTTTTGTGACACTGACATGCAGTGGGATCTTCTCAAAAGGCTGGATTTTCCAGTAGCAGCATTTTAGGAAAGACAGTACATCTTCTGCTAAAAGCACGATTTCCCTTTTCCTTTTTAAAACAAAATTTAACAATTTTTGTGTGTGTTCTTGCCTTATCACTGCTTGCTACTAAAGCAGCACAAGCAAGGCCTTTCACCTTCCTGAGGGATTTCTCTTTCCATGTCTGTGGCATGAACTGCTCACCTTCTGCAAATTATTAAATGTGTGCAAAATAACTATTTTTAGTCCAACTTTCCTTTTTTGTGGTAAACCAGATTCACTCCCTTCAAATCCAGAATGTCCCAGCTTTATAGCTAAGTTGAAATGTGGAGCAGAGAGTACCATTATTGCTGTTCAATCCTGCCCATTCAAGATCCAAGTACGTAAATGTAATGAAGTGATAATATAGGGATGAAAAAGACTTCTTTGGGAATATCCGGCAACCCAGTGCTTACTAGTAAAAGTAAAATCACTGCAAAATATTGTGGTGGAATGAAATCTGAAGTCAGCAAATATTTTTTAATTATTCTGCTATTTTGATAAAAAAATTAGCCATGTTGTTGTGGTTTTTTTCCCCCCTTTTTTCTGATGCGTTTTTAGGTAGAAGAGTGCCTTGGTTATTTTACAATGTGTGATCTGGTCACAGGCACAAACAGTTTATGGCACTGCAGCCATACCTGGAAACATCCAACATCAAAAAGAGAAGAGCCTCTCTGGCTTTCACTGTTACACACTTCAGAAGAAATTTGGTTCCTGGACCTGAAGTAGCAAGCAGGCATGAAATGTGATATTGTTTAATGGTGAATTTGAAACCTTTCGCAGGGGGAATCCAGGAGAAAAATGACCTCTGAGCAGCCAGAAATCACTGGCTGCCAGCTGCTGACATCTGTACTCCTGGTGATGCTCTGAGATTCCTGAAATATGAGGTTGAGTAAAAAAACAGAGTAAATTGATAAACCAAATATCATAGCTCTGGATTTCAGCTCAGTTTCTTCATACTAAAAATAGTGAACAGAAAGCTTCAGCGTGGCAACTGGTTTCGAAGAGGACACGTTTGGCTTTGATATTACCGCAGCCCCAGTTCAGCTCTGTGTTTGAGTTGGTTAATGCCTCCAGACTCAACCTTTTGTGCCATGTGAGGAAGTGTTCCCTTGCTGACCTGATCTCGCATTCTTTCAGTGTGAAATTTTCTCAGTCTCGAAATATCCTTTATTAACGACCCAGAATTTCGGGGCCCAAATCAAAACTTTCAGCGCAGTCAATCCAGGTCCAAATGTTACAGCTCAATTTCTTTCTGTTCATGACTTTCCTACCGATACTTAAACAGCTACAGGGAAATCCAGTGTATAACCCTCATTTTCCACTTTCTGCTACAAAGTTTTTATCTTTCTGCATTTGTTTTTATGGTAGGGCAGTTTCTGGTTTGAATTTTATCTAGCATAAAAACTGCCTAAAGGCGCAGACCTCGATACTAGCCTATTATCCCTTTCAGGTTTTGGCTGGAACTGAAACATGGAGGAAAACCAATTGTCCTCCTTTTCCTGCTATGAAAGATAAGTGTGACATGAAGCACATGCCTCTCTTAAACGCTCTCGCATGTGCCTAGAATTTTAGGTCAATAAACCCAGCTCTGGAACACGGCTGAGGCAAGCATTATGGATTAAGGATTTGTTATGAGGGCCAGATTCCAGGCAGAGGTTTCTTTGTTCCTCCAGAAGGGTTTATCCATGCACGTTACTCCTTGTTTTATGTCTCTGCTTTTCGGTGCTTGGCCACCAGATCCTAAAAGGATGCAGCCGTGCTTCCCCACTGCCCTCATGCCTTCCCCACGCTCTTCATCCTTGCAATGCAAATGTTCAGGGGATGTAGATATGGGTGTCCGTGTCAAGACTCCCTTGGCAGGCTGGAGGATGCCATCATTTCTGTGTTTCCAGGACTCCCAGCAACTCAGAATTTGCAGATGCTTTGTTTTCTGTGCATGCATGGACCTCAACAGGCATCTGAGCTTTTAGAAAATTTAGAGTTGTAGCACCTGGAAGACCCACACAAATTAGCCCATGGATTCATCCAGCTGAAGAAAATTAACTTAATATCAGGCAGACAGACTTCTAACATGGCTGTTAAATTACATCCACTTTCTGCTGCTTCTCTTTCAAGTGCCCCATTCTCTTTTCCTTCATCTGGTGTGATTTTTGTCCCTGGAAGTGAAGTGGCCATGGCTGTACAAGTCCTGTTCAGAGAGGGTCAAGAATGCTCGAGTGAAAACAGTCTTAGTTTTGCCTTCCAGTGGTTCCACTCCTGGGGATTTCCTGTTACTAAATAATGCTCTTAATGATATTTAAGTCTCCCATAAAAATAATTAAATTAACCCTGTTGAAAGACTGTTTTCCTTCCTGACAGTAAGATGGGAGATTAATGATCAATTCATTGCCTGTTCCTTGCTCTCACCCCTTGAAAAAACATTAAAAATATAGATTTTGAAAGATATGAGAGAGGTGAGAAATGAAAATTAAGGACAAACTGAGGCTTGTTCTCTGAAGAGCCTGAAGCATAGCCTGTGGCTCACCATAGGAAAAGCTGAGTGGCCAGGCTGATTGTCTTGCTCACTTCCCTGCAGTTTGACTTAGCCCCTCTTCCCCCAATATTTTTTGACTTTCCTCACCCTTGACATCTACATCGTTTTTTACTTGTCCTCTGGTGACATTCAGGCAAAAAGTTTCTCCTTGATTTCAGCCTCCTGAAGTGCTGGGAGGTGGCTGAGGAGGAGAGAGAGGCCAGAAACAGAGACTTGGACAACCTTCTCCAAGGAGAGAGTTTGGAGAGCAAATAACCCTGGGTGAAGCAGCCTTAGAGGGATTGAAAGGGAAGAAATATCCTCACACAAGGACAAGGAAAATTAAATAAAGGACTCTGAAATAAAATGAGTGCCTGCTTAACATCCAGGCACTGAAGTAACATTTCCAGGTACAGAGAAGATGTGTGCATGCAGATAAAAACATGGCTTAGTAGCCAAACATGAAATTCCAGCCTTCCAAAAGCAGACTTGACTGCTTAACAGTCCTTTAAACCTCTGCAATCCAGATGTGCTTTGGTTATAGAAGCTCATGTTCTGATTTCACTTTGCAAGTATTTGATACCAGTGTTCCTTTCATTATCCTGCCTGAGTGTGCAAAAATGCACCTACATATCTCCCACATTTAGTGGGTAAAAGGGACAAATTGAGCTTGAAATAGGGACTGAGGCTGAGGACGAGTTTCTCTATCCCAGGTACAGTCCTAATACCTAAGTAAAACTTACTTTTCTTTCTTACTGGCTCAGCCCTTTAATGAAAGGGAGGTTTTTCTTCTAACTTCAGGACTGAAGAATGTCTTTGAATATGTCTTCTGGAATAAGTACAAGGAAATGTGGTTCTGCAACTTCGGCCCCCTCTGCTTAGCTAGAACCTCTTCCTCCATGAGGAGAGCATGATGAATTTTATGGTCTTAAACGTAAAAAAAAAATAAAAATTAAAGAATAGGGGTCCTTTTTTGCCTCTGTATTCTTTTGTAATATAAAGTATTATTTGGCCCCAAGGTTTCTTATATATTTACTTTGGCCCTAATGTAAAGAAGGCAAATGAAGTTAATTTCTGAGAGGAAATAATGTTATTTCTCCTTAGAAGAAAGGAAGTTACATACACTCCAAGAAGCTTTCTAGGAGCTAATTATCTCAGCAATAATAACTGCAGTCTTAATGGCCAGGTCTTGCTTCTGGTCATTTAGGAGAAACCTTTAATAACACTGTTCTTTGAAGAATCTTCTGTATAAATTTATTATCACAGTTGGGATTGCCTACTGGTTATTTTTAGCTGTCCTTTGAAGAACTCCTATCTGTCCTGTGCCGTTTCCTGGGAATTGCCTCATACAAATGACTACAGATACGTAGTTTTGCCAACTGCTCAATAAAGGTATATTCTGAAAAAAAAAAAAAAACACCCAAATTCAGGGTTGATTCTGATTTTTCCTGTACCAACCATAAGTCCATCAAAATCAATCAATTCATTTCACTGATAGAGTCCAGAATAAAAAAAGTAATTTATTTCTTGCTTTTAATACTTCTGATACGAGAGGTATGTTTTTGAATGAAATATAAAATGACTGATTATTGGAGTTGCTGACCAAAATGCCTGTGTATGTACATTCTTATAACTAACAGGCAAATTTGATGTTCAAAAACTAAATTTCATTTACTCGAATTCATACCTCTAGAATTTCTCCTTGAGTAAAGGCAGCAGCAAGGGAGAAAGTGTGGTGTATTTAATAGTCCCTCTGTTATTGCTGGCATTTTCAAATTGAAAATTCCTAAAAAGTTCATGTCCTATTCCTGGTAATGTCTGGTTTGCCCCAAGGTGTTGGCTCTTTCATTATTAACACCTAAGGTCTGATTTCTAACAGCAGGCATGGGAGAATGCAGTGTTTTTTACCCAAAATATCATATATAGACTTATAACTAGCCCTTTGCTTGCATCAGTTACTCTCTGAAATGGCAGCCATGGAAAAGGCACAGAAATAACTGTTGCACACCTCTGAAAACCACACCAGAGCACTGAAGAAGGAAAAATTGTATTTATTCCAGGTTTTTCTGTACCAGCCTGGAACTGACTGAGCGAGCAGAAGGACTGGGTGGCATCACATTTCCCATGTAAGTCAGCCTTGGGAATAAAACCTGGGAATAAGGCATGACAGTTTGCTCTTTAGCAGTCTGCTGAGCTTCAAATAAACATGGAGGGATAAAGCACATATCAATAATTCAGAAATATCTAAATATTAAGATTTCAGCCCCTTCAGTTCTTGCATTCTTTTATTTATTCTCCTCCTATATTTTGAGCTGCATACGTAAGCCACAGGCTCTTCTGATGGGTCTAATGGCACATTCCTGGCTGGCACATCAGCACTGTCACACAGCCCTGTGTCCTGGCAGTCCCCTCTGGTCCCCACTGCTGATCCTACACCTCCTCCTGGCCCTGCAGCTGGTGAGGATGAGCTCATGGGAGCAACAGCACTCACTTTACTTTAGAAGGGCTTCCAAGATCAGTCTCCTTCTAAAGTGTGTATTTCCATGGCTGATGTAGTCCTGTCATGGTATTTTCTGTTTATCTACAGCTGAGAAGAGGGTGTATTAAATTACTTGGTAGCAGCTAGGGTAGACAGTTCCATTTTGTCTTTATTAAATCACACGTCGCTGAAAGTTTAAACTATTTGAGCAAAACAGTGAATCAAAGTTCAGGGCCGTTCCTCTGATTTCAGCTGAGTTATATCACTTTCACTGGAGTTGAATTATTTGTGAAAGCAAACCCTTCAAGGCTATTATTGTGGTAAAAGGAATGGAATCCTGCATTATTTTATGTATGATATCTGTTTTTTTCCACTTCATGTCCTGTTCTTTACAAAAGTCTTCAGTTTAATTGGCTTCAAGGAAGAATTTGCCTGCATTTAAGCTATCAAAACTTTAAGCAGAGCAGATAGGAGTAAAGCCAGTTATTTATACTTTGTTTTTAGTGGACCAAAATGATGAGAATATAAAAGGCAAAAAGATTAACCCAAACTCTCTAACATTTTAATGTCTCAAAAAACCCCAAGATTAGGACTTTGAAAAGCATCCAAGTAATAAATCCACAGAACCAAAACACACAGTTCTAATAAGTTTATTACAAAGAAACACAGGAGCTGATGGGCACAGATGCTGAGCTGGAAAAACTTCAGCAGCCCTTCGTGTTTGTGGACTTTTGAAAATCAAGGGGTCAGGTGTAATAAACTGATGATGCAGTTTGATTCTCTGATGCCAAAACCCAGTGAGGTGCTGGGGGAAGGGTAAAAAAGGAGTGGGAGAAAAATGTTCCCAGCTTCCTGCCTGGTGTCATCAGCAAAGCCAAAGGTGTTCACCTCTTTAGACGAAGCAAACACTGAAATTATGGAGTCAAAAAATCCCTCTGACTTGAGTGTTGTGAAGTTGCAGAGGACTCAGGCTTGATGGGCTGCTTGGGCAAGACTGTAGTGATCTTCCCTGAGAGGGGTCAAGGTCTGAGTTGATGCAGATGTGGGGCAGATCTTGTGTGGAAGACTCAGAGTCCATGGGGCAGGGCACGGAGAGTGCAGCTCAATGACGTGTAACTACTGTTTTCAGACACAAATCTTGTTCTAAATGTAAACATCCCGAGCTTTATTGACATTTTTGTCAGCAGATTTGTTCCTGGGTTTTGTTCAAAATCATAGCTGCTGGCTTTTGGGGAGGGAGGTGTGACATTTATTCCCGTTGCAGATTTTGCTGAAAAGCAGGGGAGATGATTCTAATTCTTTTGAATACCAATAAAGCCACTTACAGATGTTGAGTAAGCTGCCCTTCTGCAAATCCGCTGGAGACTTAATTTAGACTGCTGCACTCACTAGAGAAAATAAACTCAGCTTTATTTTGAAATTTCTGGATGCATCACAGGACTGACAGGAAGTACTGCTCCAGAAATCAGCAGTTTTGACACAGTAATGAATGGCAGATAGGAATAGTTTTGAATGCAATGCTTACTCCCAAGGCACTCCATTTGTAGTCACTTTTCAGAGTAATGCATATTTTGTCTTTGTATCAGGCCTGGATGTGGTGGATCTTTTGTTTTCCTGTTTTCCCTGAAACCACAGGCCTGTAAAATCATTTCATGTAGTGAAATAAAGGGAAACAGACTCCTTTCCATCTCTTTGTTGCAGTCTTTTGCTGTACTTCTTGCTGCCTCCGTGAATCTGGGCATGAGGCTCGCAGGTAGGCAAAGAGCTCTGTCCATTTTCCTGTGGTGGCAACCAACAGATGACAAAGGATATTCCTTTTTATTCTTCTGTGTTCTTTCATTTCTTCCTATTTCTCTGCTATTTCATCCTTCATCATGATCGCAGTTATTTTGGGAAGCAACAGGATGGAAGAGCTTAGAAATGAGGGACCCATTCAGACCTGAGCGAGACGTCGCTGAACGTGGCATCACATTTTCCTGTAAATGTATATTTAGCCCCTGTGCTTGAATATCCCACCAAAGTTATGTGGGCAGCACAAGCTGACAAAGGTGTTAAACGATTGATTGGCGCAGCGGAGAAACTTGTGTTTCATCCACGGCCTCCACCAGCTCCACATTTTCCGTGCAGCTGGGCTGCCAATTCTCACACCTAACGGGTCAGTCCTATTTTGTCTTGCTTGAGCAAAATTCCATCGGCATTTCCAAGCTGATGCTTGCATCCAGGCATTTCCTAGCTTGCTGAGCAAGGCTCTGGATGGTGACGGCTCTCCAGTGTGGCATAGTCTCACTCACCAATTATTCTTGGAGGCGCTTCTCACTGCCTTTCCAGGCAATCCCGGTGCTCCTTGCCTGCCATAGCCTTCAACTGCTCTGTTTGATTCCTACTGTTCTTATAGCAACAGCAACGGCAGAAACACATTGATTCCTTCTTCTGACATGTCACCAGCTTTATTCGGACCTCCTGCATGGGCTGTTTCCAGGCATTGCTGCCAGCGGCATGTTTTGGATAATGTTTTCAAAATCAAAGTTATTCGGTGCAAATCCTGGAGGTGTGTGGTATCATCTGCACATTATTGACAGATGAAAATATAAATTCGATTCTATGGCGAAGGTGAGGAAAAGAATGGCTCCAAAGTAAGAGGAGGATGTTCTGCCTGCTCTGATCTAGGTTTGGAGTAGGCACGGTTCCTCACCCCTGGTCCATGGGCACAGCACATGGTTGATGATTATTGAGTTAGGATCTTTGGGATTGGTGTTTGTGAGATTAATTTTCCATCCCAGCAGCTCGGCCACTTTGGGGATGCGCCTGTGTATCCCATCACAGCTCTCTGCTTCCAGCAGCAGCAGGGAAGGCAGGCTTCAGGATCGCTGCCTAGCCCTCCATTTCACTTTTGCTCATTGATCTGGGGGGGAGAATTAGGGCTGCTCAGTCAGAGGAAGGATGCAAGGGACCAGAGTGCTTGTAATTTTGTCTGCTCCACTCAGACTGAGAAATCTGAGATACAAAACTGTAGGGTGCAAAGACTTTAAAAAGTTTGGCAAAGCCTGGAAAAGACAGAGAGGTTAATACATTCCTGTGCTAGGCTGTAGCCTTAAGTGGTTTTCAAGTATTGATGGAATCAAGGAGGGAAAACATGATTCCAGATTTTTTTTTAACAATAGTTGAAGAGCACAGGATAGGAATTCTGCTTCTTATCCTCATTTTTTTCTCTTTTGTTCTCTGCATTGAGAGGCAACTTTTACCTCAAATTACCAGCCCTGCACATGGTCTTTTCCAAGCATAAACTCCTATAGAGACTGTAACATCACACAGTTTATACGTTCAAAAATCATTTCTAAAATGGATTTTCCAGGTGCAAATCCAATCATCTGTTTAGCCAGGTGTGAGAATCTATCAGCTGTGCATGCAGGTGTCAACGCTTGAAAAATGGCCCGGTTTACTCCTCCACAAAGGGTTTGCACATGGACTTGTGTCACTTAAGTCTGTTTTTGGGCTGTGTTTTGAGGATTTAAGTGGAATTTGGATGGTGGTTTCTGTGCTGAAGGCTCTCTGCGTAGGGCAAATGCTTCACAGAGTGTGTGCACAGATGGGCAAATTTGGCGGCCCCCGAGTGAATCTGGGCTGGGGGCCCAAATCGATTATCTTGCCCCAGATGTGCCTCCTCCTAAAAAAGTGTCTACCTCTCGTCAGGCTCATTAGAGAGGGGTGGTTTTGGCTGGTTTGCCTCTTTTTTTGAGTGAAAACATAGCATTTCTCAGTGTTTCAGTGCTCCCAAACTCAAATATTTAATAACCCCTACTATCTAATACCTGACTTGGCTTTGCATTAGAAACAATTGCTTGCAAAGTGTTTATCTATTGAATGAAAATGATTAAAAGAAAATACAAAGTCCTTCATATACTATTTTTGGTCAACAAAATGAACTTGCTGCTCTTTTAAATATTTCAGTATAATTTATATTAGCTATAATACCATAAATAAGGCTGCCTGAAAATTAAGTGTCATTCTTGGCCTGAGCCACTGGGTGTGTTGTGGGACCAAATGCCATGTGCCAGAAAAAAAATTAAAACCAAAACCACGGTCAAGTAGGTAAATTTATGGAGAGAGCAGGCAATATGGGCCTGAACAACACAGCTATTTTGGACAAACAGCAATGCTTCCACCTGGGGAAACCTTAAAGTTCTCCTCCACCTTAATAGCAGCTATGGTGTGGAGGGGAGAGCAGCAGCAAGCCACAGCTGTCACTCGTGGTGATGCTGTCACCCTCCAGATGGGCAAAGCAGGGGATGCTGGAAAGCTCTGAGGAGTAAGTGGATGGGAATTTATGTCCCCAAGTGTCAAAGCATAGTGTTTATTTCTCCTTTACAGGGAAACTAAACCACCCAGCTCTGTCTTTCCCTGATTTCTTCAGTGTCAGTCTCTCCTTTACCCAGGCAGCTCCTGACTCTACATCTTCCTGCACAAGTCAGTTTTCCTCCAGCGTGGAGGACACTAAGTACCTTGTGCCAGACAAGGGCCTTCTAAGGCATTAATGCTTCCTTATCTCCGCTGGAAATCCCTCCCCTGCTCCATCCCAGGAGAACGCTTTGCCTCTTTCACAGCTGCATCACACTGATGGTTTCACGATCCTCCTGCGCTCTGCTAAGACGATGTGAATATTGTGGGATTTGGCAGTGCTTCCTGGCTTCTGGGTCCAAGTGCAGGTCCTGGACACATCCCAGATCTGTGCTGGGATGGGATCTGCATGTGCGTTTGAGGCCTTTTCCTCCTACCTGTCCGTTCCACAGTTTCCATGGAACTAAGTGCAGAAATACTGGCCAAAAAGGAGCCTCAGTACAGTACATTTTGGCCAGGCCTCCTGTCCAGATAATCAGTGAACAGAATCTTGGAGAAGTCTGCTCCTTATGTCAGTTATTTAGACACAGCCATATAAACCATATATTTTTTTATATTTTCTCTCAAGTGTTTAGAACGGACTCAAATCTTCCCAGCTGATCCCATTTGACATCTTCTTTTTTTTTGTTTGCCGGTCCTGCATGACATAGAATATTTTGTCACTGCTTTTTCTACAGAGCAGCAAAATCCATATTCTGTTTCCATTTAATCTATTTATCTCCTGGGCATCTCCCACTCCGATATTTGTGACCTTCTCTTTTCTGAGCCTTCCTGAAGAACCATCTGTTAAAATTATTCTTCCTACTTTTGCGTAGCCACTTTGCTCAGCATTCTGAATAAATCTACCAGCTCTTTCTTCACACGCTATCAAATTTCAGCTACCTCTGTTGTCTCTTATGCAATCTAGACTGACATGGTGTAGCTGCCTGCCTTCCTTGTACAGCAACCTCTTCGTAATCCTCTGCAGGTGACAGACTGCTTGAAAAGATTTCTAAATTCAGTTCACTCCCTGATTCCCCTCTCTTTTAAGGGCACTGACAGAAAAACTTACTGCTTTTGTATTATCTCCGAAATCAGAGGCAATGAAGGCCCAAGGAAGCACAGTGGTGCTGCTAAAATGTTCTCAGTGAGAAAAGTGATCTGCTCTTTGAGCTGATGCACTCACACACTAAAGTGTCAAGCCCGAAATTAAGACATAAATCCTCTGAGAGAAAAAGAGATGTATTGCAATGTGTTTGGCTTCCAAAGGATCACTCTAACAAGCATACCTAATCACTTATAAATATCTACTGCTAATGCAGTTGTTTCCTTGCAGATTTATCCCATCAAGCCATAATTCTAGGCATTTTTTTTCTTCCTAAAATCTCAGAAACAATCTGTTTTTGTAACTTTGCAGTTATGCGTGGTTTTGCTGAGTTGGTGAACCTCTTTAACTTTTTAGTATGCACAAAAGACCCATGACACTGAGATTTATGGCACAAGCCAATAAAAAAAATACCTCTGGTGGAATGCTAAATATTCAGAGGGGTTAGAAAAATAACAGCCTCTATCTGTATGTGGCAAACCAGTATTAAAAGTTAAAATTCTCTCAAAGAAAGCTTTAATTTAAAAAGTAGTATAGCATTTTACCTTCAGAAAGAAGAAGGAATTTTTTCTCTTGTATTCTTGTATTTACAAAGACTTGTGATATACTGCAGGGCAAACTTCAGGACCCTTCAGACATGTGGAAATAAGACAGCATGTAAAACCTCATTCCAGAGCTCTGGAATCATGGCATCACCAACCCACCCAGACACTCAGGAGTAAAATAAGATCTGAGACGTGCTGTCATGACATCACGGAGTTTTTCCATTAGCTTGAACCCCTCCAAGACATTTTACTTCTCTAAAACTTTCTCTAGTGGCAGTGAATGTTCGGATTACCAGTACCCTGCAAACAGGTCTTGTATCAAAGCTCCCATTAAAGTCAATGGGAGTCCTGTGGCCAGCCTGCCTGTATAACACACTTGGGGCTGGATGGCTGACTGCTTTATTTTATACCTGCACATCTTTTAAGAGCATTTGCTAAAACAAAGCAACAATATTTTGCTGGGAACACAAGAACTTTGACAGACTGGGCTTTTTCTTCCTTTTTCAGCAGCCTCGCTTGCATCAAGCAGGCAACACTAGAGGGGTCTCGAGCTCACTCTGCTGGGAGGACTGAGTTGCCCTAAGGGACAGAAAACAGAATCCAGCAACAAAGTTTTGGGCTCCATCCCAGATACTTAGTCTATTAAATGAGTCAGGAGGTTACGACTGAGAAGAAATAAGCCCTCAGCAGAAGTGTGTTTTGCAATCTGCCCTCTTTGGAAAGGTGCTGATGCGGAGGCAGGCTGCCGGAGAGGGGAGATGCACTGATGGATGTTGAGCCAGATGGGACAGGGGGAAAGCAGGGGGAAAACAGGCATTTGAAGGCTTGTTGATGAGGGCAAAAGTCATGTTTTCTGCACGTTTAGATATTGACTTCCGCCTCCAGACGCAGTTTCAGCAAGACATGACTTGAGGCAGCAACGCTTCAGGCAGAGGCTGTTGAATTTCTGTGTGAGGTGGCTGAGGAGCATGGGAGGTCTAGGAGCCACTCAGTCACTCTGTCACTTAGGGCAAGTCACTTGACCTTTCTGCATGGGCTTGGCCTGTGTCAGATAGAGAAAATGGCTCGAGACCAGCATTTCACGCAACATCCGAAACCTAACCTGAAAAAAGCTTCCTGCAGTTCACTGCAGAGGTCATGTGTATCATCTTGAAAGGTCACCCATGTCAGCTGGGTAAAAAAACTGAAAAAATCATCAGTTCACCTTGCAAACATCATCCTGTCTGTGCACTTACGTCAAAAACTAAATGTTTTTAACAGATAAACAGCGTTTGGGGGCATAGAGTAAGTAACTGAATTGTGACTGCATTTGTAATTGCTGCAATTCCTGGTTAAAACCTGTTCAATTATACCCATGTAAATCTAAAATTACATGCTGTTTCTGAAAGCATGGGCCTCTGTAGGTTTTTCATATTAAATCAAGTAGTTTTTTAAGCTGAAACAAGGCATATGATTAAGAAGCCTTCCTTTTCCAGTTCACTGTCATTATTAGACTGCATCAACATGTAGTAAACCAATTCTGAAACAAAGTATTGGAGGATTTGAATAATTCATGGGCATAAAAATATTGCAGTTCTTGTTTGTCTTTGCTGCAAAGGTAGTAGAGAAAATCACACAGTCCTCAAACATCATTTCTGCTTGCACTGCTTTCCCTCTGCTCTGACTGAAAGGGTGGATATTTGCACACTAGAGCTTGTAGCTGAAACTGATCACAGGAATCAAACAGAAATCATTTGAGGACACTGAGTAGGTAGAAATAACTCCTGTAATTTCATGGACATCTTTGTGAAAAAGGAGAGGATATTAGGAGTTTTCACAGCAAATTACCAAGTACTAATTTAGGGGAGGAAAAAGAAAAATTATTAAAGAATTTCCAAAGAGAAAAGGGAAATTCATTGCATGTTAAGACTGGGGAAGCAGACTTCATTTCCTGAGGTCTATAGTAGATACACTGCTCACTTTAAAAGTTTTTTTCTCTTATTATTCTTAGAGAAAGCACACTTGGTGATCGTGTGCCCAATCGAATGGTTGAGTTGATTAGTATATTTGCTGCACCCTAATCCCTTAAAATCAAAACTCCTTACACACAAATAAGTGTAAAGAGCATCCTGTTTCAGTGTTTGACGTTGATGCCACTAGAATATGTTCATGTGCCAGCCTTCCCCATTTAAGACTGTTTTTAAACATGCAGTGCTTCTCCAGTGGGGTTGCAACTGGAGCAGAGGAGATCATGCTAAAACACCCATGTTGCTCTAGAGCAAATGAAAGTACTGCATGTCTGCCTTTTAAAAACACAGGATGTTCATGCAGCTTGGCTTCCAACATTTTCCATGAGCTTGAGCAGTCAGCAATTACCGTGCAGCTGAAGAGCAGAGGTACCGTATACCTCGCAGTTACCTAAAGCACCGCCTGTTTTATTTTCAGTAACGATCCCCTCGCCTCTTTTTTGGGTTCAAACTCTCTGTAAAGATTGGAAAAACTGTGTAGGTGATGTTTTCAAATTGCTTGAAGGCTCATAAAGAGTAAGTGCCTGGGGTATTTCTGCTCACAGCGCGTAGGTCACTGGAGGAGGTATGTGTTGGGGAGTCAGTGGGTTTTCATACCTAAACATTTGCTCCTTAGGCCAAGGGGAGATCAGAAGATCACCTTGCACAGACTTGTAAAACACACCATTATGCATCTGTCGAGTATTCTGTGTCAAGACCAAAGGCTTCAGTCAGTCTGTGTGTCAGTGTCCAAAGCACAAAACACGACTCCGCAGGCAAACACCCCCCAGGAGGATGACTGGATGGCTACAGGGATCCTCTAGAGGGTTTTCTTCCACCCTCGTGCTGTAGAGAAACCTGAAAGCCAGAATTGTTTCCCCTTCTCTGGTGGGAAGCTTTCTTCTGTCCCCAAATAGGTAGGGTCCTGAGAAAGAGGCACTAAGTGTTCAGTGGACCAAGGGGATTTCTCTGTGATGTCAGGGCACCCTGTCCCCTGGGCCCAGCACCTTCTCTCCTACTGCTGTCTGCGGCTGATGCTGGTGAAGGAAGAACAAAGCAGGCTTTTTCCACAAGCAAAAATAATTCTCAGCCTCAGTAGAGACCTCTCATGGACAAGATTTAATCACAGTCATTGCACAAATGTGTACAGAGAGGAATCATCCTTTACATTTGCAGTTTACCTTAAGCATTCCTATTTGGGAATGCCTGTACAGGTAGGCTTCCCTACCTCTTCAAGTGGATGACTATCAGGATAATCTAATTTTCAGCCTTGCATTCTCAATCAAGGGCTTTCAATTACACAAAAACATTTCAAATATAACAACAACAATAAAAAATTATCATCTCCCGTGGTCGAAGCTTGGAGTTCTGTTTTACAGATATTTTCCAGCACTTTTTTCTAAAAAACCTGTGGTGAGTTTTCTTTCTCAGCCTTCTGCAATAAAAAGAATGAGAGGAATTTGACATTACCGTAATCCATTCCTTACTCAACAGGTAATGGAAAAGTATAAAAAAAGAAAATGCCCTGCTTTCCAGAATACTGAATAAGACTTCTAGGAATGGATCAAACAGGAAGGTTAAGTAATTTGCAGCCTTTAACTTAATCAGTTGCAATTGGATCACCATTATAATGTTCACCCAGATCTGAATATCTGCAGAGTTCAAGGCCAGAACATCACAGATGACCTCTGTGCTCACTTCCTTGCCTCATTGTGGCCTGGCGAAAATTAAATTTACTTTTACACCAATTGAGGAACCAGCTGCAGCCAATGGTACTTAGAAAAGCAAGGATGTAAGGAATCATCTGAGGTGGCCGCCTTCCCTTCCCTGGGGCCCCAGCATGGCCCTGACACCAACTGGAATGCCAGCCCAGGATTAGCAGCATGGCTGGGGCCTGGAGGGTGCACTGGGACAGCAAAAGCAAAGCAGGAATAGTGTTTCCACTTTCAGCATTAAATTCAGTACTTGGAAGATTCAGTGCTGTCAGCTGACAGAAAATAATAGATGCTGGAAAATACTTCTGCAGCCAGACAAAGTGTCTAAATGCATGTTTGTCTCCAAACTGGTGATGAATGTGGTTTAAACAAGGCAAACTTTGGGGACTGTAACCTTTTTTAGCTTACTGTAAAACCCGTTTACTGGGCTTTCTAATGACTTTAATACATTTTGGCTATTAAACTTATAACTCGAATGAAGAATATGAGGTTCTTTCTGGTCTAGTGGGCCTACTTTCTCTTCCATGGATGTCATAAATAACAACTGAAAAAAAAAGGCTGATTTTTTTTCAACACTCATTAGAAATGGAAGTAGAATTTAATAACCACTCTAAATCATGGGGAAAAATATGGCTAATTTTCTGTTCCATGTGTTTTCTGGAAACCATGCAGACATCACACACTGGCTGAAATTAGCTCCTTAAAAACACAATGTGCTCAGTGACACTCACTGAGCAGGAGCTCAGTGGTGAAGGGACATGCAGGAAAAGCCCATTGAAAGTAGTTTTGTGTCCAAGCAGAACTGATGGCAAACAGCTGCCAGGTGAAGGATTGGCAAAGGATTAATTTTCTGTCTCGATTATCTTGCTCCAAAAGTCCTTCCCAGGTTCAAGCACCTTCCAGAGACTCAGCGGGGCAAATGATGAGGAAATAATGGGAGAAAGGCAAAAATAGTGGAAATATTGTACCTGTGGTCCTTTTGGGAGTCATATGTCAAGTCAGATACTGCTCAAAAGGCTCCCAGCCTGGTGCCTCGGCGAGATGGTGAAGCTGCCTCCTGGCCCACCATTTCTAGACAGAGTTTTGGTTTAATTTCTCCCTGTGAGGTAGTTACTGAGGCTGCAATAACAAAAGGATTACATGGATATGTGATTGGATATTGGAAAAGGCCCTCTGTAACCAAGCAGAGGAGGAGGTACTTAATTTGTTTAAAAACAAAAGCTCCTATTTTGAGGGAATCTACATCACAATCTGTGTGAAGCCCTAATTCCCCAAATCCATCTGTGCTTCCACTGGTATAGGGAATTACTGACCCTAGCAATGCCCAGATGGCAGATAAGGATGCAGAAAAGGATTGCTTATTTTATTAACTCTGGCTACCTGGGGGAGGGGCTAAGCTCACCATTTCAGATTGGGGGCACACGGCGTATATATTACGATGATTAAATCCAATTAAAATATCTTTCACGGGAAATCATGACAGAATTGTGCTTTTAATGTCTTTTTTCTCTTGACGTGGCAGAGGAATGTGTGTAAAGCTGAAACAGTGAGTCTTGCCTCACAAATGGAAGAAGGTGAATTAACAAATTTTGCTGCTGGGATGTGGGGGGCAGGGAGAAATCTGTTTCTTTTGTGATATTTCGGAGCTAAGGATTTCCATGAAGTCTAATTCCCAGAGTCTAATTTAAATGCCTGGTCTTTCTGTATAATTACTGGAGACACAAAGGCTTCTGCATATGTGCTTGGAGTCCACTGAGGAGGACTTTTTCATTGAATTTGGAGCATCAGTTCCCAATGAGGGTTCACATAAGACATGAAAACCTTGAGAGTGAATATCCTGAAAGGTCTTTCAAGGTCTTCCACTCCATTTTTAGGAAAAAAGACTGGAAGTCTCGTACACCTGAGATTAAGGGTCCCATTTACTACAACAAACACAAAGCTTTAATTATCTGCCAGTATTATATGGAGTAGCGTATCTGCAACTCTGTGTTATCAAACACTTTAGTACATCTAGAAATTAATCTTTCCACATGTAAGCCTGCTTTCTTATGCTTTTGACCACTTTATTTTCCAGTAATTGGAAAGCTGTATGAATCACTGATGTGAATTTCACGGTTTTGCCATTGACACGACAGATCCAAAGCTGTTTCATCAGACTTTTATTTTTTTTGCAATTGTTTTGGTGGTAGAAAGGAAAACAAATTGTATTGATGGCAAATATTATTTAGGATCTTCATGAAAGTGAGTTTTGAGTAAGAGGAAGATGCAGACACACCATGTCTTCTAAACTCAATAAAGAGTCACAAAGTCTAGAAATTAAAATAAAATTTCAAAAGGGAGTAAAAAAAGGTAGAGTGTAAGATAACATCTGTTGTAAAGCTGTACTTTCCATTTAGTAGCCTCTGAAATGAACCCATGGTGTTTTCACCGTACGATTTAAAATGAGCCAAGCTGTGTTAAGCTTACAACATACATGAGCACATAAAAAGGCCCTTACAGAAACATCAGGGAGTGAATAGGGGAGTACTTGTTTACCCACCAGACAAACCCAAAGCACCACAGAAATGTTAGCAATAAAGTGATTAAAATATCTGTCATTTTATGAGGGGCAATATCAGTGATGTGATGAAGAAGCTAAAGGAGACTGAATCTCATTGCTGGGGTGATTTTTTTAAAACAGAATTTCCAGTCTTCATCTTACAGTGATTTTTCCTAGCATATCTGCCCTAGAACCGTGTACTTTAGGGATGAGTGACACCTTGTAGAAACCAGCACCCTGCATTAAGATGGATGTTGACCAGTCAACACAAGGCAGATTGGCCCATGTAAATCTCCTCAGTGATTATAAGCCCAGCTGATGCAGGATGGATGCCAAATGTCTATTAACACTGGGCTCTGTGAATACTTTAGCATTTGCCTGCTGTTCCAACCCCCTCCCCCAAAACAAGACATATGAAGCAAACAAAACCAATGCACTTTGGCCTCCCTTTACTTTTGTGGATAATGGCTAGTTTTGCTGGAAAGGTTTTATCTTAGTTTACTCTCTTAGCAGAAAACAGATATTTCAGCTGATGCTTTCCTTGCTTATTGAAAACAACTGTGCCGAGCTTCAGCACAAAGTCAGAGTTTAACTCCCTCATGCTGCTTCACAGCCCTTTGTCTGCAGTCGTAGCTGAGTGTCCAGCAGCACTTCACTCGGGCCTGGCAGCCCCCAGAAGAGCAGCCACGGTGGAAAGCACAGATCTTTTGAGACCCCTCTTGAGAGGGAACAGTTTGGAAAGTTAGAGAACCACACGTTTTTTGTGTGCATTGTTTTCATAGATGGAGCACGGAGCAGAAGGAATCTGTAAGATGTCCAGGAGTGAGGAGGACATCACAGCAGAACTTTGGGTAGGACCCCTGGAGACTGGGAAATGCATCCAGACTGCTGTGGCTGCAGAAATATCCCCAGGCTGGGAGGGATTCGGTGTTTCAAGGGAAAAATATTTCAATGAAAAAAAACACCAAGTAAATTTTAGGCAGCTAAAAGGTGTTTAAACCTTGCATTATTGTTTAAACTTTGCTTGCATAATGCAGTGCAACCTCTTTCATTGGTGATGACAGGAGATGCTTTGAGATCAAAGTTTTAAGTGCCAGGAGAACATGGCGCATAGCCATTTGTTGGGAATAGTAGGATGAAATAAGGAATAGGATATGAAGCCTAACAGAAAGACAAAATAATAAATATGTTTTGTTAAGTGAGCTGTGAATAATCTGCTAAAGAATATAGTGGGAGGGTAATAGGATGCTGGCTGGTCAAAACTGGCATCAGCTTTGATCCCAAAATACTCATTAAGGCAACTTTGGGATTGCAGTCAAAAACTTTGCAAGAAAACTTTAACTTTGTAGGACATAAAGGGACTTTGCATGTGCCTTACTGGGCAAATGAAACGGGAAGAAAACAAGAAATGGTGGGTCCTGGTCATCAGTGTTTAAACAGCTTGAAGAATTTGGAGCAATTCATTCTGACAGACACCAAATAGTGAAGGTAGAATTACAAACACAGGGCTTGTAAACAATCCTTGAAGGAGAAGAACACACAGAGAAAATATTTGCGTATTTGATGATTTGATATTTCATCTCCTGACCACTACTGAAAACTGAGCTGTCAGCACTGACTGTTAAACCTTGTTTCTGGGTGCTAATGAGCAGATCAGAGCCAAACATTTTATACATCACTTTAGGAATGTGTTTTCCCACATGGATTATTTCATGTTTGTGTAAAAGGGTTCATTTCATTAAATAAAAGCAGCACAGTTTCTTCCAAAATCCCCATGGGAGTGCAGAACAAGGCATGATGTAGATCATCAAAGGTTTCTGAAATCAAACCTTTCTGAAATCCTCATTTGCTGTGTGTACAAGAAACCTTACAACAGACACTCAGGAAATCATAAACCAGGTTAACCAATGTATAATTTAGCAGCTAGTGGTTCTATTTCTCCCCAAAGTAGGAGGAAATGTAGCTCTTGTTAGCTGGGTTTTTTTTTTTTTAATTATTATTATTTTTGTTATTATTAGCCTTAACTAAAAAATATGTATCATATACACCAATGTCTAATCCAGTTCAGTGACATAAACTTGTTCCTCTCTTCATTCTTTAATTGCGCATTGCGGAAGGATGGCTCAGGAAAGCTTCAACTACAGGAAAAGGTCTTTCCAAGTAGTTTATTTTCCATGGTATTTAGTCACTACTGAAACTACCCATAAGTTATTCAATAATTTTTATCTCTTCTTGGGAGGAAAGGAAGGGATGAAACTCTCTGTGTCTCATTGAATCCATCCTGTTCTCCTGCAGTGTGTGCAGGGAGATTGCAGGTAGAAAGGACAGTGCAGGGTATGAGGAACACGGGACCATTATGAATGGTGCTATCACTACTCCCCAAAAGTTAAACAAAAGAGAGAAGTCTGGCTGGAACCTGCGGTCACCTCCAGAGGAACAAAGGCTGTAATTGCACGACTGAGCTATGCTGATAAAGCTACCTTTCAAACACAGGCCTGGATATTTTTTTTCTCTACCACTGAAATCTCTGGAAAGCCCTAAATAATTGACTGTTCAGGAGCCAGCAGCCGAAATAGAAGTTGGAAGTGCTGTTTGCACAGGTGGCTGGCCTACCGGGAGACTAAATGCTTACCCCCTTGCTCATATCAATTATTCTGAGACTCTGTCTGTTTAATGTCTGCCAGTTTTGATAACAACAAAATCCTTTTAGAAAAATGCTGATGCAACATTTATTGTGTTATCTTTATGGGATTGAATTTTTCTTTTTTTTTTTTTCCTTTTCTTCCCTGTTTTCTTTTTTGCAACACTACAGTGAGCAAAGGTACTGAAGGAGCTGCCAGGAGAGTAAGGTAACAAGTCAATAAAACTACCACCCCAAATTTTCCAGGAGTTTAAAAGTAAACAGTCTGAGAGACCCTGTGGGGATCTAGGTTGGTTTGCTTTGCAAGTGTGGGTGTGGGCTTCTGTACAAACAATGAAATTCAACCACTCCTCCTTGCAGTTACCGAGGGACTTACCTGTCTCTTGGAAAAGCCTGACTAAGATGAAATTTTGCCTTCTGGTCCAGACACTGCAGCAGGTCTCATACCACACACCAAGATTTGCTTAATATGAAAGCTCTACCTTTTATTAGGTTGTCCCTGTGCAAAGCAATAACTGGGATAAATCCTGTGAGATTCCCCCAAATCAACAGATGGTGAGAGCAGGGCAGTCCTGAAAAGAAGGCAATGCCTCATCTTTCCACAGAGATCTATCCAAGCTGCAAGTGGAAAGTCCCCTTTGGAGCAGATTGAGACTTTTAGTGGCATCACAGATCTTCTGCATTGGGCAGTTATATCCAAGCCTTGACTTGCAAAGCCAAATGTTTGTGAGAAAAGCAGATCCACTTAAGAAAGAAAAGTGAATTTCTTTCACTTAAGAAAGAAAAGAAAAACAACAATAAGTTGCTAGATCTCCTATCTAAGGGGGAAAGCAATAAAAAATAACCCAACCCAAATTCTAACTTGTGACCTCAGTGCCAAAACTGCACAGGCTTTTGGTCCTGGTTCCTGATTGCAAAACACTTGGGTTGCCAATTCCGTGCAACTCGGAGCAGCAATAGTGAATCAAGCAAATGCCACCCACCAAGTGTTTGGGCTCAGCAGCAGCTCTGCTCCTTCCTCTTGTTACCTCAGTTAACCTAGACCTGTTCCCTACCCAAACTGTTTGCTTAACCTAAAGAATAACAATGATCCAGTGCTGCCAATTTGTCATGTGGGAAACGTTATTCAGTCCCTTTAAAAGAGCTCATGGGCCAAAGCACAGGAGAAAGTGTGAAAGCCAGCAGTGAGAAACAGGAAAGCTCCGGTAAAGGAGAAATGGTGGCTGAAAACTGCTATAAAATCCATGAACATCTCAGAGGAGAAACCCAAGCTGGCATTTTAAGGTGTGCAAGTCTCAGTAGTTGTCTTAACCCTTCTCAGTGAGAGAATTTTGGATAAGGAGCCACTTGCACCGGGGCATGGGGTGGTGATTAACATTACTAACACCACCTGCCTTTGGAGGCACCTCTGGAACTGGATCATGAGTAAATGACCTCAGAACGAGGGGTGCCACAGGAGACAGCACTGCTTGTGAGGGTTCCTTTGTGCTGAAGCTTTCACTGCTGTCCCTGCAGCACATTGGAGTCTCTTGCACGTTACTCTGACCCCAAATGCCTGATTGCTTATCTGTGCAGAGTTGGGACTACTCTGCTGTGGGATGGAGAATGTGAATGAGCAGAGGAAACAGCTGGAAAACATAGGTGAGGAGCAGAGAAGCCCTGTGTAGTGAAAAAAACCCACTTAAAACAGTTTGAGGGTGGATGCTTCCCTCATACAATGAAGTTGAAGCAGTAAAACTGGAAGTTTCTGAGGCTAGTGGTGTGTAACCAGCACACAGAGGGGTCTAGAAATGCAGATAATAACCATTTTTATTAACCCCAAACCATGTTACTCAAACACAGTCAAAGTGAAAAAAATCTTGGGACTATGCAAATCCAATTAATGTATTGATGGATTTTCTTCTCCATTAACAGGAGACTTGGAAGACACAAAGTAGACACTCTACAAATGCATAGCACTTAGGAATTCACAGTAATTTCATGGCCAGTTATTATTTCTTGATTTCTCAGATACAAGTTTAATGAGAATGTGATGACATATAGATTACTAAGAAGACCATCAAATTCACAGTCACATAGTAATGGTTAAAGGGGGGAATGTTGCTTCCACTGATGCTAGTTCTGCATCCTGCCTGAGTATGTGGTCCTGCTTTTAGACAGAAAGCATGAGGGAGTTCAAATGGTAATGTTCCCACTGTAATATTTTGTTTTGAAGCCAAGTCCCTCTAGACAGGGACCCATCCTTGACAGGCTGTCATCAGGCTCCTGCAAGGTAGGGCTGAGAGCCCACCTACCGGTGAGTAATCTTTTCCTTTTTGGACAATGCTCAGTGTGTGGTTTCCAGGTCAGACAAAGTGTATCCCCCAAGGAGAAAGATCCGACTTACGGATTTCCTGTACTTTCTTATTGTCTAGCAGTGTCTGGCAGCTGATGTCAGTACTGTGCCTAGTTATCATCAATCCACAAATTGCATTTTTTTAAAGGCCAAAACGTCCTCTCAGAGAGCCCTGCTTGGTTCAGATTTCTGAAGCAAACATTCTCACTCGTCCGTGATCGTCTGGGTAGCGATGACTTTTCTCTGTGCAGATCACATTTTAAAGTTCACCCTGTAATCAAATGAAATGAAAATAATGTCTTCCAATGTTTCTTTGGGTTAGTGGGTTTTATGCGACTCGGTGGCATCTGGTAATTTCTTATCATTATTGTCCAACTGCTTTGTAAAAAAAAGCACATTCAGCAAGTCAGCAAAATGACCGAGAGCTGAGAGAGGAGCACCCATTTTCCTTTCAAAGTTCCCTCTCTTGAAATGTCCTGGGGTAAGCTGGCGCTATCAATCCACAACTACACATCCCTGGAAGTGTCCAAGGCCAGATTGGATGGGGCTCTGAGCAACGTGGCCAAGCGTAAGGTGTCTCTGCCCATGGCAGTGGGTTGGAACTGGGTGATCTTTAAGGTCCCTTTCAACCCAGGGCACTCTGTGATTCTGTGATGATCTGAGACATTTTATGGAGAAAATTGGCTTCTCAGTCTTGGAGGCCTGAGACAAAGAGCCAAAAGGAGAATCTCAACTCCAGTTAAGCTTGTGGACACAGATGTTTACATACAAACAGGGAGAAACCTGCATGGCCACAGGCAATCTAAGAATACTGTGAAATAACAATTAATTTACTTAATTTCTTGATGTTCAAACTGAATGTATAAACAAACATTGCCAGTGCCTGTTCTGTGTTTGATGTAAGTGATTCTGGAGAATGAAACAGAAAAAGAGCAGAGTCCTCCTTGTGGGTCTGTCTTAAGTTTACAAACATGCACATACAGTACAAAATACTGGGGAAAAAATTCACTGCATGTAGATGTGTTATATACAGTACATCAGTGTTTAAAACAGATCCAGTGAGGTAACGATGTCACAATGACAAATTGCAGGGTCATTTGATAAACTGAGCCCTCCTCTGTTAAAAGGGCACGCCACTTTTGACCTCTTCACCTACAAAATATTTTTGCACCAGGATGCTTCTCAGGGCACTCAGAATCTCTGTCTAGCAGCAGCTGCCTTGGAAAAATAACCAAAGCATGCACATTGCCCCCTCCCACACAAGGTATTTATTTAAGATAAATGTATTGCTCCAGATTGGAGTCTGCTGCAACAGTTGGCGCTGGGTTTATTACAGGCTTTGGATCCAACAAGCCATTGCTTTCAGTGCTAGGAATGTGTTACATCCTGACCTGGTTCTCATCCACAGAGTTTGGGTCTTTCCATGATCATCCTTTGCAATCTCAATCATTGTTCTAATGGTCCGTGCAGTGGTGCTCCTAATTACTGAGTACTGCTTGGAAAGGAGGCTTGGTTATGTCAGCTCTGCATGTTTTTCTGAAGTCTGTTCATATGGTTTTGTGGTGCAGGACTTCACAAAAGAAGGATGGAGAGCAGGAGCCTATTAAATGTATTTTGAGTTCGCTAAGGAACATCCAAAATAAGGGTTCTATAAAATAAGTGCCATATACAGAAGGCAGTGATCTCATTTGCTTTCGGTTTTACTGGCAGTTGTTTTAGCCAGTTTGTACAAACTCCTTGTGGATGTCTACTCTTCAGAGCAACTTCGCAGATTCCACCAAAAAGTATTTTAAAGCTGTTCTTCCATTTCATAGTGCATAAAGTGCCCATTCTGAGGTTGTTTTGAGACAACAGAAACTCTTACTGGAAAGCTTTTCAAAAATCTGGCTATTCAAAAGTATGGGCTTCAGGTGAAGATCACAGTAAATCTTCTTTTTTGCCCACGAGATCCACAGAATCACAAAATTCACTGCAAGGAATACAAAACCTTGAGCTCTTTTGTCTTTTTATCACTCATATCCTTATACTTTCCCCCGTTGTTTCCTATTGTCAGAGTTATTCATCTCCAATGCTGTAATAAATAACTTTTCTAAAGGCAAGGATGGATGGATGGATGGATGGATGGACGGATGGACGGAAGAAGTTGTGTTTGTTCTTCCCGAAGTCGTCTGGTGGTCAGTCTCCTAATTGTTTCTTAATTAGAATTGATGAGTTGTAGGAATTGAATTTTCACCTGTGAAAGGACCATCAGGAAACTGTCTGCACTTGTAGTGTAGCAAAAATAAGCATTCATCATGTAGTTTTCTCTCCTTTTCTTAAATTACTAACAGATATATGAGTATTTCTTCCAGTTTGAGGTTGTGTATCAAGCTTCCTCTAAATAGGGTGTAATGGGACCTGATCTCCCATGGATTAAACATTCACCTTCAGATGTTAAATCTTGGTATCAAACACGCTTTTTACTTGCAACATGCTTCAATGTAAGAGGTGTCAGATTGGACTGGACAACCAGCGATCCATCCACCTTTCCACGTTTTTCAGTGGCAAGATGTGAGCTCCTTTCATGCCCCCTCACACAGCTTGGTGTCAGCTCTTTACAAGCCTGTCACAAAGATGAAGGTTTGGTTTTTGTGATTCACAGAAATACCTTTCTTAAAAATGAAGTTTCCCAGCGTGCCCTGCACAGAAGGAGCAGTTGCAGGCACCAGTAAGGAAATGTAAATGAAATTTATGATACCTGTGAATAAAATCCAAGGCCAGTCATGCTACTTCTGAAAATAAGAACGATGTGACATTTTATAATGCCCTTTATAATTTAGGCATTTATTTCACGGTGTATCTGTTAGGTGAAATTACCTGGGGCAGGCAGGAGGATCTAAAAAACCTTTCTTACAACCCGAACCTCCGCTCTTCTGCTACTAAACTGGATGCAGAGGCATTTTCTCTTACTGATGTTCACACCTAGCATAGCCAGGACCCTTCCTGCTGGGCCTTAGCCCCCACAAAGGCTTCATGGGGTAGGTGTTGGAGCACCACTTCTTTGAAGATCTCTTCTTGTACAGCACTTTGACTCTGCCTGTCTGAGGTTACTTGCAGCACCAGGAACGTAATTAAGGACTGATTTTCAAGACAAGACATGCCATGGCAGTTGTGAAGCGTTATCTTTCATCCTGACAGAAATACATAAACAGTGAGCGTCACTTTCCTTCAGCATCCATTATGTGCTTGGTTAACGTTGCTTTCACAAGCATGGAGAAAATTAATCAGCCGCCTACTCATTTATGCATCCCCTAATTGCACACACAGCTGAAGTAGCTGCTGCCCAAATTGCCAGAACTGGGTTCCTGGAGCATTTCGAGAAGCCTTTCTAACGAGCAGTTCTGATGCTGATCACATAACGAGCATGAAGACAGAAGTGTGACCGTGACACTTGTGCAAACACATTTGGCTCGGCTCCTTTTTAATTAGCGCCTGGAAGCAGGGCTTGCCAAATTCTGGGGGCTGCCTGTGAAGAGGCAGCTTGATTAAGGTCAGCATCCAGTCGTGTGTGCTGCTGAGCACTCGCTGCTGCTTGATCCCTACTGAAAGCTTGCAAGTCTGCAAGTTTTCCCCGTCCACATCGAGTTGAACAAAAAGTGCCTTGTCAGGCAGCTGAGGAAAATGAAAGCAGTGTGCGGGAGGCAAAGAGTTTCTCATCTCTGCCATCCTTGCATGAAAATGGTACCTTTTAACTCGCTGAGAGTCACAGCCTTTCTTCCCTGGTGTTATGTCAGCTAGAGCCCTTTTGATATGTCAGCAAATAAAAATGATTTAGTGGTGTTCCCACATGCATTATCAGAACTGAGAATATCAACCATACGCTGTGTGGAACTTGCTTTCTACTGCACACAGAGCACAGAAAACGACTGAAATTGTACATAACATTAAGCCTATAGGGTAAACTCCTTTCAATATACACATGTGCTATTTATAACTTCTAAATTTATTTTCTGGCAGAAAGTTTAAGGAAAACATGTGCAACATCCCCAGATTGCTTACACTACAACACTGTTTTTAGAAACGAGTCTGAGGGAGTAAAAAGGGGTTGATCTTCAGTTTTTATCCTTTAAGGATGTCATAGCCAGTTGAAAAATAAGAAGTGAAATGAAAAGATATTGAATGAGATGTTTTCTGAAGCCTCGCTTTTTACAGTTCTTTTTGCATGTCTTCTTGAGAGACTTTGAGGGACTTCAGAGCTGTCGCATGATTTGTGGATGCCAAAAAAAATCAGAAAGCATTGGGAATAAGATCTTGAAACCAGTGTTTTTATTTCTTCAGTGTGGTATGGTCGATGCAGAATAATTAATGTCTGTGAGATTCCTAAAGAACAAGGTACACATTATGGGCCATATTTACAGAGTAGGTTTCTTTTATTTTATTTCACAGAGGATTATATGAGTAACTCACCAAGTTTAAGTGATAAAGCAAACTAGACTGCTGGGAGACACAGTGTAGCCAGGCTGTTGACACGAGAAATCAGTGAAGAAAACTATGCAAAATAAATTTTTGCTCCTAACTGAATGAAATCTTACAAGAATTTCAGTCTGGAAGCATCTGAATATGTCTTCATGTATTGTTTTACTTGCAGGCCTGGGGGCTCGAATACCAAACATAATGGGAAAACCTCTGAAGTTTCTGTAACTAAAAGCTTTCAAAAAGTGCATTGGAAATCAAACTAAATAAAATAGCTTCAGAGAAAAAAGAGCTGGCAGCATCTAAGAGGCTAAATATCTCTTAGAAGATATTTTGCAAGAATCTGGAATAGTTGGTCAGATAAAGAAGATCAGGGGAATAGAAATGCACCCTCAAAGAGACCTTGCAACAGTATGGAGAATTTGAGGAATGGCCTGTGAGGCAGAAAGGGTTGAGGGCTAATTTGGTAGAAATGGTGGGTGATACTTAGTTTTCAAAACTAAACAGATGGGAAGAAGCAGTAAGCAATTGGGAATGGGGTGGAAAGAAAAGGAAGAACTGTTTGGTCAGTGCTCACAAACCACTGGGACCAGAACTCGCTGCCTGGCGAGTTCCAGCTCTAATTTTCAGCTTGTTGGCCCTTTCTTTTTTGCAATATTTCTGTTATTGCGATTTACAAATGAAAACCAGCCAGACCCAAGGTGTTCTGAACCAAGGTTTCATAATCTTGGCACTTTGTCTGTTACTCTTACAGAAGGAGGGACTAGTAGAAGAGACTCTCAGAAAGTGGGGTGGCTTTTGAATTCTATTTTATAGCCTGTCTTCCTTCCCTGTTTAGCCAAGGGAGACTTCTTTCTTGATAAAGCATTTTTTCACAAAAAAAGTTTAAAACTACTGACAGCTGCTTTCATGGGTCTGTGCTTTATCCATCTCCTCACAGCGTTCCTGGTGTGGAATTCACAAAGCTCTGGCACCTCATGGAGGATGAAGGGGACAGTGGTGCAGGAAGTGGCAAACATAGGGGAAACAGAGCCTTGAAAGCTGTGTAAGTTTGGCATCATTTTGAAAGCCTTGGTATAGGGCAGCCACACTATCTATAGGGTCTTGCCTTCTTAAGTTTACCAGGAATTTATGACAGAAAAAGAAACAAGCTACTGTAGGAGACACTCTGTCAAAAAGACTCCATCCTTTTACGAAAAACATTTTTGTATGAGCACAGTCTATTAAACTACATATAATCTGACCACTGTGATCTTAAAGTAAAACATTTTCCCCTTTCTCCCCCTTATAAATATATTTTGACCCTTTTTTTTTTTGTGTCCCTTTAAGGGACAAATGAGTTCATGAACTTTATCGATAAACAACATTTCTACTATCTGGACTTTTGTTTTCCTTTCAAGAGTTTTGCTGGGACATCTGTAGTTAAATCTTCATGATTTCGGACATATACTATTCAAACTATTCCCTTTTCCTAGCTCCTAATATGGCAAAGCCATTCCTACTCAGTCATGCTCGTAAACATTTGCATAAAGTGAGTTGTGTACTTGAATTGGGGCCTCCGACATATCCTGTTTGATATAGTAGACCTCATAAAAACAAAGACAAGACAGACGCAATTTGTGCCTGTCTGGAAGTGAAGTGCTTCTCTGCTTCACTCACATAAGCATCACAGTCTGGCAAAGAGCTGAACATCTGGGTACTGCTTGCTTCTCAACCAGCCCTGACAGAGGAGGAACCCTTTTATAATGCAATTAAGTAGTAAGTGTGTGAAAACCATATCTGTAAAATATAAGTAGTTTCTGAACAGTCCAAAGCATTTCTGGCTTTAGTTGTTGATATGAAATGCTAGAGGCAGATTCTGAAAGTTCTCTGTCTATAGTGCACACTCTGACGAAGTTAAAAATGTGAAGAGTGACCTGAGACAATTTATTGAAAAGCAAGCCAAAAATGCCTGCAAAAGGGAAAGGACATACAAAGTTGTCCTATTTTTTCCTAGCACATGGGTGCAGAAGCACTTAAACCAGGTCAATGTATTTTTCCATTAAATTTTCAGTTAAAGTGTAAACACTTTTTAGGGTAACAACTACTCTTCATGAGTCTGGTTTCTCTAGTGAGTGTCCTATGAGGCTGTATTAAGCCTTAGTCTCTTTTCTGGGTACAAACCTGTCTTTTCTATGATGAAAAACTGCTCAATATTAAGGTGAAGAAAGCTCAGCAGCCAGTTTCTTGGTGTTAGCAGAAACATCTGTAGGTCTTAACTGAGCTTGGTCAGCATCAGCAAGACGATCTTCAACATGCTGTGCAATTGCTGCAGTCTTTGCCTTGAAATATTCCCACCTTCATCCAGAACTATCTTCTTATCCACTGCTGAAGAGGGTGGATGGTCAAATAATATGGGAATCTCTGATAGAAATTGATTTAATACATTGAACACCTCCCTGCAGTCCGGTACGGTCCAGATACCAGTGTTGGAGGAAGATGCTCAGATGTGTCCTTGCTGCTCTGCTCCTTTTTGGCCAGCCCTGAGGGCTGGTTCCTGTGCATTCCCTGGGAAGGACCACGCTCTCTGTCTTCTCATTGGTGAGCCTCCAGTGCCAAACTTCAGGTTAACCTTTTCCAGAGAATATGGACCTAAACAAAGGGAAAAGGCGAATTCTGCCATTCTGCCTTCCTGTAAAATCCATGTTGGGGCAGAGAATTGAGCCTGGATCTCTGGAAATCAGCTTATATTGCTGGGCCATCCTGCCTTTACATACACGGAGGATCTTAGACAAGAAAATTTATGGTTTATACACAAAACAAACAAAAAAAATCTAAACTTGTGTTTCTTGTATGACATGCAGCAATACTCACGAGGAAGCACTGAACTCCCATCATTAAGGATTAACTATGTAAATATGACCTATCACAAAGATTCAGTGAAGACAGTAGTGCTCTGTGGAGAACTGAATCATTTAGGTCAGGGGATCTTTTTTTCACTATTACTTTTTAAAGGAGAAAAACAATCGCAAGGTGGCCAGCCAGAAAGCCTAGGGGAACCATTCATGCTCAAGGTGTTAGTACTAAAAGGCACAATAGGAAGCAGATGTGCAGAAAAGCAAAATAAAACTGCAGGCAGGAAGGACTACCTCGGGCTATGACTGTTCCTACTGTTACGAGTTAATGAGAACTCCACAAGGAATTACCGATTTAATTACAGCTCACAGGCAACACGCTAGCTTATCTTTTTTAAATTATGCATTAGAAGTGTGCGTAGCAAATGGAGGCTTTTGCATGGTCCAACATCTAGCAAGGAGGAGGAGACCTTTGATATTAAAAATATGCAGTGTGCAGGGGGCAGGCATGGTGCCAGCTGTCCAGAGAGGAGCAAAATGCTGTGTGGAAACATCTTCCATGACACCAGGTGGGAGCTGGATCTGTCTCAGAGTGCTGTGAAGTCAAGATCTTGGTCTGAATTAGGGTTACCCTAATTAATTTCTCCATCATATTACAGCAAATATGGCAGGTTCTATATCGAGATACCCCGAAGTTATTATCAGACCTGAAAAAATGACTTTGAGTGAAATTTCAGGTCATTCCCAAGGTTATATGAGTCAGCAACTGTTCCTGAAATAGGACTAAATCCATGACTTTTAGGCTGAAGAATGAAGGCTAAACCCAGGTTTCTAAGCTATTTTAGAGGCCATTTCTCTATTCAGATAACAAAAAAAAAATTAAATTTTTGGTTTGCAAGGGTATTATAGGTTATGTAACCCAGAGATTTTCCATGGTTTCTGCTACTCTCACTGACCTGGTCCAAAAAAGGAAACGGTAGAAGAGTTAAAAAAAAAAAAAAGTCTGGTGATATTAAATGGTCTCCTGAATGCAAAAGATGCCGTTAGGAACATTAAAGGAAATTTATGTACAGCTCCTGTGTGTCAGGGCTCAGATTTTTCCAAAAACTTTATTGTTCAACCGGATGTGTCAGAAACTAAACCGAGTGCAATTCAACGCCAAGAAACTGATGGTAAAGAGCATCTAGCGCCATATATCACTGAGAAATCATTCCGGAGGGGATAAAGATATGCAACGATTGGAAACAAAAAAGTAAGTTTCCCTATAAAATGGGCTTAGGAAGCACTTTTCCTGTTATTTCTTACAAAAATTCTTCTTAGTAAAAGATTATGGGCTCTCAGTATGAATAACTATAAAGAGGAAAAAGGGGCATGCTAGATAGATTTTGATAGCAGGCAGTGTGTCAAATCAGTGTGTTGGGCATGCACCTGGGCAGACACTCCTGGCAGGGAAGGGCATTTATCCACAGGTTCCTGTCAATTAGGGAAGTCCCACATTGATGCATGTATCAGATATTTGGGTTTTTCCCCCCCATGTGCAGACAGATTTTAGAGCGTGGTTAAGAGATTTCCGTGTCAGGATTATTCTGACATTTGTTCCACATGAGATGGAAAAGGGCCAGGCTGGAAGAGCTGGAGGGAAGAAACATCCTTCCAGGCGGGAGGCATTTGGGGCGCTGCAGAGGCCCTCCCAGCGCTTTCCTTTGTTCCCTTAGCATGAGAAGGAGGGGGCACGGCCCAGACCCGCTCATCCTATTTGTCACCCTAATCCACTATTTGTTGCCCGGGTGCTGTGCAAATCAAAGAGTCCCTTGGGTGTTTTCCATATGTGTGCTGGGCTGGGTGGGGGAGCTGGCTGCTCTCCTGCCCTCCTACACATTCCACAGGCTCTAGACGTGTGAGTGGTTTGTACAGCTCTGTACGTGCAGTGTGGAACTGGCTTTGGCAGCAACAAATAAATTTTAGCTTTTCAGCAGCATCGTATTAATGTATCTGCGTGTGTAAATTTGGGAATATAAATATAAATATATATTGGCAGTTTATGGAGTTGTCTAAAGCAATCGCAGAGTCCTCATTGGTTCTCACTGATCACAGAACGGTTTGGGTTGGAAGGAACCACTGCAAGTCGTCTAGTCCATCCTCGTTGAAATGAGCAGGGACACCTTCAGCTAGACCACATTGCTCTCACACGGGTCTTTTCATGCTGAACAAGCCCCAGACATTTTCTCAGGACCACTGAATCAAGGTATAGCATGTAGAAGGGTAGTGGAAGCTGTAAACGAGCAGCCAATTTCATAGAACACACTGTCACACTGGAGATAATCATCATTTTGGCTAACTGCAGCAGGTCAAAATGCTTTCCTGAGTTTGTTTTTTGTTGATGGCTTGAATTATGTTTATTTGGAAGGGAAAGGATCCTAAGTGATATTTCCATAGCCAAACGTTAGACATTATAATCCACAAACAAACACCTAGAAAGCTCAATTTTTGTCAGGTTTGCAAAAATCAGACAATAAACTGCTTCCTCTCTGTAGGTGACTAATGAAGAACTGAATCAGGATTGCTGCGTTGGTTTTAATTTAGTCTTGCAGATCCTTCCTGAAAACCCAAGTGAACTCCAAAGGACAAAGTTCCCAAGCCAGCTGATGCTCTCTGTGGATGTTGAATCGTACAGTTCAGCCGGCTGCACTGAGTGGGGTGATATTTATTTCTCCCTTTCCTTAAACCGACTAAATGAATTAGGGTTCAAACTGTATATTTGCTCTAGAATTTCATCTAATTCCACTCTCATTGCAGCACAACAGTTAAACATAAAATAAAAGAGTAAACTCAATCTTTCCGAGTCTATGGCTTGTTGACATTGAACCTCACACAGTCCTTACACCGTCTGCTTGGGACGACATGGCGCTATTAGATCAACAATACCAGCTGTTTTTTTAATTCTCTTGGGAGCCAAATTTTAAATAAAGCTAAATATTAGGTCTGTGCTTAGATCTGTTCTATAAATATTGTCATTAATTCAGGAGACATTTGTTTTGAGGGTTTTTTACATTTAATTTTTATTGTTGATCTTTACAATCTTGCATTTGTCATTGTTTTTTGAGGTATTCATAATAAGTGTTTTGTTTAGCATACTTCTGTGGTGCAATTTTTCTGTCATGATTAGATGTTTCTAATAGGCCCTGGGGTTTGTTTGCTTTGTCTCTGTAGTAATTTTAATAGCAGGACCACATACTATTTGTCACTGAGTGTCAGAAAGAGCAGGAGACTGAGACTTGAAAGGATTTGGAATCACTTGCCTTATTCTGGGTGTTTCAGTGATGTTTTTTGACCCCCCAAAAACCACTTGCGACTGTGATCTGAAGTGTTATGAGCTCTCAGATGGGCAGCAAGAGTCATGGAGTTATTTGAGTTGGAAGTGACATTAAGGGTTGTTTGTCCAAACCCCTGCCGTGGGGAGGGACACCTTTCACTATCCCAGGTTGCTCAGAACCCCATCCAGCCTGGCCTTGAACACTTCCAGGAACGGGGCGTCTTCTCTGGGCAACCTGTTATAGTGCCTCACCACCCTCACAGTGAAGAAATTCTTCCTAATATCTAATTTGAAACTACTCTCTGTCAGTTTGAAGCCATTCCTCCTTGTCCTGTCATTTCAGACCCTTGTAAAAAGTCCCTCTCCAACACTCCTGTGGCCCCTTCAGGTACTGGAAGGGGCTCTAAGCTCTCCCTGGAGCTTTCTCTTCTCCAGGCTGAACACCCCCAGCTCTCTCAGCCATGGTTATGTGCTCTCTCAGGCAGACATGTTCAGTATAAAGACATATGAGGGAAGAAAAAACCATGAACACGTAAGACAAATGGTCATTTGCTCAAGGTAAATGGCTTTTATGCACGAAGATGCCAAGGACTAACCAGCATTTACTACCAGCAGACGAAACATTTTCATAGCACAGCTGCTAACATATCCAGGATTATCTGTCCTTTAATGCCGAACTCACATATTGAGGGTGGCTTTGCCTCGCAGGCTTGCTGTATTTCTTTGGCAGGTTTATATCAGGCTGCACAGGCCCCAGAGAAACCACAGCAGTGCCTTCCTGCCATTGTGCACCAGGAAGGGCCGGCTGAGCGCCTGCAATTTCCCTCCCTCAGTTCAGGGATGCATTATTTTTAAACAGCCGGAGTAACAGGAACAGAAAGCTGCTGCTCCACAGCACAGGAACAAGAGCTGAGTTACGGCACAGCAGATCCCCTCCGCACCACCCCCGACCTGGTACCAGAACCTTCTTCACTAGTGTTTTAATCCAACATTCTTATTGCACCAAAGGCAGAACATTAACCCCACCTTTATGTCAGAGAGATCTTCAAGAGTGAAAATCTGAGGCCAAATGCATTAAGATCCTTCTGTGTGAATCGGTGTGAAAATCACAAGCAAAATTATTCGGCCCTTGCATCCCTTCACATATCTTTTGGTCCAGGACATGTGAAGAGATGAAGCTCAGGCTTCACATGCCACAGTGAGCTACTGTTCCCCAAAGCTCAAATACTCTCTGTCTGTGCTGTTTCCTGGAAGATTAAGTTATCATTTTGGGCTGGAAGGTTGTAATTTGCAGGGCTTCACCAGAGATAACCGGGTTTTGTTTGTTTCTGCGTCAAATGGGAACATGGATGAGACTTAACCACAGAAAACAGTGTAATTTCCGAAGTATTAGGGGGGATGAAGGACCGTAGCTTGAGAAGAGATGGTGATGTTCTAAGCCTGATATTCCCATCATTTATACCACAGTAAATCCACAGAAACTGTGATTTTCTCTCAAATGCAGAGAGACACGCCAGCTTTAAAAAGCTATGAAACTGTGGGAGGAAAAACGTCAGAGAAAGGGCACAAGAAAAGAGATGGAAAGGGCTTTACATAGGAAAAAAGTTAAGAAATAAAACCTGTATGTTGGATGATTTGAAATGTCTAATACCTCAGTTTATACCCATTGATTAAAAGTACATTCAGTATACCCCAAATACCTGTGAGACTCATCTGAAATTAGTGATGTGTTCCACTGCATAAAGCAAACATGGAAAGAACTTGATTTCAGATTTTTGAAGCAAATTAGAAAAACAAAGGATTTTCTGCTAGGAATTTGACTGGCTGCCAAATAATTCTTGAATATATGCAGCATTTCACAATCCAGATAGAGAAATTACTTTATCAAGTTAATTTTTTGCTTGTAATTAAAAATAAAATAAAAAATAAACAGATGTTTTATTGCATTTTGTTATATAAAATCTGGATTAAAATAAATGGAGGAAATTCTGAATACACTCTAATACAGAAAAATGTAATTGCCCACTTATGTGTCAGGCAACATTTTTTCATGTGTGTCTTTTGGTCCCATTTTTTATGAGCTTTTGAAGTATAAAAAAGGAATGAAATAGTGACAAAACTGTTTTAATGAAATTGCTCTGCAGAGGTATGTGTTCAAAAGAAATGTTCCCACCATGCAGAGGGTGGTGAAAGCCTCTCAGGCAGATACAGTGTGTCTCTGGGTAGGACCTGCACATTCCTGCCTTGGAAAAGCACCTCCAACACTTTGGACACTACAGAAAACAAATATCTTATACTTATTTTGTTAATTGGTCGGGCTATTTGGGGTAAAAGTATCTCATGCCCTGGACCTTTTGTTTCTCAATCTCGTTCAGTCACATCCTCCTGTTTATCACATCTGTAGAGAAAAGTTCCAAAGTGCTTTGGCAAAGATTCCTAGAAGCACTGTTTTCAGGTTTTTGAGATCTCCTCTAGGAACACCCTTGTCTCCCTGAGCTGCCTAGAGTGGGTTTTTGAGGCTCCAGCCTTATACAGTCTTGTTTTTGTGATGCTTAAGTTTTGGAAAGAAGAAGCAGAAAATATCTGTCTAATGAACAGCATCCAAGACTTAAAGACAACTCAGATTAGACATTGCAACTAAATCCTTAGCCTGAAAAATCTATGTAAATCCTCTGAGCAGTATCAGCAACAACAGGAAAAAGCTTTTCCTCCTTGTACCTCCAGCACTTAAACTTGGGAAAAGCTTTTACTGATGAGGCTGAAGTGGGATTTAACACTAAAGGCCAGAGCAAAAAGGGTGTCGTGAAGGTAGGCTGATAAATCAGATAATTTATTCCAGCTGCGGATTTGGCTCCTAATAAATTGTTAGTTTTACAGAGACATATTAAAATAATAAAAGTCGGTGAATCAGCAATCTTCACAGAAAACCAAGTTACAGAAAGTTCAATCCCCATAAGAAGCTCTTTTTCTCCAAACATTTGGACATCATCTCTGTCTGCTGTGTCGTTCTGAGTTTCCTCTTTCTAATTCTGAGCAAATTACTGCATGGAGCTACTTCCATGTGTTAGAGCCAGTGCTGAGCAACAGCTGCAGTCAGGACACACCAACACTGCATCAGCCTGATGCAGCCAGGGAAGAAGCAGTCTGCTGTCAAGAGGATGCTTTCTCTGGCTGTTTTGCACAAAAAACCTTGATTTCCTGAAAAGTGCACTGCTTGCCTCCATCTTACCCCCCCCTAAACAGTATCATTTAATCAGATAAGGGTCTTCTCCTATAGGAATTACCTTCTTTCTATTGCAGGAGTTATCTGCAAGTAGATGAGGAAAGAGCAAGGAGGCCTGTCAGGCAGTGAACACCAGCAGCATTAGCAGGGAGCAGCCCTAAGTACCTCACTGTTCTCCTGAGGCTGTCTGAAAAGTGCCTTCAAACTGATGGTTGTATCTTCTCCTGAGTAAGATTTGTCTAAGGAAAAAAAAAAAAAGAGTCTCAAGTGCTTTTTAATGCTTGGTAATACAGATATGTAGGTCTTGGGAGAAAAAGGTCTTAATTAGAATTTGCAAGTAACAGAAATCTACTACAGATGTATTGGGAAAGTTAGGGGCTATGCTCATAATCAGAATTCTTCTCCCACAATTTCCACCTTTTTTGGCTTATACATAATGGTTGGGTTCTGCTTTTGCAATGGAAGTAAAGAGTTGTGAGTGAAATCAATTACATATTCATGAAAATAAAAAAGCAGCTAATTTTAGAATAAAAATCATTGGTGTCCCCTTTCGCTCTGTTTTCAGCAGCTAATCGGTTTTAATGAAAACATCTTTGATGGATAGGAGAAACTAGCTGGCAACTAAACTGGAGGAAGCTGACAGTGAATACATTAGCTGGGAAGAGTCATCTGTTCTGTAGCTCTTTAGCAAGTGACCATATATTTTAAATTTGTGTTACATCAGAGCTGGCAAAATTGCTGAGCTGTTCTGCTGAGTGCATTGGAGTCGACTCATGAACACTGCACGCAGAGATATTTGTTCATGTTAACCAGACAGAAACATTATATTTACTGTTGCTGTGACTTAAATCCATCTGTCCTGACACACAGAAAGGAAGCTTAAATGTGGCCTGTGTTTAAAAAAGCAAAACTATGTGTGTGTATGCATTTATATTCACATATTAAACACAAAAGATGTGGGGATTATGACTGCTAAGTCCAGGTGTTGTATTGGCTTATGGACCTGCAGTGTTACATACATTTAAGAGATCCTGTGTGGGATTTATTTTTGTACATGTTTCTGATATCAACTAAAATAATAGTCATGACAGTGGGTTTTCTCACAAAAACTGACTTGTCATACTCCTGACACATTTCTGTTACCAAATGACACACAAGCCTCAGACAGAGCTTCTCATGCTCATGTTTCATTTTATTTCCCCCCAAAATAATTTACGCTGAATGATTTGAGCTATGAGTTTTAGTTACAGCTAATGAATGAATGAAGAGGAGGGGGAAGAAACCAAGGGGTTGATTTTCCATAATTTCTTCACATATTTAAAGTTTTAGGGAATATCAAGATGCTGTCTTGTCAGATACAGGTGAAGAAAAGTCAGTATTAGGTTCTCCTGAAAACAGAAAGATTTGTTGCAGGTTTCCCTGCAGTTTGCTGCTTTGCAGATGTTTTCATACATGGTAAGAGGACAGGTGATGCTCAGACTCAACTGTGACACATAAAGCAGAAGCAGAAGTCCCTGTTTTGATTAAATAAAACTGTTTGTGTATCATGGTGAGCCAGGTAACTGAGTTCTCATGCAGTTATTTAATTTAAAGTACTATTGGCAGAGGAATACCACAGGAAGAGCTGTTTAGAAAAATCTGTCTATTAAAAGCGGAAGATCACTCTTTTTCCAACACAGCCCTAAACCACACACCAGCAGCAACAGAGAGACCAGCCATCCCCCCAGAATCCCTCGACCCACATTATTAATCAGGGCTGTAGTATTGAAATAAACCTGCATTTGAACACCTGCCAGCCACGCCAGAGCCCATCTCCGTGGCTGCGTCAGTCCAGCACTGGGGCTGCAAATGCCAGACGGGAATGAAGCAGACAGCAAGCAGTCAGGGAGGTGTGATGGCTGGCCAGTCCTCTCTGGAGGACTCTAAGTGCATTCAATATGCTGCAGAGTCAAGGGATTTATTGGGATTTATTGGCTTTGCAGTGACGAGTGAACGTAGTTGGGAAATGATGAGCGGAAAAAAACCGGAGTAATTAAAGTCATGGGACTGCGCACACGTGAAATACGGCCGCAACTGTCCAGCCTACACCTTCCCCCACATAAATAAAACTCACTTCCAAGCCAGTGATGGGAGCCAAGAAGTTGTGGAGAGGGTAGAAAAGAAACAAAAAAAAAAGCATCTCTTCCATCTGGGCATGGGATTTATGTCCATAATCTCTGAGGAAACCAAATAAGAGAAGGATGCATTTTTCATCCCTCTCCCCTCCTGAGAACTGCAATTGTGGCGGAGGTTCCTACCAACTTTCACGTGGGAACAGAGTGAGTTCCACCAACGAGTGAGGAGCCTTGTCTTCAGTATTCCCTGGAGAACAGAAAAGATGGAATCAGTAAAGCCCCATCAGGTTTCTTTATTTCTGTTGGAATGTGGGAAACTGAGCTTTTAGGTATTGTGAAATCTCAGCTCCTTCTACCCAATGAACTTAGAAGAATTTATTGCAAGAAGAGATGATATTGAGGTTCAGCTTTATTTGTATTCAAAGATCTGGTTTTGAACTTGGCAGAACAAATTTTTTGCAGGGTTTGGCTGTTCCTGCAGAACCTAATCCAAAGCCCATTGAAGTCAGGACAAATCTCTCCCTAGACTCCAGTGAATTCTGGGTCAGACCCCTACAGTAACATTGATTCTGATGGTTGCAGAGGTTGAGATTTTATTGCTGCAATCAACATAAAATATGCCTGGCTTTCATTTTAGATATTTCCCTCTTTCTTTTGCACAGAGTTCAAGAAATAATAATATTTACTTTTTCTGGGGGAAATATTTATTTATCACTATCTGAAATTATGAAGTATAATTATTGTTATATGAAGTTACAGGGAATTCCATGAAAAACTGTACTTAAACTTCTGTGCATTTCTCTTGCTTAATTTCCGCACATCTTCTGATGTTTATTCCATTTTTACATTACAAGACATGCAGTTTTTAATTCCTTTTCCAGATGAAGATTTTCTCCCAGAAAGGAAAATAATGTAAGCAGAGACTACAACAGACTTCATCCAGGCTGGAGCCCTAATTCTGCATGTAATTCTGGCTATAGTTTTATCGACATTAATATTGGTGAATTTTGAACTCAATGCATGGTTATCATTGAATATGAATTAGGGTCTGCTGAGCCATTTTGAGGCCATTTTAGAGTTTACACCACGACAAAGAGCACAAGCAGGTGATCCTTCCCTCATAGGAGGTCTGGGACAAGAACAGGCTTTTTCTGCTCCATTGTAATAGGTGTTTATGGACACATTTATTTTTTAAGGAGCTCTAACTTACAGTTTAACTTTAAAAATTTATTATTTAACCTGATGTCCAGAAAAAAAAAAAAACAAAAAACCGAACTTGTTAGTCTTTTTTTTGTCTTCTTTTGCATCTTTATTTTTTAATTCCCATATTTGGAAATTAATTATCAAGCTAGAATTCTACTACAAAATTATTCTTTTCTCTTTTAATTGGGATAAAAAATCAAACACTTTCTGCATTTAGGGTTTAAATCTGCTCAGGCCACATTCAAATCCCTGTGCCTTTTACTCGGGTGACTCCAGCAAGCAGTGCCTTAACATTTTGAGGTTTGCAATTTCAAAACCAAAATCATTAAACAGGGAATTTTGAGAGGAGTGCGAGGTTGTGGAAACTGCATATGTTCTTGGTGTTACGGTCTCAAAATCTGTACAACGCAAATAATGGGTAGAAATATTCCGTGTCTGGAATGACAAATTTATGTCAGTGAAATTGTCATGTTGTGGATATTTTTCCTAAGAAAGGTGAGGTGATTTTATACCCAGTAGTACTTGATCCCCAAGGTTACTTTCAGATGGAAGAAAGACAGAGGATTAAGTGTTGTGCGGCTCAAGGAGTGATGGATAGTGCTGTTATAAATTCAAATCACCCAGCCCTTGATTTATTCAGGAATATTCAAGAGTATGGCAATATATATTTCTAATTTCCACTGAGGATGAATTTGGTGAAAGGAAAGAGAAATTATTTGCTAAAATATAAGCTGGAATGAGGTAGTGGATGCCAATGTTAACACTCCTAAAGAAGAGCTGTTTCCTGAATTAGGCTGCAGAGCAAGGAGCACTTTGGGCGCTGAATTGCCGGAGCTGCTGACAGACAGTCCCCTAACAGGAGGGCTGGTGGGTTTGATTAAAAGCTGGTGATGAGAGCTTTCACTGCCAGTCCTACCAGAGCCCCTGCCCTCCACAGCAGCCTCCTGGCTGAGGAGACAGCAGCTTCCAGAGAAGGAGGCTGTGGGTATTCCTCTACCCTTCCTGACTCCTCATAGGATTATGGAAAAGAAATTATGAATTACAGCTGCATCAATATGAAAAAATGACAGTCACTTTGATGGAAGGTGTTCAGTTAGCTCAGAGCTCTGCATTTCAAGCAAGGAATAAAAGGCACCTGAGTTATGGACAGCCTATACAGCTGAATATCCCCATTATCCTCAGCTCCAAATATAATAATCTGTGCCTGAATAGCACTTTTCAGCTGAGAAGCTGAAGGGTTTGAAGGTATTAACAAATTCCCTCCGTCACTCATGGAGACAGGAAGCACTATTATTGCATTTGGGATTTGGGGAAGATTGAGATACCTAGGAGTTAGTTTGTTCAAGATGGCAGGGGGAATCAGTGGGAGAGCAGGATAAAGCTGTGAGGACTGTGTGTGTTACTGAGCCCTCACTGCTTACTCTTTCTTAGTCTTTCCTAGTCTTTCACAGCATGTCTTCAATTAAAAAAAAAATACTTTCTCACTTGTCAGACTGTAGTAAGGGTCATGTGAGGCATGGGGTGACCCTTGCTGACCAGCAGATGAGGGCCATGTATGACCATGACTGTGCAATATATTCGCTTTACAACTTTGTACAGGGAGTACATAAGGCACCGTGACCACAGTAGGTTCCCTTATTACTCAAAGAGGTGGAAGACAAGGTCAAGCTCTTAGAATTGCAGTCATTTCTTTAGAAATTGTTTTATTTTTTATTGCTGCTGTGAGGGATACCAATAAAGCCAACCTAAGCACACAGGAATTTCAACTCTGCATCTACCCTAAAATATTTAAATTTCCTTGAATCTCGCACTCATAAGGAACAGAAAGCCTTCACCGTGGTGAACTTTCTAGACTGTCGTAGGGTAGTATTAGGCTTCTCTCAGGCCTGGGCATCTGAGAGGTCTGTGGCTGATCTCTGCATACAAAGAAATGATAATAGCTGGTGTCAGGGCTGCGTTCAACCTGCCTTAACCTTAGGAGAAAGACTAGGACAACAGAAATCCAGGGAGAGAAAAGCCTGTTGCTGTCAGTGTTTAAAGTGCAGAGGTTGCAGCCAGCCTGTCTGCCAAAACCTCACATCCACAGCTTGATGTTTCTTTTAAAAATTTCTAAACTCACAAAGGCAGTGCACTGGTCTAAATTTCTGGCTCACCCATAGTTTCTTACAGCATCCATCAGCAAATGGAGGGTCTGGAGCAAAAGTCTGGTGAAGAGCAGCTGAGGGATCTGGGGCTGTTTAGGCTGGAGAAAAGGAGTCTCAGGGGGATGTTGTCACTCTCTGCATCCACCTTAAAGGAGGTTGTAGCCAGGTGGGAGTTGGTCTCTTCTCCCAGGTAACAAGAGACAGGATGAGAGGAAACAACTGCAAGTTGTGCTGGGGAGGTTTAGATTGGATATTAGGAAAAAATTCTTCAGTGTAAAGGTGGTCAGGCATTGGAACAGGGAAATGGTGAAGTCGCCATCCCTGGAAGTGTTCATCATGCTGGGGACATGGTTTAGTGATGAGCTTGGCAGTGCTGGGTTAGTTCGACTCGATGATCTTCAGGGTAATTTCAAACCTCTCCAGTTCTGTTCTCTGAGTCTGTGAGCCATTTACAATGCAGAGTAGGGTGGTGGCCAGCCGTGTTCTCTTGATGGAAAAATCCAAATAGTTTGGGAAAATATGAATCTCCAAACTTTGAAAATCTGTTTACAGACTGTGGGGAATATAAAATAACATGCATTTATTGAAAAGGTCTTGATGAAGTCTTTTTGAAAGCCTCTGCATTTAAGAATCAGAGTCTTTTGTGATTTGACCTCCCAACAGCAACTTTTTTTTCAGAGGGAAAGAAATGTTAAATGCTATGACTGCTAGACTGGGAACTAAGTTCAGCTAACATCAGGTTTATGACCCAGAATGGAGGTAAATGGCCAAACCCGATCAACACCTCATTAATCCAAGGATGATCAAGTAACATTGCATTTGGCAAAGCCACAAATAACCATGTAATAACATTGTAATTCTATGGTAATTTCTTACACATGCTTATTGATGCCCTGTAAAATAATGTGTTACCAATAATCCCATATTGCCTCTCTGCTCTTAAATATAAGGTCACTGACAGACCATGACTGTTTAATGCACTTTCAGTCTCAAACAGAAATCTTATACAATGGTTATAAAAATGAACCTTAGTGGATGACCCTCTTTGCTCTTCTTTAATTTTTTTTTCCTCAGAACGTGTCGCATATACATCAGTGGGACTCTGTTAGACATTTTGTGGGGTATTGGATTTAATTCACACTTAGCATTTCCTTTCCAGTTTTCACCTACCTACTTAAAATTAGGACCTTTGTCAAAGATTTGGATTGTACAGGCTGTTCTCACTTTCAAGGGTGGAGACTGAGGACCTAGTTGAGAGGCAAGTGACTCCTGCACTAGTATTCAAACCGTTCCAAAACCAACCAAATACCACAAGACTGTGCCATGCACCTACTGCTTATTTTGAGCATCAGTTATTGGTGAATTGGTAAGAAAAAATGGATGCTTCCGTTCCAACCTCCTACTGTGAAGGTACCTAGAAACCAGCTGAGAGCCAGAAAGACTTGTCAGAACAGGGAGAGCAGGCAGAGAGACTTGCCTAAAAGGTAAACTAGTGTCGTACTAGATTTGTGTCTCTCAAACCTGGACCTTATTTGTCTTAAAATAACTTTAATTTTTAATGAAAACTTTTCTACCTGTGTGCAGAGGAACCTGTATTCCTCCATATGCTACTGTTCTTACATGGAAGAAAATTTGGGTCTTTCTTTGTAGTAGACCTCACTCATAGTCTAGACTTTTTTATCATAGAATCATGGAATGGTTTGGGTTGGAAAGAACATTAAAGATCATCTCTTTCCAACCCTCCTGCCATGTGCAAGCACACCCTCCACTTGACCAGGCTGCTCTGAGCCCCATTTTTCCCCCTTTATTCTTATCAGAAAAGATTGAGAAAAGGTATTAATTCTAACTTTAAACTTTGGTCTTGAATAGTCTTAAAATTGCAAATTATTTTGAACTGAATTTACTCTGTATTTTAGGGCTAACCTTCTTGTCTTGGTAAACCAGACATTGGAAAATATGTATCTGGAGTCAAATTTTGTTTTGGCAATTTATATGTAGCTCTAATTAGGAATATCAAATGAATTAGCAATCTGGCCACAAAAACCTTAATCAGGCACACAGGCAAGAACACATTCTGCTCCCACAGCTGAGGCATCTTCTGCTGCTCAACACCGCCTGGGCTTCCACCTTCCACAAATCCACAGTCTGAGGCAAGGGAGGGCTTGTGCACTTTAAAACCCCATTTTGTTCTTTTGCTTATGTATGGCTCTGGGATTGTGAGAGTTAGTTTTATGTCTGCACTTCATCAGGGCTGGTATGCTTTGTGCAGCGGGGTAGCAAAATTTAACAGCAGTTATTATCATTCCTACGCAGAGGAGATGTGTAACTGGGGGTTTATAACATTCTCCAAGAAGCTGTCGAGGACAAGACCGGGTCAGACTTTTCAGAAAAAACAAACAACAACAAAAAACAGTGCTGCAAGATGGAAGAGGAATCCCGAGAATGGTAACTGCCCTCTGTGCAGAAGAGAGTGGAGAATCCAACAATCCAGCAGTCCCACCAACTTCATATTCCCTAGAGCCTGACTGGAATTAGCATCTAACTGGGCTTGCTTTCACCAGATGTGATTGTCAGGTAAACAGACCAAGGGGAAAATAGAGACATTTGTGCCTAGAAATCGCAGAGTTCCCCTGGCCCGCACACCCAGTGGAAGTCACGTTTACCGGGCTGTGCTGGGCGCTAATGAATGACAGCACTGTCCCTGTCTCTGGCCCGACACGATGTTCTTCAAACTACACTTCTGAGTTTAATTAGTTTTTAGGAGCCTATTTCTGTATTCTCTATACAGCTGTGGAGCACAAGGAATCGTGCGGTTTCCGTGACCTTTTGTTGCTCCTTGCAGCATTTTCTCTGATGCTGCGTCTCAGCCGTTCCTTCTGCCCCATCGTGTTATCACGCGCATCATCCACATCCCTTAAAGACACAGCTCGGGGTGCAAACACAATTTATGTGTTTCACAAGATCTTCTGTATCTTCTGTACCAGTAAGAAAACCATAAGGCTCCTTTGCAGTGTTGCTGACTGGGATGTAGCTGGTGCTGCCCATGGCATGGAAACCCCTGCTGATCTTCAGAGATGTGAGCAGCACTCACTCCTCACACAGACCCTTATTGGACTGCTTTTGGCCTGGGCACTGGCAGATCAGAGGATGTCACACATCCTGTAAGCTCTGTTCTGAAACACCCTACCGCAGTCACTGGGTGAGGCAATTCTGGCCATCATCAGAGCCAGGATGGAAACTAGGGGTGAGCCTCAAGGCTGCTCTAATCTCTATTTGATCTCCAATGCACAGCAACAAAGGGCACAGCAAAGCAGGTGTCAATTCTGGTCTCCCGCAAGCAGATTCTGCCTCACTTTGTATAAATGTGTTATTTAAAAACAAAGTTCTTGTGAAGTTAAATCATGAAGATGTGATTCCTCTAACTTTAAAAAAAAATTCACTTATTTACTGAGTCAAGAAGAGTACTTTAAATAATAAGTTTTAATTAATTGTGATTTCTATAAAGTTATTGGATAAAGAGAGATTCTGTATGGCTCAAGATTACATGCCAAGCTTTTGAACCAGCAATGAAGATGCAAAGTTAAAAATCTACTTTTTATGCTAATGGTCAGGCTTATAGAGTCATTTGGATTTGCTAGGTCCATTTGCATGTCTGATAGTTGGTAGGATCATTTACTTGCAAGATTACTGCTGGCAGCAACACTTCTGGTTTTTTTCTGCAGCTTCCATCCCTCTTCCATAATAATCCTTGGTCCTGTCACCAAATATTAGCCTTTTCCCAAACAGAAATATAGCTGTTCTTCTCTCACAAAATGCAATAATACATACTCTGCTTGGTGATTAGCTGAAAATCGCAAACTATGCTTTTTAAAAATTTTATTTAATGAGGAAAGAAACTAACCATAAGTGAGTTGTTTAGGTTCTTAAACCACCTTACACTCTGAAGAGTATACCTGGGCATAAGGGTATAGAAAAGGTTCTCAGCCCCTTAGGATTTAGCACTAACTTCCAGGCACTTGCCAGCAGTGAAGTGCTAATTTAAAGCCTTTAGATTTGGCACAATTCACTTCAACATGCAGAGGCGAGCGCAGAAAGAAAGAGTGCCAGCCCCCTTGGAAGGGACAGCGTTCCAGCACCAACAAAGCCTCATTGTTCTCCTGCCCAGAGAGCCTGGAAGCAGTGGTGACCCCGAAGCAGTCCCTTTGGAAAGGGAAAACTGCTTTGCAATAATAATTATTCCTAGAGTTCAAAAGACTAAGCCTTTCCCCGAAAGAAATCAAATGATTAAAAATTCGCACAACAGCTGGCTGGGGCTGAATGAAGACGTCAATTACACTGATAAGGAAGAAAGAAATGGTGCCTTCAAATGCTTCAAAGGAACAGCTATGTATAAATGTGTTTGGGCTTTGTAAAAATAGATCTACAGTGCTATGATCGGCCTAATTAATGTTTCTCTTTTGTGTGGCATTCCTGCCTTAAATGCTTTCAGTTACTTGAATAACCACAGATTTCTCTGGGTGAATAAAACCTCCTGTTACCTTTTCAAAGTGCCTGACAGCGTGATCTAAAACATTGCTTGATCCTCTCTGTCCTTCTCAGCCAAATCGGCTGTTCACAGATAGATCAGTGTGTTGTGCTTACTTTATGAGCAGCGAGAATAGGCTCATCCACCGTCTTCCCTGACGAGAAGACACAACTCATTTATTCAGTTATACAACAGACCTTCCCTCCTGTAGTTAAAGGCATGGTCCATGCTCCACTTTGTGAGCACAAAACTTGGCCAAAATGCTCAAGATACAGTTGAAACTCAAAATAAAGGATAACTTTCTGAACACAATTTAAAAAAAAAAAAAAAACAGCAAAAACCAGCAGAAGTCTGGTTTTGGTATTTTTTTGTTTTCCTTGTAAGATTTTATGATCCTTTAATCAATGAATGTGTGAAGTGTGCATTTCCAGTAAGAATTAAAATTAATCTTGTGTTTCTTACCGCTGCTTACAACTCTGAGTGTGGCAAAGTTACTACTCAGAATCCATTGAATCATCAACACTTATGCACTGGGGACAAAGCTGTGCATGAGAAAGGGGAAAAGGAACTTTTCAGGCTACTCAGACAAAGTGTTCCACGTATTAAGGCCCTTTCCCTTATCTGTGTGGGCTTTGTCTGTGACACAGAATGGGGTCAATAGCAGCCCCTCCATGCAGGACCATGCAGTCACTCAAGGGTGAGTATTTCTGTATGAGAGCTTTTCCAAGTATAAAGCTCAGGAAATGTGAATGGTATATGATATCCAAAAGAAACTTGGTTCTCAGTGTCACTCCAAGGAAGATTGTTTTTTGTGGAAGGGCACTGGCTTTGAGCAGTCTTGTGTCTTGGAGCTCAGGTAAAGGGAAGGGCTCTGCATTGAATAAATATATGTATTCTCTGCAGCCCTGACTTCCCAAATAAGAAACCAACCTTCAAATCATACATGCAGTTACCAGCTGCCAAATAGGAAATTATGCTCTCATGTAATGTAATACAGTTGAGATTTTGTATCTTAGTTCATTTTTTCTTAGTGCATTTTCACAGATGAATGGCTTGCCGATGAAGTCCCCTTCTGGAGGGAACCTATCTGCCTTCTTTGAGATATCCACGTATTTTATTGACTCAGACATTTTCTTTTAAAAGTGTGATGCTGGTAAATGTTAAAATGCCTTCTAGGCTCTTTTTCATCTTTTTGGCTTCTCCACTTCTGATACAAAATTCCCAAAAATGGCTGTGCAGTTCCAAGCTGTGCTTGCATCCAACTAGATGCAATAGATATATAAAATAAAAACAAAGATTAAAAATTAAAGCTCAGGACCTTTCGGAGTCATGAGCTCTCCGGGTCTCATCAACTGAACTGTTACCACTGTCCTTGGTCATCCCAGATTGCTCATGCCTTTTTTGGTGTTACCGCAGAATTGCCATTGAACAGATTCTCATCACTGATGTGATGAGATGTGGGACAGAGCAGCAGAGCCTGCTCCCAAAACATGCCTTTGAGTTACACTGAGCTTGTGAAGTTAGGAGCAAACAGGTAATCCTTCAAATGATCATGTCTTCACAGCACCGTTATCTGGATTTATTTTTCTTTTGTTTTCTTTTCAAAATGCTCTACGAGTGCCACGTGCTTTTCTGGGCTGGTACCAATATCCAGGGCTTTCACCATCACTGTCATGGCCATCATTCAAAAGAAAGTCTTTCCTGGATTATGTTCTTCCATTCCCGGCTGGGAAAATGACTTTATGAATTTTATTCATGCTGTTATTCGCCTTGTAAAGTACCTGTTCCTGAAAGAAAGTGTGCTCTCAAGAAACTGTGACATTCAGATTTTATATCCATCAAATGATAAGTTAGTTAAAAAAGGTGGGTTTTTTCTCATTTTTCACCTTCTTCTTTCATGCACTTCTTACAAGGATGCTAAATATCAGAAGTACCTTGTGCCCAAGCCTTCCCAGCCAAGCATGACTTAGCTTGGAAATTCCTAAAACTTTGCTGAAATATTACCTGTACTGATACTTAAGCCAATTCTACACATGGATGGTCTTCGACTGACATGGAAAATGAAGTCTGTGTGAATGGCAGAGATGGGTGTATGGAAAATAAATTCCTCTGGGAAATAAAGAGAATAGAGTTCAGTTTCGTATTGGTTATCAGCTGGAAATATTATTAGAATATGAAGAATATGGAGAAGTGCTGCTGTCTTTAGAAAACTAACACACTGACTCAGAGGAGATGGGGGTGATGGAGTAGTAATTCTTGACTGGGTTCATGCTCCTATGTGTGTACACAGGACAGCATTTTTTCTTTTTGTGTGCATGGCACATTCCTAAACCGTAATTGCTAGACTCTCCAAGTTTCTCTGGCTGCCAAATCCCCCCACTGTGACTCTAGCAGTGTTTTGCATTAGCTGTACTGAACAGTAAATATTATAAAGAAAATAACCAGCATTGAATATTCTGCTAATGCATTTAAACCACCAACCCCCTGAAACTACTTTTGACCAGTTGTGTATGGCCCCAGATTTCAAGGCCATTTAAGACAGAACCCAATTTATCTTTTGTAGTTGTAGTCATTACTCTTAGTCCACCAGGCACTGCAAAATCTGATAGCCTCTTTATCTTCCTGTACCCTACCTGCAGTATTTAAAATGTTAACATCTACTCTTTGTTACTGGTTCAGCACATTGAATATTGAAGCTGCGCTTACAATGCTGAAACCTTCAGAATACAATACAAAAGAGAAAAAAAAATATTTCCTGTTCTGCTGAATAAAATAAGGACAACAGAAATCTGTTTATATAGTCACCACTGAAAAAATACACTGCATAAAAGGAAGTTCAGCAAAATGAATGGGCACCAAAGCTTGGCAGCATCCCAGGCTTTAAAATTAGATAGCAACTTAATTTTCTTTAGAAAGAATGGAGAGATAAAACTGAAATTATTCTTCCTGCAGTTAAGAACACTGCACTTCTTATATGCTCTTAAGACTCCTAAAATCCCATTTGAAGAATTAATATTTCTTGTAGCACTTTTTTTTTTAATAAGGAGACAGCATGTACGGCATTTCTATTTTTATTTTTTTTAGGGGTGAGTCCTAAATGCTCAAATAAGTTACAATGGCACAAGTCATTGTCCAGAACTTGAAATAAAGCTACCAGAGGCACAAATAAAGCAATTTAGGAAACACTGTAAAGAAAATTGCTGTCTAAAAACGTATGGGATGTAAAATTTCTTCAGAATTCCTAATAACACTGAGGTGACCTGGAAAAGTCCAAAGGCTATGATACCAAGCACCAAAGGCTTCCTTATTATCAGCTGTGGCAAAATGCACATACTTTTGAGTGAGAAAGTCATGGTGAGTGTTGGAGATTGTTAAAAAAATCTGTATCTGTGTGAGAAATGGAAGGGGCATTGGTTAAGATTGGGCAAAAAATTTCTTAGATTTTGAAGTATGGACTAAATTTTCTCATGAAAAAATGGCTCTTTTCTGTTCTCTTTCAATCAGCTCTTTGCACAGATCAGGAAACATTCTGTGGATATACAAAATGAGCTTGGGAAAACTACTTTGGATTAGAAAGATTGATTTGGTAATGACAGAGCTTGCTGAGGATCAGAGAAGTGGTTTTAGTAATGGAGACAGGCTTAGGGCTGGAGAAAGAATACAGAGCAGTAAAGGTATACGTAAAGGTATACTCAGAGGAGGAGGAAAAGTGACAAGGATTACACCTGCACAATGGGAATGGGATTCCCTCTGTGGGGCTGCTTCCAGCATGCTGAGTAAATGTCCAGTCCGAGCATGCACAGCCTTCTCCTCTGAATTATATGGACTCCACCTTTCCAGAGGGCTGCAGAGAACACACTCTCTGTGAGGGCTCACAGCTCAGGAAGGGTCTGCAGTTCTCATGCTTGAAACAGAACGTCGGGTTGGAAGAGACAATTTGCCAAGAACAATTAAAAAAAAAGGTGCTCTTACTCACATCCAAGGCACCTCATGGAAGTTTTATTTCATCTTTTGGATGATAACTGTTTCTAAAACACTTTTTCTGGAATGCAGTTTTTGTCCCACAAAAGAAAAACACAAACAAAATAACCTATAACTTTTCCCAGTTGACTGTGTTATAGAAACATGTGGAAGCCAGATCTTCCACTGTTCAGAAGGCAGAAAGCAAGAAAGGCTCTTTATTTTCCCACTGTATTTGGAACCACAAATCTTAGTGGATACTTAGAAAGGCAGAGCAGAGGGTCCATGATGCTGCATACTTATTTTCCTCAACTATGAATTTGTCCCTATTGTCTGAAATTACATTTCTTTCCTGCTGGGTTGAAACAGTAAGGAATGGAACTGAACTTCATCAGCTGTAGTGAGAAATGGTTTGCAGTTCAGCTGGGAATTGGCAATCCTCAGTTTAATACTCTCTTTCAAGATATACTAAGTTGAGGAGAGCTACTTCATATTTATGTAATGCTCTACTAACACTACACTGTTCCAACAAATCAAGTCACTTAAGTGTTCTGTTTGTAGGCTGAGGATGTCAGGTTCTACAGAAGAATATATAAATAATTTGCATCATCCAGGCATGGAGAACTGTGGTTGTGGCTCTCTCTCCTTGCTTTTTTTTTAATTAAATGACATGCTGGCCCACTCAAGGGGCGTGCCAAGTGACTCTAGGCAAAGCGTATGGTCAAAATGCTGTGCTTTGTCAGCTAAAACTCCCTCTCTCTTTTAAAACAATGTTACATCTTTAATTTATTACCGCTTTTCTGTGCTCTGGGAAAGCTCCTGTGAAGGAGGGTGTTGATTTCCAGGCTCAGTTCCTGAGGAGTTTGCTTTATAAGGTGAACTCCAGCAATGCTGTGGACGTCTCAAGGTCTTTCTTCATCTGCTCAGGGGTCAGGAAAGTGTTGGTGTAAGCTTTCCCCTGCCGTCTGAGTCTCAGATTCCTCGTGTTAAGTGATGTACCACATCTTGGGGAGATTCGCTTCTGAGACTGATGTACATTTGCGCCAGTGGCTGCACCAGTGTTTTCTGCAATCTGCATAGGATTTAGCCTGGATTAATCAGACTGTCCATTCTTTGTCTTTATTCTTTACTATGCCAGGATGGCAGTAAGACTTTATATGCCAGTACTTGCTGATAATGGCACAACGTTTGGAAAGCAAATGGCAAGGTTAAAGACTGTAGCAGAAGCTGCCTAAAAAATAAAGCTTCTGAAACATATTACAAATATTTGTGGTTTGCAAAGCAGCAAGAAAAAGACAGAGCTGCCATTTAAGAAGCCATTTATAATGCAATTGGATGACTCTGTGACAGATTAAACATTTTCATCCTGGAAGAAAACATCGCTAGCTGGCCAGAATTAAGTAAAGATGAGGAAATCTTTTGCATAAATTTAAGTGTTATGCTTTGTAGGAAGTTCAAGTGTTAGCTCAGATATGATTTAAGGTGGCTCTGATATCACACAAATGTCATGTAGCAAGTGACAGAGGAATTTTTTTAATTGTGCAATCAAAACTAGAAGAAACTGGAAAATGACATACCAGATTTCTCTCATGTCCTTTTCAGTTGTTTTTGCAATACCTACAGCTGTGCTAAAAATACTTTTGTTTGGGGGAAAAAAAAAAGGTTTGCTTAGTGCAAAGTTTTAATATTTTGATTTCTTGTTTCAGGTGCTAAAGTTCATTTGACTTCATAAATTTCTTTCTGATGCAGTTAGTGGTCATGAGCTTTTCACAACTTGGAACACTACATCAAAATAATGAACGCAGCTAAATTATCTTATGGCATTAAGCAGCTAAATCTGCCTTTTGCTATTATGCTCAGAGGGGCAGCAGTGCATGTGTGTGCAAACACCAGCCGTGTCAGAGTGTGCGACTGAGTGGAGCTGTGGTGGCCTATTTCTGGGGAAGGCAAAACCAGAGATGTCATTCTGGAGTCCTGGAATACTACCCTGATGCTCCACATTGGCTTGTGATCTAAAATGGCAATCACCAATGAGTTTGGGTCCTTTTTTGCAGTTAATTTTCATGTAAAACATCACACGAGGTAGATTAGTTTATGCTTTCATTCCTGTGCACAGCAGAGGATTTAAATACAAATTTGGGAGAGTTTTACTGTGGATATTCTTTCCACATGCCCAACACAACCGTCTCTTTCCCCTCTATGCAAAAGCAGGGTTCTTTATGCTCTTATATTCCACTTCTTTACATGCTCATCTTTCATCAAAAGTTAGATAGTTTCAGGCCTGAGTACACTCCTCAAGCCAAAAGTACATTTAGTCTCTGGGAAGCACAAAGACATTCCTGCAGATCCACAGCCACCAAAGGATTCACAGACAGCAGGACTTTTCCACTGCTGAGAGGACACTCAGTAAACTCCAATGTACCTTTTTAATTATGTCATCGACAAAAGGCCTGGAGAAATCTTAATAAGGTATGGTGTTGCAAGAATAATTTCTGTTTGGCTCATTGGAGATGAAAGGTATCTGAGTGGATGGATTAAAAGTATGCCTCCTCTTTAGTCAACTGTGAAGAACCATTAAGGAAAAACCCTGTCTTTTCTACTTCACGTTTATTCCATAAGAAAATCCTGAAGACATTTTAGGTGGGGGGGAGATCTAGGAATTTGAATTTCTCTCAAAATGAAAATGAAAAGTATGAAGATTGCACAAACACGTACCACACCTTGGTAAGCACTTGAGGGACATTTTGAAAGTCTGAAATGGACATACGAAATAACTTTTTCCTCATATGCAGCAAAATCCTAGAAATGGAAACTAAAATGCTTTGTAAAACTCACAAAGTGCAGACCAAACACACACATAACATGAAGAAGCTCTTTCCAGCATCCTCACTGTATATGCACTCTCTGTTCTTATTCGTACTCAAATTACTGACAAGAGTCCTAATAATTTCATGAAGAAAGAGCCTCAAATATTTTGAGACTACAAACAGAGGCTGAAATTTGGGGCTTGGTTATTAAACAAATAGGTTAGTCAGGAGATCTGAAAGGGGAGATGTAAACAATTTACATTCCCAGTGAAACTGGAAGCCTTTCCATAATGTTTGCTTTTTTTTTCACGGCTCGTTTGAGCTCACTGGAATCCCACCCGGTAAAACACAAGTTCCCTAAATGAGTTTGGTATGTGTTAGACATGCAGCAGCTTTGGGCGCTGAAGGTATGTGGTACAAGGCTCATGGTTTCATGTGTATACCTTTGTGTTCCAGCCCCTCATTGTACGGCAGGAATGTTTCCAGTAGGACTGAATTTTCTTTTCGCCAACAAAGGGCCCATAAAGATTTGCAAATTTAGCAAACAGTTGCTTTCATAACAAATACTTTGGCTTGTACCCTGCGTAATCTGTGAAACACCACAGCACAGTGATTTCCCTCAAGTCCACACAGCACAACAATAAATCAGCTAAAATCTAATACACTGTCTGCAAAGATGGAATGTGCCGTGGTTGTTTTTTTGTAAGAGGTACATATTAATCTTAAGTCTTCAACCTAATACGCAGTAAAACTTACAAAAGTTCTCAGATATCTTTAGCTGTATTTCTACTGCTTTCATTGAGCTTTGTTTTCTAGACTCTGGTAGCTCTAAAACAATGGTGATAGTACAGAAAAGAGTGAAACCTCTGCTGTATCGTTTTGCTGTAAACTGTATTTGAAGGGTTTATTAAGTCTGAGTTCTTTTGGAAGAACCTGTCTTTTTGTTTCTTTTCCCTTTGAAGAGCATGGGACAACTTGATGGTTTGTCTATGACAGTATGAGTAGGATTTTTCAGTTAGACATCTTTATTTTGGCAATATCCAACATTATTTCCTACTTAACAGAGAGGACAGAGGCAAAGATCTCTGCATTGAGTGGTTGACTGACTTGAATTTCTAGAGTTCTGACTTTTCTCTGATCCAGAAAGTGCTTCAGTTACCAGTCTATCCAGTCCAAAAATTTTTAAAGCCGACTTACTGCTCTGTTTCAGCAGTCATACGGAAGTGCCAACTCAGTCAGAGTTATGATCTTGCTCAGAAGAAATACTGGCTAATCCCATTTATTTCAGCATGACTTTTTCTCTCACATACTAAATCTTGCTTTTGGTATCCCCAGATGGGATCAAGATATCACAGAATCATGGAATGGTTAAGGCTGGGAAAGACCTCTGAGACTGCCAAGTCCACGCCATAATCCAGCACTACCACGATCACCACCAAACCATGTCCCCAAGGGCCACATCTGCATGGTTTTGAACAATAGCTGTAATCAAAGGGTTTGTGAATGGTCCCATAGCACTAGAAGTATGTTGCCCACTGCAGAAGCTGCATGTGGTCCCACCTTATCACAGTCTACTCTTCCTACATCCTTCCACTTGCTCAAAAGCTTCCTCTAGGTAAGGGAAAGGGTACATTTTTAGAGGTGATCTTCTTCTTTCAAAAGAAATGGCCCTCTGAGACCACATAAAATTGCTGTTGAAATGCCTAATTGGAAGTGATTTGGTCTTGCTAATTACTTGCTTGGGTGTTTTGTTTTCAGCTGTCTGTCCCCAATATTCAACAGCCATCATCGTCGGGACATTGTTTTTGCAGCTCCCTCAAATTCCCTTTCAAGTGATATCTAAACTTCAAACTGTTTTCCTTGCAAGCAGGTCTACAGAGATTTACTGGAATCATGGGAACCACAATTAGTCAGCAGTCGAGAGGAAAAGGCCCCATTATTGGTTCTGTCAGGAAAACTCTGCTCGCAATTAAACCCTGTTTAAGATTTATGAACCCAGCGCGGTGGGCTTGATTGGGCTCCTCATCAGTTTAGGGGAACCTCATTATTTCAATTTTGAAGTGAAATCTGTTTCAGAACAGAGACAACTCAGCAGGACCTTTTATTGAAATATTTGGTCTGCTTAATAACGGGTGGCTACTTGTTAATTATTGGGGTGGGGAAGCTAGGCTCATTATTGGGATGAGTAGTCACGTCATCCCAATATTTTTCACATCAGTTCTTTGAAAAAGTCAAGTAAGACGTGAACAATAACAAGAAAGTTCATGCAAGCTCTGAACTTACAAGTGAAGTAAGTATTTTTTTCACTTCAGGGTAAAAAAAAAATCTTTTTTTTTTTTTAATTACAAAAGAATTAAAATTTCTGTTTCCTGTATAATCTGTGTAAGGACATTAACTCTTCTACCACCTACACCAACAATAAAAATAAAGTAGCAAGTGTTTCACATTTGGAATCAATCTATAAAAACCTAAAAACATATCTCTGGTCACTTGTTAAGACAAATACAAGTAAAAGATTAGCCAATTTGAAAACACAGTCAGATTTGGTTCAAAAAAAGGAGAAAAGTGAACATCATTGGAGCAAATCCCTGGTGTTCCTTGAGAGCCTTGTTAAGGTTTTGCAGCCAAACTGAAAGGAATATTGGGATGGTTTCCTAACACTACTGGAGCTGTGGCACCACTTAGGTACTTGTTAAATCAGGTTATTTCTTTTCATCTTCTTGTAACTATATTATCTAGTGACCAGCCCTTGTACGAAATCAAGAGAAGAATTGTTTCTATTTAAAAATACAGACTGGTCCAGCCTCTTTTATTGTTTCTTAGTTGTATGCTCCTCCACTCCACTGGAATGGGTGGAATTGCTCAGTACAGTCATGTTGTGATCACTTCATTGCCTGAAGAATCTCTTCCCCTCAACCCAGCCAGTTGTTGCTCTCGCCATAATTGAGAATACCAGTTTTGTTCCTTTTCAGACTTTTTAAAAGGATGCTTTTACTGAATTCTCCAATTTTTCACAGAAAGGTAACTCCAAATCTTTGCTGCTACCAAGTCTAATATCACCAGTCAAGCACCACTTTATAAGTGCTCCAGCTTTTTTTTTTCCTGTTTTCCTTCTTTTTTTTTTTTTTTTTTTAAACAGGAATGAAGTGAAGTATAAACATTTCCTGCAAAAGTACATATAATAGAGGTTTGTTTGCCAAGTGGTTTTATTTTCCTCCTTGGCTGTGACTCTCAGAAAATGTTTAAACAGTAATGTAAAAATAAATGAATAGATTTTCTTCATTGCTATTTTCTTTCCCTGCAAGAATGTGTGCCTCAGGGACACAAGGGTAGAGAACAGATTAATAGGGAAATTTTTAGTGGGAGCCCCTTGTTAAATATTGGCAGTACATCACTGTACTGGAGAAAAATGAAAGTTGGTGCCCATGGAGCTCTGCCTGATAACTGATTGCAAGACGCCTTCAAGGCTGCAATTTATCTTCAAGAAATACAATAATTAGATCTGTGTAAGCTTGGGCTGTCTGTCTTCAGTAAGGAGGCAGATATGATTTCATTATTCAATTCCTGTGAGGTCATTAGTGAACCTGGAAATCTACTCAGCCTGTCTGTGTTAGCTTGGCTTCCAAGAATGAGAAGGAAGAATAAATCCATCCCTAACAGTGTCAGAGAAGAACTGAAGCCCTACGGTTTATTTGGACACACTTAGGAAGGAAAAAGGGGAGGTCCTTGGTACTGCCATGCCGTCATGAATCTCAGCGAAGTGCCTACTGTGCTGCCCACACGTTTGCTCTGGGGCTGTCTGCCTTCCTAAATCCGAACTCCTCTTCTGCTCACAGAAACAACTTGCAGGCTCTTGCAAGTTCAGTGATATTAACACATACCTCTTAACTCCTGGGCACCATCAACACCTACACCGGCCACGTATTTCTAAAGTATAAATGAGTACTTACCCGAGGTTTTCCAATTTTTTTTTTTATTTTCAATAAGAAAAGCTTTTACTGAGAGCTTTTACTTTCTTCCCATGGGGGAAATAGTATAAAAACACACGGTTTTGGGGGGTTTTTAAGTATACATTTACATGTAAAAGGTTATCATCTATCACCATCTCAAAGTGTTAGCTCCTGTTTCAATGAAACAAGGTGTTACACAAGGCTTAAATCACTTCACCAGCCACAGAGAGGAAAATCAAATGGTGTACATTTGGTCTATCCAAACTACTTCATATATATTACATGTGGGTAGCATCTAACACCTTCACCCAGCCACAGACCAGCCGAGGAACCAGTTGTCTTTTTGTATTACACCAGTACCAGGTATTGTAGGAGTTTTTTGTCATACCCAGGAATACCTGTTTGGAGACGATAACAGGAGGTAGGAGCATAATTAAGGACTGAAACATCTCAAGGGGAATTCATTCTGTATTTACAGGAGCACCTGTATTTCAGGCCAACACAATGCAGCTCTCCTGATTTCAAAGTGGCGGCGGAGAAATGAGCGTGTTTTCATTGAATATGCCAGGAAGGGAAATAAGAGGAAGAACTGCAGAGTGGGATCCAAACCAAGAGCAAGAAGATCAGAACAATAATAATGAAAAAGCACTTGAAAAAATATAAAAGGGAAAGCATGAGGAAAGCAGAAGAATCACGTTGGGGTTATCATAGCAGAATTTGGAGTTCTGTCCTTTTTGTATTTTTCCTGGAGGCTGTGCAGACGGTGAATAGGAAAGCAGAGCATTAATTCAGTCTAAAAAATCCATTTGTCAACTGTCAGCTGTAGGAATCCCTTCTATTGTTTTTTCAGCTTGAATTCTCAGAAGTGTTAAAAGTTACTTTTTAAGTACCTCTCAAATCTTTCTTTTCCCCCTCTCTCTACCTATATGCTCCCAAAAATTTTATATATATATATATTTATTTATTTGCATCTATACAAATGGAAATGACAGCCTTGAACACAATTAGATATTAATTACACTGCCAAGGGGAAATGTTTCCTTTCATCATCCCCTTCCTCGTTCAAGTGCTGTGCAGGCTTTTCTTGCCAGCTGCATCACAAATGGAAACAGCCAGAGGAGCCATTTACGTGTCGTTATGAGGTTGTGAAACAAGTCTGCCAAGTGCCTTGCTCTCTAAAAAAGTCGCTGCGATGTCACTGCTCAGGGCAATACTAATGGTTAAGTGGGTTTGGGCATGCCATTGGAACCGGCTCAGAAACGAGCAGAGGATGTGCAGAAGACAGTGTGCAGGGCAGCATTTGCTCAGATTCCCTGTTCCCTGGTTTTGATTAGGCAGCACAGGCTGAAACCCACTGACATTGCCTGTCTCCTGCCTAGGAGCTTGCTGTTGTGTGCATGGCTCTGCCAGTTTTCCAGCCTCCCTTCTGGACACTTATTTAAATCAGATGTCTGCACTGTAGGTCCTACAGCTCACACAGCGGGAGGGATAAGCAAACAGCAAAGAGCAGTTCATGTATGGATACCAGCCTCGAAAGGGCAGGAATGAAGGAGGAAGTGACAGCAGGAGCGAGGATTTCTATGCTCCCATTGGAGAGAGCCCAGGTGTGAAATCCCACTGCAGCATCTTGAAGGGGCTTGTGCCCCAAAGAAGTCGTCCCCTCTCCCATGGGGTGTGTCAGGGCCACCCCCAGGATCAGGGATGTGCTCTGGGCCCCGATGATAACAGACAAGAGTGGCCCATGTGAACTTTCTTGATAAACTCTTGCATTTCCTTCAAGCATATAAAGTCTCTGTGAGAAAAATGTGCAGCGCTGGTGGCAGCAGCGAGAAGGGAGATGATGAAGGCAGAGAACAGCTCTCTTGGTCTGTGTCAAAGAGCTCCCTGCATCAGCCCAGATGCTGGAGCAGACGGTAACCACACGTAGCCTGGAACACCATATTTCTGCACTAACCAGCAGATTTTGTGTTATGACTGGCCACCGAACAACAAAGTGATCCAACTCTACGTTTCCCTTAATCATCACAAGGGCTTACTTTGTATTAAAATGAAATGCCTGCAGGACTAGATCATAACAAGAGAAATGATAAATCTTGTCAGAAATCCTGCTTGCCCTGGCAGGATGCAGGCTCTGTGGTTTTGGCTATAGCGCATCCACACCCTTCGCTGCACCGAGGGCATCGCACGTGCCTATTTAAGGTTCACATTTGGCTCTCTCCCAGCTGCCCTGGAACCTGTTTAGCTTTCCCTTTAGAGACTGAAAAGCTCATTTTTCCAGGGGCAAACTGGGGGCCAAAGAAGGTGCTATAGAAAGAAGATCTAATGCTCTGTTTTTGTCAACTGTGAATGTTTTTGAGAGGCTGGCGCCTAACACGGAGCACATGGTGGGTACGTGTCCCTTGATGTCCTGAGGTCTTGCCTGCTGCTGGAGGTCTTGCCCCAGCTCCACACCTCCCTCCTGCATGCCTGGATTTCCTTCCCAGGGAAGGCAAGGCATAGGCAAAAAAGAAATACTTGTGGGCGAATCTCATCCTGATGTAAGCTTGGAGCCCAGCTAGGCTTAGCAGAATTCTTTCTAGCCTGTATGTTTTAGACACGACCACCAAAGACAATCTCCTAAGTGCCAGAATTGTTTCTGGGAAAACAGGCTGTGTGGTACTCTGGACATTTTCTAGTTTTTATCTTTTTGTAGCAAAATGCTTCTTGGAGGCTTGTGTCTTGATATTTTATCAGGGGATTTCATACTGTCCTTGGAGTTATTTTGGTTTGCAGGGTAGAGAACAATGGGGCAATGATAATATCAATTGCTTCCTCATATTGTTTTTATTTATTTTTTCCTCCTATATTTTGGGAAATAGTTGAATTTTGCATGAGGCAACACACTGAATAGTCATCTGTTGTCCTGGGTCAACATGTTCATGCCAGACAAATTACTCTGGGAAACAATTCTCTTCTGACCTTCATTTTTATGGATACTTGTATTAGTTGCTCATGTGGATTATGTAGAGCAGTTTTGTAAACATATTTTTACCCTGTGCTTTTCATCACATATTTTGTGAAGTGCAGTAAAAGTACAGCATATCTTTGTAGACTTTGGGTTGTTGTTTTTTGCCTGATGAGCTGGTAATGAATCTTCAAGTTGGATTAAGTCTTGATGTGAATTTACCACAGATGGCAATATAGGTGCTATTTAAATTTCATAATTTTCCCCAGATTTTATTTTGTTGCTCATAGTATTTTACTGAGACTATTCAATAAATAGAAATGATAATTCCACAGCATTTCATAAAATTAGTTGCATTTCATTTATTGGTAAGAAATGCTGGCCACCAAATTCCAGATGTCAAACCGTAAAAGACTAAAGAGAGTTCCAAAATCATCCCTCCAGGGACAGTATTTTTTTCCAGAGGAAAGCTATTCACTGATCTCAGAAAGCATGAGAAGGTGCACATCAAAAAGTCAGAGGGATTTCTGATTACATCCACTTGTACCCACTTCTGGTTCCTTTTGTTTTATTTTCTTTTGGTTTTGCCAGTTTTTAAGCAAGATGACAAAAAAATTCCTTCACTGCTTTTGAAAGTTTATAAAACAATTGCACAAACAGGGTTTATTCATGCAGCTCAGCCATGGTTCAGTGGGTCTTTTCTGGTCTTAGGGAAACAACCTCAGCAGATGTTTTTCATCACTGCTACAGTACCAGGAATGTGACCAGGAAAGAAGGTAGTGTGCCCGGAGAGTTCCAGCTCCTTGGTCAGCCTGGGCGCTGCAGTGGCTCAGGGAACATGCAGAGAGTTCCCTGGCAATACACAAAGGATGACTTGACTGGCACCAGAATTACAGAGGAATTTAAGTGCCTTATCCTAACTTTGCACACCCTCTCTCACACTGCTCTGCGAGCATAAAGACCAGAACAAACAATGCAGGCCATTGTGTTGGAAAAGTAAATCTCTTAGCAGGGATGTCCCTGGTTAGTCATTTTGTGGTTTGATAACAATTTTCTCCACTAATCCGTCTTCCCTGAATAAACTGAAGTACTTTGTTGTTTCGACTGAGATAGCCCAGACTGGCTGTGAGTAATTTATTTCTTTAATTAAGACATCTTTATGATTTTCTACATTTGTTGACTGGGCTATGAAGGCAAGTTCCCAGAAAACCTTTGAGATCCTGGGAGAAGAACAGGGGGGGCAGAGGGGGAGAAAGACATTGTTTCCTCCAGCATGTTGGTTTTGTTGTAATAGGCACAAACCAAACCCAAAAACCCATTTCTGAGTGGTTTGTTGGATTTTATTGTTTGTTTGCTTGTAGGATGAGATCTACAAGGTGTGTTACAGAGATTCTCTTTGGAATCAAATGTCCTTTTCACTTTTCCAGCAGCAATCAGACCTGTCTGATCAGAGAACCTGTATATAGCATACACCTTTGGTATGCAGCTCTGATGGAATCACATGGTACTGGACACACTTCTTCCAAAATCCTGCTTCTTCATGCACACCTGTGCTGTGGACTGTCACAGCCTTTGCTGCTGCTATCCCACCAGCCACATTACTGCACCTTACTCTAAAATGAATGCAATGAGCAGACTATGTTCTGTACGTCAATATTTTAAAGTCAAATCAGGAAAAATTGGCTCAAGTAACAGCCAAAAGGACAGGAACCAGGATGGGCATGTGTTTAAGGTATCAGACTGAGGCTTGGCAGATCTGGTTTCAGTTTCCAAACCTGTCAAAGGACTTTTGTACTATCTCCAACAAGCTGCTAAATCTTTTGGGCATCGGTTCTCCGGCTATAAAGTGGGGGATGATATCATCTCGCCTTGAAGAATAATTGTGGGGATGAAGTTGTTTGCTAGGGCTCCACGGTAAGATGGCAAGGGCTATTGCTTGCAGCCTGATCTCACAGAAATGACCTCATTGCTTAGTGGTTTAGGTTCCAAATCTGCCAAGTGGGAACAATAACTTTGCTACCTCTTCGGGTCTGTTATGAAACTTATTTCAGGAATATTTGAAAAAAAACCACTTTCCTTTACGTTCTACTTTCTCTCAAGGGACTCCAGGGTAAACCAGCAGCTTCCTCACAGTCACCAGAGTTTTATGCTGAAGGGGCTTGGCTCAAATATCTGAGCCAGTTGAGGCTTTCCAATGTAAACCCTCAAAGAAGGGATCATTTAATGATTACCATCTTCATTTAGATTCCTCTTAGTCTTTCGCCTTGTACGTTGTAACTCTGGCTCGTAAGTTCCCCGAGCAATTTTCTCGTGTTGAATTTGTTATTCCAAGAGCAGGAGAGCTGGATTCATTAGTTAAACTCCTGTACAGCAGGAAGAATGATGCCAACAACAACTGATTGTCAGTGCTTTTCTCTTCAGGATGGCGCTTAGCCTCTGCTGCCATTTGAGCACTAAATCACTTTAAAAAAAGGAACAGAGAAATGATTCCCAATTAAAGAAGTAATATATAAAAAAAGATGATGATACCTCTCCCAGTTTCTTTGAGCTAGAAGCTTGGAAATTAAGATGGTGCAATAAGTTTGAAAGATGCAATCAGATGTCTGATATGCGCTACAGGAATATTTCCTCTCCCAGTATAAATTACACCTGTGTGTGTTTTTATACACCCTCCCTCTCTCTTGTCAAGCCACATTTTGTTGCATCTTTTGAATGTCCAGCTGTTCTTCCCAAAACCTTAAGCAAAATCACAGAAATTGGAGCAGGATTTCCATTTTGAGGCAAGGTAGGAACCCTCGCTTCAGAGTCTCCTGAAATTCTGAAGTCAATTGTACCATTATTGATGGCAATACAAAAATGCAGCTTTAATGAAAGACTACCCCATACAGAGATGTCATTTTTTACAAAAAGATCTGTGGATTTAATGCGTTTGATTTTGTAATCAGAATATGCTCCCTGCACACCTGAAAGAAACAAACATTGCACTATTACTACCTCAAACTATTAGAAGCTGTCTTGGTAGCAACACACACATGCAAGTCATGTTTTTATTAATATTATTTAGTAATCACTCTTTAGAAATTACCTGTGCTAAGTTCAGCTAAAAAAATGCTATTTCCAGAGCCTTCACATCCCTATGCAGTGCCCAGTTGTTCTGTATCAACCTTTTCTATCTCAGCAAAATTCCTACAGAGGGAAATCATGCTATTCTAAAACAAGAGAGGGTTAACAGGACACACATTTCTTTCAATTTTCTTTTCATATTTTCTAATCTTTCTTTTATATTGGCACCTCTTTTCCTGTGTTTTTCTGTTTTTTCCAATAAATAAAGATCTGTCTATTGTTTTTATTAATCTGGTTCATATGAGGGGTCTCCTAAACAAATTATTACTCTGCAGGGGAAGAGAGAACAAATTTCTTAAAGATTTTTGGAATGTGAGGATGTCAGCCAAGTCTCAGGGAATTTGCTGGGGGTTAACAGCAGTTCTAGCTGTGTTTTCTCATATGACCTGTTTTAGAGGGATTTTCCTTCTAAAAACCTAAGGAATTGTTCATGAATCAGGCTCTTCTTCAGGGCACACCAGGAAAGCAGAAGGAATTAGCACTCCTCAGACCTATCTCAAAACTAACAAATTTACACAAGTGTACAAGGGAAGTGCAGTGTGACAAACAAATGCCAGTGGTGCTCATGCTTAAAATGCTTCAAGATTGAAAAACTGATGCAAAAGAAATGTCGGTCTCAAAAGCAAGTTGCAGAAATCTTTCCTGTCTTTAAGAGAAATAGAAGCAAACAGATAAGGAGACTGAAATCTGATTTGGTTTAACATGAGCCGAGTAAGACAGTAATGCTTTGGTGTCCAACCATATTTGAAAGGAGAAGATATGGAAAAGGGGATCCCCCAAAATTAGTTTTGTTTCTTTGTTTGTTTGGGTTTTTTTAAAACCATAACTATTTGGTTGAGTTACATGTTTTTCAGAGCTAGATTTCTCTAGGAAAGTGTCTAAGATCCTCCTCTTTTTAAGCAAAAATATTTACCTCAGCTTGTAAGTTAAATTCAAGTACAGAAATAACCAGGGGTAGAAGTTACTGAGGTTTCCTTTGCACTTCTCTTAAAAATAAGAGCTAATTAGTGAAATTGCACATAATTGCTAAGAAAGAAAAAAAAAATTGTAAAAAAAGACTGTCTTCAATTTCTTTTTAAATATGAAAATAGATATGGAGCTGTCTCAGGTTTTTTTTTAAAAAATGACCAACTTAAATTTTTCTGTTATAGAAAAAGCATTGAGGAAGGTTGTACTTGTCAGTCCATGTGAGAAAAAGACACAACATAATGCGATTTCTGTCACAGACGCACGGGGTTTTGGCAGACAAATAGTCATGTATTTTACAAACCTCTGGCAAATAATGAGAAGATGAAAAGTCCTCGCCTTGCATCCGTATTGAATTATTTCAGTTCTGGTTTACATGCCAGAAGTTTACACTGCATTTAGGTATTATTTCTTCTCTGTGTACTCCTGACCTTGCCACTCTGAAGAGCCAGAAAATCGCTTCTCTTTCCAGAATATAGCAATAACTCAGGATGGAGCAGAAGGAGCTGTTTTAAATGGCTGGGCTTCATTATCCCTTATCCAAAGCTGACCTCACCTAGACTGGTCGGTATGTGGGATTTTAGCTATTCCTTCACATGTTAATTTATAATCCAGAGGTGTTAAGACCTAAGTTTGCTTAGAACTTTGGGCTATGTTGAGCAGGACTGGTAAGTCCCCAGTGCAGTCAGTCCCCATGGAGTTGCTGGAACATGGCCTAACTCATTCCCTTCAAGCTTTTGTGCTGCTCTCCTGCTCCCTGTGTGCTTGTGACCTTGTCCCACCACAGCTAGGAGTCAGAAGCAGGCTGGTGGATACACCTTTCCACAGGAGATGAGGAATATCCCAGGTCTTACATTGTCATTGTCATTGTCCCCAGGGGCTCGAGCAATGGGTCATGCTGCGACAAAAATCCAGTGCCCTTGCTTGAAACCTCACTCTAAGACTGAAAACCAAAACCAGCCATTTGTATAAATGTTTTGTTTTTCTCCTCAGAAAATATTGTATTTCAATCCTTTCTAACCCTGCTACTGTCACAGAATGACAGTTTTGGCCTAGTTTTAGTTCTACCAGTAGTAATCAAAGGGGTGTCTCTCCCTCTTTTTTCATCTCAAAATATATTTTCCTTGTAAGAACCAACACTCAACTTTGTCCTAAATAGATCTTGCTGAAAATAATGCGGTATGAAGTATTTCAATATATCTTTTGTAGTGGTCAATTTAACCATAATGCCTCAGTCTTTGGTATATAAACAAGATATCAGTAGTACAGAAACAGATCTTTAAAAAACTTTCTGAAGAATTTTTCTGCATTTTACTAACCAACCCTTTCTCAAGGCCAGTATTGCAACTTGCAAGAAGAATATTGCCCTTAGTTGTAAATAATTTTCATGAGACAAACAGCAAATTCTCTCGATCTGGTTGTCACTTATATGAATGTAGGCTTCTTCCTCATTTTTTGCCTATTCCCAAGAGAAATCTACTTTTATCTCCCTTCTTTTAGAAGCCCTGCTAGTACTGAGTGTCTGGTTTAATCATGTTCTGATCATTCCAGTTGCTTGTTACTGTGTCAGAAAGCTGGCAGGTAATAATTTAATGGATTACGCAAGTGTTGTTTTCCCTTCCTTATATACATTCACATTCCTTCTATATTCTTTGGGGTACTAAAAGCAGCAGTTTGTTTTGGCATTGGAGTTGTCTGGGGATGACTCCCTATCTGAGTGCCTCACTTCTTTCTTTGATGTGCCATGACTTCATTGAGTAAGTGTAAGGATAAGATTGAAATAGGCTGTCCTTTTCGAGCAAGAAGTGGAAGGATTAAATGAACAATTCCTGTGATTGTGACTGATGCTCTGGTGAATGGCAGCTCAGCTCCTCAGGCTCAGGGTCTCATACTTCAGTCGCTCGTTGCGGCTTCCTCGAGGTTGCCTTTAAGATATCACAGTTGTCTACAGCGTAATATTAATACAAGAGTCAAAACAACACAACTTCCAAAGTTCTCTTCCTATTCTCATTGGGGAGGCAATACCCAAATACAGGATTTTGTGACTTTAGGTGGATTTAGAAATGTTAAACTAATAAATGCATAAAATCCCCTTAAAAAAAGATCTCCTCCAAATTCCACTGAAGTTAACTAGGAAAAAAAATTCCCGTGTGACTCCTGAGGGATAACAGTTGTTAGCATTCACAAGCAATACTAGCTAGATATTAGGTTTAATGTCATGCCTGCTGGGTTTTAACCATCACTCCAAAAGCCCTGTGAAAAGCTTGATGGTTTTTCTTAGCAAAGCCCTACTTTCCCTCCACCATTCCCTCTGAATTCCAATCCTGCATTGCCACAGATGTCAGGGCAAAATCCTTTCCCCTTCAAATTGCTATGATTACAGGCTGAAATCTCTAGCTCCTCATTTATGTCCACAGATTATCTATGCTAGATAATGCTCAAGTAAAATAGTCTAATCTAGAATCATCTGATCAGTTTCTAAAGTCAGATTCCTTTTTAGAAAAAGAAATAGAGCAATTATGAAGTGGAAGGGTCATGTTCAACAGAACTTCAGGATAAAGTCACGCGTTGAGAGTTTATGTTCAATGCAAATATAAAGCCTGGGGACTTGCAGGAGCATTTACTCACAAGAGTGCTCAGAATTTCTTAAAATGAGTGTGAGTTTGGACATGAAAACATGGAACACATGGTCAGCAGCTGGAATTTATGAAGACCTCTATTTAATAAAACAGTAGTAACCACTTTGTGCTGCTGCTGCATTCTTTCCTTGGCGGCAAAATGGTGGCACACCAGAAGAAAAAATCTGTGGTTTTCAGCAGAAAAAGCATTTCCCAGAGGCTAAGGGGGTGGAGAGAACAATCTTGTAGCAAAGGGCTGATTTCCTGATAGTGTTCTATAAGTTGTTGGGTGGTTTTGGTTTGGGGGTTTTTTCCCTTTTTTTTTTTTAATTTTTTGGGTGAAACCTACTGTCCCCCCTTGTGTTCAACCTGCTGTTCACACTTGACTTCCTCTGAGGTTTACATGGCTTGTTTGGACAAAGCCACCACTGACTCAGTTTAAGGTTGGTTTTAGTCCTATTCAGGAGAGGAGGCTGGAGTAGATGGTGGTCAGGAGTCCCTCCCAAGCAATATTTCTATGATTCATTAATTTTGTGCTAAATTTGAAAATTTGTGTCATGTAATAAGAAACTTCTCAGCACAAAAATTGCAATTGGACCTTCTCCCACAGGAAAAAAAAAAAACCCTAAGCTACATATTCCCTGTTTCAAGCAAAACTAGCTAACCAGTGTGTATTTTCCCAGATGTTGGGGCTTCCTTGACAAACACTGCCTTCCTCAATTAATTTCTTTGTGGGAAACCTTTTTTTTCAAATCCTACTCCAGCTTGCACCCAGAAACCAACCAAAAAGATCTGTTTGGAGCTCAGGAGTTGGACCACTTAAAAAATGAAATGAGCAGTGCCAGCTCTGTTATGTGCAACAGGCATGCATAAACAGTTTGAAGGACATTTGTCATTCTTTCAGTATTGGCCTCACTCTGAAGACCAATAAACATTTAAAATAATGCAGTTATGTGGGCTGGGTTGTTCAGGGAGGCATTTTCTGACTGTGGCAGCAGAGAGGTAAAGAGGGTCAGTTCTCAAGCCCCACACATGCCTGAATACTTCCAATAATTCGTGTTTGAAATAACACATAGATTTAGATTGGAACGCAAGAGAGAAGGCAATATTGGAAAATCCCTAATTAACTAATCTCAGCATTATTTTCAGCATACCACATTTGCTTGGTCTTCGATAATGTACAACAGGACAAAAATTGTACAAATTTATAAACAGTAAAAGGAAAACGTAATGCCAGGTTCTCAAGACAGAAACATGAAAAACAGTGTAAGAGATCCAGTAAGAAAAATAGTAAAAACTGCTGGAGAGGAGAGTAATAATACAGAGCCAACAGTAGTCAATCTGAGAACACCTCTGGAAATTAAAGAAAAGATACAGAGGTAGGTTTTAAAAGTTCGAAGGGAATACGTAAAATCAGTTTTTAGGGGGATTGTAGTGCCCCCCGCAGTTAAAAATACCGTCACCTGCCAATTTCAGAAGTGATAGCAGACTCTTGAAAGAGCAGGTATTGTATTACTCTGTGTCTAAAATCCAGCCAGGCCCAACACCTTCAAGGCTTTCAAAACTAATAACCCCAATTGAAAGCCAAGCAGCCACATTATAGCAGGCTGATGGAAAGAACATAAGCGGAGCACAATGTGGTTACAATAGCTCAGAGCCCTACTCGCACACACTGATTGCATTCTGGGCAAGACCCAATCACTGACATACCCCCATCAAAGGTCTGGAAAGAGGAAAAATTCCCTCAAACAGTACACTTACAATAAAAAATGCCAAAAGAAACAGTGGGAATCAACAAACTTTCCTCAGTACGTTTCTTAAAGTTTCCCTGTGGAGGAGGGTATTGCTGATATATTTTTCATCCCTCCTGTTTTGCCTGGGAGGTTCTGGCTTGCTGCTGCTTTTAGCAAAGGAGTTACAAATTTGTCTACCAGTGATATAGGCTGTGCCAGCTGCTTGGTTGCTGTTTGTGAGAACAGATTAATGACATTAAGTGGTATTTCTAATCTGTACCAACGAGGAATTCTGCTAGGAGCAGCTTTCACTGGAGAAACCTTAACTGTGATTCAAATACATGGGGCAATTTACAGTAAATTTGGTTGTCTAGAGTTGTGGAAAACGAAAAACCCTAAAGTTGCACTATTTACTCAATATTTTGCTTATGCTTCTTTTCCCTTCCATGACTGTTTCCCATTAATATACTAAAGAAAAAAATTGAGAGACAGAAATGATCACGGAAAACAATTTTGCCAAATAGAGATGAATTCATATAAGACATAAGTTGCACATTTGTGAATTAGTATTTACAATGAATCTGTCATTTGAAGAGTGTAGCCACGCTGCAGTGACAGGAGTGACTTCCAGTAATGCAGGCAGCCAAGGCAGGTTAAAACCAGCTGCTTTTGGAGCACACTAATTTATCTATTTCTTGGCTACCTGGTGGAGAAAAACTACAAATCCCTGGAAGTGTCCAAGGCCGGGTTGGATGGGGCACTGAGCAACCTGGTCTAGCAGAAGGTGTCCCTGCCCATGGCAGGGAGTTGGAACAAGATGGTCTTTGAGGTCTCTTCCGACCCAAACCATTCCATGATTCTGTGATGGCCCAGACGGCGACCAGACCTGACCTACATCCTAATATTTATCTCTATAAAAATCGATATGGATGTTTGCAGAGTGTAAGTTCCATGTATGCCTGTAAATCTACGGATACTCCACAACTGCTTCACAAGATGAAAGCCAGCAGAAGCAGGACTGCCTGTGATAGTTATGTTTGCCAGGCCCATGAACTGTTTGACATTTCTCCAATGAAAAATGGTAACCACAGACACCACACCAACGGGGCACAGCACTAAAGGCCACCACCAAGTCAATTGTCCAATATGCATTGCTCCTTTTCAGTAATATGTCACAGCTTGTGCATTCTGTTTAAGATTTAGCTGGTGAGTTAAATGGAAATGTTATTAATTATATGCTAGAACTATGTCAAGCTTCAAAACAGCTGTAGGCTTTTAGTCCAAGAGTAAAAAACCATAAAAGCATTCTAAGCTTTTTTCTCCAAAGGGATGGGGTTAAGATATGACCACAAGACCTTTCATTATCTCATGAGGAAAGCTTCCAATGAGTCCATCTTCATCCCCTTTTTTCACTTCTCATGGGTGTCAATTTCCCCCTCCAGAAGACAAAACTCCAGAAGAAAAGTGAATACAGGGAGTGAATTTGGGTCTGGATCCTTTCCCCTGCCTGCGCCTGGCTTTATTTTCACAGAGAAACTGATTAAAGCTGCCAAATTTCTTATTCTTTTCTCAATTCTGCCTATGTGCTGCGTCATGAGCTTCATTTGCTGGTAAACTTGGCTGGAGCATGTGTGCATACCCTGGCTATAAAGGACTCAATGGTCACCCCGTGTTTAGGTTTTCTGTTCACCCTGGGGTTATCCTTACGATATAATGAGGCTCTTGAGGCCACTGGCACCGGCAGAACACTGTTTTTCTAATAACCTTTCAATAGGGAAGGAAAGTGTTGACAGCCAGGGACACAACCACAAAGACACTGAATTTGAGGAATGGAAAGAGCTTTTTTCTCTCCTTCCCTTTTTTTTTTTGTTTTGCTGGTGGGCTGCTTTTCTAAGCCAAGGCACATATTTTGATGATGACTGCGTGATAATGAAAAACTTGTAACTATTTTACAGCCAACTGTGTCGCTTCAGAGCAACACACTTGGTTTCTTGTCTGCTATTTTATTTTACAAAGTCAGTGATATTTGGTCCAGATATCACCCAGAGTTTGGTTCTGTCCTGACACTGTTTTGAGAAGATTCTTGTTATTACTTGGCTTTTTTTTAAGCCCACAGCCTGTTGTCACTGAATGAGGCATCATTAACAGAGGAGTTACGCCCTCATAGTGAGAGGTAGGGACCTGAATGAGCTACCAACCCAAGGAAGGTGGTAAACATGAGCCCCATGCAAGATCTAAGCCATCATCTAATCACATTTGATATGTTTGATTGGGAGGCCTCTGCAGTGATAACCACATATTAACTCCCCACATTTCTCTGCCAGTCACTATGGGTGGGGTTTTTTCTGCCTTCTACCCTCATTCTCTGCTCTGAGAAGCTCAAAATGTGCAACTCTCCGGGTGTGCGTGGCACTTCTGGCGTGGCACAAAGACGCTTTTGTGAATGTTCACTCCAGCCAAATACGAACGGCATGGTCAGTCACCCGGGCAACATCTGCCACAGATAATACATGCAAGTGTAGAGAGGAATTTGCTGAAATATGAATCTATATTTTATATTTTACATTAGGCAGGCATGGTTTGGTTCAGTTATCTCTAAAGATACATTGGTTTAAAATTTTTAAAATGTTGGCGTATTTTAGCCTGATTTCTTATAAAAATTTTATAAAAATCCACGTATCTTGGCCACATGCTTGTTAACCCCCTTTCTGTGATATTTCTTCAAAATAATATTAGTGTTTCCTGCTGTTGGAGCATTTCAGCACTGTCCCTTTTGCATTTTACTTTTTATCATTTCATGAAAACACCATCCACCAGCTTTGTTGCATCTATGGTCAAGCCTCTCAAGCTTTCCACCCAAAATAATTCGAAGATCACTTCTGTTACTTGGAGGAATTACTGGTTTCAAATAATTTTATAGTACTCTATCGGTTGACTCAAGCTCATTCAGAAGATGCTGAAATTCAGGAGTTTTTAGCTTCTATTAGAGGTAAATTGTGAGGAAAAAATAGTAAATTCTCTGTTCTTTTCTTTATCTTGTGAATTTAACTTATAATAAACAGGAAGATATACTAGAATTAATGTGTAATTAATATTTGGCTTTGAGGAGGAGGGAAATGTTTTTAAAGATAGTTTTTACCTCAGAAAAATCAATCTGCCCATGGAATCAACCTGGAGTGTTGAATCTCTGTGCTACCTTCTAAGTGAAGGTTCAAAATCAATCACACTTTTCCAAGACACATCCACCATAAAATCTTTTCATCTGCATGGCAACTTGTGGAGAGAAAAGTTCTGTCATATCTGTAGCCACAGACCTGCATTAGGGATGTCCAGCTTCCAGTGAAAACTCTTTATGGAATTTTCTAGCCATTCCTAGGAAAGAAAGTCTCTAACCACAAAAAAAGTACATATGAAAAATGTGAGTAACTTCTGTCTGCAAAGCAACACTGAAATATCCTTCCTTCTGTGATACCAGGCTGGAAATTTTGGGTAGTAAATCCAAGTGCTGTCCTTTCTCTCTGCATAAGATTGTTTTACAAGGATAAACTGATAAATTCATTTAAAACCAAACCATTATTCCGTTTTCCTTGCACATCTCAAGAATTATCAGCAAGAATTATCATATGAACACATTTATCAGGCCTTGTATTCCCATGTATTCAAAGTTAAAAACACTTCTAAGCAAACCACCATGATTTAATACTCTCTATGCATTTAATAACTTAAATTATCATGCAGATTTAAAGCCACAGACCCTGGAAAGTATGCGTATGTATTTCCATCTTACTTCTCTGATCTGCTCTTTCTCATTGAAAAACTCCCAGGGGTGATCACTTCTATTCTCTTACTCTAATTCACAGATATGGTTTGAAGTTGACAGATATACAGCTTTTGATCATGGTTAGGAGATTAAAAAAAAAAAAAAAAGGAGAGCATAAAATGAAAGAATACTTTTCTCTGTGGAGCATAAAATGTCATGTGAGGCTTTAACTGATGGTAATTATAACACGATTTAGTTATGATATCAAATAAAAGGGTTTTAATGTCCTTAACACAGCACAACTTATTTCTTTTTCTTTTTCCTAAGTTCATTATGTTTTTTTCCAAAACTTCTCAGGTTTTTGGTTTTTTTGGTTTTTTTGGGTTCTTTTTATGCTTTTGGACCATGAATTGATGACTGTGTACCATTCTTACAGAAGTTTAGAGCATACAGAAGCTTTGAGCATACAGAAGCTTTGACAAAGAGCTATATGGGATGAATAGTTGAGATTCTTTGTTGTTGGGGGGGTTTTTTTTTCCCCCCCCATTCTTTATTTTTTCTTTATTCCTTCTTTAGAATAAAAGAAGCAGAGATTAATCTGTGAAGCTGAGCTGGAGAGATTAAAAAAGAAGAATTTAAACCTGATGAGATACACTTCAGTAGATTTCAGTGATACAAATGGCCTCTGACTTTGAGATTTTCTATTTCTATCAAGGCAGGGAGATCCATATTTCTCTCTTTTCTTTTGAATACGATATATTAAAAAGCAACCAAACCAATTCAGACAGGCCCAGCAATTCTGGAACACGCAATCTGACAACTAAGAAGGGGACCTGGGGGATCTGTCCTGTGTTTGAGGATTTTTTGTTTTTCTTTTACTACATAGGGATGAGAAAAAAACATAAGCTGTTTATCCTGTCCCCAGCTCTTGAAACTTCTGTTCAAACGAAACAAAATTCAGATTGAATTAGGCCCTAACCTGGATTCCGTATTCAAATCCAGCCAAAAAAATGTTATAAACTCCAGGTTACTTCTATCCTATTAGGCTGATAGTTTTCAACCTACATGCTGGTTTAGTCAGTCATTTTTAGGTGTGTGGCAGAAATCAACAGATTTGAGCCTGGCCCTGGTGGCCAGGAAGGCCAGTGGCATGCTGGGTTCCCTTCCAACCTGAGCCACTCTGTGATTTTGTGATTTAGAACAGAATCAACTTGAACTTTTGTATACTTTATTGACAGACAGATTCGTGGATAAGGGTCACAGCAGTAAAAAGCTTCAGTTTAAAATTTGGAAAAATGAATGCTTTCATGTGTCTCTCTCCAAATATATCTAGATAGAGGAACTAATGAAATTACTTGAAAAGCTCCTCCTCAAATAAATCCTGATAGGGATGAAGCCAGCAGGTGCTGTAGCTGAAACTCTTTTGGTGTATTGGTAAAGTGCATGTGAACTGAATTTTCCTCTATAACTTCCTTAAAATGGAATTACATTACAAATTAGGAAGAAAATCTGCTAACCTCATGCCACTTACCTGAGTCTCCAGACAAGCAGAACCACCTGAATAATTATTTTAACCGAGGTAGACCCTTTATATCTAAATGTTTCCCTGGTCATGGTAGCAGAAATAATTGTCCCATTGTAACCAACAAATACAAGAATGAAGGAAGAAGCCACGGAAAGGGTAAAGCTTGTTTGGATGTCACCTCACTATAAAAGCTGATTTTCTAGAGGTTCTCAGATGCTCAAAAATGTCCTTTATGCTTTTTTTTTTTTTTTCTGAAAGGAATCTGTGAGGAATTAATTATTTTTTAAATTATGGAAAGGAAAAAAATAACCCACGAAGAAAATTTCCAAATTAATTTAAGGCTTGAAACTCAGGCCCTGGAATCCTATGTCAAAAATGCTATAGTAAAGCTAAGAAGGCATAAAGAAGATAACAACTATGACCAAATCCCAAAAATATCTTCCACAAAATAAAGTCTTGTAAGATAAGTAGGTTCTAATTAAAATAAATGAAATTCAGAGGAAGCAGTTGAAATGGAATTCTGCTGAGAAAGAGAAAAGAAAGCTGGGGTGTGTGATAGAAGTCTGTACATTAATGAGTGCTATTAAGATGCTGAATTTCTGGATATTAGCTGGTTTTCATAATTGAGAATGAAATCCTCTTGTGGAAAATAACAGATGGAGAAGAAAAGGAAATGTCTAGGTTTGAATGCTATATGAAGGTGTTTTTCCACTCCCTGCTTTCCCATACCTGAGCTGATCATTTTCTCCTGGTGAAGGAGCAGAAAGAACCCCTTCAGTGAAAAATAGTTGTTATCTCTGCTCAGGTCTTCTCACTTGCAAGGGTTCTTTGCATACCCCACACACTTGGCAAGGGATTTGTTGTTTTCCACAAAAAACTTCCCAACTTTTGCTGTGGTGATTCCCCAAAGACACCATTAGTGTAATGGGGATGTGAGAGGGGAGCACTTTTCTTCAGCTTCATTTTGAAAATTAGGCACAGTGGGAATTAATTTCTTTTTAATTTAACTGGAATATCAGATGCTGGAGGAGAAGAAAAATACACATTTTATATGGGATACCAAAGCAACATTAGAAGAGAAAATAAAATGGAATGAGCTACCTTAGTTAAATCAGCCAAAATTCCTGCATATTATTAAATAGCATGGTTAAAAGAGTGACTACAGTGGCTACCCTGGGATGCCCAGAGAGAGCTCAGCAGGAGAGTTGTGAACTCTGTATTTCTTCAATTTAAATTCCAAGCAATTATTAGTCAGCTATTCAGCCTTCCTAGGCAACTGTTAAAAGCATCTTCTTTGTATCAAAAAAAGAATGTTATCTAATATTTTTGAGCATAATTTCATCTGATTATGTCAACAATATGATGGCTAAAACTCATAATATTAGATTACATGAATGATTAAAGGACATGGGACAGAACACAATGAAACAAGATAATTCACCTAGAAATACATGATAATCTTTATACTTATGCTTATTTGAGATCTGGATTGATTTTGTTGTTGTTGTTGTGGCTTTTTTTAACCTGGTCTGTGAGTGTCAACCATAAATACTTGACACTTTGCCTAACAATCAGTTATGCCTATTTACATAGATAGATAGATAGATAGATAGATAGATATTTCCAATTTTCTTATTGCGGTTTGAGAAAATGAACTTGTTCTTCATCTAAAGAAACACCTTGAAAGACAAAACACAGAAATAGGGGGATCGACTTGTGTCCCTTGGGGAAAATTTGTGGTTTCCATTCCTTTTGTGTCCACAACAGCATCATCTACCAGCAAAGATGGCAAGGCTTATATTAAGAGTAGCCACAGGAATTGACACAAATATTAGTTACACACTTACAGTTACAAAACTATCTAAAATTAATTCAAGTCAGTGCAATTTTTCCAAGCACATAGTGGATTTGAGATTAATTCCATAATTGATAACATATCTGAGTGGATGGTTTACAGAGATTATTAAATCATAAATGGAAAATGGACAGAATAGTTGAAAATAATGAGAAGAAATATGCCAAAGCCTATGAGATATGTAGACTTAGGTTTCCAGCACATCATCAAGCACACTGTTCCCATTTTTAATCAAAATTAAATGGCGTACATGACTTTATTTGCAGTTTTATATGCTGAGATACTCTTGGAACAGGCCTAAAATATCTAATATTTTCATACACAAACAAATAAGAATTTTAGGGATGAGATCATTTCTGCCCGTGGTGAAGACATGCAGAAAGTAAAATACGGAGGAAGAAAAATGTAGTTTTTGAGGGTATCAGACTTGTTAAAGATTCCACACCTTCATTCATGTGTGTGTTTCAGTAGGCACCAACTGCCACAGGATTGCACAAAGTCAAGCCTTTTTTTGTTGAAAAGCAAGTCTCCATAATATTCTCCATGTAAAACACAGCTCAAAGGCTTATTTACAAAATCTCGGGGGGAATACTCAAAAGTGTTTGAAACTCTCCTGAAGTAAATGGATAGATTCCTTGAGTGTGATCTGAAATCCACACTTGCTTTGTGGTCAGGCTGTTTGGATTAGAGCTTTTAGATTATTCTAGGCCATGCCAGAGGAGGAAGGCTGTAAACTGCAGGATCTCTATCACAGCCCTCCCTCTTCAAATAATTTCTGCTGGCACTGGAGGGAAAGCAACCAGCACGTGCTGTAACAGTGCCATTGCCAACCAGGAAGTGAGGTTAAAAAGATACTTTTATTTTTAAGAACATTTTTGGTCAATTTAAAATAAACGTACATCTATATCAGTATATTAACTGGAAATAGGAGTCAGTGTTGTTTTAAATGGTTTTCTGAGACATATAACCTAGGCTGAGCAGAACAGCAGTGGTATGACAGACAATTACACTTGTGACTGTAGTATTTATCCATTGTTATCAGAATTAATGCCACATTTAGGACTCTTTTATTTAGAGGGACAACTGCAATTTTCACTGTACATATCAATGAAAAAAAACACAATTGGTCCCTTGTGAGTCTCTGATTATTTCACTTTTTTCTTTCACACAATTTTCCAGGTTTCCTGTTGTTACTCTTGCCTCTCAAAGCTCTCAAGTTCTTCTCTTCTTTGGTAATTCTCTCGTTTCTCCTTTGTCACTTTGCTATGAGTACGTATTTCGTCTCCTCTCCATCCTTTTTATTCTCTTTTTTCTTCTGTTTTTCTTTGTAAACTCCTTCCTGCACTCAGTACTGAACTACAGCTCTTTCCATCACCTTTTCAAAATTCTCTTTTGTTAGTCCAACCTCACCAAGCTATTCAGGAAACTGATTTGCTGATTACACGCTTATCCATCCCTTAAACAGGGAACTTATATTCAGGGAACGTGTCATCTTGTATGGCTTATATACCATCCTTTATTGTTGGATAAACATTTTAGCCTTGAAAAAGGCTGCTAGTGCAGGGTGACCAGGCATTTAAATTCAATAAAATGCTGCTAATCTCTAGGTAAGTGAACTTTTTATAAGAGGATACATATTCATGATGAGTCTGCACAGCTGTAATAATCACAAAAAAATAGTGTGTGAGGGTTATTCTTTTTTACTGCTTGGGAGAAAATAAGGATAGCCAACATCTGGGAAAAAAATAAACAAAGACCCAAATTACTAAGTATGTTGGACAATTTTCTTATTATCTCTGCCTTTTCAAGCTATTTAATTGAAATTTATGGTAGGACTTTAGCTAGGGGATTGTAATGGAAAAAAAAGGGGCTAATTTTTTCTAACTTTATTTACAGTAGGATTTCAAAGGTAGTCCTCTGAGAATCAAATTAATCACCTCTTCCTTGTATCTTCTCTTATCAACATCATCTAGGCTGCTAAGCTTGATCTGCTTAAAGTTTTAGCAGATTAGAAGTAGCATTTTTAAACTTTGAAGAGACTTTTCACTTATTATTAACTTGCAATATATTTTCAAAAGTAACATTTTCCTTGTGGATCCAAAATCAGTAACATTGTAGAGTTTGTGACAAAGAACCCTTCAGAAGACTGCATTGAAAAAATGAATAGTGAGATGATTGAATTAATAATGAACTATAAAATATGTGTTTAATGCATGCTCAAGAAAAATGTGTCCAATTCTAAAACAAATATGTTCTGTGGTCTTCAGGAATTTTGCTGAACTTCTGTACAACTGTGTGTGTCCTATTCCTTTTCTCAACAGGGTTTATGTCAACATTTATGTTGATGTCAGCAGGAAGGAATCAAAACAAATTGGTAAAGCTGATGATTTGTGTCTCCTTTAATTGGCAGCTCTTAAAATCTATGGTCTTGTAATATTATTAACTTCTTGGTTTTCCCCTCAAAATTATATTTCATACACAATTAAATGAATACAAGTAACATAAAAACAGGGTTTATATTTCAATGATCAGCTTTTCTGTCATTTTCATTTTAAAGCCTTTAAAGCTTGTTTTATTTCACTACTGTGGGATTTACGTTTTAAAAGGATTCAGTCTCGCCCCTTATTTTTTCCGTGGAAAGTTTGTCTCAAATTCCAACTGCGATGAAGCCTATTCAGGGAAATGCTCATTCTGAGGAGTTATTTTTGCCATTTTGCCAGTGCTATTGTAGAGCTACAGTAGAGACAAAGACCATAAATATACAGGTAAAACTGGAAACCTCTGCTGCTGCTTGAAGAACAAGAAGCGTGTGATCTTTCTGCAACTGTGTGAGCACATCTTTCCAAGATCTAACAAACACGTTTAAATCTCTAAAATATTTCTGTTTCCAATGATGAGAATTTAATTTTTCTCCATGTATTTTTTCCTTGTACTTCATTCAGGTGTTGCTCACTTTCTCCTCTGCCTATCTGTGAGCTTTTGGCCATGTGACTGCCTCAGCTATGGAATGGAACAACACTTTTTAAGCACGAAATCAAAACAACCTAAATTAAAACACATTTGTCTTTGAACAATCTGGAAATGGTTCAGGGTTCAGAGGGGCTATTTTGAGTGGCACCAGGCACATGAGCCTGGTTATCACATTGACGCTGCAATCCATGATTAGTAACTCATGTATCAGTGCCTACTCAACAGATAGAGAGAGTGTGTTATGTACTCCACTGATTTTGTTCCTAGAAAAATAAAATTAGGCCTTTGTTTTCATTTGTTGTTTTGTTTGGTTTTTTTTCCCCCAGCTTTTTTTCTTGTCCTATGCAATCTCCAAAAAGTCCATGTAGATGGGAGGTGTACACTCCTGCTGCTTTACAGCAAGGCCTCCCACTGGCATAGACAGCGGTAATTAGCCAGAGAAACAATGGTCACGTTATAACACAGACATTTTTGCCAGGAGGGTGGTGGTTTTTTGGTAAATCAGCTCAGTTGGAGCTGTTTGTTGCATACACTGCTCTATCAGACAGTCTATTCACTCTCTGCAATCCACTTTAAACAGTTATTTAGAGCACTTGGGAAATTCTGTGTGGTTGATAAATAGTATTGTTTTATGCATTATTATAATATGAGTAATGGTCTCTAACCCTTACAAATAAATTCGAAATAGAAAGAATTCATGACATTAATAACCCAGTTCAGTCTCATGTTTTACCATGGGTTGAGCTCACAGTCCAAATGACGAGCAAATTAACTTATGCAAGCCATAAAATTGCTTCAAACTTAACAATACCCATCAAAATTCTTCCAGTTCAGACATTCATGACTTCTATTTTAATGGATTTCAAAGTCTGTTTAATGTCAGGCTTCTTTTCTTCTTTCCTCTCTCTTTTGTTCTTTCCTTTCCACTCCTCTCTTCTCTCTGCTTTCTATTCCCTGCACAAATGCATCTTAATTGTTCCTGAACTCATCTGAGGTTGATTAGCATGTAGAAAAGCTCCGCAAAAAATTAAATTTTTAAATTTCTGCTTTCCTTAAATTAGTCAGAGTATTCCTGAAGCCACAAGCAACTTAAATTTACTTCCTTTCCCTCAAAATTTGAATTAACCATATTAAATTGATTATTATTCTGACAAACTACTGACTTTTATTAAACTCTTTCTGAGTAGATATATATATATATATATATATGTATATATATATATATCAGGGCTGTTTCAAGTTTTGGCAGTTTCATTTTGCTGAGGTTTGTGCCAATATTTCCTTCAGTTTTAGTCCAGATGGGTTCACACCCCTAAATTTAACTTTGACTTTCAGAATTGAGAAAACTCAGACTCTCAACTGAAATTTAAGGAAAATGACCTGCATTTGAGAGACATATGAAACCACTTAAATCCAAAGCTTGAGCTGCCTCGTATTTGTTTGAAATGTAGGCCAAAGGTATGTATTAAAGCCACAAAGATTACCTGTCTTTTGTCAGATTGACCCAAGTTTCAACTAAAACCCAGATCTATTTTCTTTACAAATATTGAAAATGTTGCCTGTGGTAACATCAGAGCCTATACCCATTTTTTAGTGCCATGATGGAGCAATTCAAATCCCTTGTTTGCTACATAGTCAAAGGAACAATATTGGGGTGAGGTTGCTTTCAGCTTCCTGTTGGAAATTAAGAAGTGAAAACTCAGCCCAAATCAGAATTTTTTAACTCAAAAAATAAGCTTAAACCATGCTGAACAAAAAGTCATGGGATGTTTTTTTCCTCAGCTTGTTGTTTTAACTCTGAATGGTCAGTTGACTCCTTTGGAATGAAATGTGAATTAAGAAAATCTATATTGACTTTACAATCTCAGTGAGAATGAATCTCATTGTCAAGCACTTTCCTTGCAGTATCTCTTGCCTTTCCCACAGCTGTCTATTATCAGACTTACATGCAGACTTTTTTGACTGTAGCTGAGCGAGTAGAACGACTGATCAGTGCATCTGGCATATGACACTGTGAGTTTCATTCTACAATGAGTATTCCCACCCAGAAGAGTCATTTGTTACCTTGAGTAAGTGTTGGAGAAACTCTTTGGGCCTACTATGAGATTTGGGTTAAAACCTTTTCTCCAGCGGTGAATTCACTGGTAGCGCGTGTTCACCTAAAGAACAACGGGTTTGTCTTGAGACGCCCTGACTCAAAATGTCTACAGGTAGGGATTAGATGACTATCCCATGTTTGTCTTGGAAGTCAAGATAATCATGGGATAGTCATCTATGTTGACTAGATAGTCATTGAATTCAACATTCAAGTTGAATTGTCCAGCACTTTGGAAGTTTGCTCCATGAGATGTGTGAACTTGCCCACTTTCCTCAAGATGTGTCTTGACCCAGAAAACTATTAGACTTAAATGAATAAATTATAGTTAAGAATTGCTCTTTTCCTTCCAACAAATAATTCTTACTTTTCTCTCTCTCCCTACTGGTACTCGGGAGCACTGCAGATCAAGTTTGTGTTTCCCTAAATCCACTCCCAATTCCTGACATGATTTCCTTTGTCTGTGCTTCCGTTCTTAGGTACCAACTCAGAAAACTCAAGATTCCCAAATGTGCACATTGAGCAGACAGAAGAATGGTGAATTCATGTTCCTCTAGAGGAGCAGAGCCCTGTGGAAACACATAGATCCTGGTACACACCCCTGCACAGAGGGAGAAAGTCAAAGCATTGGGAGAAACAAGAAATATCTCACTGCTGTGCTCACTGATCCCGTCACATGCATGAGAGAGGAGAAAGTGGCTTTCCCAATCTCTAATTACCTCATACATCTCCCTCCCGCTGCACATGCTGCAGCCACAGATCCTCTATGTATCCAAGAATATCTTGGAAATCTATATTCTGTCAATCAACTGAAATCAAGGCTGGATGCCCGAAAAAGTGGGATTTTCTGGTGAATGCTTGGATAACACTCAGAGGGCCAGTGCATGAATTGCGCCTGAGACTGTGCAGGACTGACAGGCAAGGTACACTTAAATTCCCTTCTGCAGTAGCAGTGGCTTTTGCATGACTGTTTTTCCATGTGTCTGATTGTCCTGTTAACTGAAGTTTCCTAAGAGGGAAAAGGGGCACGGAGAACGGGGGGATGAGTAGAGTGAGCATTTTATTTTAATTAAGTGCTGTTTGACAGCTGCTCCAACACTCGCTACCGTGAGCATTCGAGGAGGTTGGTATATTTATGCTCATGCTGGAGAATTGAAGGAACAAATAGATCACAAGTTTTCACAGGTATCCAGGGACACCTGTGTTGTTTGTCATAAAATTCTGATGATGAATGAGATATGCCAGTCAATGTTTAAATAGAGAACTCCACAGAGTTAACTAAAAATACTTCTAATATCTAAATTGCCAAGGAGGAAGTAAGGGTTGTGTTCTCCTTTTTATTTGCTTATCTGTTCATATCTATTTATACGTTATTTATAAGAGTACAGGAAAAGAAGTTATTCAGCCAAGAATTGTGATTTATAAATTGATACTTTTAGACTGAAAGGAGGAAAACCTCATGAATGCCCTCCTTTATCCCAATAGAGAGGTGTGAGGTGTTCCTGCCCATGGCAGGGGGGGTGGAACAAGATGATCTTTAAGGTCCCTTCCAACCCAAACCATTCTGTGATTCTATGAAGGAGAAAGTGGCTTTCCTCACTCGTTCCTCCTTTAAGCTACATCCGTAGCTGCATCATCATTACGAATGTTCTCTTCACAACAGTAAAAAGATGAGAAGTATGGCCCATCCTCTGCCTGGTGAAAATGGATCTTCATGCCCATTACCAGAGCAGCAATTTGTAGCTGCTTTCTGGTGGAGTTTCAGGCTGTTTCAGTGTGTCTGAAGGGGCGGCTACCCCACAAGAGCTATTCCTGCTAAAGCTGTGGAATGTTTAGTGTGCTGCCTGGCCCCAAAGAACACATTGGGAAATACTGTGTCTAGCAAAAGTTTTCAAGATCTGGGGTGAGATAAAGGCTCCACTAAACCAATGGCAAATTTCCCAGTGTGTCTGTGGGGCCAGGACTCCACACCTTCAGTTTTCCACAGAACACTCAGACCTGCTCATGTGAGATGTGAGCAGTGCTTAAACTGAAATGGGATCTGCCTGTGGCAGCTTTAATGCACATAATGCTGTAGTTACTCGCTGCTTAATTCTGGCTGTTATATAAATGTTGTGGACAGATAATCTGCAGCCACTAAATTCTGTACTCCTTTTTGGTTTGGTACACACTGGGGCTCAGTTAAGTGCATGAAATTGGTTATGCTGGGACAGAGAGATCCCGTGTTGTACTTGCATGTTCTGTGTCCTAATTAGAGATGTAATTAACAGCATGCACGTTCACACCTTCCTGGTAATTCCTTTCACTGTTGAAAAGGTTGACTTTGCATCATCTGAGAGCCACAGAAGAGTTCTGAAAACTCTTATCTCATGAGAGACTGAATGGGTTCTAGGCCACGTTAAAGATGGGTTGGCTTCAAGCCTCGAACGACTACAGTAATTCCCTGAAGCTCTTCACTGCTTTTTTGCTTTCTTCGAAAGCTTGAACACAGATTCAGTCCAAAAGTGCATATGCAGCTCTAGCTGTACATCAGCAATGTTTGTATGGACAAACTGTACAGTTCTCAAACTCCTTTGATTTTCAAGCGGCTTTCATGTATATCTACATCATCATGTACAAAGTCCAGGAGATTTTCTAGTGCTGACAGAAATTTTGTGCCTAGTTGACATACACAGGAGTCCTTTACATACTCCTCTAGAAGTTAGTGATGAGGATTTGTTTGTTTGTTTTGAGTTGATACAAAAGAAATTTTAAATCTTTTTTTCTCCTATTTTTTTATCGTTTTAAGGTTAGATTTTGGAGTAGAGTTCAGTATTAGAAAGTGTCATGATTTCTGCCAGCAACCTGTCTATTTTATAAAGACTGGAAGATTTTTTTTCACTTTTTTAGCCATCTAAGAAGAACAAAGAGCAAGTTGTTATTATTTATTGAAGACCTTATACATTTGGACAGGGAAGAGAATGGTTTAGTAGCTGGTGACTTATATAAACTGAAGGCGCAGCCTCCGAACTCAGTTTCTGAGTGAATGTTTTCACCAAGTGTAAGGTTTTTTAGCATACTTTTCCAAGTTGGAAAGTAAGCTGGTTTGCTGCCACAGTGAATAAAAGAACTAACAGAGTTACACAATGAACTAATATATTGGCTTTCAGAAGTATTCCAGTACCAGAAGGGCCTTCAGGAAAAACGTTGTTATCAATATTATTTAATAGGATTATCCAAATATGACTATTTTACCTGTAGGCTTCCAGTTGCTGCAGTCTCACAACCTCTGTGACTTACATATGACAAAGGGAAAGAGGCTCAGAAGCAAAACAGCTTATGGCAGCTCAGAGGGGAGTACTTGGTTGTTTTAACCTACTCACACTTACCATGATTACAGTGTCGAAGAACAAGTCCACATGGTCGAAAATGAGCTAAATTTTCCAGCCTTTCTTTATCTGTTGGTTTTCTGCGGGTAGCAAGTCCTCAAAGAGAAAGAAGAATCAGAGTTGGGTTCAATTCCTTGTTCTGCTAACGAGCCCTACCCCTGGGATATGTCTTCCTTGCATAACTCATTGATGTGAAAAGGTCATTTTCAGTCCTGAAGAGACATCACATATGTCTTATGGCACAGTCTCTCTTGTCCTGAGGCAGCACGCCCACTTGTTCCCTGTGAGGTTTGACTTCTAACTGGTGTGATGTTAATTTCTTTCATTTTTATAATGCAGAATGTTAGTGAACTGTAAAACCGTGCTCACCATCACGCTCAGTTAACATGTTCTTCCCTCAACAGCATGCTCCAGGAGCTCCACAGGTGGCCTGCTCAGAGGCAGTCAGCAGCAAATAAAAATCCAAATGATTCAAGCACACATTTATTCCCACCCAGTGGTTTGAGTACCTGAAGGCTTAGTTGGGAGCCAGTTCCAAATGGCTTCAAGGCTTATCTGAAGTTTTTGGAGCTTCGCTCGTGACAGTTTCAAAAAGTGTTCAGTGTTATTGTCAAATGCATCGGTCATTCACCACCCCAATCCTGCCGCTCATCCACTGAGCAGAAATAGTATCTTGTAAGATCACCTGCATTATTTTCTCCCCAAAGATTAGAAAATTCACTGAGTGGAAAAAAGTTTGGGAAGGGCTATTTTACAGAATAGCCCTGTAGTCAAATTCTTATTGATGCTGAAGACATTTTTCCTCTATGCAATCCAAGAGGAACAAAATAATTTTACAGCTGTACAAGACAAGAAATATGATTTAAAAGACTTTTCTGAGTATTACAAGAACTTCTGGAGAAGTTAAAAAAAGACCTAGAGAAATGTGTCTTAAGGGTCCTTCACATAAATATTTTCCCTTAAATTTCAGTCCCAAGATTAATTGTCTCCAGTCTCCAGCCTTACTTCCTGTGCATCAGAGAACAGTCCAGAAGCAAGCTCAGCATTTTTTTTGCCTTCTTAGTGCAGCATTAATCTGTAATTTTTGTGATTTAATAACATGCTTAAAGAAGTTTTCTTGGCTAAAATCTGATACATAGTGCTGGCGACCTCCAATGCCCTTCCTTTCTCTGAACCAAAGGCTTTAATTGTTCATCCTCTAATACGTACACAGAGGCCACTGGAACGGATGAAATCCAATGTAAATAAATGACATTCGCTGATGAGGTCAACTTTCAATTTAAGATTTATTTTACCCAGATGCCTGAAATGAGTGGCTAGACTACATTCAAGGTTCAGGGAAAACTCAGTAGGAATTTATCAGTGAATTGAAGGGGTGACATGTTGAAGGCATCTGTGCTACACTACATTCTAGGAAGGCTACTCTACATTCAGCCTCCTCAGGCCTTATGATGCCATCTTTCATGCTGAGAATGTCAGGTCTGAGCAAATGGAGAGCTGGTGACCAAAAATAAAAAGAGGTTATGATAAACAGGATCCAAGCTGTACATATATATTCGACTTCTGCAGGACAGTTACCAGGTCACTTCTCTGCTCCTACTATTGTCAAAGGGATATAGGCTGACAGTTCTGTGGGAGTGGACTCAGGTTCCCACTCAATCTACCCTTAAGTGAACTCATTTAACACGAAGATCATGTTCATTATAAATGCCTTTAAATCCTCCTCCTTTCCACCCTTACATAGCATTCTACTAAACAGCATTCAGATGTCCTGAAGATCTAAACCCAAATGTCAAACCAAGGGACCATCCAGTTGTGTGAGAGTTAAATGCATGTTAAACTGTATTTGTATAGAGACTGGGGTTTTGGTCTTCATTTTTGCATTCCTTTCCCTTGTATTTCTGGTAAACATAAAAAAAAATCCTATTCATAAACGATATCAGTAATCCTATTATAATCTAATTTACTTCATGCTACTTATGACATGTTTATTTTCTGTAATTCACTTGGCTTTAGTACTCAGGAAAGTACTTTAGTAAAGTTCACTTTGTTTTATTTTCAGTTCTTGCTGTAGATCTTTCATTCCAAAACTTCAGTGAAATGTTTATAGAAAATAAAAAAATCCCACAACTTTGCATTTAAATGTTAAATATATCATTATAAGTGAAATACCATTGATTTTTATAGGTAATACCCCTTAACAAATCCATCATTTCTTTGTGGTCCTACATCAGAACCTGAGAGTATCCATTTCAGGTGTCTGGGATGCTCTGGATCTTCAAAAATGGCATGTTTAAGTCTGAACATCCTCAGGACACTGAGCTTACTCAGAAATGTCCTTCTCCATCAGCATCCTGGCTGACCTCTCTGACCTCTCCCGAGGCAAATGGAACACTTTAGTTGCCATCTCCATATCCCGCTTTGCTGGAGGAGGAGCTGCCAACGCTTAGATATCCATCACGTACCCAGTCAATGCCATGTTTGATATTTATCAAGCAGACCATCTTGACAAACGGATGGGTCAGGGAAACACATTTTAATTGCTAGACAGGCACTCTAGAGAGTCAAAACATTCCCACAAGAAGAAACAATGAGTCACAAGAATTATTGAGAACTCTTGAGGGAGTTTTTCTGTAATACTGGTGCTTCATTCTTCTTAAAGAATTACTGTCTCTATATGGACATATTTACAAGGTGTCTGGTTCTGTAGATCTGTTTGCAAAAAACTTACATTTCTACCACTTCACTCAGAGGACAGGTTGTAAAATTAACTAAGAATAACACAGAAGCTGCTCAACTCTATCCTACTTTAACTAACTGGCTTCTAGTATCATATTATTTCAACTGAGCTCAGCTACACTATCAGGGACCCTATTCACATCTGAAGTCACTGCACCTTTTAATTGAGAGTTGTTTTGTTGTTTTTTTTTTTTTGCCATGTGGTGTTGAACTCTAATAACCAGGGTCTTGATATTTTGGAACAGGTATTTCAGAGCCTATGCCCTAAATTATCACCCCTGACATTATGTTCAGCTTCTGAGAGAAAATTGAGAATAATGGGTCCTGTGAGGATAAATACACTGAAAAAATGACTAGTGCCATGATATAAATTCTGAGGAAATAAAGAGTTCTCTCAACTGTGTTTAAATAGCATTAGAGACGGGAGGGACATTGGAGTCCACCCAGTGATATACTGAACAACTTGCCGTTCTGTCAGAGTGATTCAGTGAGGTCTGAGGGAAAACAAAAATATCCCAGGAACCAATAGGTTTAACTACTAAAGCACACAAGGGGGCTGAAATGGAGTCATATGGAGGATCTCCCTTCCGGCATTTCCCATATTCCAAGTGCTTGACTTAGGCTGCTATTGTTCTTCCAACTTTGTTTAAAAGAGGAGTGTATCCACACGTGCTGTGTATAAAATATTACTGCCCACGGAGGGCTGGTTGAGTCGGGCTTTCTCGTGAGAACAACTCCTGTTATGGCTGTAGGGAGATCTGGATGAGAAATCCCAAGGCTCTTAAAGTCATTTCAGGTTCGCTACTGATTTCCACAGTGGATCAGAAATTCACCTTTAATATTGCTCAGGGTCAAAACACAACTGAAGGAAAAGGAAGCAAACGGTAGTAAAACATCAGCAGTAAACCTGTCCCACAAATTTCTTGTGGTTTTACAAGGATGTAGTTAATACATTAAGTTGTTGTTACCTAATTAGGTGACTTTTATTGTGCCATCAAACGGAAAACTGATACCAAATGGCATGTGCATATGAATGAATGAGAGAATGGAAACAGCGTTATCAGAGCGGAAAACAGACTTCATCTGAAGCGTGGGAGCAGAGACTTTCTGAAGGACAGTACATTTATATGGAGGAAATAATTAGTGAATGCTAATTATTAAGAAGTTATTGGGGGTTTTGTCTCTATAGAAGTAAATAAAACCAGTCAAAAACTTATGCTTGCGACACTAAATAATACCCACATCAGTAGTGAGGTTTACGTCTCATCTTTCTCCAAAAGTCACACCAAAAGCATCATGACACCTTTTGGGGGTTCTGCGTCCCTTACTTATTTTCACAGAGCATGAACCAGAGTAACTGTGTTGGGGGACAAGATGTTCGCACATTGTCCCTATTCTCTTTCCCATTGGAGTCACCAGGGCTTTACTGGAAAAAGAATTGGACACAACAATAAAGAAAAACATTTACAAGTTTAGTGAGGGCAACAGAATTGGGAGGTAAACCCTGAGCAGATCTTTAATCTTGTCTGCATCATCACTAAAAGTTCTTATCTTCATTGAAAAATGTACCTTTATAAAACCAAGCACGCACAAATACAGAATCATGGAATTGTTAAGGTTGGAAAAGACCTCTAGGATCATTGACTCCAACCATTTACCCAGCACCAATGTGCTCACCACTAACCCTGTCTTGAAGTGCCACATCCACATGACCTTTGAACACTTCCAGGGATGGTAATTTCACCACTTTCCTGGGCAGCCTGTTCCAATGCCTGACTTCTTCTGTGACAGTGTGAGGACACATTAGGCCCACTGATGAATGTCTGCAACATGCAGCAGCAACAACAGATGCAAGGAGAGGTTCAGGAAAGTCAGGGGACCAACAACAGTAAACCAAACTGAGCAGTCCTGGATCCCCACTTCACTGCCTCCCTCTCGGCTCACACGAGCCTGGTCTCAGGAAACCAGAGATGCATTCCCAGGCATGGTGACAGCAACTCCAAACTCAGGGAGACTCAGGCTGATGTCAGGCACCTGAAACACGTGCTGGTCTAACTTTTAGGTGCCTAAATCCTAACCAGCTGCTCAGCTGAACCTTGTCCTTCTCCCACAGTAGCTGTGCTTCTGTCCGAGCTGTCTGTTTCAGCCCATGAAACCTGAGACTGGCTGTGAGCTGCCATCCATCACTGCACGGCCTCTTTATACTGATGAGCTGTCACAGGAGAGGGCTCAGCTTTGTCTCTCAGCAGTTTAACTCTACTCATAGGTGGCTACAACAAATCACCAGAGGGGATTTTAATGTCATAACAACTCTGGAAGTAGCAGCTCTTTTCTGCTGGCAGCATGGCTGCACAGGATGGGGTGGGGAAGCTCAGTTGAGGCAAGAGAGCATCCTGAGCCAGTATTTCCAAGCCTCATACAGGCTTTGGGGAAACTTTCCTTAAGTTGAATGATTTTTTTTTTTCAATATTGCTTTATTAACATTGCTATTCACAAATGACCTAGAAATGCTGTGGGGGCATTGCTCTAGTGATTTATTTGAACAGACCATTTTTACAAGACCTTTGTTATTTTCTTTTGAAGCTGAGCATTTTCCACAGTGGGGAAAAATCTCAGTAGTTACCTACTGTTGAGTTTCTACTGTAACAGCAGAAAACAGAAAAAGAATTGCCAATTGCTTTTTCAGCAAAAAATCAGTGGAAAACATCAAAGGAAGATTTCCATATGGAGGTTACTTGGAAGTCGAATCACAAGTCGTCATTCTGCATTGTGGGTTGTAAGAATTGGATATAAACTACTTATTCTACAGTGATCTTTCTAGGAGACATTTACAAGGAGGAATAAATCCAAACTCTCAAATGAAAAAAATGTACTTACAGCAATTTATCAATCTTTAATAGCTGTCCTGCTATTTAATATCATGTTTGAGGAGACTCACCATGGCTTTGTGGATAAACATTTGTTAAACACAGTTTGCTTCTTCTTTCAAACAATTAGGTTTCAAATGCAGTCAGAGTGTTTAATTTCCCAAAAAGCATTTCCATTTGTTTGTACAATGATTCACTCCTCTATCCTATTTCTGTATGTTTTTAAAATAAAACACTTTTTTCTTTTTGTTTTCCCAGTTATGGGAATGACATTATGTAGAAGAGAACAGTGTTAGGAATTTCTCTCTGACTATGGCACTGTACATGCTTCACCCTTTCATTTCTTGATTTCTAATGACACGAAGCATTATGTCATACACGTAAGTCATATGGTCAGAATAACCAATTGAAAGTTTGTGCTGGAATTTTTTTTCGTTACTTGCCGCTATAAAAGGGCCCTTGTTTTAAATAGAAAGTAATACTGATACAAAGAAAATACCAGTAAAATGTTTTAACCATGTTGTTTAGAGAAGTACAAAAGAACTCAGGTGGGGAAAGTGAGTAGTTGTTAATAGATGAATTAAAACACATTTGAAAAAAGGAACAAGTTGTTGGTTAGATGAGGCTGATGTTGGCCTTGACATACAGAAATATATTATTGATTTTATTTTAAAACTTTTTTAACATAGTCTTTAATTAGAGGACTGAAAGAAAGCCTTTGCTCCTCAGTTAAACCATAAATGTAATGTCGAACATACACATTAGTAGGAAGAAGTCAACAGTTGCATACATGCAGAAAGCTGAAAAAGGGACTAAGTCTCGTGGTACATGTTTATTTCTGAATTTCCTTGAGCATGGCTGAGACTCCTTCTCAGAGCAAAGTGATCCGTAATTCCTATTGGACATGGGATTTGTGTTAGGGGCTACCTAAAGGGCAAGTGCATTAGTTTGTAAATGTCACACCGCTGCAGACTTGGAGAAAAAGAATTAAGCTCTGAGAACAAAGCTTTCCTAATGCCACATGACACAAAGCTCAACAAAGAATATCTTGACAGGTAGGGGGTGGGGGAGGGAAAAATCCCATAGCCTGTCTGTCTCAGCAGGAGCACGCAAGAAATGTGGCATGAGGCTTAAAGGGAAAAGTCCTGAAAGTCTGAAAAATGTGTGCTATACAAACCATATACTGCCTAACACACACTGTTTGTGTTAATTCCTTAGCTCCTTTAGCACAGGATCTTGCATAAGATCCCTGAGAAATATCTCCCCATTTGCAGCAGTATCTGCCACGCAGAACTGTGAGACTGCGTGAAGATAATTCAATCCGTCAGCAAATTCTGCTGTCTCTCAGTAAATTCAAGTGATAATTCTGCATTCATCTAATGTCAATCTGGCACAAATTAAGGATTATAAGAGTGGAATTTTGTGGGTGAGAGCAGAGAGAAGGAACGCTTAGGGTAAAAAATATATGCATTAACTTGGAAAAAAATATGCATTAGCTTCTCCTTCACATCACTGTTAAAAATCCATTTTTTTGTGTGTGTTTCAAGTAATGTTAATGTAGACTTTGCATCAATGGTTGCTTTACAGAGACTTTTCCTTCCGTCATCTCAGGCTGCATAAAGCTGTAGTGCTACAGCCAAAGATTCTATATATACCCTGTGTTACATATTCCAACTGCTCAGGCAGTCTGTCCTTTGAAGCTCAGTTGTATTCCAATAATCAGTTTTAAAATTGTATAAGAGAAGCCACACAGCACTTCCACTGGAGTGATTGAATCTGTTGAATTTCAACTACTCTAAGTATTCATATAAACAAACCAAAAAAGTTTTGACTTTTGGATTGGTTCAAAGTCTAAAGGATTTTTTACATTTTTTGTACATCAGTCAGCATTTTTGTATCACTGCTGAAATATACATCTTTGTGTTTTGATGATAAAATGCCATTGGTATGGTCACAGCATCTTTTAAAAAAAATTAAATACCTATCAGTACTTTAATTTGTGTGCCCGCATAAGACTTTTAATGCCAAAAACTCCCATGCATGAGTGTTGTCTTTCCTTCCTCTGTATTC